>CAWUFW010007476.1:0-600000 GCA_963921515.1 Calotriton arnoldi
CAATAGCATGATGGGAGTCGTAGTCACAGACATTGCTCAGCCTCACAACTGGCCCATCAACACCACCCTGAACCATGCTCACATCACAGGGAGTGGAGAAGGACTCACAAGATGGCTGACACTGGCTACTGCTGTGGGGAGCACAAGGCCCTGCTGCCAACTGTGCACCAACAAACAGCAGGACACCACTGACTGACATCCTGAGAGACAACTTACACTCCCTGCAATGCAAGCACATTCCATGGTGGGATATCTGGCTGGCTGGGTGGGAAGGGGGACTTGCAGCACTGACTATAGTCACCAGCACCTCCCCTCACACCCTCCCCAACACAAACTCCACAGTACCCACCTGGTAGAATGCAATGCCCTCCATCCTAACACAAGATCCCACAAAGCACCACCACCCTGGGTTATGTTGTGTGAAGCACAGGGACACTCCTGGGACTCTTAGCCAAACAACTGCCAGGACAACACTCCCAGCCATCCTGTCAGCACAGCCAGCCCAACCCACAGGGAAGCAGAGTCAAAAGGAAGGAAGCATGGGCATGTTGGGAAGGGGGGAGGAGGCAATAGCATGCTGGGAGTCGTAGTCACAGACATTGCTCAGCCTCACAACTGGCCCATCAACACCACCCTGAACCATGCTCACATCACAGGGAGTGGAGAAGGACTCACAAGATGGCTGACACTGGCTACTGCTGTGGGGAGCACAAGGCCCTGCTGCCAACTGTGCACCAACAAACAGCAGGACACCACTGACTGACATCCTGAGAGACAACTTACACTCCCTGCAATGCAAGCACGTTCCATGGTGGGATATCTGGCTGGCTGGGTGGGAAGGGGGACTTGCAGCACTGACTATAGTCACCAGCACCTCCCCTCACACCCTCCCCAACACAAACTCCACAGTACCCACCTGGTAGAATGCAATGCCCTCCATCCTTACACAAGATCCCACAAAGCACCACCACCCTGGGTTATGTTGTGTGAAGCACAGGGACACTCCTGGGACTCTTAGCCAAACAACTGCCAGGACAACACTCCCAGCCATCCTGTCAGCACAGCCAGCCCAACCCACAGGGAAGCAGAGTCAAAAGGAAGGAAGCATGGGCATGTTGGGAAGGGGGAGGAGGCAATAGCATGATGGGAGTCGTACTCACAGCCCTACATCCCCCACCACATGGCCCAGCAAGCTCACACTCACGCATGCACATCCCACAGAGAGTGGAAAGGCCCATCAAAGATGTCTGACACTGTTGCTGTGTCGTGGGGAGCACAAGGGCATGCTGGGTACTGCACACCAACCAACAGCAGGACACCACTGTCAGCCATCTTGCCATTGCCCTCACACCCACACCCACTGAACTCCACACAAAAGCAAGTAAGTATGGGAATGCTGGCAAGTGGGGTGGAGGCAATGACATGATGGGAGTCGTAGTCACAGACATAGCTCACCCCCACAACTGTCCCATCAACACCACCCTGAACCATGCTCACATCACAGGGAGTGGAGAAGGACTCACAAGATGGCTGACACTGGCTACTGCTGTGGGGAGCACAAGGCCCTGCTGCCAACTGTGCACCAACAAACAGCAGGACACCACTGACTGACATCCTGAGAGACAACTTACACTCCCTGCAACGCAAGCACGTTCCATGGTGGGATAACTGACTGGCTGGCTGGGTGGGAAGGAGGTCTGGCTGTCAACCAAACACAAGCAATGCAGACCATGTTCACACCCCAGAAAATACATAGAAATGCCCAAATAATGCAGGACAATGTGCCACACCAATATCAACCCCTGACTGTGACGACTTAGGACAATGCAATGTACAGGCCCGCACCCAGAGGCACAGTCACAACTGTCATGTGTGTCAACCACTGATGCCTGCAGTAACATGACATACATTGTTTGTGTCTCACAAAAACAGGTGATGATGGGGACACAGCAGCAGACGCTGAGGAGTCCCAGTCCCAGGCTCAAGAGGATGCCGAGCTCACTGGCGTCGTACAGCCTCTGTCCTCCTCGGACGATGATGAACAACCTGGCACATCCGGTGCAAGTCAACATGCAGCACCAGCAGGACCACCAGCTGCAGCACCAGCAGGACCACCAGCTGCACTCCCTGCACCCACCCCTACAACGACTGTCACCACGAATACCATCCCTGCCGACATGGACAGAATAAGGAGCAACACCAGCACAGTGACCCTGGACCAACCTGGGGCCATGGACACCACCACCACCACCAACCCCCAAGGTGGACCAGGGTTATCTGTGCGTGCCACTGCACACACTGCACATGTCAGCAGGGGTGGTGGGAGGGGTGGGAGACAGAGGTCGCTGCTTGCAGACGTTGCTGGTGTGCATGACGACCCACAACTGGTACGCATAGCTGATGCGTACCAGTCCAGCACCGGAGAGCTCAGCCAGGTAGTGGGGCTCCTCAGAGACATCAAACAGCAGCAGGCTGCCCATCATGCCCGCTTGGACTCCCACATGTCCCACGTGGAGTCACACATGTCCCGTGTGGACTCACACATGTCCCGCGTGGAGTCCAAGTGGGATGCACTGCATGAGATGACGGCGGTGCACAGGGACATTTTACAATGCCTCCGCCAGATGAACATCAACCAGTCCACACCTCCCTGTGTGCCAACAACATCTGGTGCCGAACAAACTGCAACTGCCACAGGGAGGGAGGAGGACTCTGGCGGAGAGTCCCCTGCACCGCAGCAGCCTGCACTTGAGGGCCCCCCCCAAGAAGAGGGGTCGTCCGAGGAGGGAAAAGTGAGAGGCCGATGGCCAAGCGCAACTCCCAGGAAGCCTGAACCTGTTCTGGATGTTCGCCTTTGTGCACAGACTGTTCACCCTGTTGACGGCAACACTACTCCCACACATTGCATGGGGAGTACAAGTTGGACCAATGTGTCAGACAACTGTGGCCCCGATACTGGGGATCCTGTCTACCCGGACTTTCAATTCACCTAGGAACTTGGGATTGCAAGATTCATGTACAGCACAACCCATCCTATGCACTATTAACACAAATGTATCACAATAAACACACTAATACACCATACTTGCCTCTGTCGTGATTCCAACGTGGGTGCTGTTATGGGGATGATGAACTGCAAAATTACACTGTGTATGCGAACTGCAACAGCAAGGACAACACAGGTATGTGAGTACAGGCAACGTGACACACATGAGGGAGACACACCACCAGGGCTACACGACACATACACACCTAGGCCATCTGACTCATTGCCTACACTGATGTTGCCAGGGAAGACGGTGCAATGCACAGACACCACACCCATTCCCAGTTGTAGTCAAGTAGCCCACAGGTGCAGTAAGCAAATGGCAGTCAAATGTGTGACCACAGACAACGCACATCACTAAGTGAAGTACAGGTTTATTACACAGTAGCAACATGCCGTAACCACTACAGATGCAAGGTAACCCCACCTGGTAGCGGGCACACAGTCAACAACTGTAGACGGAAGGAAGTCCATGGGTGTGGCGCACATCACCTGTAGGGACACAACAGCTACCAGCCTGGATGTGCAATCACGTCGTCGGTGGACACAGTTGACCAAACGAATCTGAAAGTACCCTGTGAAGGACAGAAATGACACACAGTCAAAAGCAATGCAGTACAGGACAGAACAGCAAAACTCATGCACAATACATGTTACAAGATACCCACCCAGAACCAAGTTAGCATGTCAACACTGTTGGGGAGTACAGCCCACCTGTAACCACACATCGCAACACACATCCAGTCAAGTAGCCCATGGACACACTCCAACAGCGCCAGAGCCCCACCCACACATCATGCCAACTCACATCATTGACATGACACCTCAGGATACTCACATTCAGCTAAAGAAGTTGGTGATGAGCTGTGTGCGGACATCACCATCACCATCATCATCATCATCGTCACTGGCATCGTGGTCCAGGCCAGGATCCTCCACAGGTGGCGGATGTTGGTCATCGTCATCCTGGATGAGAGGCAACTCCTTCCGCACTGCCAGGTTGTGTAGCATGCAGCAGACGATGATAATCTTGCACACTTTCACAGGGGCATATGGGAGGGACCCTCCGGTCTTGTCCAGGCAGCGGAAGCGGCTCTTCAGGAGACCAAAGGTCCGCTCAATCACTCTCCTGGTCCGACCATGTGCCTCATTGTAGCGCATCTGGGCAGGTGTCACAGGGTTCCTGAGGGGTGTCAGCAACCACGGCATGTTGGGGTATCCCGAGTCACCTACGGACAGACAAGTGCACATCAGCTGACTTGGAAAAGTGGGCGGAATACTACAGATCAGATCACACACAATGGCACGAAGTCAGTACACACCGACAAGCCAGGCACGCTGGTTCTGCATCTGTGCCATCATCCTGGGGATGCGACTACTCCTCATCACAAAGGCATCGTGTGCTGAACCAGGGAAACGGGCACACACGTGTGTGATGGTCATGTCTGCAAGACACACCACCAGTGCATTGACCGAGTGGTAGTGCTTGCGGTTCCTGTAGGCCTGCTCCTGGGCCTGTGGTGGTACCAAAGCCACATGTGTCCCATCAATGGAGCCAATGACATGCGGCATCCTCCCCAGGGCATAAAAGTCACTCTTCACGTCAGTGAGTCGTCGCAGTCTAGGGAAATAGATGTACCGGTTCAGGAAGAGCAACATTGCCGCCAAAACATCGCGGAGCACACGGCTGAACATGGTCTGTGACATCCCACCAGCAGACGCCACAGTATGTTGGAAGGTACCGGTGGCAAAGAAGTGTAGGGCTGCCATCACCTTCACCTTGGGGGTCAGCGCTGTAGGATACGGCCGGCCAGGCTGCAAATGTGGGGACAACTGCACTGCCAAATCCTCAATCAGCTGCCTGGTGAAGCGGTACCGTCGGATGCTGTCCCGTTCCACCATCGTTGCCAGGTCTGGGAATGGCCGATGGACAGCAGGAGCCCTGCAGTGCAGAGGAGAAGTAAGCAAGATCGTCAGTCACCCCACATATGCGGCATTGAACACACTCAAGATCCCAACATACATCATCATGAGGCACAACTACATGAAGTGTGCAGTACCGGAAGGACATGTATGGTACATACATGGCCAACATCTGTCAACACGGTCCTACAGGTGGCATCAATTTGTCCCAGGTTGGCCCATTGGATATCATGATGCCGTGTCACAGTCACCCCCCACAGTGACATGTGAGGACAGATGTGCCCCAGGCACCACAGCTCAACGACAGGTACATTCCCAGGGACCCTGTAATGCCACATGGACACTGGCATCACCTGGAGTATCATGTGTACACCACAGCAAAACAAACATGACCCCCACAGGTAGTGGCCACACTTGCCATGGCAGGACAGACATGGACGTCTGTGACACACACGCACAACATCAGAGTCCATGCACACACAACGTGGATGTGGAGACTGTCTCCCATTGTGCACATGAAATCAGAGACATTGTAAACACTACATGCACAAAGACTGTGGAGGGCCATCACTATTGTGCCACTGGGACACCCTGGCTCAAACATACCGTCCCACATGGGACTCACGGGGTATGTGACATGACATACACAAACACCACTGTGAAATGTGACCATGACACATGCACAGATATGAACAGTTGCACATCACAGTGGTCACGTACACGTAACACCCAGGATCCTGTCCCCATGAACACGTGCACAGCCTGGGGGTGGCTGCCCACAGGTGACACCCACAGGACAACATGTACACCAACATACACACAATAGGAAATGCAGCCTTACATGCCTTATGATAAGGTTTGGACAGGCTGTCGTGATGTAGGTGTGCCCCTCACTCCCTGGGAGCTATCTGTGTCTGGCATATGTCCATCTGAGACAGGCATGCTGACCTATGCCAGTCACATGTACAGTGATGCGTTGTACCGCAATGGACCGATCGGTGCCTCCGGCCGGCCCATTGCCTTCAATGTGTGCGGGTACGCGTTGTACCCCTGTGCGCGTTGTACCGCAATGGACCGATCGGTGCCTCCGGCTGGCCCATTGCCTTCAATGTGTGCGGGTACGCGTTGTACCCCTGTGCGCGTTGAACTGCAATGGACCGATCGGTGCCTCCGGCCGGCCCATTGCCTTCAATGTGTGCGGGTACGCGTTGTACCCCTGTACGCGTTGTACCGCAATGGACCGATCGGTGCCTCCGGCCGGCCCATTGCCTTCAATGTGTGCGGGTACGCGTTGTACCCCTGTGCGCGTTGTACCACAATGGACCGATCGGTGCCTCCGGCCGGCCCATTGCCTTCATTGTGTGCGGGTACGCGTTGTACCCCTGTGCGCGTTGTACCGCAATGGACCGATCGGTGCCTCCGGCCGGCCCATTGCCTTCAATGTGTGCGGGTACGCGTTGTACCCCTGTGCGCGTTGAACTGCAATGGACCGATCGGTGCCTCCGGCCGGCCCACTGCCTTCAATGTGTGCGGGTACGCGTTGTACCCCTGTACGCGTTGTACCGCAATGGACCGATCGGTGCCTCCGGCCGGCCCATTGCCTTCAATGTGTGCGGGTACGCGTTGTACCGCAATGGACCGATCGGTGCGCACCCATTGACAATGGGCTTGCCTGGCAACGGACGCGTTTTTGAATTTCGAACGAGTCGGTTGCTGGAAATTCAGTTGGTCACCCACAACAATGTTGCAAAATCATGTATGTCATGAAGTTGAAGATTTGAAGGATGCTGTGGGCGTGTTTTGGTGCTGCTATTCCATGGATTGGCCAGATTCAGAAGATGCAAACGACTTGGACCTATCACTTTGGACACAAGGGACAGGATCTGCCTCTCCAGCACATATATATTGCTGGCTGTTCCCCTGAGAGCCCACTTGCCTGCACTACATGCTCCAAGGCGACATCTGCCACTGCACTGCTGCTGTCTCTGCCCCTCTGGACCCTGCAATGGCACGTACTGTGGAGAGAGCCCCAGCCTTCAGCCTTGAGGAGAACCAGGCCCTGCTGGACAGCCTACTTCCACAGTACAGCAAGCTGTATGGGACACCAGGGGAGCAGGTGAGTGTCCTGTGCACTGCCTTTCTGAATGTGCATTTTGTCTGACTAGCAAGGCTGAGAGTCTGCACGCCACTGGCTAGCAGGCTCACTGAGTAGTTGTCACCCCCCATAGTGTGTAGTGACTTGCACTGGACAGGTATGGTGCAGTGACAGTGCTTCTGAACAGGGTTTTACTCCCCATGCAATGATACCATGTAGTGACTTCTGGAAAACTGTCCATGGGCAGCCGTGCACTGCCTGTGTACACCATGTGCCCCTGTGATTGCGACATGTATATGCAACTGTGTCATGCACGGATATGTTGCATGTGTAGTAATGGCCTTATCACTTTGTCATCCTGACAGGCTTCTGCCCATCGGAAGCAGGAGATATGGAAGGACATCGTCCGGGCTGTCCGGTCCGTGGGGGTCTACAAGCGCCGGATCCGCAACTGCCAAAAGAGGTGGCAGGACCTTCGGGGCTGGACCCGGAGGATTGCACGGGTCCAGCTGAAGCTGTCGCCTCCTCGCAGGAGGGGCGGAACACGGACCCTGACCCCCACATGCTCAGGATCCTGGCGGTGGTCTTTCCAGACCTGGATGGGCAGCTGAAGGCCAGAGAGCAGCAAGGAGGGGGTGAGTCAAAGACTGCACTGTGAACTCTGTCTAACATGCTGTGTGCCCTCCTCGGGCCTGGTTAAACTGCCACAGTACAGCAGTCATGTTGTCCAGGAGCCATGTCCCTCTATTGTGCACTGCCCACTCCTCATCTGATACCCAGGTGTGGCCCTTACATGCAGGGAATTCTGTCACTTAGGACTGTGTCCTTGCAGTTTGCTTGACTCAAGGTGGGAGACAGCATCTGTTTCCCTGACTCTGTGGTGGGCATCATGGGTGGGTCCATTGCTTACACAATGCCTGTATTCTGACATGTATTCAGCGTGTTACTTTGATCTGTGGTCCAATTGCTGAGCTGATCCACCACATGTGGCTGGGGTATCTGGCACACACCCATGCTGCGGGTGGGAACAATGTTTGGGCCCCAGGAGTATGTATATGACGTGTGTCACACATACTTAGCCAGCTGCCTACAGTCCAGGGCTCATCCCTCATTCATGTGGGGCTGGACAGTCATGCCTACTCCAGGCCATACAATACACTCTGTACTCCCACTCCCGTGTATCAGCTGACACATTGTGAGCCGTGATTTGACCCCTCAGGTGTCTGCCTCTGTGTCAGTGTGCTGTGGATTAGTCGCCAGGACTGCTGTGGAGTTTCTTGGTAGGGGCTCAGCATGCCACTGGAGATGTGACCATAGGAGACGATACTTGTGTGACACATAGGTGTCTGATCAGCTGCCCATGCAGACTGGGGCATGTGAATGTGAAGTTCAGGCAGCTGTTCCCCATGCACAGCAGAGTGTGAGGGGCTCAGGTTCAGAGAGTAGTGTCACAGGTCTACCATATGTCCAATAGGTATGACCTGGACAGATGAGGGTTAAGAGGATGTGTTGTGGGGGGGATGTACATGTGCACTTGTGCAGCTCCAGGACTTGCATTCCCCATGACCGACTATTGTGACACAGTGCAGAGTGTTGTTGTCTGGCTGCCAAGTCATACATCACTGAGACAGTGATGTATGACTTTGCAGTCATGCCTCCGCCATGGCATGTGTCTACTGATTGGTGAGCCTGCAGGGGAGTGACATGTGCTACATGCACACCATAGTGGCGCTGGCTATCAGGACATGGGTGCATCATGGTGTCTGTCGCTGGTATGCATCACATGCATTTCCTATTTGACTCTAGGCATCCCTTTCATCCGGAAACCTGTACTGACTCAGTGGCAAGAGCTGTGATGTGTGCATGTCCACATGCCACACCGTGTCCTCTGCACTGTCCAACTACTGTGTACTTGGTGCATGTGTCAACACTGGGGTGTTGCAATCCAACAGACACCAGACAGATGGGTGCAAGGCCATGTGGGATGTGAGAGCCATGCTTGGCATCAGACTGACAATTGACTTCTCCTGTTCAGTTAGGGCACTTTTAGCAATGTACAACTAATGATGCCAGGGCTTGCTCTGTGATGTGCTGTGCTCACAGTGGTGTGTGCGTTATGTGCAGGTGACTGATGTCTGTCTGTTTCCCCATTGTTTGCAGATACATCCACGGCCACGGAAGGGGACAGCTCCACGGACCAGGAGGAGCCAGAGAGCCAGACTGGGTCAGCAGCCGAGGAGTGGTCGGAGGGACCCAGTGGCACGGAGGGCGAGGGAGCCACACCGAGGAGTCCTCAGCACCATCCACCTCAGCTGAGGACCAGAGCAACTCGGAGGATGACTCCCTTGTGGAGGCGGGTGTCAGCAGCCACCACACCCCAGCTAGTGTTGCTGTCCCCGCCACCACCAGCACCACCACCGCCCTCCCATCGGCTCCCATTCCCCAGGTCCGTGGAGGCTCCCATGTCCGGGAGCGTGTCTCCTTTGGGCCAGGCACCGCACCCCCTGCCCCTGTGTCCCCTGCTGCCCTGAGTGAGGAGTCTGTGTACCTCCTTCGCCAGCTCCATGTAGGGCAGACAGCCATGCTGAGTGTCCTCCATGCGCACACCGCGCTGTTGACTCAGCTGGTGTCATTCATGGAGGGCATCTCATCGGGCATGTCTGACCTACAGAGGGGCAATAGGTCCATGGACTCCTCCCTGACGGCAGCAGTGTCCCTCCTCAAACGGTCCCTCACCCCTCCTGCCTCTGCTCCATCCACACTCCCCAGCACCTTACCCATCCCAAGCACACACACACCGGCACAGGCACACACCAGCACACACACATCCAGCACACTGACACACACGCCAATGACAAAACGCACACGCACGCACATTCAGGGGACTGAAGCCAGACTCACAGGGGATGGGGCCCTGGAACACACACACGCATCCACATGCACTGCGCAGTCCTCAGTTCCCTCTCCCTCCAAAGCACCCTCCCTAGCCTCACCTGCAACCCCAAAGTCACAGCAGCTCTTCCTCTGTGACCTCGGCCTCTTCCCCACCGATGAAGCTGCTCCAGCATCCCGGGGGAAGAGGAAGCCCACCCACACGGAGCAGAGTGCCCCTCGCACCCGGACACCCTCCCCCAGGCGCAGACGGACTGAGGCCCCCACCCGCAAGTCCCCCGGAGTCCTAAGAGCAAGACCCCGCCACCGCCCTGCAGCTCAGGCACAAGGTCTCCGTCCTCCATCCCTCAGGCCCCCACTGCACAGGTGCCCCCACCACACCCTGCCCCAGGTTCCCCCACCCACAGATATACCATCCCCAAGAGGATCAGGCCTTCTCCCCCTGCCACTTGCTCTCCCAGCACCACACCCCCCGCTGCGCTTGTCTGTGCCACTGATGTGGTGAGGGTGTCCTCCCCCTCTGTCCAACCCACCTTGCCTGTTCCCCATTCTCCTCCCCTGGAGGTAGGCACTGCAGTGGAGTCCACTACCGCCCTGTCTGACTTGGGCACTGCAGTGGCGGACCTGTCCACTCCATCTGCAGGGTCCACTGCAGTTGTGCCGGCACCCACGACATCTGAGTCATGCCCCCCAGTTGTGCCGGCACACACCATGTCAGACACCTCCACTGCAGTTGTCAGTGGCTCTCCAGCACCCACCACCCCTTCCCTGACTCCCCCTGGTGAGCCCTGATCCTGTCCCTGCGGTGCCTGGCCTGCCCCCCGGTTGCCCCTCCTAGTGGATTGTCCCTGGTTTTGTGCAGGCATGCGTAGGGTGACATCTGCCAGTGTCACCCTGTTTGAACTTTGACAATGGACTGGCCATTGGCCTTTGCTCTATTTTTTCTGGACGTCGTTTTCAATCAACACATATGCTGAATAAAGCAACTTTCTTTTCTCTAGTGCTCATGCTTCAGATGTACATGTTGTTGGTGCTGCTAACCATGCCCTTGCTGCAGTGATGGTGATATCTGGTCTCATGATTATGAAGTGTTACTGTGCAGGAACCCATGTGGTCCAGGGGGAATGTGTCCTATCATGTGGTGTATCCATGTCATCAATAGCAGCATCTGAGGGTGTCATGTGTTCAGTATTTGGCAATGGGTTTCCTACTTACATTAGCAATTTCATATCTGTGGCTTCCACCCCTGCACATCTGTTGTGCCTGCCATCGTTGCATTTGTCTACTTCCCTGACCGTGTTGCCATCTCCACTGGACATGCAGGTTTGGGCATCAATGGGGAAGGACTCATCCGTGTAGTCAGTGCAACATTGCTATACAAGTGTGTTGGATCTGTGCTGATGATTCCGTTGGCACATCCATGACCAGGCTGATGTGATGGGAGCCCTCATTTGGTGCTAATTGTTGATTGTGTGACCAAGTGCTCAGCTGACATGATGGGGCCCTACTGAGGCAACATATGGCACAGCTTTCCTCACACAGGAGTGGAGTCCCCTCATGGCAGTGTGTACACGTGTGACATTGCCTGCGCCCAAGGTGTGTGTTGTATGTGCATGTCTGTGTGTTCACTTCCATTTATCTGCGCATGCTGTGATCCCTAGTGTTGTACCTGTTTGTGATGCTTGCTGACTTGAGCTATGTTCCCCCAAAGTCTTCTCCCTGTGTTCTCTGTGATGTGGGTGCATGGCACATTACTGGTCATCAGGGTGTCACCCATAGGTGTGTTTGCTGTCAGGGCTGAGTTTGTGTGCAGACGCAGATGGGTCACAGTCAGGTTTCCCCTTGGCACTTGTTGTTTGCCCCTGTCATGTGATTTTCAGTTCGTGTTATCTTTCAGTGATTGTGACACGTTGTGTGTGTGACTGCTGGCACTCCTCAGGGTCCGGGCTGCAATGTTGGTTGTTGTCTATGTGTGTTCTTTGTGGGTGACCTTGGCTTCTTCATTGGTGTGTGACTGTGGCTGGGATCCCATTGGTTGGTGTGGTATCGCCGTCATGTCCATGTACAGCGTAGTGTGCAGTGTGTCAGACATTCAGGAGTCTTGTTGAGTGGCCATGTGTGATGTGTTTCTGCACCTTGGTTCCCACCCACCACCCTGGAATAGTCATGGGTGCATGTGCAATGTCACCAGTGCATGTGTACTTCACTGCTGCACATTGTTAGAGGTCGAGGGGTGTGGTCTTGAGTGTGTGCAGATGGGAGTTGTTGCCCAGCTAGTCCCCTGCCTCCATGTTGGCCTTGGCTTACTGGCCATGCTGATTGATTTGTGCTTGTGTAGGTGTGATGGTAGTTTGTTGCTCAGGACACCTGACTGTGGTTCACAGTGTGAACGACATTTAGCTTTGTCATCACAGTGGGATTTTTATTCAGCCCAGGGTCACCACATTGTGGGGGCCCTGGGGGTGGTGCTGTGGTGTGTCTGTGTCTTGCTGTGTCAGTTGTTGTTCCTACGTGCCTGTGTGACATGTGTGTTTTGTGCTCCCTCTCATCTGACAATGCCTGCTTGCCCACATAGGGGATTTGGATCCATGAGTTACCTTAGTGTGGCAGTGTATGCACATCTGTATGATTGGTATTCAGCTCTCCTCATGTGTTGTGTGGTTGCCTGGGGACACTGGCACCCCCACCCCTCACCTGCTGTGTATGATGACAGTGTTGGTCTGCCTGTTTATGTTTGTGCATCTGCACCACTGCATTGGCATATCTTGGGTGTGCCATTGGCTGTATGTTGTTTGGTGTGTTTCCCCTGCTGTCCCTGGGACTCCTAGGTCATCGGTCAGCACAGTGATCATGGTTTGTGTGTCCCATTGCTGCCATGGTATGGTATCTGTTCACCTCACATCTGCTGTCTCCACAGGATATCTGCATTTGTGTGCCCATTGGTGCAAATATGTGGTTCTGCATTCTGATGGTCACTTCTGTCATTGTGTCATTGATGAATGTTGACGGTCTCAGCCCCCATGGGTGTTGTTTGTCTGCACATGGCCAAAGGAATGTCTCATTTGCACTGCAGTATTTGGCTCCCCCAATTTATGTTGCAATGGGACACATACACTACTTTGCCACAGATGAGTTTTTGGTTCTGTGACCAGGAATGATCCATGCAGTTTGGCAGTTGCAGCTCTTTCTTTGTCAACACTTACCTTTTGGTCACTGTGATGATGGGGGTGTAGACCCCATTGCCACAATGGTCAAAATGTGCTTCAGCTATGGACCCCACACTTGCCTTTTGGTCACTGTGATGATGGGGGTTTAGACCCCATTGCCACAATGGTCAAAATGTGCTTCAGCTATGGACCCCACACTTGCCTTTTGGTCACTGTGATGATGGGGGTTTAGACCCCATTGCCACAATGGTCAAAATGTGCTTCGACTATGGACCCCACACTTGCCTTTTGGTCACTGTGATGATGGGGGTTTAGACCCCATTGCCACAATGGTCAAAATGTGCTTCAGCTATGGACCCCACACTTGCCTTTTGGTCACTGTGATGATGGGGGTTTAGACCCCATTGCCACAATGGTCAAAATGTGCTTCAGCTATGGACCCCACACTTGCCTTTTGGTCACTGTGATGATGGGGGTTTAGACCCCATTGCCACAATGGTCAAAATGTGCTTCAGCTATGGACCCCACACTTGCCTTTTGGTCACTGTGATGATGGGGGTTTAGACCCCATTGCCACAATGGTCAAAATGTGCTTCAGCTATGGACCCCACACTTGCCTTTTGGTCACTGTGATGATGGGGGTTTAGACCCCATTGCCACAATGGTCAAAATGTGCTTCGGCTATGGACCCCACACTTACCTTTTGGTCACTGTGATGATGGGGGTTTAGGCCCCATTGCCACAATGGTCATGGGCTGCTTGCATTGTGGGTGCCACACACATATATGTGTGGCACATGTGCTAGGGGGTCACATTGTATGTTCAAAGTCATGTTCGGTGTTGTAGGCATTTGACACAGCCTACACACGCTTGTCATGGTGGTGGGGGATGTCTTTATCTTGCATTCCCTAGGTTGTGGTGTGCTTGTTGTGTCATGCATTGTCCATCCTATGAGTGGGGGTGGTAGTAGTGGTAGGCATCCAGCCCCCCTGGGTGTGGGTGGTAGTAGTGGTAGGCATCCAGCCCCCCTGGCTAAGGGTGGTAGTAGTGGTAGGCATCCTGCCCCCCTGGCTAAGGGTGGTAGTAGTGGTAGGCATCCAGCCCCCCTGGCTAAGGGTGGTAGTAGTGGTAGGCATCCAGCCCCCCTGGGTGAGGGTGGTAGTAGTGGTAGGCATCCAGCCCCCTGGCTAAGGGTGGTAGTAGTGGTAGGCATCCTGCCCCCCTGGCTAAGGGTGGTAGTAGTGGTAGGCATCCAGCCCCCCTGGGTAAGGGTGGTAGTAGTGGTAGGCATCCAGCCCCCTGGCTAAGGGTGGTAGTAGTGGTAGGCATCCTGCCCCCCTGGCTAAGGGTGGTAGTAGTGGTAGGCATCCAGCCCCCCTGGCTAAGGGTGGTAGTAGTGGTAGGCATCCAGCCCCCCTGGGTGAGGGTGGTAGTAGTGGTAGGCATCCAGCCCCCCCTGGCTAAGGGTGGTAGTAGTGGTAGGCATCCTGCCCCCCCTGGATCAGGGTGGTAGTAGTGGTAGGCATCCAGCCCCCCCTGGCTCAGGGTGGTAGTAGTGGTAGGCATCCAGCCCCCCCTGGCTAAGGGTGGTGGTGGGCATCCAGCCCCCTGGGTGAGGGTGGTAGTAGTGGTAGGCATCCAGCCCCCCTGGCTAAGGGTGGCAGTAGTGGTAGGCATCCAGCCCCCTGGCTAAGGGTGGTAGTGGTGGTAGGCATCCAGCTCCCCTGGCTAAGGGTGGTAGTAGTGGTAGGCATCCAGCCCCCCTGGCTAAGGGTGGTAGTAGTGGTAGGCATCCTGCCCCCCCTGGCTAAGGGTGGTAGTAGTGGTAGGCATCCAGCCCCCCCTGGGTAAGGGTGGTAGTAGTGGTAGGCATCCAGCCCCCCCTGGGTGAGGGTGGTGGTGCGCATTTAGGCCCCTGTGTGCATATGTGGCATTGGTGATGGGCATCCCACCCCTATGGTGCTGCTGTTGCTGGTGTAAGTATATTCAGCATCCCCGTGTGTGTGTGTGATGTGTCGTGTACGTGTTGTATGTGTTTTGTGGTTGGTGTCTGGCTTACCTTCTGCGCCGTACGCGTCCGTGCCTGTTCCGGTAGTAGATGTAGAATATTGGTATGATCGGGACGAAGGGATTCATGGTTGGTTCGTGTCGTTCGTCCTTCTCGTTGCTTCGCGTCGTCCTCGTCGCTTCGCCTCGTCCTCGTCGCTTCGCGTCGTCCTCGTCGGTGCCGTGTTCGTCTCGTAGCCGTGGATCGTGTTGTGGCGCGAATCGGAGCTTATGTGCGCCTCTCCCGGATGCTTTGACGTGCCGTGCGTAGCGACGGGTTCGGCGCGTACGGGAAGTGCATCGAACTTGTCCGGCCGGACGGGGCTGCATTTTCCCTTCCGTGCGACTCGATTCGGAGTTTCCGGATTCGCCTCGGTCGGAGAACAGGACCTGGTTTGGGTGAGTACGGCTCGGCCGGATTTTTTGCTGTTGTGCGCATCGTACTTGCTCGTTCGGTGTGCTGTACGGATCGGTCGGGAAACAGGCTTTCGCATGGCTTTTTCCCGACCGAATGGTATTGGGTGCGCCTCCGACCGAGATCGGAATCGGCCCCTTAGTCTGTAGGAATGGTGCTGACCCCACGACACACTTGGCAGTACCAAGATCAATGCAGTCCACTTGTGTGGCACATGGGCCATGAAAAAATGCTTAACCAAGCTTCAGTCAGCCCCACCACACATGCATACTAGCCCAGGTGTGTGGAGGCTACGATGAAGGTAAATGATGAAGGTCGCACTGTCCGATTCAGCACAACCATGAGTCCTTCATTGCATCTTGGAATTGGCTGTCAGTGTGACATCAATCTTGGCTGTGTAGTTGGCCCTGCGTACTCTGTGGAGTACCTTCTCCTTGGTAGAAGAAACCACAACAAAGGGTCTTGAGCTCCCATTTTCTTTTACTAGTTTCACTGACGGAAGATGTGTATTACAGGTCTGCTTCTTTGGACCTGGTTTGGATTGGTTCCCCTTTCACGTGCCTTGGCCATGCCACCTTTCATAGCTGGCCTCTGTCAGAAAGGGTTCTCTGTCCAGTAGGGCAGTCTCCTAGTGTAGTGCACACCGTAGAAGTATAAAAAGTTGAAAGCAGGCTGCACCCAGCTGTTTACAAATTACAATGCCTCCTCACAGAGATAAGGAAGAGAGACAAGAATCTGTGCCCCTTCAAAGGGCTCCATCCCATCAGCAGATACCACAGACCTCACTCTGTACCCCCTACCATCTACTTAACAGCAGCTGCAGTCAGAGTTATTTATAGCCCAATGTCTTAGTAAAGGCCCTGTCACTTCTAAAGAAAGCCTGTCTCCTCTTTCTTCACCATAGAGTCTGGTGCTCCCCCATCCCATCTATGAGATGCCAGCATTACACAAGTGCTGTCTAGAGTAACCAACTTCTCCTCCATCTTGTACCCTGTCCTGGCTCTGGGCATCCGAAATGGAACACTCAGGCCTGTATCACTTGTGCATGGCACTCTATCATGTCTAGCACACATGCACATGTATAATGTTAATTGCACAGGATATTAAGTTCAGGATTCTCGATTCATTGTGAGTAGCGAAACTTTATATGAAAGGCCTGTACGCACGCATTCATGTCTCACAGGTAAAAGCATGTCTCTATATTTCACCAACCATGTTACTCTGCCACCACCAAACTCCATACATGAAAACCACAACAGGAACGGTAGTCACCTGTCACTATGAGGTTGCACTTGGTGCACCCCTCCCTGTTCAACACTATGAACTTATTGTTAAAAAAATAATTGTGCTTAGGTCATTGCACGCACATGGGGTTAGTGTTTGGTATGACCAAAAATTAAAAGAAACAGGATCTAAGGTGTCTGGTTTAGGCATGTGACTGTATATCATGCACAGGACATTCAGCTTGGCAATCAGACATGCGTTTTATCTCCATCTCCACGAGT
This sequence comes from Calotriton arnoldi, assembly GCA_963921515.1. Classification (NCBI taxonomy): domain Eukaryota; kingdom Metazoa; phylum Chordata; class Amphibia; order Caudata; family Salamandridae; genus Calotriton; species Calotriton arnoldi. The sequence continues at coordinate 17,090 of CAWUFW010007476.1, forward strand.
CTCCATGAATGCCTTCATTTTTTTGAATGCCTCTGACTTTTTTTCTTTTGTTTCCTTTAGAACCTGACTTTAATGGCACTTTTTTTTAAATTTGCTTTTTCAAAACTTACAGACTGACAGCAACATGACCACCCCCACTGTTACCAATCATACATGTTCGTTTTCACAGTACAACAGTTCTTACGCAGTTGTAAGGCTTGATGTTATGGAGGCTAAAAGTAAAAAATAAATATATAGATCATAAAGACTACCACCTCGGTATATTCTCCCGATCCTGTCCCACCGGTTTGGAAGCAGATAAGCCATGAAGGGGGTCCATACGTCTTTTGGCTGTAATGGCTCTGGCAGGTCTTCTGCATACATTTCTAATTGTTCCTTGCAGTATGTGAGGTCACACAGCCACCGCTGTTTGGTGGGTGTGGCACGTGTTCCCCAGTGTATAGCAACTTTCCGTTTTGCCAACAGTAGGGCCACCGCCACAAATCGTCTATTGGCCGGTTGCAGTTTTTGACCAAGCCCAGCATGCACATCCCTAGGGTACATCCCACCGTTTCTGATACCATATCAGTTAGGGCCATTGTAACTTGATTCCAGAAGTTCCAGACCGGTGGGCACACCCAGGCGAGATGCAAGTAATCCATGTCTAGCACCCCATAACATGCACATTCACCCTTAAACCATATCTGTGCAATTTTACTGGTGTGTAGTATATTTGGTGTAGGTACTTAAAGTGTATTATATGCAAATTGCAATTAGAGATGAGCATACTCAGCTGCGCACAGCAGAAGTCCCAGTCTGCCAGCTCTAGTGGGTGGTCCAGCACCTCATTAAACCTCACCATTGCAGGATACAGGGTTGCCGGTCTGTCCGCCTAAGCCGTGCTCTATAATTTAGTGATCAGGTTCCGGTGGGTGTCACTAGTCAGCAAAGTCTACAAAGCACTAACTGCTGGAGGCGTGTCAGGAAATTGAGGATAGTATTCATGTAAGACAGATCTGAGCCAATAGTATGTGAAGTCATTAACAGAGTGTGCTGCTGTGTCCTTGAGACATCAGCCAAGGCTATAAACTTGCCATTTGGGTATGCGTCACCCACCATTCTCAGCTCTGTCCAATCCAGCAGTGCCAATTCCTTGACCTCCTGCGTGACGGACAAGGTGGGATGATATTTCAGCAGAAGCTCTGGTGCATATAAGGGGAGCTTGCCAGCAAGCACCCCCAGCATCTGCCAGGCGTATGTAGGGGAGTGTATTGTGTTTATCTCGGTGTGCATCAAACCCTCATGCCTATGTGGTAGTTTAGCTTGCAGCAGTAGGGGGAATGCATCACTATGTTCTATCGCCAAGTGTGGTACTTAGTCATGTGGAGGATATCAGTAATGAGCAAAGTGAGCCTGTGCACAAAGGTAGTATAAGTGCAGGTCTGGTGCATTGAAATCTCCCATTGCATATGGCAGGGTGAGAAAGTTCCATTGTATATGGGTTTGCAACCCTGCTCAAGCCAGTGTTATCATGTGTGTCCGGAGTGTGTTGAAAAAATGTTGTGCCATTAATATTCGGAAAGAGGTATAAAAACTTCATTTTCAAAATACCTATTCTGTCTCCTGAAGAGAGCGGCAGTCTGGAACACCGCTGTATTTGATCTGCCAATTGCAAGATGATCCTGCCATAGTAGTAGCATATCACCAGTTCAAGATCCCTGAGTATCCAGATACCTAAGTATTTGACCAGATCCACAATCCATTGCAGAGGGAAGTCTAGTGTGTTAGGTGTCAGGGGGAGTACTACTGATTTCAACCAGTCAATGCCGAGGCCTGAATAATACCAGAATCTTATATATTCATGGATTATTGGTGCCAAGTGCATGACGGGGTTCCTGATATATAAACAGAGTCTTGCAAAATAAAGTCATGTAGTAACATGCGCAAAAGCAGCATCCTGACAGCAGAGCTCATGCTAACTTAGCGATGTTGACAATGACCCTACCGGCCATATGACAAGGCCAGTCATTGAAAGAGTTTGGATGCAGAGCACATGTTACATCCTTTCCTGTGGTAGGAATGGACATGATTGATTGAGTTTTCCTATCAATGGGACTGACCTACCTTAAAACAGATGGGGTGAATCTTTGCCTGAAAAGTTGTGCATTATTTTTGAAGGGAAGGGCCGAGTAAGTGAAAAGAAGATTTAAACTAGGCATCAGCGAAACTGGGATTTTGCCACCACCCAATTTATAAAATACATTAAAAAGTTTGTGAAAGTTAAATAGAGTTATAGCCACTAAATCACAGTTTGTGCTTGTTAAAGTTAGAAAACATTTTTATTGTGAAAAATAAATTGTACACCCACTCAGCAAAAAGCCATACTAAGCTTTTCTCTTCACAAACATCATTTCCATTATTTCATTAGCCAAAAAGGATATTTGCTTATTTGTTTTCCTTTGCCACAAGAATTACTAAAACATAGGGCTAGTAAAACGCTAACTGCACTTTTTATTTCTCAGCAATAAGTTATAGTTTTTCATTTTCTCTTCACAAGCGGATATGGTGAATGTAATGTAGACATTTCTTCACTGCCAAACGCCAGTGCTCTATAGAGACATCTTTATTAGTGAAGAAAGCCTTTCTTTTTCTGGTGGACTATTGCAATGTTACCTGCATAAATTGCACGAGGATCTCATTGAAATCTACAACTTTGCAGAGGTTCTCTGTCAAGCATCAAACATCAAGGAATTTCTCACAGATGCACCCCCTTATGTCACAGATCTCTTCGATGGAACACCAGTCAGGAAAATAGTGCTTAAATGCTTGAAGCAAGTGGTAGTCACTCAAGTCCTGAAAAAAATGTTGGCTGATTTAATCGTTGCAGCTAGCTATAGGTCGATTTCTAATATCTTGTACCTAGTAATATCATTGAAATTAATCTAATGAGACAACTATGGAAACATGGGAAAATTCACAGGGTACCCCATTCATTATCCATTCAGTATTCAGACTCATCAAATGAATGGGAACCACAGTTCCTGGGTCAGAGATGCCGTTTTCATTGCCCTATATAAAGAAAATCAAGCAGTATAGATTCTCGTGAACTCATCTACAGCATACAATATAATGAGCTAGAACATCTTCCTGAACAATTAGCCCATTATTCTAGCGGAACTGGTAAAATAACACCCCAAAAAACACACCTGGTGGAAATGCCATTACCTCACATTACCCTTGATAGTTTTTTCTCACTGTTCTGAGCCAGAAAGAAGAATGTGCAGATTTGGTTTTACCAACTAGTAAAAAAAAAATCACAATATCCACCCTATTTTCCAAACAAAAATTCCTCCTTGAAATACCCGGAGGTTATAGCCTAACAGAATGGAAACACGCCGACTTCACTAACTGTAAAACAAAAAACGTGGTGTACGCCATAATATGCCCATGCCATAAAGTTTATATTGGCAAAACAAACCAGGAAGTCAAACAAAGGATTGCGCAACACCGTTCGAGACAAAAAAATTAAATTCTCACAGCACCCATGGTCAACCATTTTGTGGAGAGTTACCATACAGAAAAAGACTTTAAGTGGACTGTACTTTGTGCCATCATGCCGAATCCTAGAGGTGGTGACCCAGAAACCCTATTACTGAAAAAGGAGGCTTACCTCATCATGAAATTTAACACAGTCACTAGAGTGTTAAACGAAATGACTGAAATCACCAAACTATAATACAAGCACTCGAAAACATTGAATAATTATGATTTTTCAAACTTCAAAGCCCATCATGCAATTCGACGGCAATAGGAAAATGAATCCACTCTGGTCATTTGAATCTCGGCAATTGATTGCAGTTCCTTAAAACAACATGACAGTCAGCAGGTCGCCTCATAATCGAGCAACCAGGAGTGAAGCAAGCAGTCGAGAAATGGACAGAACTCTTTGAAGTATTGATGGCAAGTGAAACTTTACTACGAACGGGGCCTCCGAGCACAAGGCCGCCGCTGTCTAGCAGCCGATTACAGACTGCAATAGATACAATGTATTTCACAAGCGGCATACTTATAAGCTGAACACATGCCGCACCTTTGGAAATATAAATGCGAGCGAACATCCTACCTCAAAACAATTCGTTTTTTCACCCTCCAGGCCTCATTTAAACCGAGGGCAGCGATAAGGAAGTTATAAGCGGAAAGACAGAAAAGATTAACCGTGCGCCCCTAATCACTAGGCAAGTTTCTCTTCTCTTTTTTTGAATTAGTGACTGCGTTAAATCTGTTTATCACAGTAACCTCAGATGTATTTACACAATGCTCACATTTTACCGGCAGGAATCCGACTTCCCTAAACAAACGAAGTGGCATGAGCTGACATTGGAACTTTACATTTCGACATGATTTGAGGTACGCTGCTAAACTAATGAGTGTGTAGCAGTAGAACAGGGGTACTTGATCATTCCAATCATTATGCAAATATCTGTTCAATTTACTTTTAACAGATAAGACCAGGGCAAGGTCCTGAGGAGAACCCCTGAGAAGTTTGGGGTTTGAAACACGTTGACCCACGCCCTTGGGAAAGGACATTCGAAGCATTAGTGTCTGGGAGAGATTTAGGGGGATATTCACAAGAACGTGTGCTAAACATCACCAAAAAATGTTAACACAACTTTACACATCGCAGTCCATCGTGGGAAAATAACCCAGTGTCAACGTGGAATTCACAACACGGCGGTACCATGCGATAGTCTCCTGAAACCGCGGACAATGTCCGCGATACAACCACCTCGACGGCGATAAAAACACAAACCCCAACACCAAAAAACATGCGATGAGCCCATTCGCGATGAGGAAATCAGCGATAAGCAGCGCCAGGCCTGCCATACACACCCGGCAGGCGGGAAAATCACTACAAAAGGAGAAAAAACACAAAATGACCAACACCCAAGCACCATGGAGGCAGCCGGAGCAGGCGCAGAGGACGAGCGCAGCCCCACAAGTACCCCGGACGACCAGCCCAGGACCACAGTGACAGGGAAGGGCAAGGACAAGAAGAAGAGGAAGACGAAGTACAGTCCGCAGGAGAATCGGATCCTGATCACGGAGGTGATAGAACACCATCAACAACTGTTCATCGCCTCCAATGTGTCATTGGGCACCAGAAATGGATTATGGCGGGCCATCGTGGACAAGGTGAACGCCGTCGGAGAGTACAGGAGGTCAATGGACGAGGTCAAGAGGCGATGGAATGACATCAAGCGCAAGACCAAGGAGAAACTCGCAGCCAACCACAAGGCAGCAATGCAGACTGGAGGTGGGAGGCCTGCACCACAGCAGGAGCTGGATGACATGGAGGAGCTGGTGTCGACAGTCATCAGTGTGGAGACCATGGCAGGAGTCGGGGGACCGGACACTGCTCGACAGGACACAACACAACCGCAACAGGGTGAGTGACCACCAGGTACTGGGGGGACGGGGGAGATGGCCACAATGGCACACATGCACAATCAAGCAGGGCACAGTACACAGTGCACACCGACAATGATTCTGGATCATGGCCCTGAGCCACAGACTGTCACAATGTACAATGCCATGCTGTCTGAATGTGAACCTGTACCATGCGGCTACATACATGCGGACACATTGTAATACACCATCTCCCCTTCACATTGCAGGGGCACTGTCAACACCCCCTGCAGAGCAGTCCCAGCCACTCTTCAATGATGAGGAGGACACCACCAGCATCGACACCCAAGCCCTCCAAGACATCATTGAGCTCATCCGCCAAGCACCTCCAGGACCAGGGCAGCCCAGCTGCATCGAGGAGACCCCACCCACTCCACAAACCACCCAGCAGGAGGCACTCACAAGCCCGGCTGTCTCCCAAGACCCCCAGGAACAACACATGGCCTTCCAACGCCGTGCACTGGAGGGCCAGAGGGAGATGGCTGAGCAGGTGCGGGTGGGGTTCGACCGCCACCTTGCCTGTTTCTGTTTAGTGCCGCACATGGCCCCATGACCTGCCACTGACCCCTGATACACTCCGCTGCACTCACCTTGGACCGCGACATGGACGTCCATATCCTGTTCGATGACCAATGACACGGCGACCAGACTGCGGACTGTACCCTTCCTCTTCCGCAGTACTTGTCATCCCCGGATGGACTGTGGCTGGCCCTCCACGGGCCCATATTGTGTAGTGTGCTTGGCATGGACCTGTACTGCTCCAGCTGTAATACTCCACCGGATGTGCAATAAACATCCATAAACGCACTGCTGTGTCATTCATTCATGTATGAATGTGTGGATGAATGTAGGGACAGTGATTTCCCTCACGTCAATGATGCTCATCTAGTGGGATGCCAGTCACAGTGTGCCACATTGCTATTGTGTTCCGCTTGCCGTGGACACTACAACAGGGACACACGCATTAGTCACTTCCTTGTCCGGACATGGACTGAACCACGCCCTGAGCCCCCGAGTCATTGTTGCTAGCCCTGCGCTGGTCCGGCGTACGCCAGGCCAGACCAATCCGCTTACGCTCCGAGGGGGGCCCACATAGCTACATGTCGCAGGTGTACACGCTGGTGGTATGCAGGTCATTGGTCTAGTTGTCAGCATGCCACGGCCACTCCCTGAGGGCAGGTTTGCACACACACCACACCCATCCGGCACAGGCGTCACAGGCCATGTGACCCCGACAATATAAGGGGCCGGCAACGTCACATTCCCCACTGCCGGTGGTGACTGGATGACGGACGCTCCACGGTTCTCAATCATAAAGGGCCCATGAGTTGTGGTGCACAGGGTTGGTCGCACCCGAAGCCTTGTGGCCGTCACGGGCCTACCACCACGTGGCACTGAATGGGGTTGCACAGGGTTAGTGGCACCCAAAGCCTTGCGGCCGTCACGGGCCTACCACCACGTGGCGCTGACTGGGGTTGCACAGGGTTAGTGGCACCGAAATAGCTGAGCGGGTGTGCAGCCTGCGATGATGTGTGCACTGATGTGGCCTCTGCCATTGATGCCTCAGGACTCAGCGTCATGTGTGGGACCTGCTGTGCCGCGGGGCAGCTCTGCATGATGTGGACCATGCCATGGGGGCGGGACCGGGGCCTGGAGCTTGCACGGGCATGTGGTGTGCCCACTGGTGGACAGACCGTTGGCAGCAGGTGAGCAGTGGGCCCGGGGTGTGCAAGTGCGGACAGCCAGCGCTGGCCAGCGGGAGGGGGTGGGGTGCAGCTGCATGCGTGCGCAGGGACGGACAGGTGTTGTTGCCGTGTGCTGTGTGATGGACTCTGCCATGATTGACTCTGGCCTCAATTGCAGGTTGCAGACCTGGTGGCTTGCAGTGTATCCCGGCACATGGTTGGAGACACACCGGTGGCAGCAGGTGAACAGTGGGGCCTGGGTGCGCAGGGGCGGCGGTGTCTCTCTCTCTCTCTCTCTCCCTTCCTTCCCTCTATCACTCTCTCTCGCTCTCCCTTCCTTTCCTTCTCTCTTTCTCTCTCTGCCTTTCTTTCATTCTCTATTTCTCTGTGTCTCGCTCCTTTGATGTGCGCATGGCACACGTTCTGATTTTGTGCTTTATTTTCCAGGCTGTGACATCGAGATTGTCCCGGACGGACCCGACAGGAGTCTTTCGCATTGGTGTTTTGTGTTGTATTTCAATAACGTTTTTGGTTGTTACTTCAGTGCTGTGTGACTGTTTCTCGTTCTTCTGGCCACACGTGGGTTATTTTTTATCAATGTGCATCATCTGGCACTTTTGTGGCTCTTGTGTCGTGCACGGTATGTGTATGTCAGGGGGGCTGGGGGGGGGGTGGTGGGTGTTGTGGCCCTCATGGGTATCAGACCTGCATAATCATTGTCTCCATGGCATCTGTGGGTCTTCAGATGTGGCTCTTGGCTGGGCTCCCTTTCATGCTGCAGGTAGTCGTCCTGCTTTACACCAGCAAAAGGCAGGTGTTAAATCACTGGTGCTACCGCGGCTTATCGCCTGTTTTTGGGTCGCATTGCAGATCTGGCAGTTCGTTGTGAAAGTGGTGTTGTGGTTTTTTCGTGTGTTTTTGCATGGGAATGCCTATTCTGCAGCTCATTAGGGTTAGTTGGTGGTGTCCACCGTGGTGTTAAGTTTTGGGGCAGTTATCGCGGGAATACTGGCAATGTCGGCAGTTTGCACCCGCTTGTGAATGGGGTGTTAAATCTATCTCCACTTTTGATGAGTTAAGGTGGAGCTAAATCGGAGATAAGTCCTTGTGAATATCCCCCTTAGTATTGTAACCACTCCCCATATGACAACAATTTAAAGCCAGCATCCCCAGGGCAATAAACAATGGCAGGATACATTATACATTCTAAAAATGATTTTTCCGCCAAGTGTCTTATGTGTCAGTAAAGGACTGGTCATATATTTTATGTTAAAAATATGTCAGTAAGTCTGTACATGTTGTTTATGTAAACACAATGGTCCTTGTATGTTTGTACTAAGTGTTTTCACAAATCAAGTGTTGCCCTTCATGTTGACATGCTTTAAATGCAACAAACATTTTGCTGAAAAAAGATAAAGAAAAGTGAAATAATTCACAAGGGCTAATGAACTATGGGCATTGGTTCTTTTATTCTTGAAAAAATAGAAATAAAGCAGGTAGATATTTTATTAGTATATACAATAGAAGTGGTCTAATCTAGCTTGCGCAAAGACCCAAGCCTCCCTCTAGTAACAAGTCTAAGCTGGAAAGGGCACACCTATCCCCTCCTTCAAACCCGTCAGTAAGATCATTATGCTCCAGATCATCTGCCATCCTCTAAGATACCAGCTGTAGGAGAGTAGGATCTGCTTCTTATAGTTACCCCCACTTTTTGCTGATGTTTCACTGTTTTCGACTTAGTCCGACTGGGATCCTGCTATTCAGGACCCCAGTCTATCTGCTTTCTCCTCTAAATTGATTGCATGTACTTTAGGTACACTCCAGATCGGATTCTGGGGTACCCTTATAAGTCCCTAGTATATGGTATACTATGTACCCAGGGCATAGGTACCCCAGAGGCCTCCCAGGGGCTGCAGCATGTATTGTGCCACCCCTGAGAGACCATTTAAAATGACACCACAGGTCTGCTACTGCAGCCTGTGTAAGGTGGTGCATGCACCCCTTACTTGGATATAGGTTCACTATATCTATCCTAATCACTGCACATATAAACCTATCAGTCACCCCTATAGCAGGCCTTATCGATCCTGAAGGCAGGGTGCTGGGTTTTATGTGAGAGGGTGCCCATGCATGAGCAGAGCCCCTCTGCAGCCTTCGGAACCTATTCTCCGGGGTTGTTTGTGATGCAGCCAACCATATATACTTAAGTGCATTATAACCTCATGGTAAATGCTAACTTTAAAATGGCTGCATGGAAACATTTTGTGTTTGGTGTCAAACACCTTGGAATCATACCTCCACACCAGTAACTGGGGTGGGAGGTAAGATTCCACCCTCCTAGAGGGAGAAATATGACAACACCGGTACACCCGGTACCAGCTTCACAGAACCCTGGCATCACAAAATGGATGCTGCCAGCCACAGACACGAGTCTGCCCTACTGCTGCTGGACGAAACTCCGGCAGGGGAAGGCTTGACAATAAGTTTCCTGTCACAGGGAGGTGTGACCACCTCCCAGACAGGCTTTAGTGTATTGGGGCTGGGTGGGTGCACTCTGAGTGCTTTGATGTCTGCACTGGGGGCACATTTGGTGTCCTCGTGCATAGTCCAGCTCAAACCGGTTGCAGGTGCTCTCAGCCCCTGCTCTGGCACGAAACTGGACAAAGGACATGGGTGTAGCCACCCCTCTGTCCTGACCCTCCCATAGGTGGGTCCCCAGAGTTTGTCCCACTCCTTCCTTGGGTATAAAGAAGGAACCCTGACTACAGGACTTTAGATATTACCTGGACTAAACTCTGCTACAGAAACCAAGTAACCTTCGACGATCTACGCTTTGCTGGATGACTGAAGAATTTCCCTTGGAGTAAAGGAGTTACTCCCCTGCTGAGCAGGCACCAAAATGCATCTGACTGGTTTGCATCTATGAAGCTCCCGAAGGACTCCAAAAATTTCTGTAATACAGGAGGTAGGTTCCCAAGGTCTCCGAGGTCGATCTGGCCCGTATCCCTCGTGGGGACCGTGAAACCCGAACCCCTGGGCACCGTGTACATTTGCAGCAGCATATGATTTTCGGCAATCCCTGAAGCTGTGCTTTGGGATACTTGTAGTCCCAACCCCGAGCAGTGATTCCCCTGAAGATTTCCGGCCTACACTCCACGAGTGTTCCGTGGGCTGGCACTTTGTGATTCCTCTTGAGGTCCCTTCGCGATCCCTAGTCTGTTGGCCTGTGGGTCCCTGAGAAGGCAACTTTAACTTTCAGTGGGCTTCCCTGGTTGTTCCATATGTGCCTTGACTCTCCATTGCTTGGGGAGTCCCCAGGCCCTTGCTGGTCCTCACAGAAGCATCGTTCCTCTGACCGCGGGGGTTGCAGTTGCCAAGGTTTGTTGGTGTTCAATCCGGACACTGACCCCCCAGCACTCGACATCCTTTGTGGGACAGCTCAAATCCGGACTGTGGTTGTTGCAGACATCTCCTGGTCCCCGTGGCTGCAGAGTCAAGCTTCGCCTCTTTGCACCTGAAGCACCCGACATCGGTGGGCATTCGATTGCTCCGCTCCTGGTCACGTGAAGTGACCCAGACTTTGTCCCCTCTGCTTTCAGGTTCTTCACATCTCCTATCCAGGCTTGTATCACACTGGACACTTTTCTTCTCCACAGCAGTAGTACTTTCTCGCATCACGCCATTGAAAACGACGAGGGTTTCCGACACCACTTGACCCCTATGCATCCGGCTCCTCTGGGATAGGTAACACGGGTACCTCGGTACTCTCAAGGGTGCTGGCCTTAGAACCTTCTATGTTTAGCTGGGTTTGCTTGAAGTCCTCTCCTAAGTGTCCTTAATCTTTAAAATTCCAACCGCGACTTTCCCATAGAGTTGTACGGAGCTCGCGTCTGTGTTCCCACACTGCACCCGTCCTCCGTGGGTCCCCTGTGCCACTACCTTGGGTGGTTCCTTGGGGTCCCAGCGATTCTACGTGCTCTAGGCACTGTGTCTAGTCAAGTCGTGGTTCTTATACCACTTTCTTAGTATATGGTTCAGTCTCCCCCTGGAGCCCGCTGTGTATTGTGCTATTTACTGTTGTTCTAGTGATTTAATATTGTATGTATTGTTCTCTAATCTCATAAAGAGGTTAGTAGAGAGTGTTTAGTAATAAATACATATATTTTATATACACCTGGTGTGGTTCTCCTTTCATTTGGTCCTTCAGGAGGTTATATACTGGTAAAACAAGCTGCTTTACATTCCTTCAAGACTTAGCCTGAAGGCTGCTCTCCACAGCTACCACTAGGATAGCTTTCTATAAAGGTTGTCTTTAACCTAATCATCAATAAGGGTCGTTTGGACTGGTGCAAGGTGCCCACTTTAATTAGTGGACAGCATATACCAGGCCAACTTCTCACACCAGCACACCGAACTAATTCTAAACTACATGTGAAAAAACAACCACAGTTTATGGAACAGTCACAAAATTTTCATATCCCAAGATTACTCCAAGCCGAAAGTTGAAACTAGGAAAAGTTTCCTAGCCCTTAGACCTAGACTGATGAAAGCGTACCTCCAATTTTCCTTCACTGGTCCTACTAAATTCAAAGTCTTTCCTGATAGGTTACACCATATTTTGGCAGAATACAGGGATCTACAAACCTTCCTAGATCAAAGAGATAGTGCTCCAGTGGACATCCAACAATCACCCTCCAATAGGTTGAATTCTTTCTCCTAGACACTTGTGCCTTTCTCAACGCAGGATAAACAGCTCTCATACTAATCTACAGTGGCCTGAGGCTCTCCCTGTGGTCAAGACAGATAAGTTCTCATGTGCCACCCCGTGTTTTTCCATTGCAGATTCTGATAATGTTTTGAATGCTCTTACTGCTGTTGGTTCACCATTTTTTCTGACCACTGTCACAAAGCTATTAGGTTTGATACGTGTACGTACATATGCATGACTTGTGCACAGGTATTCACATGTTCGTTTGGATACTCTACATGCTTTAAGTACTTACAGAACATATTTGATGCTTATGTTGTAGATTTCAGAACATCCCAGATATTCTGTTGCCTTACTGTGTCCCCCCAACACTTTCCTATAGTCATCCCTTGGTTCATTCTCCAATTCCTCAGTGCTGCCCGCTTATACAATAATGTTAGCACCCGCTTAATCACAGTCTCATATCCACCTTTTAATGACTGTACCTGCTAACTTTGATAATCAGGAGTCCAGTACCTACTGTCTCCCTCGGAGCATTAGCCTATACTCTGAATTGTTCAATACTCAATCTTTCCTCTCATGGGTGAGTTTATATTACTTAGACCATGCTACATTCTGTAAGGGCAAAGTTTCATGTGTATTACACAGTTGATTGTAGTTAATAACTTTAATCTAACTGGTTACTGTATTACAAACAGTACTTGCTTTTTTATTGCAAGACTGCAGCTTCATTCACTTCTTTGTTCATTACACCTCCGCGATGGTTGGGTTGTCATCCCGCGGTCATCTCCCTCACATTCAATGATAAGTATGGGTTAGGCGGGGGTGAGAGGGTGCTTTGAGGTCGGGTTTAGGGATTGGGTTTCTTTTTCCTTATGCTTGCATTCTTTTACATTTTATTGGTCTTTTTCTTGTTACATTCCATCATTCATATGGCATGGCACATCGGTCTTCTACACTTCTAATATTTACTGCCTGGTGACAATTAACGACCTTTTATGTCCACATCAGAGCAGCAAGGTCTCGCCTACACCCTGGAATATCACTTTGTGGGGTAACATGGTTCTCTTTTAAACTCCAACATCATCATGATAGAACAAATTCTAGCTCCTGTCCACGTCCTCTGCCACACTACTCATAACCGCATTCCTGTTCTTACATTATGACTAGCAACCCCCTTGAGGAGAATCACAAAATGGTCTCCTTTAATGTCAAAGGTCTCAATCATCCAGGCAAGCGCAAAAAAAATTAAAACTATCATTATATATTTAAGCCTGATATTATCTTGTTACAGGAGACAAAAATCACCCTAAAGAGATGCCATTGCTTGATCATGACTGGATTAGTGATGCTTTTTGCTCTTCAGCGATCAACAAGAAAAGAGGTGCAATAACCTTGATAGCCAAAACATCAGGCCTTGCGGTGGAGTCCCATATTGAGGATGATGCCAGTAGATGGATCCTGACTAAACTCTCCAAAAACACAAACTCACTGTATGTCCTCAATGTATATGGCCCAAATTCGGATGATCCAGAATTCGGGGACTCCCTATCATCTACACTTAATCAAATCCCTACAGATGGTTTAATTATTATGAGTGGGGACCTTAACCATCCCCTGGATGTTACCATTGATAGACAATCGAAAGCTGCATTTCCCCCCCTAAGTCAAACAAATCACTCCTTAAGCTTTGCTCAAGATTCAACTTACATGATGCTTGGAGATTGCAGCACCCTGATACCTGGGACTACACCTTTTTTTCCACCCCTCACAATTCATATTCTTGAATTGACTACCTCCTGCTTTCTAAAACATTTACCCACCTCATCGACCAAACTGACATTCTTGCATGGCTAATTTCAGACCATTCCACCATGACCTTATCTCTCCTGGCCACCAATGCAAAACAATCTGATAAAATCTGGAGATTTAACCATGAGTCTATCAAGGATGATGCTTCAAAAAAATATAATTGAGAATACAATACTAAAGAGCTGTTAGACATCCTTGTGATAGATCATTCCTTTCAAAATTTTGTCTGCGCTCTAGCTGCACGCTGATCTGTTTTCCTCCAGGTCAGTTTGATCCCCATGTACTTTTAGTTTGCTCCTTTGATGGCTGCTCCCCTCAAACCTTGATACATCTGGTTTTATTCTGTAGATTTTATGATTTTTTTGCGCAAAAAGTATTTAACACCTCTTTTAAAATCCAGGGGTTTTGCCAATTTTGGCCTGCCTTCTTACATCTACAGCTATTACCTGATCATTCTGTGATGCTGGCGGTTACTTCCTATTTAAAAGGTGCTCTATGTTGAAATAAAATTATGAGTGGCTAATTTGCAATGATTTGATATATAGGTTGCCCTGTTTTCCTTTATACTGTTTGCTAACCGCCTACAGAATGTGTGATCTGAGCTCAATATGGTGGCCTGTATGTTTTAATGTATTTAATGTATTTATGTGGTTTTTATGCATATATTTTATGATTATGATGCATAATCGAATAAAGATTTATTACTACTAATACAATACTAAACTACATCACCACCTACTGAGACGCACTTAAAGCCACCATTATAGATACATTAATCAAAATCCAATCCAAAATAAACAAAACTTACAATAACAACCTTCTGGTATTGGAAAAAGAAATCAAAACCCTAGAAGATACTCACATTTCCACCTCAGATTCCTATGCTCTCGCCATTATTACAAAAAAGAAATATGAATATAATGGAATCCTAAGCTAAAAGGTGGGGGTCTGCGTTAATAAGTACAAAAGACTAAAACTATGTGAGGCAAACAAGGCTGGTAAAATGTTAGCCTCATATCTGAAACACAAGCAGTCCCGTAAAGCCATTACTGTTCTCAAGGACAAGTCGAATATACCTCACACGATCCCTGAAAAGATTGGGGGCATCTTCAGGGACTTTAACAAATCTCTCCATGAGGATGACTCAAAGTCCTCTTCAGAGAAATGTAAACTTATTTAAATGGCTTACAATTACCTGCTATCACTGACATCAAGAAAAGAATCTTAGCTCACCGTTAACACTAGATGAGATTACAGAAGCTGTCAAATCCCTTAAACCACTCACGGGTACTGTTAGTTAGGGCCACCATCATTGTAATCCCAAAAGAGGGCAAGGATCCAATGCTAGCCAAAAATTATAGACCTATATCCTTAATTAACCTAGACGCAAAAATGCATGCCAAAATTCTCTGCAAAAAACTAGAACCTCTCCTGCTACACTTGATTAGCCTCTCGCAGGTGGGTTTCATGAATAACAGACTGTGAGGAGTCCGGCGATCCAACGGACCGGAAGTGTGGTGAAACAGAGCGGGACACGCATCAATCCCCGGAAGCGCTCTGCGGTCTAGCGGCACTGGGGAGTACCGCGGAGGCGCACCTGACGTCATCAGCGGCGGACCGACAAAAGACGAGGGATCCAGAAGGAAAGGAGTCGACTGATGGAAGGAGTGGAGCGGAGACGTCCGACACGGGAGCAGCGAAGACGAAGCGAGGAGGAGCCACCGACGAATCCGAGAGAGAGAGAGACGGACAGCGCGAGGCTGAGGAAGTAGCAGACACCATGAACAAACTCGGCGGCCCAGAAAGGAGGGAGGACGCCCCGGGTCCCTACGCCGCGGCCCCGATAACGGGTCGTGGCACAAGGCGAGTACCGTTAGGGGGGACGTTCTGGTGGGGGTGGTGGGGTGGTGTGGGACGATAGGACACGGTGGTGTGATTGACCTCGCCTAACTCCTCACTGCGCACCTTGACCCTTACCCTACACGGCGACTGGTGGTGGTGGCACATAGTGCACGCGAAAGAAGGCCCTGATAATAAGACCAGTTCTGTCTTTGTTTTATTTTCCTCCTATCACCTCTGAGAGCCCTGTGAAGACGTGACGACAACGACCAGACCAGGACCCGGAGTGAGCCCCGAGAAGTCCCGGGAGGACGGCCAAAAGGAACACTTTGATTTTTCCAAACCCCTCTGTCTCCCCCCCCTTTGAGTACTGTTCTACACCTGACTTAAGGACCACGTTTTGCTTTGACTGGCTGTACGGACCTCATGGGACTAATACACAAGAGAGCCCAAAGATCTTTGTTACACAAGAGAATAAAGACACTAAACAACCCATACTATATGCGTACAGTGTTCCCTTCCGCTCCCCGTGCCCCCTCGCTGCCTACAAAGTGGTGTCAGAAGTGGGATCTCCCACCCGTACCCGTGTGTCGAACCATGACACAGCCCATGCCTGTTGAGGACGTTATAGCCCAACTAGCCGAGGGACAGCGGCACCTACAGCTCGTCATGGAGCAACAAATCCAGACAGCCCAGATAGAGAGAGAATCCCTACAGGGAGCCCTTAGAAACCAGGCCGACCTGATCACTACGAATCAGCAGGTGCAGGACACAGCAATATTGCGCCTCACAGACGCCCTTGTAAGCACCCGGGTCCGCCCTAACGTCCCCAGTACTGTCCTTCAAAAGTTCCAGGACGGGGACGATCCAGACTATTTCTTTTTGAACTTCGAAAGGGTGGCAACCACAGCAGCCTGGCCCCAAGAAAGGTGGGGCCAGTACGTTGCCCCACTCCTCTCCAGCGAACTACAAGCTGCTTACCAAGCAGCCAATCCTGCGGGTACCACCGCCTATGAGGACGTGAAAAGGCAATCCTAGAGAGGGTAGGATGTGACCAAGAACACTACAGAAGCCGGTTTCGAAGGGAGAAATGGGGAGCAGGAGACAACCCCGTGCCCTGTATTTCCGGATCAGAGACCTAGGCAACCGATGGCTGACCCCCCATACCTCCACGGTGGACGACGTGGTGGAAAAGGTCTATTTGGAACAGTTCTTGGATGCCATACCCCCCAGTACACGGTCATGGGTGAAAAAACACCCCAACCTCTCCTCCACGTCAGCTGTTGAGATCGCCTGTGCCTATCATAGGTCGCCTGAATTCAAGGCTGGAATAACACGGCCCCAGTATAACCCTGTCCCGAAAAGCACTCCTAAGCCCGAGTAAAAAGCCCCGGTGCCTTCCCGCCCATTCCCCAGACCTTCCTACCAACCCCCCAGTGGGCAGGGACCACAGTGTTACAATTGTGCGGAATGGGGGCATATAGCCAGACAGTGTCCTCACCGCACCCCTACAGTTGAGCCTATGGAGGTGGGGTACTCCCGGGGCTGAATATATGTAACGGGGCAGGACCCTCATCAGTATAGGAGGGAAGTTCTGCTCAATGGGAAAAGACGACATGCCCTGTTAGATACTGGGTGCCACGTTACAGTAGTGGATGGATCCTTAATTCCCCCCTTCCCAGCTAAAAGACACAGAACAAGTGAGGGTGACCTGTGTACATGGGGATACCAAAACTTATCCTGTGGTGGAGGTCCTCTTAGACGTAGACCATGATCCCCATCTGCGAAGAGTAGGAGTGATACCCACCCTACCTGAAGCCGTCATTATAGGGACAGATCATCCCAAGTTCGAAGAGTACCTGGACAGAACAAAAGGGGATGACAGGACATGGCTACAGGAGGCCCCCTTTTCTGACACTGTTCTAGAAGCCCCTAACGCCAAGATAAGAAAAAGCAGACAAGAGAGAAAGCGAGATAAGAGGGGTTTTGCCCTTTCGCTGATGTCACGTCCTGCCTTTCCTCTCTCCCTTACAGATAGCGACAGAGAGAAACCAGCTAGTTTCCGTATGGCGCAACGGGACGACAACTCCCTTACACATGCTTGGGAGCAGGTCCGTGAACGTGAACCAGAACAGGTAGGACCATACTTTCTTGTGAAGAGGGGGTTACTATACAGGGCTGTGAAGGGGGGGCCACAGACATCCACACAGCTGATAGTACCGACACAATTCAGGGATCACGTACTCCTCTTGGCTCACAACAAGATAGGGGGGGGACATTATGGCAAGGAGAATACAGTGAAATATCTCCTAGAGAAGTTTTATTGGCCAGGGGTGTACAGGGACGTGGCAAAGCATTGCGCGGCTTGTGTTCGCTGCCAGTATGCCAATCCAGGGGGGGGTGGTGAAGGCCCCATTGCAGCCGTTACCCATCATAAACTTCCCGTTCAAGAGGGTGGGGATGGATCTGGTAGGGCCCCTGACACCCTCTGCCAGAGGGCACCGCTACATCCTGGTTATGGTAGACTACGCCAGTAGATATCCGGAGGCCTTCCCGCTCTCGAGCATGACCACTCCTGCGATAGCCCAAGCCATGATATCCTTTTTCTCAAGGGTGGGGTTTCCAGCAGAGATACTAACCGATCAAGGGACCCCTTTCATGTCCCGTCTCATGACACAAATCTGTGCAGTGCTGGGTATCGATAAAATCAGAACTTCTGTCTATCATCCCCAAACAGACGGCCTTGTGGAGCGCTATAATAAGACGATTAAGAGCATGCTCCGCAAGGTTGTCACGGACTCCGGGAGGGATTGGGACCAGAAACTACCCTTGGTCCTCTTTGCATTGAGAACCCATGAACAGCGTTCCACGGAGTATTCCCCCTTTGAATTGGTGTTTGGGCGGAGACCCAGGACTTTGCTGGACATGGCAGCAGAGCAATGGGAGGAGGAAGACGAAGAAGGGAAACCCCTGTTGCGCTATGTCACCGACCTACAGTCGTCCCTGACTCAGTTATGGGGCTTTGTCCACGAACACATGGAAAAGGCCCAAGGGGCCCAGAAACAATATTACGATCGAAACAGTCACCTACGTGAATTCTCCCCTGGTGACAAGGTCCTCCTGTTGCTTCCTACTACGGAGGACAAACTACTGACATAATGGCAAGGGCCATTCGTCATAGAAAGAAAGATAACCCCAGTCACTTATAGTGTGTTGCTACCCCATCGGGTAGGGGGAAAACAGATTTATCACGTCAATCTGTTGAAAAAGTGGGAAGAACCCTTGCCCTCCCACACCGCAGGAATCCCCGTTCACCTCGCCTGTACCACTAAACCCTTGGAGATACCCCTACTGTCGGTCCAAGAACCGACGATCGAACCAGTACCCACGGGGGAGTGCCTAACGTCCTTACAGACCGACCACCTTACGGCACTGCTAGGGACCTTCCCAGGTCTCTTCTCCACCAAACCGGGAAGGACTACCATGGTTCACCACCACATCGTGTCCCTAGACAGAAAGATCGTCCAACAGAAACCCTATCGTATTCCGGCAGCTCGAAGAGAGGCGGTAGAGAGGAGGTTTCGGACATGCTTAGCTCCAACATCATCGAACCCTCCCTGAGCAACTGGTGTTCTCCGGTGGTGCTTGTACCAAAACCGGACGGGAGTTTGCGTTTCTGCATAGACTTCAGGCAAGCAAACGCCGTCACCAAATTCGATACATACCCCATGCCGAGAATAGATGAGATGGTCGAACGCCTGGGGAAGGCCCGATACATGTCCACCCTTGATCTTACCAAAGGGTATTGGCAAATCCCTTTGTCTCCCGAGTCCAAAGAGAAAACAGCGTTCGCGACTCCCTCCGGTTTATACCAATTCAAGGTGCTCCCCTTTGGGTTGCATGGGGCCCCGGCGGTGTTCCAAAGATTGATGGACCGCATTCTCCAATCCCATAAGGGATATGCCGCAGCATATCTTGATGATATTGTCATATTCAGCCCAACGTGGGGGGAACATCTGCAACACCTAACAGCTGTATTCCGAGCGATCCAAGGGGCCGGCCTTACTATTAACCCAAAGAAATCACTCTTAGGTACCAACACGATCCAGTATTTAGGCTATACAATCAAGGAAGGACAGATATATCCCCAGTTAAACAAGGTAGAGGCTATCAAAGCGCTCCCCAGACCCACCACCAAACGAGACGTCTGTTCATTCCTGGGGTTTATAGGCTATTACCGCAGGTTCATACCCAACTTCTCTTCCACAGCCAGTCCCCTAACCGACCTCCTGAAGAAAACCCAGTCATCCCGCATACACACCTGGACACCAGAACATGAGACTAGCTTCCACTCCCTTAAACGTGCCATCTGTACAACACCAGTGTTACACTGTCCTGATTTCAGTCACACGTTTGTTCTCCAAACCGACGCCTCGGTCTGGGTGCTGTGCTATACCAACCTGACCATAGCGATGACCTAAGACCCGTACTGTACATCAGCAGGAAGCTCTTTGCACGTGAGGCGAACTATTCAACGATTGAGAAGGAATGCTTAGCCATCAAATGGGCCATAGAAGCCCTGCAATATTACCTACTGGGACGGAGGTTCATAGTCCTCACCGATCACGCCCCCCTCACCTGGCTCGCAAATCACAAGGACACTAATCCGCATGTTCTTAGATGGTTCCTTGCTTTACAACCCTTCTCTTTCCAGACCATACACAACCCGGGGTCGAGGCAAGTCGGCGCAGACTACCTGTCCCGGCACCCGTCTGCTGAATGGCCCCGACGTCCATTCCTAAGGGGGGAGATGTGTGAGGAGTCCGGCGATCCGACGGACCGGAAGTGTGGTGAAACAGAGCGGGACACGCATCAATCCCCGGAAGCGCTCTGCGGTCTAGCGGCACTGGGGAGTACCGCGGAGGCGCACCTGACGTCATCAGCGGCGGACCGACAAAAGACGAGGGATCCAGAAGGAAAGAAGTCGACTGATGGAGGGAGTGGAGCGGAGACGTCCGACACGGGAGCAGCGAAGACGAAGCGAGGAGGAGCCACCGACGAATCCGAGAGAGAGAGAGACGGACAGCGCGAGGCTGAGGAAGTAGCAGACACCGCGAACAAACCCGGCGGCCCAGAAAGGAGGGAGGACGCCCCGGGTCCCTACGCCGCGGCCCCGATAACGGGTCGTGGCACAAGGCGAGTACCGTTAGGGGGGACGTTCTGGTGGGGGTGGTGCGGGACGATAGGACACGGTGGTGTGATTGACCTCGCCTAACTCCTCACTGCGCACCTTGACCCTTACCCTACACGGCGACTGGTGGTGGTGGCACATAGTGCACGCGAAAGAAGGCACTGATAATAAGACCAGTTCTGTCTTTGTTTTATTTTCCTCCTATCACCTCTGAGAGCCCTGGGAAGACGTGACGACAACGACCAGACCAGGACCCGGAGTGAGCCCCGAGAAGTCCCGGGAGGACGGCCAAAAGGAACACTTTGATTTTTCCAAACCCCTCTGTCTCCCCCCCCTTTGAGTACTGTTCTACACCTGACTTAAGGACCACGTTTTGCTTTGACTGGCTGTACGGACCTCATGGGACTAATACACAAGAGAGCCCAAAGATCTTTGTTACACAAGAGAATAAAGACACTAAACAACCCATACTATACGCATACAGTGTTCCCTTCCGCTCCCCGTGCCCCCTCGCCGCCTACACAGACTATCTAATGATAACACTTTTCTCTTATGCCATATCCTCGAGAGAGCAAAATTGATTAACTCTCATACTATGGCGATAATTCTTGATGCAGAAAAAGAGTTCAATAAAGTCTCCTGGACGTTCTTGTGCTAAATCCTTCTAAAAATTTAATTTGGGGGAAACATTCACTAGAATGGTCATGGCGCTCTATAGTGGCCCGTATGCCAGAGTGTGAGCCGGTGGTCTAATGCCCCCTGCCTTGAACCTAGAAAGGGGCACCAGACAGGGTTACCCCTATCCCCTTCTCTATTTTTCTTGACTCTTGAACCCTTACTCCACAGTATTCAGAATAACACTTTGATCTCCGGTGTTACTTTAGCTAACACTTTTGTGAAGGTGGCGGCCTATGCTGATGATATTTTGATCACCACTGAGAATGCCAAAAACTCAGTTACTGCACTACTGCACAAGATTGAAGACTATGCACAGTTTGCAGGTTATAATCTTAACGGGGACAAGTCTGAAGTCAAAGGTCTAAACAACCTATGCATTAGTGACATCCGAACCTCTATAGGACTAACCTGGCAGCCTCAATTCATAAAATATCTGGGTTTAGAATTTGGGTCGGACCTGTTAGACACACTCCAACATAATGAAAAACTGACTCTAAAGAAAATTGAAAACTTACTTGATGGATGGAACCCTAAATTCCTTACCAGGTGGGGTTGTATAGAGACTATTAAAATGATGGTGACACCAATAGTTAACTACCTCAAAAGTATGCTCCCCTTAGTTTTATCTGAAGACTTTTCATCACAAATTAGACAAGCTACTGACAAAGTTCATATGGCAGAAGGCCCGGAATCTCCATCAAAACACTACACCTTCCTACAAATGTGGGTGGTGTCAATCTGACCAATTTCAGGAATTATCAAACCACTTTTTTAGCCAGACAAGGCTCCATGTGGTTCTCCCAATTTTCAAATTTTACTCCTTTGTGGCTTTCTGTTGAAAAATAACTTCTCGAAGGTTTGCACCCCATAATGCTATTATTTATCCATATTAAATCTTCCCTTCTAGCTAAATGCATCTTAAATAATACAATAAGGCCCCTTCCAATAATTGATGGCCTCCTAGAGACCCCACTTGCCCATTCTAACATGACCTCACTCTGGAATAACCCCATCATCAAAATTCAAGACACACCTATATTTCTAGTTCTTGGGCATCTAGGGGCATCCACTTCTTGAAACAATTAGGCACACAACAAACCCTCCTTTCCTTTAGAGAACTACAACAACAACACAGCCTATCAGATATTGACTTCTATAACTTTCTAAAACTCAAATCCAGCCTCTCAAAATCTAAACACCCTAACGTAGATCCCTCACTGCCTACAATCATTTCCACCTTCAAAAAATCAGTACATCAAGCCTGTAAATTTTATCACCTCTTACAACCAAAATCCACAAGTTTAACCTCGAACACATTAAAAAAGTGGGACACACTTGACACTATTTCTCAGAACGACTGGTGCCTGATCTGTAAATTAGTAGTCTCTCATAAAATAACCCCCTCTTTATCCCAAACGAAATACTGGCTCCTTCATAGGACGTTTTGGACTCCCTCATGCCTCCATAAATTGTCGCTTAGAGAGGACTCAACAAACTGGAATTGTAATAAAGCTACTGGTGATCTCCAGCATCTTCTCTTTCACTGTAGTACTTTCTACCACTTTTGGAACCAAGTATTTAATTTCATTCAGTCCCTATTTGGGATTCAGCTGAAACATGACCTCACTTCCCTCATTCAAGGATTCCTTCATCCAAAGCTCAATTCACCTAATGATAGGCTTCTGGTAGATAATTTATTGACTGCAGCCTGTAAATTCATCCTAGCTAAGTGGAAAAATACTGCAGATACTTCCTTCAAGTCCTGGCTAAACTGGATCTCATATCTAAGCGAGGCCAATAATATTACGCTCTAAAACTCACCCTGAAGACCTCAGACCAGACCCGTTTGGAAGACATTAGACCACTACTTTGCCTCTACCAAACCCCGTAATCCTTTTATTAGAACATTCTAAAGTTGCATATCTACTCATTAATATGTTATTTATATTGTCTGCCACCAGACTTCTACCTCTTTGAAAGCGTGCTGCTCTAATCCCACCTCCAGAATTGTCATGCCTAATGTTATCATTCATTGTTTTATGTTCTGCTTTTTGTATTTTGCTTTTTGTTGGTCACTCAGGATCTGGTTTACCTCATGATTATATTTTGTCTGCCCTTTGTTTTTTTACAATGCATAATATGTCATGTATACTTGTACAAGTGATCCAGCGGTCTACTAACAACAGATACTCTACTAGCATATACTCACTTGGGCCCATACAACTCGTTTCCGCTGCGCTCTAAGTAAACCACTGGAGTTTATTAGTTTTATATGTTGCTCATACCTCAGGATCTAGTTATTACTTCTTTAACTAAACCTTCTGCTGATCAAACAGTTCTTTTCCTCTGGTCTATGGACCAGTTAGGTAAAACTAGTTGATGGCGATAATTGACATCACTTATTATGCATTTAATAAGTATAAAATAATGACAGACTCAATAAGTTTTTAAATCTTTATCTAAAATTAGGGGTTTTGAACCATCTCAAAGCGTTTCAGTACAAACACCCTCATTCGCGGGAGTGCCAATTCAAAAATATTTCAGATAACACTTATCAATTCAGATCCACACAATAACTATGCTCAGAAAGAAGAGGATAGAGACAGAAGAGCATTTATCAAACGATCAATTTCATAATTACCAAAGTATGGTGTGAAGACCAACCCCCTGGCCAAAGGGCTGGTAAGGGTCTCCCAGTGACAGATCAGGAGACAAAGGCTTCAGGACAGGAATCAGGACAGGATACTTCACCTCTCTAATTACCGACGGCTACGTCGCACCCCTCTCTGACACTCTCTTCCTCCTCGTGGTTCTTCCGCGATTCCTCTAAACCTACCCAAATTAAGTAGATGGTTCTTCATTCGGTTTCTTCATCAGCATTTCAGAGCACCACCCCGATACACCCCGATGTCAGGCTTCTTCAACGCGCTAAGCTCGCTCAACCCAACTTGATTCTCGAACTCTCGATTCTCGACCCCCGAACTTCCTTAAAGGCAAAATGCAATGCAGACAATAACCCCACGAATGTCTCCCTGATGACTCTCTTCTTCTAACTAAACTACCTCAATTATACCTTTCCATTGGCATGTACCACCCATTAATGTTTCTTTTGCACAGAATACTAACTTCTGATTGGTCAGGCGAGGGGGGATGATCATCACACCACACTTATACTTCATTTATTTTCTTTTAACCATTTTTCCAAACTCCTCCCATCAAACTTTATTCCGCCCTTCCTTTCCCATACATCTTTAAACTTTATTAAATACATTTGTAACTGATGTCTTGAATAAGTTCCTTCATATGAACTCTTCACCCTCATGTTCCCAGGGCACATCTCCGCCGACCTTGGACTCGTCATCTCCCAGGCTTCCGTATCAGGGCGCATGCGTCGCGCAATATTGGTTTGCTCGACTCGGACAACTTTAATAGGCCCAATTACGCACTAATAATAAAGTCGAAAAGAGAAATGTTATTCTCAAAAATAAATGGTTTTACTGTATACCTCCAACCTCTACTCTATCCCATACCATTTGTTATTTCTCTCTCTGCATTTGCGTTAGTTATAAACCCATTTCTAATTTCAGCAAAGCAGGTGCCATGCATGCGAGCTTTCAAGCGGCCATTTTATAGCTCTTTGCGCAAGCGCCAGAATTTCCCTCCAAGCGAAAGCACGTCATACTACGTAGATGCAGTAGACGCATGCGCAGTAAAGATCCCATGTTAAATGCGTTCCAGTCCTACTTCTGTGTTATTTACAGTTAGTAAACATATAAGCAAGCTTCATTCTTATCCCGCGTTGTTGTAGGGATTCTGCACATACACAGAGCTATGCACAGGATAATAGGACCTCGGAGTATAGTGGTGAGCCAACCATGCCCCTGAGTACCCACAATCCTAATCCGACTAGCTTTAGCGTCTCATTCGCAGTGCAGCTACCAATGATTAGACAACCCAGAACACGGTCTCTCTCTCTCGGGACTCGCGGGAGCAAGAACACCCTATCATAACTCACTCATACTTGTCCACAACGTGCATAATAAGAAACACAGTATAGTTTAAAATGTTTATTTCAACTATCGTGCTCTAAGATACAGTACACGTGCCAGTACTATCAGCATAATGCATAATGATAAAATAATAAGCATAATTACAATTCCATAGAATACAAACGGGGAAAGCATTTCATAAAGCAGTGGATATAGGGCTAAATGACCTTACCACCCTCCCTGTGCTATTAACTAGTTTATTATAAAAATAGAAGACCTCTGGGCTTTGTAGGACGGACCCTCATACCTCAATATCTAGATGCAAGGTTTACATCATCAGACAAGCACAGCTCTTCTCTCTGGAAAGGTTTTTCTCCGAGTGTCTCTAACAGCGAAATCACAATATTAAAAGCACACAAATTTCTCCAGTGCAGCTGCATTCAGTGTTATGTCTAAGTGCGAGGGGCTGACCAGATCAGCAAGAACAAGGGACGTTGTTTTTCGACCTTGTACATGTTGTGCAGACGAAACC
This sequence comes from Calotriton arnoldi, assembly GCA_963921515.1. Classification (NCBI taxonomy): domain Eukaryota; kingdom Metazoa; phylum Chordata; class Amphibia; order Caudata; family Salamandridae; genus Calotriton; species Calotriton arnoldi. The sequence goes on from CAWUFW010007476.1 coordinate 42,969, forward strand.
CACAGGGAACAGGAGAAAAGGTGAAAGGCAAAAAGGCAGACAGTTCTAAAATAGCTGGGCACAAGCAGAGGCTGGAAAAACAAAGGCACAAAGTAACGTGCGCAAAAAGGCATCATGGCAGCCAGGCCTAAGCCAACTTAGCAACGTAGACAATGAGGCCACAAACCACACTACACCCTCCCCTGGTCAGTCCACAGGCTAAGATATAGGACGAAAACAGAGTTCAAATAGATGGAGCAGAAGGGAAACGACTATTTGTGAACAGTCCCCATGGATGGACAGTGATCAAAAAAAGTTCAGGTAAAAAATTCCAGTAAGGGCTCATAAAAAAAATCCAGAGATGTAGGACGTTCCCTAATCCAATAGAGTGGAAGTGCAGAAAATCGCCACACCTTCCAAGTGGACATCGTTGGAAGCGCCTGAAAAAAGAGACGCCATCCAGTCCATCAAATCAAAACTGCATTCATGTTCCTCGCAAGATGGAGCAGCGATCAGCATTGCGGGACAACTTGCGTGATACTCAATATAACTGTGTCGTAGGAGAGTCTGAGCAGCCCCCCAGACATCCCATTGCGCCGAAATTCCAAGTGCAGCCGCACGCGCCATTAAGCCATCACCGGAACAGTCCCGTTCATGGGTCTCTAAGGGACCCACTAACTGGACAAAATCCGGGTCAGACAGAGACGTATTGGAGAGGCAATAATCCAAGGACCAAGAGAAAGGACATCGGATGCAAGACATCAAAGGTTGCACGCAAGTGAAATACGCAAAGCGAAAAGAAAATCTATAGGACACACTGAGTGTTGCCAATGGGAGGATGCCGAATCCGATGAGGATGCGTTCACGGAGCATCCGGAGCCGACCGTGGTCGAGGAGGCCCCCCGGAAGTGCAGCCATTGCGTAGCAAACAGACCAAAAGCAATATACCAGCCGCTAAGGCGAGGATCAACGGAAAGCCGCCAAAGACGCTGGAAATAATGGAATGAATAAAAGCCGGTATTACACCAAAGATAGTTTGAAAGGAGGTAACAAGGCAAGAGCCCACAACTTTAAAAAAGTGCACAAGACCTTCGGTGCGTGATGCATTGAAAACACGGTGAATTAGCTCACCGAAATGTTGTGGGAGGTTTGTTTTCAAAAGGGCCTGTATTTCACTGTGTGTACTAGCCACCTGGAGGATGAACGTCTCCCGTGCGGATGTGAGCATAACCTCCTGGTTCAATAATAGCGCCTTTATTCTGCTCAATTTATTGAAATCCGCCTTCAAAGTCGGAATGGAAGGCCAAATGGAACTATCTAGTATGCCGTGCGAGGGAGGAAAAAGCAAATTTTTGCAGCACACAACCCGGTGGGAAACAGTTACAATGTAGGGGATGCCGGCCAGCAGTCCTCAGCAGTCCTGATTATTCAGAAGGAGATAGCTACCATTTGCAAGCACAGTGAAAGTAGGAGATATAGCAGGAGCAGCAATGCCCTTTAAAACACAAGCAAGATTCGGAGCCGAAACGTTACAAGCCCGTGCAATTTAATGTTTTTACAAATTAGGGAATGACCCACTGCAGAATCGCAAGACTCTCCTGTGAGAAAAACCTCTTTTCCGTCGCTAATGCACCTGTACATGAAAGGCAGGGACCAAAGTTCATGCAAGAAGGCACTGCCTAAAGGCTGAAAGCGGCCAACAGGATAATGTTTCATGCAGGAACTGAACTCAAATAAAGAAAAAGGCAAAGCGTTAACCCCGTGTACTAGCCACACAGCAGAATCCAATTCTGCCACAGAGAATGGTAAGGGCTCTATGTTTTCGATATGTAATAGAGTGTATGTTGCATCTTTCATGGACATGAATTGCTGTTTCTCAGTTAAATTAAATGGCAAGAATAAGGCAGAGGTGTTCAAAAAATGCCAAGGAACTTTAACCATTTTAAGTGTTTGCAAAGTCCATGCAAACTGCATCACTGAACGCAATTGATTCTGACCATGATATAACACTGAAACATCATCTTGTACAATATCAACAACAGAGGAAACAATATTCTCTAATGTGTAAATGCGGGAAGACAGGGTATTAATACTATTGTCAACAACAGCAAGCACTTTTTCTAGATTTGCTTGATCTATTTCCCGAAGACGGGAAGCAGCTTCAATTTGCGAAAGCTTCCAGAGTTCATTATAAGTTTCATAAATGAATCTCTTAGGTCGAGGACCACGAGGCCCCAGAACAAAATCGGACAGATCAATGTTGCCTGATAAGAGGGATAAATGTTGTTTCACAGAATCTAAGGAAGAGTGCTGCAACCACTGTTTACATAATTTACCAACAGAATATGTTGTAACAGTACGAGAGTCAGAAAACCTGGGGTCTGGCCTATCCTGTTTGTAACCAGGAGCTGAGTCATGAAAACGCATTTGGCAGGCATCCGTTGCCGTTGGCCAAGCCAACCAGGGTGACTGAACAAACGTAGAGACATTAAACGAATTGTTCTGAAACAAAGCATGCAATTCGGCAAAGGAAATATTGAAATGCAAGCTTTCATTGGGAGTAGAAGACAATACAGGAATGGAAGGAGCATTTAATTGTTTGGAAGTAGCCAAACCCCAACACGTTGGTTGATAGATTGTGTGATTTAAAAACAAAATTTGGGCCGGGATGAGGCAAGCGCGGTGCAAGGCTTCTGTGCCTTGTACCTGCCATGATCTGGATCCCCAAATAGACTTCAAGTCAATGGTGTCCCGCCAATGTTCATACCCACCCACAGCTAAGGCGTTCAAAAAGGAACCCGAATATAGCAATTTGGTGTGGGTCAACATGATTTTCTGTGTGGGCGAAGTGTTTAATTTAAAATAATAGGACCCAGGGTTCGATCTATCAAAGTCTGTAAAATAAGTAAACTCATTCCTAAGAGTCTGGGAGCTACCTGGCAAAGGGGTCGGACAATGTTCCCATTGGGTGTAATTAAAAGGACCCCGAAGGGTACTTGGTTTATGGAGAAAGTGGTTGCCCCAATGCTGGTAACAATATAAATCGGCATAAATAGCAGAATTAATGTACAAATCTTCAGCATTAAAAGCAGCATAATATTTCAAATCAGTAAATAACGATTCAACCGGATGCACATCCCAATCGTCAGAATGAATATTACTTTTAACAACATCACCCATTGAAACACGGAGGACATTTGGTACATTAATAATCCCGGTTGGTCCATGAATTTGGAAATTTACCGCATCCCATATGATGCCATCAACAACTGGGAAAGCTGAAATGTTCACAAATGTGTGGTCACGCTTCATGATGTGAGATGAAGAATGCGGAGCCAAAGTTCCAGCGACACAGTTCACTGCAGAGCGTTCCGGTAAATAGTGACCATTGATGAGTAGAAAAAAAAACTGTGACAAAGCCAATGGACATGAACAGAAAAATCAGGAATAGTACCAACCAGATGTAGGTCCATGGTGGGATCAAAAAATTGTCTCTGAACCAGGATACAAAAATACTGAATCTGGACGGGATAAGAGTTGAGGTGGAATCCGAGTCAAAGGAATAACGGGTTGGGCTCAGTGGCGTTGTTGGTAGATGAGCCACCGACTCGGTGGCGGGGTAGGTATACTCGGTCTCCTCGTTGCAGGGGGAATCCGGGTAGTCGAGCAGGCAAATCTACCATCTCGATGGCAACATCAGTGACCGTGTGGGCTGGAGGGCCACAAACATTTGTCCGGGAAATGACTGGACAAGAGACCGCTGGTGTTACACTATTCAGGATCGGCCAGATGTTGTAGCTTGACATTGTCCACTGAGATGTATCTGTTGTCCTTGCGACCAGGAAGCGGTGGTAAGATGACTGTACGAGTACCCTTCAAGCCAAGGACTGGAACCGGTGCAAGATAAGATGGGCCAAATTCTTTTTTGTTCTCCACCTTCTCTCGGACCAGTTCTCCAACCTTCGGAAGCCAGCCGGCAACCGGAATCTGCAGCGCAGCGTCTGTGGCTGAAGGTAAATGTCACGGGCTTCTTGTAAGTCCTGCAACATAGTAGAATGGTTATCTACATCAAAGATTGCGGATTGCGCCGCCATGTCTAGACCATCAAGGTCGGGCACAAACATTCGTATGCCAAAGAGCATTTCGTATGGGGTCCGCCCACCCAGAGGTCTTCTAGGGAGATTATTAAGTGCACGTTGTACGGTATACAAGTGGGCCAGCCAGTTCCTGCCAGTACCTAAGACTCTAGCTGTCAAGGATTGCTTTAAGTCACGGTTCATTCGTTCAACAATCGAATTGCCCTCAGGCCGATATGGAGACAAAAATTTCACCCGCACCCCCAGTGACCCCATCGCGCCCTTGTACGCCTTAGAGGCGAACGCTGGACCTTGGTCAGAATGGAAGGTGCCACAGGCAAAAATTCCCACAAAGACATGCAAATCCCTTATGACATTTCGAGCGTCAGCACTCCGTTGTGGCCAAACCCAGATGAAAAGTGTGCACGAATCCACTGCAACTAAGATGTACTTATACGCAGTGTCGGAAGAAAATGGACCGCAGTGATCCAGGTAGACACACCCAAAAGGTCTGTTTGAAATGCAGAGCGGGGTTTGTGGTGGTCGTGTAACCGTTGAAGGCTTAATTTGCTGACAAACATCACAAGAAAGCACATAAGTACGGGTCTGTTTATATAAACCACGCCACCAGTAACGCTGCTGCAAGATGGAAACCGTCGCAGACACGCCAGCATGGGCCGAAGCCAAGCCTTCGTGTGCGGCCGTTATCAAGGAAAGTCTGCGGTCCGCGTTGGGAATCAGCCGATCACCAACGTCTGGAATTCTTACGTAAGGAGCCTGTTCGGGACCTAATTGATAAGAGTACTTGAAAGGGAAACCCCGTGGGTAATTAGCACCTTCCTTGGTCGCAGCAATAGCTGCCAAAATATCATTATCTATTTTAGTCATGGATCTTGTAACTGCTGCTACTGAGCATGTGGCTACTGCTGATTTGGCAGCTTCATCTGCCAAACCGTTACCGACAGCGTGTGCGCCCACACGCTGGTGGCCAAGAGTGTGAATCACCTGTGTGAGAGGCAGACATTGTTTCAGATCTGCCACTCGAACCCAAAGCATTTTATGCTTAATTGTGCTGCCTTTTGCATCTCTATAGTTGTTTTGCGACCAAAAGAATAGGTTGTCATTGAAAGACTGAACACAGTAGTAAGAATCGCATACTATAAGGGTCGTCACGTCTGGATTAGCGAACTCAAGTGCGAGCACCAAAGCACGCAGCTCGGCCAATTGTGCAGTACTGTCTCCTAGTGCCTGAGTGTGCACTACAGTCGATTTGAACTCACCGTTCACCATGGTACCTGCAACAATAGCACATGCTGCGGAATAAGCATGCTTGGATCCCGTGGCCGGTTGTGCTGAACCATCGGTATATATAATACATTCGGACTCCTCAAGCGGTAGCAAAGACAGAGGAGGAGGATGAACAAATTCATACCATAAAAACTCCTGTGTCTGAAGAGAGGAATCAAAGATAAAAGTGACATCCGGAGACGTCAGAGATGTAGCCCATTGTATCCAACGGGGGTGCAATGCCTTAGAGTTCGGTACACTTGCCTTCGTCACTGCCTCAAGGGCAGGATATGGTGTTACCACCAAAATGCGTTTTCCCTGTGCCAGTGCGCGTTCCTTTAGAATCGCCATTTGCACTGCAGTCAAAACTTTCTCCACAGAGGAAAAACGCATTTCTGCAGAAGTGTAAAGATGTGACTTGTATGCAATCGGTACTGTGTCACCTTCGTTAAAGGTTAAGTACGTGAAACCCACTGCCCCTGGAACGATTCTAATCACCAGGTTTGTGTGGTTGTCACGAGTCAACAAGAAGTTAGATTCTAGTAGATCTGACTGCAAAGATTGCAGTATAGTGGAATGCTCGGGAAGCCAGCATGACTTCGAAAAGTTAGGTTGTATCAAGGCATAAAGAGGCTTGATACGCTGGGCATATTCGGGAATGTAAGTACGCCCAAAGTTAAGAAAACCCAGTAAAGACTGAAGCTTCTTCAGTGTAGTTGGAGGGCACAAAAGTACGCACTTCTCCAAGAAATGGGGTGCTAAGCCCTTACCTTCATTGTTGAGTTCATAGCCCAAAAACAAAACGGTATATTCAGCAATGTGGGATTTGGCAAAATTAAATTTGTATCCTAAGACCGCAAATTCAAGAATAATGCGGTCCACTCGGGAAAGATGCGGCCATAATTCGTCGTCTGTCAGATAGATATCGTCGACGTACGAACACGCATCTGGGTCTATGCTGTCCAACAGAGAGACAACACGGGCGGCGAATACACCCGGACTGTTTTTATAGCCCATGGGTAAACGCCGGGATTTGAATTGTTTACTACCGGAAGTGAAAGCGCTCCATTGGCTACACTTCGGGGACAAGTTGTGCGTGTAAAATCCATTGGATAGGTCAAGTGTCGTTTTATATTTTTTACGAACAAGACTGTCTACAAGCGCAGAACTGTGGGTATTTTGCACCGCAAAGGTCCGACAATGAGAGTTCAAATGTCGGTAATCCAAAACTAGGCGGTACGATCAATCGGGTTTAGAAACCGCGAAAAGAGGATTATTCATTGGTGATACGCATGTTTCAATTACTCCTTGATATTCTAACTGTGTCAGAATGTCGGAAACAGGACCTTTAGCCTCCCGCTTGATGGGATATTGGGGTTGTGGCTGTGGCAGCGACTGCAAAGGAATATCATGGGGGGGAGAGTCTTCATCCCAGCCCACGTGGTTGCAGTATAACGCCGAAGCCAGGGCCCCAGCCCACTCAGCTGCAAGAGCCTCCGCTTTGTCCTTGGGGACATGACGAGAAAAGCTCAGAAGGATTACCTCCTCCCCTCTACGCACAGCAAGTACGAATGGGGGTGGCCAATCCGCCTCTGCCAACAAAATGTCGTAAGAAGAGGTCAGATTCTCCCAAAAAATCCCTTTTATAACACGCTCAATGTCACCTTCAATTTGAATGACAATATTATATAGTCTGTCAGGGGGTGCCACTCGGGTGTCAGCTGTCTCGACAGTAATGAATGTGTCAGTTGCTGTCGCCTCCACATGAGGACGTAGTGCCTCCCGCACTATGGTAACTTCCGCGGCGCTGTCTAGGAGCGTCACCGCCCACGTCCAATTCAGGAGTCTCGTTCTCCGTCTGTGGCATACCTCGCTGTTACAGCTGCAACTTTCTTCTTCTGAAACTGTGGGCGAGAACGTGGAAATTCTTCGGGTTTCCCTCGGACCTGTGGTCGAGGCTGGTCTCGTCCCTGTGGAGCCTCACGACCCCTTCCTCTATCCTGGTGATCTCCTCCACCAGTCTGGGAGGTCGATGGTGCCTGTGAAGAACGAGGAGAACGCGGATCAGGGACCTGAAATCTCTCTGGAGATTTAATTCTTGCTCTGTCGCGCAAATCATAAGTGCGTTCGGAAGAGACGGAAACCGGGGATGCGCCACGCGACCCTGGTTTCTACTGTTGCTTACCCTGTTTTTTCAACCTCCAGCTCTTTTTAGTAAAGAACGGTTTCTCATCTTTCTCAGATTGAGTTTTTGGTTGTGGTTGTGGTTGTGATTGCGTTTGCGTTTTAGCAAAAGGCTTAACTCCCAGGCTATTGCGGCCAATGGTTTTATAAGCCTGTGCAATAATTTTCGGTAATTCGCGCGGCTTGTCCGGTTCTGGGATCAAAGCCAGAGCATTAGCTACTTGAAAGTTAACTGCATCGCCCTTGACATTCGCAAGGATTAAATCAGCCACTACATCGAACACTCCCACCAGTCTCATCCCCAATTCCACAGCCGCTTCAGGGCCATGCTCATCCTGTACCCGTTTAATTACAGAGGGGAGAACTGTCATGGAAGGAGTGCCGAAACACTTCGCATATACTGCTGCGAATACCTTACCCCAGTTGTTGCATTCTGCCAACTCGGGGATCAAGTCTTTTGGCAAACTAATCGTCAAAATCCTGTGTTTATCCACAGGAGAGGTATTGGGAAAAACTGCCTCCAGCTGGTCAAATTTTTCTGCAAGCCAATAAGGTAAATCATCCTTATTTTGTGGGCGCTTGCCCATCACCGAATTAACCATGACGGGACTTATGGTTACGCTGCCCGGTCCAGCTGGATGCGCTGCAACTCCAGGAGGGGCTCCCTGGACGTTGCCTGTAACATACTGTACTAAAGCTCTGTGCACACGTATCAAAGACGTATGCAATTCATGCAGTTCAGCAACCGCAAGCGTCATATAACGCGGATGTGGGGTATACAAGACTGGCCAAGTGGCCCCTTCAATCGATAAGGGTCCTAAACGAATCGGGGTAACCGGTTGTGGGAGGGCGCATTAAACCAAACACGGTGTTGCCATGCCGTGAGCGGCACTTCAAGAGTCCGATAAGGCCTATAGAGATTAGGAAGAGCGGTGGCTGTATATTCATAGAACACATTATCAGTCCCATCCACCGCCGGGAAGGTGACCCAAGAGTAAAACACCTCAAAGTGGTAAGCAGGATCCGCTTGTACCACAAAGATCAGATTGACACCCGCGTCAGGCACTCCATACGCTGTCAAATGAGCCCGGAGCGCTGCGCGACTATGTGCCGCAATGTTGACAGCCATTAAGGCTAAGATTGGTCGAGAACCTAGTACCAGGCAGCGCTATATAGGGTTTATAGTAACACCTTTTAAGAACTTCAAGCTTGAAAGAACCTATAAAAACATCAATATAGGAGGTACCACCCTCACACACGCTTCCGGAAGCGTATGCGAAGGGTGTTGTGGACAAGCACAAGCACTACTCAAGCGTCTCGCAGATAAACAGCCCACTACGTTGGTGGCGCCATGTTGTAGGGATTCTGCACATACACAGAGCTATGCACAGGATAATAGGACCTCAGAGTATAGTGGTGAGCCAACCATGCCCCTGAGTACCCACAATCCCAATCCGACTAGCTTTAGCGTCTCATTTGCAGCGCAGCTACCAATGATTAGAAAACCCAGAACACGGTCTCTCTCTCTCGGGACTCGCGGGAGCAAGAACACCCTTTCATAACTCACTCATACTTGTCCACAACGTGCGTAATAAGAAACACAGTATAGTTTAAAATGTTTATTTCAACTATCGTGCTCTAAGATACAGTACACGTGCCAGTACTATCAGCATAATGCATAATGATAAAATAATAAGCATAATTACAATTCCATAGAATACAAACAGGGAAAGCATTTCATAAAGCAGTGGATATAGGGCTAAATGACCTTACCACCCTCCCCGTGCTATTAACTAGTTTATTATAAAAATAGAAGACCTCTGGGCTTTGTCGGACGGACCCTCATACCTCAATATCTAGATGCAAGGTTTACATCATCAGACAAGCACAGCTCTTCTCTCTGGAAAGGTTTTTCTCCGAGTGTCTCTAACAGCGAAATCACAATATTAAAAGCACACAAATTTCTCCAGTGCAGCTGCATTCAGTGTTATGTCTAAGTGCGAGGGGCTGACCAGATCAGCAAGAACAAGGGACGTTGTTTTTCGACCTTGTACATGTTGTGCAGATGAAACCCACAGGGAACAGGAGAAAAGGTGAAAGGCAAAAAGGCAGACAGTTCTAAAATAGCCGGGCACAAGCAGAGGCTGGAAAAACAAAGGCACAAAGTAACGTGCGCAAAAAGGCATCATGGCAGCCAGGCGTAAGCCAACTTAGCAATGTAGAAAATGAGGCCACAAACCACACTACAGCGTATAGTGTAAAATGGATATTATTAATTACGAGACATATCGTTAGTAATTCGCTAGTAAGTGAAATCGAGAGCATTGCTTCCGAGCAAGTCTCGCGTCCGAGTCCTTGCTCCATCAATCCCCTCTCTGATGGCATATTAAGCCATCACAAAATTCCCATCCATCCCAGATATCAACTTTAGCACTTCTCAGTTTTCTCTAATTGGCCTCCCAACTTTTCATCAACTGTCTCATTTCCTTTTAAATCTCGCATCTTCTTGTATAACCTTCCTTTCATTTCTTCCAAGCGTATTTCTTCATACTTTCTTTTACGTGTCTGTCCCTTTCCTTTCTTGTTCAAGTGTACCTTTCCTTTCGTACCTTTTCTACAACATCTATATATAATCACTATTAACATCACTATTGTTATTATCATCACTAAAGGTATCATTATTTGACCTAGAAAACTTTTCCCAAACCCAGCAAACCATTTCCCTATTGATGTTATACTTTTTGTTAGTCTTCCCCACACACTGTCAACCTCCAGTTGGGTCAAATCTTTATGCATTCTCGTAATATTTTCAATATATCCTTTAATTTCTCTGCTCTTATCCGGAATATAAGTGCAGCAATGCTGAACTTTCAACATGCCACAAACTCCACCTTCTTTTGCCAACAATATGTCAAGAGCAAGACGGTTCTGTAAAACCATTGATCTAATTGCAACCATTTCTGTGTTAATCATTAAAAATCCTCCTGCAGTATCTGTAGAAAGACGATCAACTATGGTTGATAACTTACAAATTTTCTGTGAGTTTAAAATGACTCCAACTGAGGGTATCAGTGCACTAAAAATATCTCCTACAATTTCAGAAAAACTAGCCCTTCTTCTTCGTGTTAGTCCATTAGAAATTCCATTGGTTCCACTGATTTTATCTACATGGTAAATTTTTGGAAAAACTATTCCAAAATAACAACTTCCGTACCATCTTGCAGGTAACATGTAGTAGGCATTATTCCCACAAACATAATATACTCCTGGAAACACAGGATCAGTTCCCCCTTTTAGTCCCCATCCTCCTAATATTAGGAAGTTATGTTTACATTCACTGGAACCAATGTAATTATTGTTATAATCTGTCTTTAATCTATGGAGGCAGAATTTTCCCCTTTTCACAAAGTCCAGGGACATCGCAGCATGAGCCTTGCCACTTGCATAGATTCCCTCCTTCCCAACCCATGGAGGTACATGGGTTTTCTGTGTAGTTGCCTTCTTCATTAAATCCTGTCTCTTTTCTTCTACTAAATCTAAAAACTATTTTTCTTCTTTTCTTAATGTACATGTTAGATTGTCTTCGTGTGTCTGAACTAAATCTATTGAACTCATGGTTATGAAAAATTCACCCATAAATCGTGCATTTTTACTATTAACTACTGGATTCATATTCTTTCTAATAGGGAGTTCAGGAAATATTACATCTAAGTTAGAATAAAAATACTGCAATTTCCCTGTAGTGTAAAATAAACTTGACAAAATACTACATGATACACCATACGTTAAAGGTATATGGTGATACGTCATCCCTTCTGATACTGATGAGGGCAACTTCATACATACATAGCAGTTGTTAATTTGCATAGTGCTAACATACTGAAATAATAATGTAATAAACACATTAGAGGACGTATTATAGTCTGATTCATTATGATAATTTGCCTCATCTTCCACTCCTATTTCTATTTTAGTTTCTCTTAATCTATCTACTTTAACATTAATATCTGTATTATTTTTGTCACTTGTTTCCATTATCAAAGGTACTCCTACTCTTAGGAATAACCATCCTAATATGGCTAATAAAATACTACAAAAACAAAATCTAAGACACTTTCTTTTAACTCCACATTTTGGTTTTCCGCTAACTTCATTGTCGGCCATTTTGTCTCTTGAGAAAATTTCTTTTCTCTTATTTTTTCTTTTTACAGTCTTTTTATCTTTTTATTCTTAAGGAGGTTTCAATTGGCTTTCGTCAATTTGTGCAATATGGACTTCTTCAGTCTCATCAGTCAGATCCAGGGACTCAAATTCTTCAAGAATGACGTACGTCCACTCTGGAGCTTTGTACTTTCTGTTTAAATTTCTCAATCTTGGGCTTCTTCGAGTTATTTTTGCTAATGCTTGTTTAGGTCTTGTTTGACTTGTGATTTCATTCACTTGTTCTGGTTTCTTTTCAGATTTTCTAAGGTGATATTTTAGTTTCTTTACTCCAGTTGGCCAATTGTCTCCTTTTCTGACTCTTTTGATTTGTACTGCTTTTTCACCTTCCTTATCTCCTTGTAAAGTTCGTTTTATTTCATTTATTCTGGGCACAATCTGTTTTATTTCTCCGATTTCTGTGCTTGTACCTTCTTTTGCTTCTTCCTGCTCAGGTTCTACTGTGTTTTGTTCTACTTCTTCCTGAGCTTGTTCTTCTAATTATGTCTGATCCTGCTCAGGTCTTACTTCAAATCTTTCTTCTTCTGCCTGAGTTTGTTCTTCTAACTCTATCTGGTCCGGTTCAGGTCTTAACTCAAACCTTTCTTCTTCTGCCTGAACGTGTTCTTCTCTTTTTCCCTCCTCAGGTTTGTTTATGTCTTTTTCTATTTTTACCTGAGTGTGTTCTTCTTCCCCTATCTCTTCCTGACTACTTTCCTGTCTTTTCAGCTCTGTTCTTCTTCTGGTTTCAATGGCATCATCAATTACTTCAATCACTGGGATCCATTCTTCCTGACTTAGCTCGGGCTGCTCATCATATGGTTGTCTTTCGGAATCTATCACTCTAGATTCTCCAATTTCACAGTTTACAACTCCTGATGCTTCAGCCTGCTCAGTCAGTGGTGGCTCTTGTTGATCAAATGGGCTCGGTACTCTTCTGGTATGACTAGCGTGAATCTCCAATTGGGCAAACCTGCACACTTCACTGCTGTGGTAGTGACTAGTATGCCTTGCCTTAGTTTGTCCCACCTTGGTGCTAGACACGATTGTCTTGCGTGTTTCTTCACTAGCACCCAATCTCCAGGATTCAGATCATGCGCTTGATCTGGCTGTCTTTCAACTGCGTCTTCTCCAACCTGATGAGAGATAGAACGCATCATTTCAGCCAATCCTTTGCAATAGTCCAATACCAGATCATCAGTTATATTCATTAATTTATTTCCAGGAATACATGCTTGTCTGATTGCCCTTCCCATGAGCACCTCATGTGGACTCATTCCTGTCTTCCTGTCTGGAATGCTTCTGAGACCCATTAGCACAAGAAGCAATGCATCTGGCCATTTCAGCTTTGTGGATGCACACACCTTTCCCAATCTTGACTTGATTGTGCCATTCATTTGTTCAACAATTCCAGAAGCCTCTGGATGATAAGCACAGTGTAGTTTTTGTTCAATGTTAAATGCAGCACAGATTAATCGAATTATTTCATTATTAAAATGAGGGCCTCCATCTGATTCTAAAGTGACCGGAAAACCAAAGCGTGGCACCAACTCCCTCAACAACAATTTTGCAATGGTAAGACTGTCATTCCTTCTTGTAGGGTAGGCTTCCACCCATCTTGAGAAAAGGCACACTATGACAAGTACATATTTCAATCCGTTACAGGGGGGTAACTCAATGAAATCTAACTGTAATCTGGTGAAGGGTCCTTCTGCCTTTCCAATTTTTCCCCAGCTTACCACTGTCTTTCTACCTGGGTTCTGCTGTTGACAGGTTAAGCATCTCTGGCAAAGGCTCTCTGCGATTACCCTGAACTTCGGATTGTACCAACTCTGTCTGAATAGTCTGATAATTGAATCTCTCCCTATGTGTGTTGCTCCATGATACACCCTTGCCATTTTTGAAAGTAAACAATCTGGCATGACTGGTCTTCCATCTAGATACACCCATACTTCATCATGTGGTCTTTTGGTACAGGCTGCCTTTATCCAGATTTCCTTTTCCTCAACTTCTTCTTCTAATTGTCTAATCTCATCCCATGTCTCTGGCACTGAGAAGTACATAAGTTGGCATCTGGTTTCTCCTGTTTCAATTTTTCTGTTTATGGCTACTGCGTTTTTAGCGCAGTATTTCGCCACTTGGTCAGTATAATTATTACCAGCAGTCACATAGTCATTTCCTGACTGATGTGCAGCGCATTTTACAACTGCTATCTCTTTTGGCAATTGTAACTCTTCCAACAAATCCTTTACATTTTTGCTGTTTCTGATTGGAGACCCTGAAGAAGTCAGAAATACCCTCTGCATCCAAAGCTGTCATGCACAATCCCGAAACCATATTGACTATCCGTAAATATGGTTACTCTCCAATTTTTCCCTTTTTACATGCCATTGTTAAGGCAACCAATTCAGCTACTTGTGCAGACTTGACCCCAGGTAAACAGGATGCTTCAATTACCCCCGAAATTTTGCAAACAGCATATGCAGCACTTAGACCTCCCTCTTGTGTCCTAAGGCAGGAGCCGTCTACAAATAACTCATGATCTGCTTCTTTTAGGGGTGTCTCTTTTATATCTGGGCGGGGCTTTGTGCATAATTCAGTTACGTCTAAGCAATCATGATCACTTTCATCTTTTACTTCCTCATCGCAGGGGTCTGGCAATAGGGTAGCTGGGTTCAAAATCGTACACCTTGTCACAGTCACATTTTCAGCTCCCAAAATTACTCTTTCATACTTTGTCAAACGACTATGGGTGCTGTGTTCTTGTTCTTGTTAAAAGAATCTCAACTGAGTGTGGAACGAATACTTTTACCTGATGTCCCATCACTATCGACTCACTTTGCTCCAGACTCATACAAGTAGCAGCTACTGCTTTTAAGCAGCCAGGCAATGCTGAAGCCACCGGGTCCAATGTGGCTGAAAAATATGCCACTGGACACCGACTCAATCCATGTCTCTGTGTTAAAACTGAAAGTGCAGAATTTTCTCTTTCACAACAAAATAAAGCAAAATCTTTTGTATAGTCTGGCATGCCCAAGGCAGGAGCCTCACACAAACAATTTCGCAGTCTCACAAATGCCTCCAGGCATTCATCATTCCAATCAATCGGATCTTTTGCTCGTTTCCGAATCATCTGTATCAAAGGTTTCACTAACACAGAAAATCCATTTATCCATTGCCTGCAGTATCCAACTACTCGCAGAAACATTCTCATCTCTTTCTGAGTTTGTGGCAGTTGCATTTCTTTGATTATTTTTATTCTTTCCGGTGTCACTTTTCTAACTCCTCTTTCTATTTTATGCCCTAAATATCTTACTTCTTGTCGACAGAACTATAATTTTTCTGGAGACACTTTGTGTCCTCCTTCAGCCAAATGGTTCAGCAACGCAATTGTATCTGTAACACAATCTTCTCGCGTTTTTGATGCCACCAGTAGGTCATCAATGTACTGAACCAGAACAGAATTTATGGGCATAATCAATGATTCCAGCCACTTTTTCAGAATCTGATTAAAGATTGAAGGACTTTCTGTGTACCCTTGAGGAACACGACACCATGCGTAAGTACGATCTTCAAATTTAAACGTAAATAGATACTGGCTGTCTGGGTGCAAAGGAATAGAAAAGAACGCTTGGTACAAATCAATTACTGTGAACCATCCTGCATTCCATGGTATCTGATAAAGGATCACTGCTGGATTTGGCACAATTGGACAACAGGGAATTACAATCTTATTTATTTTCCTCAGGTCTTGTACTATTATGTATTTCCTGCTAGGCTTTTTCAGTCCCATTATTGGTGAATTACAGGGACTACCCATCACTTCTTTCAGAATGCCTTGTTTAACCATCCGTTCAATTTCTGGGATAATTCCTGCTTTTACTTCTGCACTCATTTTGTACTGTCGGGTATTTGGATACACTGCACCTTCCTTTACTGTTACTTTAACTGGGTCTATATTTTCATTAGCCCAATATCTTTCCCTGTAAAATCCCACACTTCTGGATTAACTGTGGTTCTCAACTCTTCTGGTAATTCATTTTCAGTTATCAGTGAAAACATTTCATCTACTTCTGTTCCCTGCTTGGCCAGCATCATCTTGTATGCCACATCTTCATCAGGGGTTTGGAAAGCGACACCATCCGGTGTACAATAGATCGTGCAGTTCATCTTGCACAATAGATCTCTTCCCAACAGATTTGCAGGACTGGAATCGCAAACTACAAATCAATGCATTTCTTTGAAGTTTCCAATGTGCACCTCCATTGGCTTTGTGATTGGTGTTCTAATCTGTTGGTTAGATACACCTACAACTTGGATTGTCTCTCCCGAGAGGGGTAGGTTTGGGATGTCTGCTGTTCTCACAGTAGACCTGGTAGCACCAGCATCCAATAGGAAAGTAATGTCTTTACCTTCTACTCTCACATCAACAAATGGACCTGACTGAACTACCGGCAAGGATGCGCCAAGCACGCACTCCTCTTCCTCCCCCCTCAGGCACCGTCATTGTGTAGTATCTGAACATACCTCATCATTCTGCAAAAAATATTGAGCAATTGTTCTATTATTCTTACCACTTTCTCCTTGAAATCCGGTGTTCGTACTGAAACTCTGATGGTTAACAAAATTTGGCATAGGAGCTGGTGGTACCTGATATTGTGGAGTGACTACCTGTTGCTGCTGATTCATAAGTACTTCATTCTGCATCTGTGGGTTTAAATTTTGATTTGGCCCATTATTATTCTTATTATTCTGAGTACTCTTACACTCGTTCTTCCAATGTCCAAGCTTTCCGCACGCATGACAAGGGAACTTCTTTTTCGCTTCTTCTCTGTCCATTCGCCCTTTAAATCTATTACCATTCGTTCCTTGATTATTCTGACTTTGTTCTTTTACTGGATTATTATTTTGCTCATTTGTCTTCTCTTCCTGCTGCTCTGCTAATTTAATTTGAGCCCGCATCATTTTCTCCTTCAGCTTCCTTTGCCTGGCCTCTATGTCATCTCTGCAATATTTCGCGTACTTTAAAATTTCATCCACCGTTTTACTTTGCCAGCACAACATGTGCTGCTGTATCATCTGACTAATTTCCGGTTTCAAACCATATACAAACCGATACACAAAATGTCCCATATCTTTGTCACCAATGTTCTCAAAACCACTATACTGCTTGAACACCTGCAACAATCGCTCATAGTACGCATGTACAGATTCATTCGGTTCCTGTGTTGTTCTATCTATTTTTACCCAATCTGTCTCTTTAGGAGGGATTTTCCCTTTCAAGTATGTAATCACTTGATGATACTTTTTCATCACTTCTTCTGACGGTTCACTGCTCCTGTTTTTGCATCTCTAGGATACTCCTCATTAGGCCAATCAATTGTGATTTTACATTCTGTCCATAAATCAGCAGGTACTACTATGTCAACTAGACCATCCAGATCTTTCAGTAACACCTTTGAGACCTTTACAAACCTCTCTACCTGTTTGTACCACTCAACTGGCTTTTCTCTCAGTTTTGGAAAATCATTTGTAAATGATAAAATATCTTGTCTACTCCAGGGGACATGAACATATCCTCCTCCAGGAACCTCTCTCATTGGACACAAACTCTCTACTTTTCCTGTTTCTCTCACTGGAAATACAGCTATTGCCTCTCTTGCCTGAACTTCTTCTTTCTTCCTTATCCACCTAATCCTCCATTTATCAATGTCTCCCCATTTCCGCAAAATGTTCATTAATTCTTTTATCTATAACCTTTTTCCTGAAGCATTCACACTTTCTAAGTCTTTATCAGTAAAATCCACTTGATAGGGTTCTGTAACAATTTTGACTTCCATATATCTATTCCAATCTCTGAAGCAACTTCAGTTAATCTTTCATGAAATAGTCTTGCTCTCCTGGATATAGTCTTACATAGAAACAACAGTTCTTCATCATTATAAACATTTAATCTCTCTGTGCCCACACATCCTGTCATCATCTCTTCCAATTCCACTTTCAATCTGCTAATATCTAAAATCTTCGGTTTTGTGATCTGATTTTCCCTTTCCTGAGCCCACCTTTCTATATCTTCAGAGGTGACTACTGTTGCACCCGAAGTTCCAGCCGGAACCAAAGGTCTTCTCTCTCTTAAATTCATAGGTGTGACTCTCTTTTGAGTTTCCACATTGGGTTCCACAATAGGGAGATCCATTAATGAAATAACTGGCTCACTTTCACTAACCTGATCATCTATGATTACTATCTCTTTTCTAGGACTATTCAATGGAACTGTCACAAGCTTTCTGGGTATCCTTATTATCCACATACAATGGGATTACTGGACCAATGGTTACAGGTACTGTCAAAGCTTCCGTATTTAAATTCAATTGACCTATTCTTTGAACCAGTGCCTCCCTAGTTTTGTTCAAAGCTTCTCTCTGATTATCTTGCAACACTCTGTTGTATGATGTCTCATGTAAAATCTGTGGTGTTAATGGTATTACCAGTACTGGCGCACTTGGGACAACCTTACTAGCTGCTTCTTGATACGGTGGTGGATTCTTAATTAAAATATCCTCTAACAATTCATCATCTGACTCTCCATATCCTGTCGAATTCATATGTTTTGTTTTCTCTTTACACTTTCCTCCAGAATGTTCCTCAGCCATTAACACTGGATATAACCCTTCCGATACCATCGCTCTCCTCCACTGTTTCATCTGTCCTTCTCTTGACTCATGCAAGTGTCTTGGAAAGAATCCTCTATATCTTCCACCTCTGCATTTCTCTCTTTCATATGACTCAGTCTCCCATTCTTCCAAAGCCTCATATTGAGTTAACCTGGGTCTCGGTTCTAAATCATTCATCTTCAATCTCAAATTCTGGAGAATCCTCCCATTAAACGTACCATCCTTAGGAAACGCTAACACACCATCATCCCTCGTGTACTCTACCCAGTTTTCTAGCCACACGCAGGTATGATATCCTCTTTCCAGCATCATAAAAGATGCTGGTGTCTTTGGTGGCGGAATAGGAATACCCTCTCTAGTCAACACAGGCTTATCCTTGACAAAGAAATTCTTTATTCTCTTAAAGATTGACATCTTTCTTTTCTCTCCATACATTCTTGAAGAACGGTGCAGGAAATTGTATTCCGCAAACCCTTGAAATCTTCTACCTGTACGTCTTGTACTAACAGTCAAATCAAATTCCCGCATACAATCCTTCTCTCCTCCAATCCTAGCGCGGCTTCTATCTAAGTGTCCAATGGAATCAAGCTCACCCTCGTACTCTGTCCAATGTCAGCGCGGCCTTTTCCTGACATCAGTTCTGCTCCTCACTACTGACCCCTCCTTTACAATGCTGTTCCTGTCACACGCCCGCTGCTTCTACTAATCCCAGCGCGGCTCTCTGTGACGTCAGTACCACTCCGGCAGCTGACCCTCCCTTTGCAAGGTAATACGAAAAATTTTATTTCTGCAAAAATTCTTTGAACTTCGTTGTTATTAACAACGTAAAAACATTCGCTACACTGTCTGTTCCACTAAACCAAAAGGATAGTTTATTTTCTTCCACTGCGAGTAAAAACCTTCCGCTTACTCTTCACCTAAGCTCCAGAGAACCTGCTACTTTCCCGGTATCTTCCGTTCAGGAATTTTGAGACCGGAATTTCACCAGCGAACTCCTTTTGCTGTCAATCTAGCTTAGAAGAACCTGCTACTCCTCCAGGGTTACCCTTGCTAGGTGATATAACGCCTAAAGTTTCATCAGCGAACTCTTTGCTTTCAGCCACTCTCACTTTTGTTCAGAAAAATAGTCCCTAGTTTAACACTGCCAGCCCTACCTAGCTTCTCAGTGTTATTCCAACAGACGAGTAACCTCACTGCAGTGTGGTTTCTATCGCCACCCGCTATTCATTCCCCGGGAATTTTCCAGACAACATAAAACAGGACACTAACTCTTTTGTTAAAACATTAACCAAAAATCAATAATCTATACTTATCACCAAACTAGTTACTAACAACCATAGCTCTGCTACCAGAAAACTGATCCAGGGGTCTACTAACAACAGATACTCTACTACCATATACTCACTTGGGCCCATACAACTCGTTTCCGCTGCGCTCTAAGTAAACCACTGGAGTTTATTAGTTTTATATGTTGCTCATACCTCAGGATCTAGTTATTACTTCTTTAACTAAACCTTCTGCTGATCAAACAGTTCTTTTCCTTTGGTCTATGGACCAGTTAGGTAAAACTAGTTGATGGCGATAATTGACATCACTTATTATGCATTTAATAAGTATAAAATAATGACAAACTCAATAAGTTTTTAAATCTTTATCTAAAATTAGGGGTTTTGAACCATCTCAAAGCGTTTCAGTACAAACACCCTCATTCGCGGGAGTGCCAATTCAAAAATATTTCAGATAACATTTATCAATTCAGATCCACACAATAACTATGCTCAGAAAGAAGAGGATAGAGACAGAAGAGCATTTATCAAACGATCAATTTCATAATTACCAAAGTATGGTGTGAAGACCAACCCCCTGGCCAAAGGGCTGGTAAGGGTCTCCCAGTGACAGATCAGGAGACAAAGGCTTCAGGACAGGAATCAGGACAGGATACTTCACCTCTCTAATTACCGACAGCTACGTCGCACCCCTCTCTGACACTCTCTTCCTCCTCGTGGTTCTTCCGCGATTCCTCTAAACCCACCCAAATTAAGTAGATGGTTCTTCGTTCGGTTTCTTCATCAGCATTTCAGAGCACCACCCCGATACACCCCGATGTCAGGCTTCTTCAACGCGCTAAGCTCGCTCAACCCGACTTGATTCTCGAACTCTCGATTCTCGACCCCCGAACTTCCTTAAAGGCAAAATGCAATGCAGACAATAACCCCACAAATGTCTCCCTGATGACTCTCTTCTTCTAACTAAACTACCTCAATTATACCTTTCCATAGGCATGTACCACCCATTAATGTTTCTTTTGCACAGAATACTAACTTCTGATTGGTCAGGCGAGGGGGGATGATCATCACACCACACTTATACTTCATTTATTTTCTTTTAACCATTGTTTCCAAACTCCTCCCATCAAACTTTATTCCGCCTTTCCTTTCCCATACATCTTTAAACTTTATTAAATACATTTGTAACTGATGTCTTGAATAAGTTCCTTCATATGAACTCTTCACCCTCATGTTCCCAGGGCACATCTCCGCCGACCTTGGACTAGTGTCAAATCCTTAGTCATCTCCCAGGCTTCCGTATCAGGGCGCATGCGTCGCGCCATATTGGTTTGCTCGACTCGGACAACTTTAACAGGCCCAAATACGCACTAATAATAAAGTCGAAAAGAGAAATGTTATTCTCAAAAATAAATGGTTTCACTGTATACCTCCAACCTCTACTCTATCCCATACCATTTGTTATTTCTCTCTCTGCATTTGCGTTAGTTATAAACCCATTTCTAATTTCAGCAAAGCAGGTGCCATGCATGTGACCTTTCAAGCGGCCATTTTATAGCTCTTTGTGCAAGCGCCAGAATTTCCCTCCAAGCGAAAGCACGTCCTACTACGTAGAAGCAGTAGACGGATGCGCAGTAAAGATCCCATGTTAAATGCGTTCCAGTCCTACGTCTGTGTTATTTACAGTTAGTAAACATATAATCAAGCTTCATTCTTATCCCGCGTTTAGTGTAAAATGGATATTATTAATTACGAGACATATCGTTAGTAATTCGCTAGTAAGTTAAATCGAGAGGATTGCTTCCGAGCAAGTCTCGCGTCCGAGTCCTTGCTCCATCACAAGTGTATAGTACACTTTACCCGCCTATTCAACATGTGTTTTGTACTACTGTATCATGGCACCTTGTCTGTTTGTCTTTTGTCATAAAAACGAATAAAGTTCTTTGAAATAAAATTAAAACTGAAATTCTATTTTCTGAAGGAATTAATAGCTAAAATATCTCATGACCACAGCTTTGGGAAGAACCTCTATCACCGCCCAAAATATGATGACAAATGCTTCTAACAAATCACTAGTAAAGGGTTGGCTTGGCTACTGCATTTGCAGTAAGTGGTTGTAGGAAAGTGGAATATTATGTGGTATGGCTGGGTGGCCTTTACCATGTAAAATTATCACAATACCCCAAAGATAGTCCTTGGATTCATGCTAATAAATCCTTAGATCAGTCCTGGTAGAGTGGTAAAGATCAGTCAGGCTTTACTAGAGGACCAGTGTTAAGAATTTCAGAGTACCAACATGAACGATATGTAATTGACACGACTCGAGAGAAATCCGACAACGATTAAAAAAATTTGAGCGTATTTTAATCATAATTTAGACACCAAAATGAATGAACAAGATATCATACATATAACGGGAGTTATGGATTTTTGAAGCAATATTAAATCAGTGCAGTATAATGAATGAATGAATGAATGAAGTAGCATTTCTAAAGCGCATGGCCACCCAAAGGCATCCCAGCGCTGCGACAACAGTGATGCTATGCGACACTCAAAGAAACAGAGAGGTTTTCAAAAGTTTCCTAAACTTAGTGTGATTAGTCTCAGAGCGTAGATAGAGGGGAAAGCTGTTCCATAATCTGGCTGCATTATACGAAAACAGTCGACCTCCACTCCGAGCACGTTTAATCTTAGGAACCACAATCAGACCTTTATTCGCCGATCTTAAGGGTCTGTTAGGGCAATAGGATTGAATCCATGGACGAATCAGGCAAGGACCATTGTCAAAAAGAGATTTGTGTACAATGCACATTGCCTTAAATTGAATTCTTTGACAGACTGGAAGCCAATGCAACGAAGTGAGAGCAGGTTTGGCCGAGATACGTCTCGGGATATTCAACAGCATGCGGGCCGCACAATTCTGCACTGTTTGAAGTCTTCTGGTAGTAGATAATGGGGCTCCCAAATAGATAGCATTCGCATAGTCCAGCCGTGAAAGAACAAGAGCCTGGACCAGCAGTCGTCTGGCCAAAAAAGGTAGTAGAGGGAGAATCTTCCGAATCATTCTTAAAAGGCCGTAGCAACACGCTGCTACTTTCCGTGATTGTTCAGTAAAGTTTAAGTTTGAATCAAGCCAGACCCCTAAACTTTTAATTTGCTGCTTAGGAAGAGGGGGAGAGCCTAGGCAGCTGGGCCAGCAAGAATCGAGATTTAGGGGGACAGAGTTCCCCAGCAGCATAAGTTCTGTCTTAGTTCCATTAAGCTTTAAAAATGAATTGTTCATCCAATAAAGAACCTTCTCAAGACATGCAGCCAGATTGTGGCCTTGTTGGGAATGTTGGTTCAGGGAGACAATTAGTTGAGTGTCATCAGCATATGTGACAATCTGTATACCAAAGGGATGGACTATTTCTGCTAATGACCGCAGATATATATTAAACATAGTGGGGCTCAAGGAGGAGCCCTGAGGAACCCCACATGTCAAAGGAATTTGTTTAGATGCGGATTCTTCTTCAAAGACTGTGAATACCCTGTCTTGAAGGAAGGACTGCAGCCACTTTAAAGCTGATCCGGCCACTCCCACTTCCCTAAGTCTTTGAATCATCAACTGATGATTTACCGTGTCGAAGGCTGCGCTAAGATCTAGCAAGATCAAAGCCGCGCAGACGCCGGAATCCAAAATCTTCCTAGCTTCTTCCACCACGGCAATGAGGGCAGTTTCAGTGCCCTGTCGTGGTCTAAAGCCGGTTTGTGTGGGGTGTAAGTAGTTATTGTTTTCTATAAAGGTGGATAAAATAGAATTCGTGTATTTTTCAGCAATTTTGCTTAATCCGGGTAATAAAGAAATGGGACGATAGTTAGCCCAGACTTCAGGGTCCAGATTGGGCTTTTTTAAAAGTGCTTTCCAGGAGAGCGGTACTATGCCTGATTTGAGAGAAATATTAATCACCTCAAGGATAACTGGTGAGACAACCTCACCGATCTGATGGAGGACCGCGGGCGGGGCAGGATCTAAAGGCGAGCCCGATTTTAAATCTTTTAGCAGCCCAGTTAGAGTAGGAAGGTCTAGCGGCGGAAAATCCTCCAACAGAATTTGACCTTCCGGAATGGCTATCTTTCCTAATAGAGGGGGATGTTGGTCTACAGTTAAAGGAAATGATTGATAAATAGCTTGAATTTTCTCTGAGAAAAAATCCGCTATTTGGTCGCAACGCAATTGAGCTTTATCCAGAGCACTGGACGGGGTCGGAGGTGTAAGAAGAGCTTTAATAATTTTAAATATTTCTCGTGGTGAATTAGCCGCTTTAATAATTTTATCCTGAAAATAGAGGGCTTGAGAGCTTTTTACTTCAGTTTTATAAATTCTAATGGCTTCTCTATATAAAAGTTTCCTAGAAACAGAGAAGTCCTTTCTCCAACTCCTTTCCAGTTTCTTGCATTGCTGTTTCAGTTCCCTTAATTTATGTGAGTACCAAGGATTATTTTTCCCTCCATCTTTTTCTGAAATCACTACTTTAGGAAGAATGCAATTAAGTGATGACTCAAGCCAGTTATTAAAATTTTCATTAGCCACAATAGGGTTTAAATGAGGTGGGGGATGGAGTTATTTAGATTATCTATCCACGCCTCTACAGGGAGTTTAGACCATTTGCGCGCCACTTTCCTAGTACGCACAGAGGGTAAAATAAAATCAGTTAGCGTCCAGGTAAAAGAAATTAAAAAATGGTCGGACCAAGGTAAAGGGACTGTATTGCCCATCTGAAGATTTTGTATGTTAGAGAAGACCGGGTCAAGCAAGTGGCCTTTAATATGGGTAGGGCCAAGTCCTTTTAAAAAGAGTTGAGCCGTAGAAAGCTCCTCAATCAATTCTAAAGAAGGTGCGGATTCAGCATCATCAAAATGCATGTTAAAATCTCCCAAGATAGTAAAATTGGGGGAAGAGCTGGCCGAATGTGCTACACATTCAAGTAAATCTTTGTTGAAACGACCAAAAGGGCCCGGAGGTCGATAAACTAAGATCCCGGAAAAAGTGAAGCTAGAGGAAAGATTAATTATAAAAGCATGCTTTCACAGTCAGGAATCGGGTTAGTCGTACAGCGGCATACAAGGTTGTCCTTGTAAATAATAGCTAATCCGCCTCCACGTCCTCCATTTCGATCATGCCTCTGAATAGAGTAATTAGGAGGTAGTGTTTGAACGATATCAGGGTCTGCCTCCTTATTTAACCACGTCTCTGTTAAAAACAGAACATCAGGCTTCCTCTCCTCTAAAAGTAAGAGAATTTCAGCCGAATGTTTGGGAAGTGAACGGCAATTCAATAAAAGCATCGTAATCAGTTTAGTATTGCCAGAACCAGTTCTTAGATGAAATGTAGTTAGAAATTTAAAATCACAATGTGCGCAACAGGTACTAAGACTATCTACGCCTAAGTTATGTTGACATTCACCTTCAACTTCTCCTTTCAGTTGATAGAGTTCTTCAGCGGTATAAACAATCCTCTCTTTCCCTATCTCCGCAGGGGTTCCTGCCCCTGGCCACGGTTGGGCGCGGACGGGCGCAGACGGGCTTGCCTTAGGCGCGCCTTCGGCGCGCCAGCGGCGCGGTCGCGTCATCGGCCGTTTTATGGGCCGAAACTCCTATGTCGACGTCAGCCACTAGAGCGCTGACTATATCGTTAGTCTACCCCCCTGAGCTTTAACACAGCTCGAGCAACAGTAAAAGCATAAATGTGCAAATAACAAGGAAATATACACAGTACTTTTAAAAACTAGGTTCTACCTCACTTTAAAATAGCTGGAACAGAGTATGAAAAGCAGTCTCCCTTTGGTTTGAATCACAAGCACCACATGCGCCGCTGCGCGGTCGCGTCATCGGCCGTTTTATGGGCCGAAACTCCTATGTCGACGTCAGCCACTAGAGCGCTGACTATATCGTTAGTCTACCCCCCTGAGCTTTAACACAGCTCGAGCAACAGTAAAAGCATAAATGTGCAAATAACAAGGAAATATACACAGTACTTTTAAAAACTAGGTACTTTTAAATGCCTAGACAAAATGACATTGCGGTCAATGGCAAAATCCCCTAGTGACAATCGGTCACTCGCAGATCAAGTTACATGGAACCGTTTTAGGGGTAAGGTCATGCGGGCCCCCGGACCAGGCCATTACAGTCAGATCAATTTTACCTAGCCTGTGGAGTCCGGGTGCAGAGTGGTTTTGGATGTCCTTGATGCTGAATGGGAGCCACAGGTGGTGTTGCTTTTACCGCTTACACAGTGCTGCAAGAAACAAAATCCAAAAACACAACAGGTTCACAGCTGCTGACATTGGATGATTGTTGCATGATGTTCTCTGTAGCTGCTGCATTAAGTGCATGGTTGGTTACCGGACTGTTCGCTCTTCGGGAGTGTCAAGTTTTGGCCAAGGACGAGGGTTGTTAATGCAGTCTGTTGCCTCAGGGACAGAGTATCCAACTTTTGCTTTGTGCTTTTGGGCATAATCCTTCTGTCGGCAACATGGGTCTCCTCTTGGTCCTTCCTTGAAGTAGGTTGTGCAGATCTGAGGTTCTGGTATCAGGGGTGTCCCTTAAATCGTAGATTTATGGGAGTTAGGAGTATCGGAGCTAGTAGCTAATGGGCAGCTAGTCCCGGCAGTGGTGTAGGTCACCTTTTCTACCCAGAACCCACTATTCCTGCCCTCCTGAAGATGACAGAATTTTAGGTGTACAGACCAGGCTGCCCACCCTAGAGGTGTGGCCAGACTTCACAGGTGTGTACACCTCCTGCATAGCTAATTTCCCACCCTGCCCGGGTGCAACCATGCCTGGGGCAAGGAGAAGGCTGTTTCATCCTCAGGGGGACAGCCCAGATGTATATTAGAGGCAGTGTACCCTTTGAATCTCACCACTCCGATGTGCCTATTCACTAGCCATCTGGGGAGGAGATGAACACAGTAAAGTTGGGGGCAGCCAGAGGATAACCTATAAGGGGCCCTAGGATGCATGCCTTGTCACCCAGGGCATGAGAATTGTGTCAGGGTTGTGAAGACACATTGTTTGATACCACACATGACTTATTTTAGTTGTACCATTATGGAGCTGCCAATCTCGAGGGTGCCTGGTTGGCAACTCATCCCATGTTATCCTATGGACTGTTAACACATATAGTGTTTTTTAATGGGGAACACCACTATAGGAACATAGAGGCTTGCACTTACATTATAATAAAGGCAAGGTATGTGACTGTGCCACACATGGTGAGGGCACTCTTGAGTTAGAGCAATTTGCATTGCTCTGGCTGTCTGCAATGGCAGGCCTGATGTCAGTAGGTTGCAGGGGTTGCCCAGCGTGGCACAAACTTGTGCTTCAGCCCTGGGGACCCCCTTTGCCAACAATACCCTGGGTACCTCTGGTACCTTATACTAGGGACTTTTAAGGGGTAAAGCTGTTGCCAATTTGGGATTATCAAGTTGAACATACGTTTTAGGAGAGAGCATAGGCACTGGGGTCTGGGCAGCAGACTCCAGTCCACTTTCAGAGCCATAAGCTTCAGCATTTGAAGCAAAAAGTGGGGGTGACCATGCAAAAAGGGGCTCTTTCCTACAGTGATCTACTCAAAAGCTAATTGAAAGGTTATATATGCAGAATCCTGCCACCAGTTTTGAAGGACACACATATCACTCCTTAAAAGTATTCCAAGTGAAGCCACAGCATGGCTTTGCACCGTATGACGGAGGCAGAGTGACAAGGCTTCAGCTCAATCCTCTTCTTTTGAAGCGTGGGTTGCCTGTTGTTTCTCATGTTTTACTTAGGAGCCGCTAGTTGTTGTGCATGAGGAATTGCTGTGTGTGACAACCATTGTTTTCAAGCCGTTCTCGCCTCTCTAGTGTTTATTCACCACTACTATCTTTTTTATCTTCATGACGGCAGCCATTTTGTTTCGCTTACACCGTGAACCATTTGGGCACCAAAGCAATATTCTTTTCTGAATGAAGACACCTACCTGCATCATGTTTCTTTGAATTCCTGACTGGCATTTGTATAAAGTTTTCGATACATTTTCCTTTTATAAGTTGCCTTCTAGTCATATTTCTGACAGAATAATGTTGGCTGACTTGAGCTGTATTCAATTACTGCCCTTATCTACTAGCTCCATATTGTTTTTGCGGCTTGTAGAAAGCTCTAGCAGGTCACAGTGCTTTAAAGCCGATTGGGGCTTCTAAGTCAGGAAGAGTATAAACCAACTATGCTCATTTATGATGCACTAAAGATTTATCTTTAATGCAATAGTCTTGAAGTAACTGTATACACAGTGTCCAGTTATCATGGGATTAAATTCACTTACAATATTGAGAATTTCAGCAACTTCTGCTGAAGATGAGCAAGATATCACTTTCATTTGTAAATATTATTACAAATCTTTTCATGTCAAATCAATGGGATCCTTAAGCTGTGCAAAGGATATTAAGGAGGTAAATATTATGTAATTCACGACGGAAATACCTCATAGAGGGCTATCTTGCCACTATATATTTTTACTTGCATGGTTAAACATAGGTTTAAGGCAAAATGAGTAGCACGTTCATTGTTTACGGTCTGATGTCCCTCATGCTGGTTTGCGCAATATAAAACGACAAATAATTGAAATATACAAAATCAGTATATCATCTGAACGTGTATTCAGTGAAGTGTCAGCCATCAACAGTGACAGAATGATCAGTCTGCCCATGGAAAATCTCAATAAAGTACCTAGGCGCAGAATAAATCTGTATTTTTTTTATCCCATTCAAGTTCTGCTGAGAGCAATGACAGTGACATCTTAGGCCAAATTTCATCCTAAATAAAGTGTATATTTCTTTCACTATTGACTTTGTCTGGCTGTTGCTTTAAAGGAAAATGTGGAAAGCCGGGGGCTGCCATTCCTTTGTGAGTATTCATATCATCCCAATGTTGTCACACTCAATTTACACACGTGAAGATGGTGCCAGATAAGGGTTGCTTACATTAGCATGTAACCTTGGTGTGAATGTGATACAAATACCCCCATATTTGATGGGTGTTTAAGCCTGACATCTTTTCCCCAACAGCAAATCCTGTTCAGTGGTCCTTCGCAGGGTATCCCACCTAGATGAGCCCTTGTCGGCTACAGCCTCCAGCCTTGTCCCGCTGCAGATTTTTTCCTTCCAAAAAAGAGACTAAGTCTGAACATTGAAATCTTCACCACAACTTCGTCCAGTGACTCCCAATGACGACAATGCCTCCTCCTTGGACACCGCCTGCAGCCTTGCTCCACTGAACTTCTACCTTCTCAGACATTTTTTGTCTAAATTTCTTCTAAGTCTGAAGGTAACCGCTGACCGGGCCCAATCCACTTCTTGTATCTGACCCGCAGTCAACTGCTTGCTGCTCCTGTTGTTGTGGGGATTCCAGTTCCCAGAAGTCAAAGTGCCAGGAGATGCTAGGAGGCAACAGCTGCCTTTCAGGAGGAGGAGCGCTGGTCATCTATGGGCGCTGTAAAGCGCCGTGCTCACTCCCGCCACGCGGGAAGCCATGCTTGCTGCTCCTGTTGTTGTATTGTCAAAGCACCAGGAGGCGCCAGCTGCCTTGCAAGGGGAGGAGCGCTGGTCATCTGTGGGCGCTATAAAGTGCTGCGCTGATTCCCACCATTGGACGTGTCCCGGCCGTGCCCGTGCCAAGGGCAGGCCCGTCTTGCACCCATTGGAGCCCAGAGGAGGCTGGGCTGTGTCACCCCGCTAACGTTTGGCCTTGGCTTTCCTTGTCCTAGTACACTGAAAGGTGAATATACATTCTCTTCATTTATTTGAATGTGCAGCTCCGCAGGTCTTTGTAGTATGGGCAAGAGAAAAGCTGAAGAGGCTTTGGCTGGGAAAAGGAACAAAAGCTCCAAACCTATTCCCACAGGTACAGGTGGCACCCCACAAAATGATACAATGGTTGAGTTCATTGACAATTTGATTGAGGAGGTTGAATCCTTACTGGGGGACAACAAAGTGAGACCTCAGATTCAAGACAAAGTGGCTGGTAAGATTGCTCCGTTATTTGCTAAGACCAAACGTTCATTGACAAGACCTTTTAAAAAAGTTGCAGGCCCAGAAGCCCCCTGAGATTAGTGCATCTCGGAAGGGCCCTGCTGAGATTTCTGTGACCTCTGAATTTAGGGAACACCTACCTATACCATTGGAGCCTGCAATTGTATGCAAGAACAGATATTTGGTTCTTTCCGATCTTCCTCCTGGCAGTGCTCCAAAAGAGACGCTTGGATGATCAACTGTAAAGGGGAATTTAGCAGGTCAACATGTTTTGGGCTTTGGTAGGGTGGTGCCTGGTTTTGATGAAATTGTAACTCTGGTGAAGAGCCTCCAATCTGAGGTTATTGATGTAAGGTCTCAATTAACGGCTTTGGTGGCTGAATTAGGAATTCTACAACAATTTAACCCCCCTGAAATTCCATCAAGGGGGCAGAGCTTTAACTAACCTCCCTAACCATACATACACCTCTTTAATACATGAATGCAATAGGCACAAAATTGCAAGAGATAACGCCACACATAGCTTAGGGAGTAAGAGCCAGATGCATCCTCTCCCTGATATAACTCTCCATGTCCATCCTTCAGCAGCCAACAGATCTTAAGGGGTAGACCAAGCTAGAAAGCTTCTCAAACCATTAAAATCTAGATACAATACACAAACACCAGGGAAGTGTCACCCCCATTCTGCAAGGGGAGGGGTCCCCAGTGGCGAGGGTAATAGAGAAGCAGCTATTGGATCTGCTAGTGTATATTTTATTAATATCTCTAAGTTAAATGCTGTCGCAAGAGAAAACGAGGACTCACTCAAGAACACATGCACCCATCTGATAAGACATGTACACAAATGTCTCTCCCTAATCCATTCTGACATAGTACAAACAACTAGATTTCATGATTCATCAGCAGGCAACCACAATTATATAGAACTTAGAGTGAGGCATATTAAGCTGGTTGAGGTTCTTGTGGGTTTGGGCCAACACAAAAAATCCTCCCCTGGGCTCTGCAATCCAGTTTAAATGTAAACCTCCTTACCCACCTCATGCTGCTTATACATGCCCTGCTACCCCTAGCAGTAGGGAGGATCTAGGGACATCAATGATTGACTGACTCAGCCCGGGACCCCCCAATAGCACTCATGGTGTAAGCATGCATGGGGGCGTGTTGCCTCCTAAGCTCTATGCAGGGGGAAATGGTCAGTACCCAGAGTTAACTACTGATGTGATTTCTCCCATTGTACAGCCACCTGAAGCTTTTATTGATTAAAACTGTATCAATAGCTTGTCCTGGCCTAAAAAACAAACCTGTGACCCTGACTGGGGCAAATTTATTGATCACTTTGATATCTATCTATCTACTACAGAAGACATGGTGACTGGATTTAGTGTACAGGGTGGGCTATTCAAATTTGTATACCCCAGCCCAACATAAAAGCATTGGTCGCCCTTCTGGAAGCCTAACAATTTAGGTTCGATCATCACTGAGTGCAGTTGAAAAGTCCCTCAATATGGTCTCCCCTGACTTACAGGAGATTAGTTCAACCAGCAAGGCAGAACACCCACTGTATATCTATAACGTATACAAAGAGATGTCAGAGAGGCAGTGGAAACACTGACACTGAAGCACTTTATGTCACACAGGGGAAACTTCAATCCTCATAACTCCCTGATTGTCACAGGAGACCTTAACACCATCTTTGAGCCTTTAGACGTCTCTAGCGAGTCCTTCAGCAAGGTTGAGGATGAAGAATGGTAAATCCCCACTTTGGACACGCCTCTCATCAAGAGGCGCATGACTTTATCTTGTCGCAGCAGGCCTGTAATGGTCGTGGTAAATCGGGTCCTCAAGCTCACTATACTTATAATCGGCCAGGACACACTAGCAGGATCTATTATGTCCTTGTCTCTCTGCCCTTATGGAGGTTTGTGGATGATATGAAGATGGTCTCATGGTCTGACAGCGACCTCAGCACCATTCATTGTACACTGGTGGATATTACTTTACATCCAAAGCCCATTCCACCATCTCTTAGTAGGGACATTAGGCCAGCAAACAACAGACGTACTCTGAAATGGGCTAGAGTCACGATCCAGCCAAAGACCTTGGAAGACATAATCAAGGCCCTCACCACTGAATTAGAGGTCATAGATAAACTGTCTAATCCGGATTCCAGGAATCAGGATATTCTTGCTATGCATAAGGTCTTTTATTTCACCATGGGTGAATTTTTTCCAGCAAAACTGTAGGTAGGCCCATCCGATTACTAAAGCCTGCAGCACATGGTTTAATAAAGATTGTAGAGCTGCTAAGAAGGAATTGCTCTCTGCTCTGATAAGCGGGAGGTGAGACCTTAAAAATCTATAAGAATCCATTATAAAGAAGTACAGCAGAAGGCTCGTAGGTTGTGGGATTCTCACCTCTGAGATCTTATACTTGATGCGGTTAAGACAAATGACATTAAAACATTCTGGAAGTTAGTGGCTATTGGGAGACAGCCAGAAGAAAGGACTATGAATAACCATATTCAGCCTCAGATATGGTGAGAGCACTTCTCAGAGCTTTATGATACAGCAGGGGAGGACGACTCTGCCATTTTTGCCCCACTTAGCCCCAGGAGACCTAGCTCTGATTTTGACCTCACCATAGACTTAGAGGCAACTAAGAGAGCAATCAGGAACATCATCCCAGGAAAAACTGCAGGGCTGGATGGGATCCCTGGGGACCTTTTTATTGCTTATAGTGACAACTGGGCGGCATACTTTAATAAGCTTGCAAATGCAGTTTTAGAGGGTGCTGAGATTGCAGCTTCTTAGAAAGCAGCAGAAATAGTACCTATTCCCAAAAATGGATCAAACTATAATCTGCTGAAATACAGGCCAATCAGTCTGATAGATGTCTCTCAAAAAATATTCTCTAGACAGATTCTGGATATACTTGAAACATGGATTGAAGATGCTGATGCGCTGTCATATTTCCAGGCAGGTTTTAAGAAACAAGTTAGCACCTTAGATCGAGTGTTTAGATTAATGACTATTGGAAAATGGTGGTCATCCAGAAAGAACATCTTTATGTTGTGTTCTTGGATTTAAAAACTGCTTTTGATTTAGCCCCACGTGGCAAGTTCTGGGAGACACTCAGCGATAAGGGGATTCCCAAGTCACTGCATGACATCCTAATATGTCTTCATTCGGATGCTTATGCTCAAGTTCGGTGGGGCCAGTAAGGAGAGCTCACTGATATAATAAAGGTTAAGTGAGGGGTGCAGCTTCAACCAGGTCCGGGGTATCGACGGAGAGAGCGGTGCCCCCCTTCCCTGAGCTGTCGCCAGGTAGAGGTGAGGTATTCTACCCAGACATAACGGGTACAGTCACTTTTCTTTGAACTGGAACCGGATGCACCAGTGGTTCTGTATTTCAGTATCATTTTGTATTCACTAATCACTTGTCTAATAGCAGCAGCATCTTTTAGGTCCTGACGAAAGCCCTGACACCTCGTGGGTCATCACGGCTGAAACATATTGACCTCATATTTCGTCTGACACATGCGGTTTAAATCCATATTGCAGGTGCACTGTTTTTAATCCTGACAGCGAGAACACACGAATAAAGCACATAATTGTTCTCTCTAGTTAGTTTTAATATCACTCCCAACACATTAAGAAACGTTTTGTTGCGCTGCGCCCCTCACCCAACATTCTCTCTCATCTGGTGGATTTAGAATATCCTTTTAGAGTAGATACCAAAACATCCCTGAGCTCCTCCCTCTCAGAGAGGGGGTCGTAGCCCTTGGTGGAACTAGGTTTTTCCACTGAGAGGAGAATCCCAGATGATGAAGCAAGCCACCTTTGGTGGGTGAGGGATTACGTCCTGAAAGGGATTATCCCACAGTTAGGTCTGTGTGATTTTGTCCGTGACTTTGTTCATTTGTTTTTTCACGAAAGACCCAAGGATTTTCTATGGTGTATTTAAGTGAGGGGTGCACCTGGGCTGTGTGTTAGCCCCTACTCTGTTTTCCCTGTACTTGAACGACGTAGTAGCCACTATGGAGCAGTGTAGGAGTGACGCACCTATGATTGCTGGCTGTAAGAACACCTATACTTCTATTTGCCGACAATACCTTGCTGGTATCTAAAACCCCAGCGGGTATACATATTTTGATGGAACGGTTTGCTAATTTCTGTAGAGAGCGGGGTTTGGAAATCAACTTAAGTAAAACAGAGCTCATGTCTATCAATGCTCAAAGGGCCTTTAAAGGGTCCATTACACTGATTAACACCAGCTTGGAAAGGGTGACTAAGTTCCATTACTTGGGCATCAGGCTTTCCTCCAAAATGTCTTGGTTTCCCCAAATTAGGAGAAGCTGCCTCAAGTCTGTCACACTATGCCTCAGGGATTTTAAGGTTATATAACTCCTCCAAAAAAAGACAGGTTTCACCAGTTCTCAATATTTACCACTCTAAGGCAGAATGGAGTGCCTTATATGGTGCTGAATTATGAGGTTGTATGGAGCAATCAATTTTGACAACTGGTTAAAATAATGTTTTAAGATCAATATTGAACTTACCCAGAAGTACCCCCACTCTCTCTCTGCTATAGGATACTGGTGTAAAATCAATCTCAAGTAAGGCCAGACTTAGACCAATTGCATACTGGCAGAGATTGAGGTCTACTCCGGCCTTAGACAATTATTACTATGCCTTTAAAGAGATAGCTACCACTGACATGGATAATAAGATCAAGTGGTTAACCCCCCTTAAGACACTATTAGTTCAACTGGACCTAGAAGATCTTTGGGGAACTAAGTCTCACACAAATCCATTGTCTAAGGCCCAGATTAAGAAACTGTACTGAGTCCAGGTTTGGGGTAAAGTCTGCGATAAGAGTCCCCCACTGTTGATTTTGTGGACCTCAAGTACGATTGCAGGTTTGAAGTCTGCCTTGACCACATTTCAATACCGTTAGCTAGGACGTTGTATGCCAAGTTCGAGCTTGGCATCCTCCCTGTTAAGTCTTTCTGCTGGAAGGGCCCCCTTGCCTGGTGTATTAAGTGCCCAGTCTGACTACAGGCAGATGAGACACTCTTGCATTATTTTTTCTTCTGTCCAGGTTATGTCCTTCCAAGGTAGTGGTGGAATCTTCCGATTTGCAGGCAGTTTAGCACGAGCCAGTGTTTTTCCACTTTTAGGCTGTTGTGCGCTGAAACAAACTAGACAGTTATGTGCGTGGTATCAAAGTTCCTTCACTGGAGCTGGACTATCAGAACAAATACTATCTCCTATTGGCAACTTGCTGTATTTAGTGGCTTAAGTCTCCATCTAATGATATCTACTTTAGAATCATTTCACAAGGGGAGCTTTTTATGTGCTTTCATGGAGCTGGTTGTATCGTTTACAATGTTACATTGTAAAATGTATTGTTGTTTTCATGTTATGTTCTCATTTGATTTGTACTTTGTGCAATTATCACACTCATGTCACTTGATCACATTTGTATATGCTTAGAAAGTGAGTCTTTGTGTGCTTATGAGCCCTTATAGATGTGTTTAAACAGTGTTTTATGGGCATTTTAGTTCTGTAAAGCTGACTATGCCTATTTTAAAGACATATTAGACAGATAATCGGCAAATTAATCTCTGGCTTTGTTACCAATGTAGGTTTTTATTCTCTCATAAAGTCATGGGCTATTGATAACCACAATAATGTGTAGCATAGTGGCACTGCTAATTCGTGACTAGGCCATTCTGATGTAGTATTTGCCAGTTATTTGTATTTTACCGTGGATTGCTATATCTTAATGGCTTTTACGTTTTTTAACCTCAATAAAGTATTATTGAATACATACTTTGCATATTGCCTCTAAGTTAAGCTGACTACTTTTGTGCCAAGCCACCACAGAGTTTAGCACAGGTTAATTTAGTAACTTTAGCGGCTCACCCTGACAGGGATTGTGGCTGTTGCTTTAGCAGGGTTAACACCCTACTCAACCAACAACCCAATTTCTCAGTTTCCAATCCTAGCTTATAGGAGAAAATAAATTCAAAAGCATACAAGTAATCCTAAAGAGTATGACCAGCATTATTAGAAGAAGGAGCATCTAAGAAAGTCATCTGTCATCATTTAGCTCCAGAAGCATGACCGTCTGTATTTACCACCAAAGAAACATATATGATATAGAGCTTCCAATTAAAGTAAATTGAAAATTTGATATAGGCTAAAATGGCCTATTTGTCCTATTGATTACGAGACTGAACTCTTATATGAGGGACTGTGATGGTGTAGATCCCAGATGAAGCAATATCAAATAGAATCCTCAGAGTCTTGTTACCTGCACCCATGGAGAAATATCTTGCTGTCTGATGTAAGAAACCATGGGAAAGGGACAACAATGGCTGGCTTTTCCACCCAAGGCTACCAAATGTGGATTCAAGAAATAGTGTTGTTATTTTGCTTGAACCTAATCGGTTACCTCCGATGCTATCCTTATTTTCTAAATACCCAGCTGTTTGGCCAACCGGTATATAATGGGATTTAGGATGCCTAATCTTTCTAGTGAGTGTCATTCTGGCAGGCTTCTGAACAATGAGATGAGAACCACCAGATGATGTTTCAATTGAATCTTAATCTCTAACAACAAGGCTTTCACTCCTTGTTCAATTACTTGCTTCAGCATGATTTTCCATCATCCTCGAATAGGGAAGAGCAAGGGGAACCCTTAAATATTCTTCTCAAGCTTAATATTGGCATTCAGCACCTTGAGCTTTTCAATTCCCCACTCTTTAAGATGTGCACATAGTTTTCAGTGTTATGCTTATAACCCTCAAGATTGCGGGTCTAGCTCTGTTCTTACATCTCTTGGTCTTGTGTCTGTGTCTGGTGCCATTTGCTCTCTTTGTCATACTTCAAATTTTTAAGCACTGTATTTCCCTTTTATTTTCACAGCATACCGGCATATCATTAACCCTTGTTTTCTTTCATTTTTTGCATACGAGTACTTGACTTCTGCATGAGATGAGCCCCTGCAGGATTGTTGATCAATACTTACCAGGCACTGAAGATCACTGCTTCAAGTCAGGTAGGGTGAAGAGAAACAGCGGAGCCAACCACGAGGTTTATTCACAAAAAAAAATACTTTAAAGTCCCCGAGGTCCTGGGAGCTATATATAGGAGGGGCTTGTGCAGATAGATTGACTAATCAAGCGATACCAAGAGCTCAACACACTAGGATGAAGGCTATAAATGGAGACAAAGCAAACACAAGGAGATGATGGACGGAGCGCTGAAACTTTTCAGACACTCACCCCAGTCACAGATCTGGGTTGAATCCATCATCCTTCTTTAGCTCACTTCGCCACCCCAGTTCAGACACAGCAAAATGCAAATCAGTCTTGACCCTGTAGCCTGGCTGATGAAGGATGTTACCCAGAAACCGGTCCCAGGATGCTTGTTTCCAGCTCAGGGAAGACCTGGCTTGGCAGTTCGGGCTGGACTTTTCCCATGAGACACAGGGTCAAGACTGATTTGCATATAGCTGGGTCTGACCTGAGGTGGCGAAGTGAGCTAAAGAATGATGATGGATTCAACCCAGATATGTGACTGGGGATGAGTGTCTGAAAAGTTTCAGCGCTCCGTCCATCATCCCTTTGTGTTTGCTTTGTTCGCCCTAAGTTGGCAGGGTATGCCCAGGCGTGGGTCCCTTGCTCACTTTGCCACTGGATTCAAGCTAGCCTGGCTGATGAAGGGTGTTACCCAGGAAACCGGTCCCAGAATGCTTGTTCCTGGTTCAGGGAAGACCTGGCTTGGCAGTTCGGGCTGGACTGTTCCCATGAGGCACAGGGTCAAGACTGATTTGCATATAGCTGGGTCTGAACTGAGGTGGCAAAGTGAGCTAAAGAATGATGATGGATTCAACCCAGATATGTGACTGGGGGTGAGTGTCTGAAATGTTTCAGCGCTCCGTCCATCATCCTTTGTGTTTGCTTTGTTCGCCCTAAGTTGGCAGGGTGTGCCCAGACGTGGGTCCCTTGCTCACTTTGCCAATGGATTTAAGCTAGCCTGGCTGATGAAGGGTATTACCCCGAAACCGCTCCCAGGATGCTTGTTTCCGGTTCAGGGAAGACCTGGCTTGGCAGCTCGGGCTGGACTGTTCCCATGAGGCACAGGGTCAAGACTGATTTCCATATAGCTGGGTCTGAACTGAGGTGGCAAAGTGAGCTAAAGAATGATGATGGATTCAACCCAGATTTGTGACTGGGGGTGAGTGTCTGAAATGTTTCAGTACTCCGTCCATCATCCTTTGTGTTTGCTTTGTTTGCCCTAAGTTGGCAGGGTGTGCCCAGACGTGGGTCCTTTGCTCACTTTGCCACTGGATTTAAGCTAGCCTGGCTGATGAAGGGTGTTACCCAGAAACCGGTCTCAGGATGCTTGTTTCCGGTTCAGGGAAGACCTGGCTTGGCAGTTCGGGCTGGACTGTTCCCATGAGGCACAGGGTCAAGACTGATTTGCATATAGCTGGATCTGAACTGAGGTGGAGAAGTGAGCTAAAGAATGATGATGGATTCAACCCAGATCTGTGACTGGGGGTGAGTGTCTGAAAGGTTTCAGCGCTCCGTCCATCATCCCTTTGTGTTTGCTTTATAAAAGGAGCCAACCATGACATAAGCTCACTGAAACTTCCTTGTTTCAGAATGAGAGCGAGGTAAATGGGTGCAGTATTTATACATGAGCACTTCTTGTGTGGGTTTGTGCTCTTGAAGAGCTCTAAAATATCCCATGTTCATGGAAGTGTACCAGTGCAATATCTATTGAATCCAATCATTGCTTTTCATGATCCTGACCTTAACCTAACCAAAGGTTTTTATTTTACATTTTATTAAAATTGTATCAATACAAAAAAATTTAATGAATAACAAGCCAGTTATGGTATGTTCAGTGATCATGCAACATCTGGTAGCTTGTTCTCAATAAATCAAAGTAATAATATAATGGATTATCAATATACTGATATGCATTTAATTCATGATATAAGCCATGTACACATGAATTCGCAACATTTTGTTTGATTTATAATTTTCAAGTATCATCTAAGGGATACCAAAATGTCACGTGTTCTGCGACAGGGTGCTGAAATAGTGCAAACATATCAGCAGTTTCATTACAGTACCTCACATAACCAATCTTCTATCTTTTGAGCTGGGTCTTTAAAGCATCTCCTTGCTGCCTTCCTTTTAGCTGAGAGCAGTAGAATAGCGGCTATGCGCAGAATTGGGGCCTTACTAGCCTCCACATAATCAACAAATGCTATTCGGGGAGATGCGACTAAGGCAGTTTGTTTTATTTTTATTATCTCCTCCTCTTCTTTGTCCTAAAATGCAAAAACTTCCGGAAATGCCAAGGTAAGATGTAAGTAGTCAGCTTTGGGATGGCGATCTTTGACGTCTTGGGCTTATAGTATTATTGAATTAATTGATGAGTAATATATGCAGCCCAAAAACTTACAGCAAATCAGTTTATGCCTATGGGTCATTGAAATGTATTTTGTTTGTCTCCCATTCCAGAATAGGATGGCCTACTCGCTGATTTACCTACACCTAAACACATCCATCACGAAGAACCAAAACTACGGCGGGGAGAAGATGGCGGCCGGCTAATGTGCTCGGTCGGGAGCTCCGAGCCCTTCAGAACAGTATGAGGCCACAACAACGTAAAATGGTAAAGGAGTGAAACATTTTGATATAGAAATTGTTCTGCATAACAGCAACTCAACCGGAGATCTGAGGGGAAAAAAGGGCATCGAGGTACCTGGTTTTCCGTGCTGAGGAGCTGTGGAACACATTGGGCGGGCGTTTCCTGAATCACGAGGCCGCGGAGACGAGACAGTGGAGCCTGTGGGGGCGGCGCACCGAAGTGCGGTCTGGGCAGCCGGAGTGTGGGCGGAAGCGATTACAGCGTGCCGCAACAGCAGGAGGGCCGCCGCAAGAGTGTCGGTCCGGGGAAAAGCTCTGGTTCTGGCCACAAGAGGAAAGGACTCCGGCTATCGTCCAGACACCGAGGAAGGCGTGCAAAAGACATACGCGGCTGGGGGTTACAGAGGAGGATATCAAGGACTGCGAAACTACCATGAACGGGTAAGTGAGAGGGGGCGTGGGACCAGTTGCAGGATCAGGGGCGGGGGGAACCAAAGACTTGGGATCCCCACCATGTGCCAGGACATTGGCAGGAACAGAGAGCTGCACAGGGGGTGGGAAATTAAAAGCTGCAGCATTCCCCCCCCTCCACTATAATAAGCCTAGGCTTAGATCAGGGGCAGGTGATTGAAAACGGTTACTGCCTCAGAAGCAAGCATCTTCCTCCTAAAACGCCTCAAGTGCTTCAGAAGGAACAATCCATTATAGCTATTACAGCCCCAAAAAGCACAAGAAAAAAAAGAAAAGCTCACGTATCAGGGCAACCACAAGCTCCTCTGTCCAGGGCAAGTCAAGCAAGACTAGGAGTACCTGGCTTAAGCAATAAAAGAAAATTACCCCTTCCCTAAGGTCCTATTTTAAAGTTCAGGAGAAACAGAGGGTTGGCAACACGGAGCAGAAAGGGGGCCTGAAAGGAAACACCAGGGAAGAAGAAGGGACTATAAAAACAATGGAAAGCAACAGGTACCAGGCATTATCGACAATAGAGCACCAGGAACCAGGTTCAGAGAACCAGGTATATACCGAACCCAGATTACAACCTATAGAACAACCAGATGAACAACAAAGTCAACCACAGATAACCAACACCGAGAAGTTAATGGAAACAATGATGATAGAGATGAGGACTAATTTAGCAACTTCAGAAAAGAACCAAACAAGAATACAGGAAGCTTGCGAGGCCCTAGACCAGAAGATCAACATGCTAATGGACAGAGTTTCACCGGTAGAGGATGCAGTGGATACACTGAATAAAAACGTTGAGGTAAACCAAAAGGAAATAAATCTGCTGAAGACAAAAGAAAATGATATCAGAGATAAAATGGAGTCGCTGAAAAATCAAGCCAGGAGGAATAACCTTAGAATTCTCAATGTTCCAGAAGGCCTAGAGGGGGAGGATATAAAAGTTTTACAATCAAACTGTTGGAGGAGATAATCCCCTGGGCCAAAACGGTTAACCTCCCAGATGACATCCAAAGAATACACCGTGACCCATTTAGGAAAGGGAAAATAAGAAAAAACCCGAGGAAAATTCTAATAAACTTCAAGACATACACCCTCAAAGAGAGAATTCTAAATGAATGCCTCAAGGCAGGTTATTTTACAGAAGATGACTGGACATGTAGAATCAGATCTGAAATCGCCAAAACAACTCATGCAGCAATTGAAATCTTTGGGTGCAACAGTCCAGATGCACTTCCCAGCCTCATTGAGAATCATGTGGGAAAACAAGATGCATAACATAAGGGACCCGAAAGAGGTAGAGTGCTTTATAGAACGCACAAAAGCACAACAAAAAGACCACTCTTAAAAAGGAGGAAAGACAACAAACAAGCTCATCAGAAGGGTAAGGAGCTCTAAAGGGCAGAATCTTGCCCAGAAGAAGGAAAGAGGAGGCTTGTCCAGGGAGGGGGGGAAGGGGGAAGCAAGAAAATCACTTAAAAAAATGTTGAAAAAATAAAAAAATGCACAAGGTGGGGAGCATAATAGGGATAAAAAATTAAAAAGTCCAGCAAAAGCAGTACGGAGGAGGAAGGGTCCTCTGAGAGATCCCAGAGGAAACCCAGGGATCACATTAAATGCTACTGGAGGAATCGAACTGATGGCAGTTAATATTCTGTCTTGGAATGTAAATGACCTTAGGATAAAAAAAACGAAGGCAAAAGATCTTGGAATACTTGAAAATAATTGACAGTGAGATAATAATATTGCAAGAGACACACCTGTTAAAAGAAGAGTGGGCAAGAATACTTAAATATCAGAAATGGGTGGATACATATGTATGCACAAATCAACATTGCTGTACAAAGGGAGTGGCGATCCTGTTTAAAAAATCCCTGAAAGTGAAAATTGAATCAGCAGAAGTGGACAGAAAAGGAAGATGGGCGATAGTGAAAGCTAGGATATGCAACAATTCATATACAATTGTGGGATACTATGGCCCTAATATGGATGACCCGGTGCCTCTTCAAAAGGTATATTCCCAACTTTTGACCGCTCAGTCACCCATAATAATGGGAGGCGATTTCAATATAATATTAGACCCTAAAGAGGATAGACTCCCGGTCAAGACCAGTCCTAACCTACCGAAAATGAGAGAGTGAGTCAGTTTATGCATTAAGGATCTAGGGATTACAGATATTTGGAAAGATAAGGGAGATCAGACCCATAGATTCACATTTCAAAATAAAAGGCTAGGACACTCTTCTAGGATAGACTTATTCCTGATAGATAGAAGCTTAACCAACAATACCCAAAAGGTAGAGCATATACCTGCCCATCTATCTGACCACTCGGTGGTTTTACTGCGTCTTCTGTTAAAATCCACCCCCTCCAGTTCAAGGTGGACAGTAGACAGAGTTATTCTCACGGATCCCTCCCATGCAGAATCATTAGCAAAAGAGACAGATCTATTCTTTCAGCTAAATAAAGAAGGGACCTCGAAACAAATTGCATGGGATGCATACAAAGCTTTTATCAGAGGGAAAATAATTAATCTTGCAGCATATAAAAATAAGAACACGAGGACCCGCATCAAACAGCTGGAAAAAGAAATAATAAAATTGGAAGAGGAATTAGTTAAAGGGAAAACCCAGCAGGAAATATTCAGTATAGAAGAGGGTAAAAAAACAAAGAAAGAGGATCTGTCAGATATACTTGAAGCAATTGTTAGGGATAGATGGGAGGCAAGTAAACTCTCGCATTAAGAGTACGGCGAAGGATGTGGCAAGCTACTAGCCTGGAAAACAAAAGCAGAATTAACACGCAACAGGGTAGCAAAAATACAAAGTGGAGATCAGTCTATATGTAGTTCAGAGGATACCGAGATTAGACAAGCGTTTGTAAAATTCTTTGATAACCTCTACTCTGAAGAGACCTCAGCTACATCAGAACAGATAAACATCTTACTGGACAGGATAATACTTCCCTCTGCGTCCCAAGAACAAAGAGTGGAGCTCAACTGAGAGATTACAAGAGAGGAAGTTGCAGAAGTAATTAAAGGCTTAAAAAAGGGGAAAGCATCCGTCCCAACGCACTCCCAAATGAGCTATATGTAAATTTACGAGAGGTATTGGTCACCCCCCTGACGGAACTCCTGAATGATATCTTTTTAACTAAAAAGGGCCTCCCAGACTCCTGAAATGATGCAATCATCAGAATCCTACTAAAACCAGGGAAAGACCCAGTCAAAGGTGAGTCCTATAGACCCATCACACTTTTAAATGCCGATGATAAAATATACACACAAATACTAGCCAAGAGATTAGGAAAAGTGGCCGGGTCCCTAGTACACCCAAACCAAAAAGGTTTTATTAAAGGAAGACAAATTCAAGAATTAACTCACAAACTCATAAGTGCAATAGACGTAGCAACTTATCAATCTGTCCCCTTATCAATTATAACCTTCGATGCTGCTAAAGCATTTGATAGTTAGTTAGCCTTTTCTAAATGCAACCTTAGCTAAATTTAATCTTGGGGATACTTTTCAGGATGCAATAAAACGAATCTATAAAAAAAACCCCAGCAAAGGTCCGGGTCAATGATAGTCTCACAGATAGGATAACAATAAGGAGAGGTACAAGACAAGGCTGCCCTCTATTTCCGCTACTTTTTAACTTATACATCAAGCCATTAGCATGTATGCTAAGAAATAAACAGGAGATAATACCATTTAAATATCAAGGCTGGGAGAAGAAGGTAGCTTTGTACGCAGATGACCTGATAGTATTCACTAGTGATTTAGCGGTCTCACTCCCAAAAATAAAAGACACCCTAGAACAATATGGGAAAGTCTCAGGCTACATGGTAAACCAAACAAAATCAGAAATCCTAGAGTGGAACAACGAATCCAAGAATCTGATGGCGAAAGAAAAAATAAGGTATCTCGGGATAGACCTTATAAAAGATATAGAGAAAATAGCAAGTATGAATTTTAACAGAATCCTCAAAGAAGTAAGGAAGCTACTCAAAGTATGGGGAGGTCTCCCTCTGACCTTCATGGGGTAATCTAACATAATCAAAATGACAGTTCTGCCAAAATTTACATATCTGTTCAGTACCATCCCATTAGGATTCAAAGTAGAATGGATAAATAAATTGCAAGGAGAGCTAAGTAGCTTCATTTGGGCTGCAAAAGGGGTAAGAATTGCCTGGAAAAGCTGAGAAGAAAAAAGGAACAGGGGGGATCGCAAGCCCTGATATTTTAGAATACTGCAGAGCCTTTCAATTTAAGAACATACGAAAACTATTGGATAGTTTCGATATATATCCTGTACATTTGCAGGCACTAGTCAACACAGAAGGAAGCCACTACCTCTACAAATTTGGGCACCCTAAACACTTCAAAAAAATAAAGCTGAAGACCCTCTGGTCGGCCCAAAAACTTTGGTATCAAATAAGAAGTACTCTAAAAATTCCATATTACAGTGAGTTCGCTCCAATCTGGGATTCCCCTGGAACCCCAGAATGTCTCAGGGACAAGCTAGCAATCTCCTTGAGGAAAGGTAGCATAAGTAAATGGGGCCAACTAATAGAACATAACTCGATCATTGAATGGGAAGTCCTCATTGAAAAGACCAAGGGCACTCTAGCAAGATTTAAGTACTATCAACTAACCAGCTGGGTCAAGAGCCTTAAAGTAGAACAACCTGGGGCTAGTGAATTTGAGAAATATGTTACAGGAAAACAAGATCAATAAAAAGAAATCTCATGCTGGTACTGGGCCCTCCTACAAGCAGGGGAAGAAGAATACA
The DNA here is from genome assembly GCA_963921515.1 of Calotriton arnoldi. Classification (NCBI taxonomy): domain Eukaryota; kingdom Metazoa; phylum Chordata; class Amphibia; order Caudata; family Salamandridae; genus Calotriton; species Calotriton arnoldi. The sequence goes on from CAWUFW010007476.1 coordinate 87,631, forward strand.
AAATTCCGAGTGAAATCTGGGGGAAAGAACTGCCGGAGCTGGATGTTCAACATAAATGGCAAGTATCAATGGCAACATGTTGGCGAATTGTGAAATCTGCTCCTCTGAGAAAGAAATCACCTGTTTACCATACACAGAGTGTACTGGTCACCAAAGAGGCTGTCTAAGATTAACAGACAAAAGGTGAGAAGCTGCCCTAAATGCGGGGAAGAAGGAGCAGACGATCTACATATGTTTCGGCAGTGCCCCCAGCTAGAGGAATTTTGGAGAGAGACGGGTAAGACCTTATCCAAGCTGTTGGGACAACCAGTGGAGGTAAGCATTGATCTTGTTATCTTTGGGATAGGTCACCATAACCCGAATAATCCGAAATTGAACAAAGATCAGGAAAATTTCCTTTTCCTGTTAATATTGTTAGCCAGAAGGGAAATATGTATTAAATGGGTGAAAAATATACCTCCAACACATAGAGAATGGCTGGCCTCTATTCGAAGAGTAAATAAAATGGATAGAAACGGGAACACGGGTAAAAGATATAAATTTTGGAGCATTTGGGAACAATACAACCAGCCAATTTGAAAAACAAGGCCTGTGTCTTGCTGTCTAATGATTAGGCAATGCAATAAAACTTTCAAGCAGGGTCTTGAACGAATAGTCAGATTGACTAGCTCCCCCCCCCAAAAGCGATTTGCGCTGGAAGCGGACAAAAAGGGGCCCCCAGGAAACGAGGGGATGAGAATCTCCACGCACACAGTGGCGCTTACCCAGGAGAAATCCCTTTATTCAGAATAGATGGGTCAAGGGGCCCCGGACACCTCCACCTCCACCTCCACCTCCACCTCCACCTCCACCTCCAAAATATTGCACAATGAGGACAAATAAAAAAAAACAAATAAAAAAAAAAAACACATCCATCACTATTTTGACCTACGTGAGGCTGAACAGGTGGTTGGGTATGAACAACATACCTCGAGAATATAGACTCTCATGCCTGCTTCCCTGCTGACCCTCCATGGAGCCCAGTTAGTACATCTAAAAGTTAGTAATAGTGCTGTAGGCATGGGGAGTTAAATAGCTATGGATGTCTGTGGTGTTTCCTTATCTACTTGGCATTTTTTTCCATCAACAAGTGTAGCATATGGCATTCAGGAGACATCCAGTAGGTTGCAAAATATGCCTGCGCTGTCAGATAGTATCTATAGAACTCAGGAGCATTGAAGTCCACTTTGTCATAGAGTAACGTTAATATCTCCCAGTTCAGTCTGGGCTGGTTTTCAGACCAAACCTTTTTTTTTTAGTATGGCCTGCAGCCTCTGAAGAATGTTTAATTTAAAGGGACAGTAATGTTGCTGAAAATGTATAAATATTTGGCAGTATTATCATTTTACACAGGTCCTTTTATCCATTTTTTAGCTGAGATTTCAGACAAGCTATAAACGGAGCTTAATTTTCATTAAAGTATCTCTCGCCCCATGAATAACATGGTCTTATTCCAACTGATTTTGGCACCTGCCTATATTCCGCAGCTGATCACTTCCTCTGTTATAGAAGCCAAGTTTAGATCATGGTTTTTAAGGAAGAGCAGAATATTGTCTGCATAGAGCAACATCAATATATATCTAGTGGGGAAAGACACACCCCTTAGGGATTGATATTCTCTACGTTTACATGGTGGGGCTCTAGTGTTAATGCAAAGAGTAGGGGTGACAGAGCACACCCCGGCATTATCAGAAGGGTTGTGTTGTGCGTTGAGTAAAAAGCAAAACCAAAACAGCATTCCAAACATTTCAAAGTATTAGAATAAAAATACATGAAGAATAAAATTGCTACTGCATTTACAAAGCCATCATGTTTTTTTTTTATTGCTGCAGACAGAAAATAGCTTACATCAAAACATATTAAAGGACCACTAAATGTCTTCAAATAGCGAAAAGCTGGCCTACGTTGAACAAAGTTAGCGCATTTGAAGAAAAGCACAAGAAACTTTAATCTGGGAACCAATACAATCTACAAAAAACATAAAGTGCATTGCAGTTTGAAGATAAATATTGACACAAGGACAAAAAGTTAACTTCTTTGAAGCCACTTAACCCTTGGGAAATGACAAAATGATGAACAATTCCCATCCTATAACTGGTCACCAGATGGTGATCCCAAGTTAAGTGGGCATTGTAGAGATATGGTTCCATGAATAATGTTGTTTTCAACATACAAAAGGGTTAAACAGAAGGTTTAAATCATTCCAAAGGCTCTGTTTTTTGTTTCCTAAACTGGCAGAAAGTGGTCTTGGCCCAATATTGTCCTTTTTGTCATAGTTTTATGGTGCGTAAAATATCAAGTCTACCCAATTCAGAACATACGGATTTTACATAACTCAACAGTTCTGAGTAATGACAATGATCCAATTATAAACAATCGTTTATGATCTGCCTGGTTAGGCTGGCACGAGGATTGAACTATACAGAAATCAATAGCAAAAGCGGAGAGAGATGAATTCTGCCTTCTAAAAACAGAAAGGCCAAGCTCATGATGGCACGAAAGTGTGCCTGTCCATTCTCTGAGTCACTAGGCATGTGCTTATGTTCACAATCTACACATTTCCTGTGGTCAGTACCCTAGTGGCTGCGGCCAGATATGCGCTTGTGGGACACCCAGCTTTGAGGGAACTGGCAATGGTCATGCCTGACAGTGAAACAGCCAAAAGCTTTAGCTCCATGCCTCCTAATTTTCGGGTACTATTGTAATGAATTCCTTTATTCCTTAGAATACGCTGAGACGCTGAACCACTGAATGCGGGGAGGAGAAGCTGCTGCTCACGCAACCCGCAACCGGCACCCTGCAACCCGCAACCAGAAACCGGATCTCTGCAACCTCTTACAACTGAATCACTGAACGTGGGGAGGTGAAGCCGCTGCCTTCGCTGCGGCTCCCACAAACGGCAATCGGCTACTCGCAACCTTGCACAGTCTCATAACCCCCACAGCCTGCCCGCCCGCCTGCCCACTGCCGTTGACATCGGCGCTGCCTACCGCCCGTCCCCGGGTCTCCAAAGTTCCGCCGTCATCTTTGATCGCCGCCACTACAGTAGACTGCTTCAATTGGGGCATAATTGGTGCAAAAGCGCTCAGAGGACGGATTGCGGGATTTAGGGTAACGGAACGGAGCAGGCACCAGCAGTGAGCCACTGAGGCAGCGAGGCAGTTAGGCAGTGAGGCAGTGCTCCATAGCCCCTGTGTTGCGCCCCCTGTGGCCTGTACGGGAACCGGAGCGTTCAGAGTGTCGCTTGGAGCCTGGCTGGAGTCCCGCTGAAAACTACCGGATCCAGGCGGAGCCAGCGGTGAGTGGCGGTGAGCACAGTGCACGCAGCGGGAGCGGGAGCAGGGGTAGGGGCAGGGGCAGGGGTGGGCGCGGGTGTGGGCGAATGCACAGCGGAGAAAGTCCTTGGCGCACAGGGTGGTGGCGAAGCCAGCCAAACAGCCAGTGCAGCCAGCAAGCCGCCTGCGTTGCCTGTTGCACCCACTCACCCTCCCTTTGCCTCAGACCCCCCTTGCCCTAGACCCCTCATGCATCGCCCCACAGGGGCCACTGGCCACTCCATAGTACACCCAAACTCCTGCAGCGTCTACAGAGGAAGGGCAAAGACCAACGGCTAATGACAGAGGACGTGCTACAATGCCACAGTAGCGCAGCAGTGGTGTTATATTGACGCACCAAGGAGACGGCGACAACCGTTGTGGCAACAACGAAACACAGCCTGAAACGCGGCTGGGTGCCACCCGGGAAAACACGCAGGAGAGCGCATAACGCACAGCAGCCAGAAAACCTACTACACCACGCGGGATAACGGGCAGGAGATTGCACAACGCAGAACAGTCAGACAAGCTACTACACTACTTGCCTCGTACTTTCTGTCCTGATCTTCACAGCCACTGATCTGCTCTCCAAACCTCAAAGGCTCAATGAGGTCAGGAAGAATCAGAGCGGCCATGCCACCCAGGATAGGCGGGAGAAAAGGAAAGAAACAAAACCCCAGCGCTCAGCACAGTGCTGAATCAAAACTCATTGCAACAAACCAGGACCAAAGCGAGACAACAGTACGGACGAGACCCACTAGCGCCACATGCTCCAACCAACCCAAAATGTATACAAAATTTAACTTTCTAAGGGATGCAGGTTCAGTCCTTTATTCCAGCAACGCAACACTTAAAGGCCTGCAATCTCCGCTGCTACCCCTACAGTCGCAAGCACTTGCCCCAAGCACATCGCCCTCAGACAAAGGCTGGCTGGACACTAGGGCAACACAGCAACAAGGCCAGCAACTACAGATCAAGCCTCATTCTCCAACGCACTAAGTGGGGGCGCTAGCAACGGGCAACACACCTCCTGTGGCTTCCGCGGGAGCATCCGTGTATTCAGGGATCTCTCCAATAATAACTAGCCAACAGGGCTGCACACAGGGGACTCCCATTATGGAATGCAAGACCCAAAAAACTCCACGCCATTACTACAACTTGGCGTCAGAGATGGGGACTGTGCCACCAAAAAAACCAAGGATGTGAGTGACGCCATAGAAGCCTCAAGGAGAGTAAACGGGGAACAAATCATTGGAATTAACTTTAGTCCCTCAATTAACACGACGACCAGCACTCATAGCACCCCCATTCAAACAACCCACTCAGTAAACACAAAATCACCAACAACCCCGCTACTCTTCGCCCAAGGGAGTCAACATACTCAACAAGGAGGACCACATGCAGGGATCCCAGACTCAGATCAGAAAAAGGATGGGAGGGTGATTATCTCCTCCTTAAACACTCAAGAATGGGAAGATATGCTCGCCACTTACTCACCAGATCAGGTACAAAGGGAGCACTCTCCCCAAGAGCCTCTCTGGAACCCTCTCCGCACAGACCAGACCAAAAACGATCCAAAGGAGAGTGCGCAAACAAAGGAACAAACTGCTGGCACTTGGACTTCCTTACTAAACACAATACAACTGGTGGTCGAAGCACTGCAATTTCAGTCAGAAAAGATGGAGATCCAGCTTACATTACTGAATACGCTGGCAGTCTTCACGGCAGGCATCGACGAGAAATTGGGAAACCTGAATGGCCTGATAAAGAGTGCAATCCGACACACATCTCAGCTGCAACTGCTTTCAGATCGTCGATAAATTATCCACCCTGCCCTCAAACCTAAGTAGCATGATAAAGGACATCAAAAGCGCAACAGCGGGACACACAACAAAAGGCCAGGGCAATCCCAACATCGCGGAGGGAACAATCAACGATCAATCAAATAGTAAGATGCATATAGGTAACTCCAATGCGAATACTGAGAAGACAGACGGGCCCGGTATTGGAGGACCACCAAAACTAAATGCTAAGCAACGTCGCCAAAAGAAAAGGAAAGGGCGTAACCAAAAGCTCCCCGCAAATCCAACAGCCTACTTCTCCATCTTCTCAGGTTCTCACAACAAACGGGACATGAAATAGGTGACTCAAGCATTCTAAATCAAGCACAACCGTCTCCAACCATCTCCAATAATTCTCTGGAACAAGAAGGTGCCCCAAAACAAACACTCGCAGCCAGGGCACACGCGGAAACTGGTGAAGAATATGGACAAGGATCCCCATCTGGGGTTAGCAGCGAATACAAAGAAGAAAAAAGACAAGAAATCACAGCCATCCCTTTAACAATAAAATCAGACAAAGGCCACAGTCCACAGTCAACACACTGCCAAGACCCGAGGGAAGAGACATGGGTCTTACACAGCAAACCTGTACATCTCCAACAGTCAAGTGGAGAGGCGGGCAACACTGGGGCCTCAAGGTCGACCGAAACAAAACAAAAACCCACTAATATGAGCTCAAACAATGGGCCCAGAAGAGAAGGCACTGGAAAGTCATACAGGCCAAACCAGGAGTCTTTGCCCACAGAGTCTAAACGGCCTATTACATCAATCAGTGATTGCCCTAGCTGGAGGTTCCTGGACAAAGGGGCTCCGGACGGGGTGCAAGATTCAAAACAAATATCCCCCAAGTTGACAACATCCAAGGAACGCTACGGCAGAAGCATCAAGCAATCAACTGGAAACTCAGCTTAAGGAAGAAACCAGTCTCATACTTCAACCCGTACCGATGGCCACAGTAAACCTACATCTGCCGGCAACACAAACACCAAGAACCAGGCAGCAAGAAATAGAGGCTTTGGTGTTTCACCCCCTATACATTTCCAACGGCCATCAGGATACGTTAAACCGAGGCAATATCTTAAGACTAATGAAGGCAATTCCAAATCTTGCCGGCATTAGGTCAAAGGATCTACTCTCCATAGAATTCATACATACTTCCAATCCCCAAAGACCAGAGGCCACAAAAACAACGTGGAGCACAAGTAAAACTGCAGAGATAATTCTAGCAGAACTGGGCACATTCCAAAACTGGGGTATTGATATCTCCCCCTTCCAAAAACCAGCCTACCCATTTCCACTATTAAGTAATGCAAGCCCTGGACCAAAAATACACAATGCACACTCAAACTGTGTACTTGGAGGCGCCCGGGATAGATCTCGACAACAGAGTGTCAACAGCCAGCGGGACCGACAAGAAACACCAGGGAGGGCAGCTGCCTCCACAAGCCAAGAGTTTAATAGGGAAGCAATATCCCGAACTATAATTATACGCACAGAGGAGGATTGACGCTACTCACAGGACGAAGCCCACAGCAGGGCAAAGGGGATCCCTTTTAGACTATGTTCGTGGAATATCAACAGCTTAGCAACAAAAATAGAGGACCCAGATTTCCTGAGTTATGTTAGAACCTTCGATAGAATCTTGCTGCAAGAAACCTGGCTCACGGACCCTCAGCACATCCAGGGCTACATGTGCTTTATCACACCAGCAACAAGGATCGGCAGATTTGGACATCATTCAGGGGGGCTGGCCACCTACGTCTCTACGACGAGCATACCTTCAGCAACTCTCATGGGCTCGACATCAACTGCAATAATGGCCGTTACAATCATTATCTCCCTCCAGGCCAAAGAAACGGAGGTGTGCCTAATCAACTCGTATGTTCATCCTAAACGTAAAGTGAAAGACTAAAAAAAAACTTACCGATCAAGTGGCAAAGTACGCTACAGAGATGGAAATCCCGTTGTTTATCCTGGCAGGGGACCTAAACCAATATCTCATTGCAGCAGAAGGAGAGGAGGTATCCATTCAAACTGGAATCTATAATATCCCCACACAATGCGCCCCACTGCATGGAAAGAAGAAACACTGCAAAAGTCGCCTTCTTGACGATCTAGAACACCTAAACCTCCGAGCACTAAACGGAAGATTCCCGGATGACTCTCCTCCAGTCGATTCATTTTATTCTGCAACAACAAGCTCCATATTGGACTACACCTTTGCAAGCCTCTCTCTGTTCCCATACATCCTTGGGTTCAGAATGGGGGACAAGGGTGATAGCGACTATCGCCCTCAGGAACTTCAGCTAACAGCCACTGCACCTAGATCTATTAGGCCAGATTCAACCTTGGGGCCTATTTTCACCTCCAATTTAAGAAGGATCAAATGTACAATAAACAACACAAATTCTCAGGCCGAAGCTGCAATCCAACTCTTTAAATCTCAAGCATTTAACTTAGAAGATCAAATCGCCCAGTGGGGACAGTTTACCGCCACATTACTACATTACATTTATTGATGGAAATGCAGAACTATGCTACAGAAAACAACTTAAAAATTAATCTGAGTAAGACTCGGACAATGTCAATAAACAACAAAAAAAACCTGCAGAGGAATTGGTTCCTGGGCGGCACTAAACTTGACCCAGCTTCTGAATACAAGTATCTAGGAGTCGCAATCGACAAGGAAGGGTCGTTTAAGCGCCAGGAAGAGGAAATAAGAAGGAAAGGTCTGTGTGTTGATAGCTTTATCAATGAAAAACTTTGCAAACAAATTGATGGGGCCAATTCTGACCCCGCTCCTGAAGGTAGTCCAGGCTAAACTCCTCCCCTCGATTTGCCTATGGCAGTGAGGCAATGCGGGGAAGAGACGCTAAGGATCTGGACAACACACAGGTCAAAGCATACAGAACTATGTTTTGTCTTCCGCCCTACACATCACCTGCTCAAATAAGGTTGGAGTTCGGTCTTCTACAACAAACCTTAGCAGGTATGGTTCTTATATCATCTGCTGGCATAAGATCAGAACCGCCACTACAAACACGCTAAATTATCTGTTGTGGCACGACATCCAGCACAGGAAGGTCTCCCAAGCTAGAGGTTACCTTCAGCTAGCCTTGGAATCTACCAAACTCAAGGAACTTTGGGACATGCAACTTGGCTATTTAACTTTTAAAAAACTAGTCTGGAAGTCCATAAAACAAATTTCCTTGGTGGAGGACAAGGCCAGCTTCCCAAATAGATCTCACGCCTGGATGACCCTGAATTCCTACAAATCACTTGCCTCACAAACATTTTTCAATCAGGGATATCCTAAAGCCACTAAAATGAACTTTCTAAGGCACAGACTGGGGATTTTTCCGTGCGCTCAGCATCTTCCACCATGGCTGAGGACAACAGTACAAGATACGTGCAGGCTGTGTAACACCAAGCAAGGAGACATTTTACATCTAATCTGCTCATGCATGGAACTGCATCAAGAATGGCAACAGCTCCTAAAAGAACCTCTTAAGCAGAAAGGCACCCGTACCAGGAGGCAAGCAGTGCTGGCCTGCTTAAATCCGGAAAATACACAATTGAACTGCAGATTGGTAAAATTCCTTATGCAGGCCGAACAAAAAATGCCCAAAATACCAAAAATTTGAAATTTGGAGACATCAACTGTAATGCTCTGACCCTGCAGGTCGTCCTGCAGAGGGGAAGAGGCCTTTGCCTGACCTCACTAAGGATAGACTGCCTGTACTATAGTGAAAACCTCGCAACAAGTCCAGATAAACTGAACAACATACACAATACGATTTTGGTCAATGGACAAGCACGGCTGGAGCAAAATATCTGTGACTGTACTTTATAGTTCCCCGCGAATTAAAGTCAATCATCAATGCCACTATTATTAATTCTGATTTTAAATTGTAAAGAATTTTTCCTACCTCGGGGTTTTAACTGGTTTTATATGAAGACTTTTTCTTTTACAAATATAGCGCTCAAAAAGGTAGCAATGGTGGATGAAATTATACTGAATGTTTGTCTAAATTTTTATTCTTTTAAGAGTTAATATTGCAATGGTTTTAGTTAACTATGTAAAATAAAGAAACTTGACTTGAAACTAGAAAGAAGAACGAGCAGAAAGTATAAAAGAAATATGGAAGAATTAAAAATGAAAGTCAATCTTTAATTGAAGATATAAGCGTAAATATACATAACTTTGAAAACGTTCATGACTTTCACCTATTAAGAATGTCAAAGTGGTTTTTATGAACGGCCATGAATATTGGGTGCATTTGTCAGGACTGTTAGCTAATGATTTCCCGGTTAGCTATGTGTATTTTCAGTCATGCCGTGAGCCTGGAACCTCAGTCAGAGCTTGCTAATTTGTTGCCTTAACTTGCTATATTGTTTACAACTTTATCAAAATATTTCAGATCTTTTCCCTAACAATGCGTCATCAAGATTCGCTTATCACACACCTTTTTTATTTTCTATCATCTAATTTAAAAAGCACTGACGCCATCACTGTGTAGGAGAACCAGAATAAAGTCTATCACAACATTAGCTGATTTAAATTAAATTATGACCTGCACGTACACGCTTCTGTAATTAAGTTTAACACCAGGAAAATACCTTATTTGCAATTATGATAACGCTCCTCTTGGACCAACGTGCTAAAATATTGTTGGAAATGATACTGAAGACTCACATTGAAAATGCTAAATACAGTGCAAATTGATGAGGGGGTGGAGGAGGGACACAAAAAAGTGCTTTTAATGCTGTGAATCCTTATAGTGAAAAATTCTTTAAAAGAAATGCTGAACACCTATCCGCTAAATAGGGAAATGGTGTAGGGTTTGGTGTCACTGTCGTTTTCCCAGATTTAGTGCATTTGGAGCCAGATGCATGAAGAAACCGTTTTGCCATTTCCTAATTGCGAATCCTTGTGATTCGCAATTAGGAAATCGCAAACTGCATGCATGAAAGTGTGTTGAACACTTTCTGCGATTCCTAGGGGATCGCAAATGACCTACCTCATGAATATTAATGAGGTAGGTCGCATTTTACGACCCCCTAGGAATCGCAAAAATCACAGGGATGGTGGCCTGCTGAGGTCAGCAGACTGCCATGTCTGTGATTGCTTTTAAATAAAGCAATTTTATTTTTGAAATGCAGCCCGTTTTCCTTAAAGGAAAACGGGATGCGTTTCGAAAACAAAAATGAAAAGTTTTCATTTCATTTTTTAAGTGTAGGTAGTGGTCCGTGGGACCACTGCCTGCTCGTAAAAAACGCTGTAACAGACATTCACAAAGGGGAAGGGGTCCCTTGGGGAGCCGTTTCCATTTGCGAATGGGTTACTACCTACTTAAAGTTGTTGGTAAAATGCAATTGTTTTGCGACCGCATTTCAGTCACAAAACATTCTTACATACCGATGCAATTCGGTATTAGGAAACAACGCCCTAAACACACCCCTTCCTAATAGTGAATCGCAAACCCATTTTGCGATTCGGTAACAGGTTACCGAATCACAAAATAGGGTTTGCTGCATCTGAAAAGCATTTTTTGTATTTGCAAATGGTCCGATTCTGCGAATCGGCTCGTTTACGAAGACAAAAATGCTTGATGCATGTGCCCCTTGGTTCGGAAATTTTCAAAAAAAAATTTAGCTGTCCAACGCTTATGTGAAATTAATGGGTGTATCTGTTACTCTGCATGAAGGCATTGGGAAAATTAAAAAAATACAAAGAAACCCAAAGTTCTTAACGTTTTTAACGGTATCAAATAGTGCTCAATATCAGTAATTTCTCTGGAAATTGTTCAGATGGCACCGATTTTGATTCCCTTGAATTTTAAGACGAGCATCAATATGTTCGCAAATGAGTAAAAACAAATCTGCCTTTATAAATAACCCTTCAATTGTTCGTGAACTTTAGGAGAAAGAAAAACCAGACACAAGCCCTGCATAATTCATAAGTGCACCTACCCACTTATGCATAAACTCTTCCTGGACAGTTGTAACAGCAGCAGAAATGTGAAAAGTTAAAGGAACTTCCCTCACAACCCTCCCTGGCCTGCCCTGGACATAAGGGGTGGTTGAGTTCACTAAAGCTACGACCCAGCAGCACTCCACGCACACAACCCAGGCCGCAACAACAACTGCAAGCTAGCATCACCAGCCGACACCCACGGACCCATCAGCTGTCACCGCTGCCGGCACACCTGCAGCACCGCCAAGAACACGGATCCAGCACAACCCGCCCACAAGAACACAACCGAACCGAGGACCCTGCAATGCATCCTCCTCAATGTCCGATCCCTCCACAAACACGCCACCGAAATCTGGGACCTCCTCGACAGCACCACCCCGGACGTAGCGTTTTTCACCGAAACCTGGACCAACACCTCCTCGGGACGGGACATCGCCATCGCCATCCCCCAAGGATACAAGATCTCCAGGAAGGACCGCCGCACCCGCCCAGGAGGAGGAATCGCCATTGTCCACAAATCCAGCCTCCGCCTGAGCACACTCCCCGACGAGCCCACAGAACTGATGGAACACCTTCACTTCAAGATACTGGCCAGCCCCACCGCCACCCTCCGAGGAACCCTCATCTACCGACCCCCTGGACCCCGCGGACCCTTCGCCAACTCCATCACGGACATTATCTCCCCGCGGGCCATCGCATCCACCAACTACACCCTGCTGGGAGACCTCAACTTCCACCTCGACAACCAACTGGACCCCAACACGACATCCCTCCTGGACAACCTCCACAACATTGGACTCCGCCAGATCGTGACCGAGCCCACGCACTCAGCAGGACACACCCTCGACCTCCTCTTCACTACAGGAAACTCCATCACCTTCAGCCACACCACCGAACTCCCATGGACCGACCATCGTTGCGTCCACTTCACCTTCAGAACACCCACCATCCACAGACACCAGCACCTGCTCCCACGAAGAAACTGGACCAAAATCACCGACGACCAGCTCACCTCCTCACTCAACAACTCCACCTCAACCATCGCGGAAAACGACGACCCCAACACCGCAGCCCGAACCCTGCATAGATGGATCTTGGACAGCACCAACACCATAGCCCCCCTCAAGAAAAACAACAATACCCGCGCCAAGAAAGCCAGATGGTTTACCACCGAACTTCGAGAGTCCAGACGCACATGCCGCCGCCTCGAAAAGGCCTGGAGGAACACCAAATCCACAAAAGCCCATAACAACTTCAGAGCCACCACCAACGCTCACCATCAACTCATCAGAGAAACGAGGAAAAAAGTGATTGAAGACAGAATTTCCACTCACGCGCACAACAGCAAGGAACTCTTCAGCATCATCAAGGAGTTCGCCCAACCCACCAGCGAGTCTACCGACATCCCTCCCTCACAAGACCTCTGCGACAAACTCAGCACCTTTTTCCACCACAAAATCAAGAGCATCTACGACAACTTCGATGAAGACAACCAACACACTGAACCCTCACCAACCACCCACGACACCCGGAAACCAGCGATTGACGACTGGACAGCCCTCACCACCGAAGACACACTGAAGACAATGAAGTCAATCCACTCAGGGGCCCCCACGGACCCCTGCCCCCACCACATCTTCAACAGAGCTGCCGACACCATCGCACCCATGCTCCGCCACACCATCAACCGCTCCCCGGCGACCGCCTTGTTCCCCGACGACTGGAAACACGCTGAGGTCAACCCCCTCCTAAAGAAACCCTCAGCTGACCCCACCGACCTCAAAAACTACAGACCCATCTCCCTGCTCCCGTTCCCAGCGAAAGTCATCGAGAAAGCCACAAACAGCCAACTCGCCACATTCATTGAAGAACACAACATCCTCGACTCCTCCCAATCCGGCTTCCGCAAAAACCACAGTACGGAAACCACCCTCCTCGCCGCAACAGACGACATCCGCACCCTACTGGACAAAGGAGAAACAGTAGCCCTCATCCTTCTCGACCTATCAGCGGCGTTCGACACAGTCTCCCACTGCACCCTAATACGCAGACTCTACGACGCAGGAATCCAGGACAAGGCCCTCGACTGGATCCACTCATTCCTCTCCGGCAGGACGCAGTGGGTCAGACTCCCCCCTTTCCTCTCGGACCCCACACCTACCACCTGCGGAGTCCCCCAATGCTCCTCCCTCAGCCCGACGCTCTTCAACGTCTACATGGCTCCACTCGCCCCCATCGTCAGAACCTACGGACTCAACATCGTGTCATACGCAGACGACACCCAACTCATCCTCTCCCTATCTAACGAGCCCAACACCGCCAGACGCAACTTTCGAGAAGGCATGGAAGCCGTCGCCAAATGGATGAAAAACAGCTGCCTACAACTAAACACCAACAAAACAGAAGTACTCATCATGGGCCCAAACCCAGATGCCTGGAGCGACACCTGGTGGCCCCCCGCCCTCGGAAACCCGCCAACCCCCACGGACCATGCACGCAACCTGGGAATCATCCTGGACTCCGAGCTCAAAATGGACCGCCAGATCAACTCTGTCTCATCTTCCTGCTTCCACACCCTCTGCCTCCTTCGTAAGACCTTCAAATGGATCCCCCTCGAACACCGAAAGACATTCACTCACGCCCTGGTTACCAGCAGACTCGACTACGGCAACGCACTCTACGCCGGAATAAACAAAAACCTCACCCGCAAGCTACAGAACATCCAGAACGCCGCCGCAAGACTGGTCCTCAACCTGCCAAAACACTGCCACATCTCCCTGCACCTGCGCACACTCCACTGGCTCCCCGTCGAGGCGAGAATCACCTTCAAGATGCTCACCCACGCACACAAGGCCCTCCACGGCACCAGACCAGCATACCTGAGCAGCTGACTCAAATTCCACGCACCCCAAAGGACCCTACAATCAGCCCAGCTCTCCTATTCCGTGGTCCCCCGCACCAGAAAGACCAGATCGGGAGGCCGCTCCTTCTCCTTCCTCGCGGCCAAAGCATGGAACGTCCTTCCGCTCCACCTCAGACAGACAACATCGCTCCCCATCTTCGCAAGAAACCTCAAAACCTGGCTCTTCGACAGACCCCCTCCTTGATGGAATGGTACCTGCACCCCCCCTACCCCTAGCGCCTTGAGACCCTTACGGGTGAGTAGTCGTGCTTTAACAAACCCCTGATTGATTGAAAGCAAAGCCAGTGTTGGGTAGTGACATTTGAAAGTGGTGAGGTACAGTGGCAGCTGGTGGTGGGACATAAAAAAAGTTGAGTATGACTTTAATGTAGCGAGCAAGCTTAATGGACAAACGTGAGGTGTGGTGGGGTACACCTCCCGAGACAAAATTAAAAAAAGATTGGCAAATGGTACATTTTAAAGCAAATGTAATCCGTGAGAAAGCAAGGTTTTTAAAGCAGTGGGAATATACAGTCTTGAAATATTACACACATTAAAAATTGCCCAGTGTCTTCTGCATTAATATGTTCAACAGTTACTGTAATGTACGATTTGTACAGTGCACAACTTCAGGCCCTTTAAAGTGTGTGCTTGCCCAGTGTCTCAAACTGCATGGGGCATCAACTTTGGAAGAAAATGCTCTAACCAGACTTCGGGAAGCAATGACAAATGCTGGCTGCAATCAGTCATATAGAAATATATATGCAGACAGGTCTTCAAGTGGGATGAAAAAAGTGGCAGCTAGCTCAAAGGGAACATACAGAATACATTTCTGTGATTCCCATAGTGTGCCACCCGATCGGCATATTGGTTTCCCTCTGAGATGTTATTGCATCCAGATATATAACAAAACAACTGACAAACACCTAAATTCTGCCTGTACTATTGACTTTTTCAATGGTTCTTAGATGTTTCAGATAAATGAGTAAAACCAATGATTTGTTATACATAATTAACATTGGATATGTTTCAATTCTGAAATTGTGAGACTGTAAATGTAATATAATGGAGCTCTGTGGAAGGAGTATTGGTCTTCATTTATGTGTGCTACATGTTAGCTATGCATTCCCTTTTTCTTTGCACATCTTGTACATCTACACATCTTCAACCCCATCTCTTTCCTCTTCAGCACCCTCTTTTCACTCTCCCTGAATGCACTTCCTTGCATCTCCCTCAATTCATCACCACCAAACATACACTGCACTCACTCACATTTAAGCACTTTATTTTCTTTTACTTTTGTCTTGTAAATATTTTGACATCTGTGTACCCCTTTCACACACATTTGCACAGAATATTATTTTCTCCTGGAATACAGGACCATTGTTCTGTGTGCTCTGCAGAGAGGCCAACCCACTGATAGGCACTTTGCTTTACCTTCACCCTCAGTGCCAGAACTCTCATTCGAAGCCCCTCTGGCACAACTCAATCTACGCACTATACAAGAGGAATGAGGTGCACAAAAAATACAGAAGCGCAACACAGTGAAATAGCTAACACACTTGGGGAATGCAAGATTAGCTAAAACATGTGAAATAAAAGAGGAACTAAATCCCTGACATGCCTTACCTTAACGTTTTTAAAATTCATTTTTCATAAATCAATCCATGTGTTTGGCATTCTTGTTAAGTGGATAAAGATAGGGCCAGTTTTTAAGCCATACAGCATGTCTTTATTATAAGCACATAGGGCCAAATGTGCGACCATTACATCTTGAGTCTCACAAATTGCAATTTTTCGCAACTCGGAATTTGCGAGTTGCCAAATGAAATGTACTTCTGTGTCTCAGACACATTAGCGATTTCCAATGGGGTCGCAAATGACCTGCCTCATCAATATTCTCGAGGCAGGTCGAAATTTGCGACCCATTGGTAATAGGCAAAAACACAGAGATGGTGGCCTCCTGGGGACAGCAGACCACCATATTCTGTGTTTGCTTTTAAATAAAGCAACTTTATGTTTTGAAATGCAGAACTTTTTCCTTAAAGGAAAACGGGATGCGTTTGAAAAAAGAAAAATTAAACATTTCTGTTTCAATTTTTTTAAGTGTAGGCAGCGGTCCGTGGGACCACTGCCTGCTCTTAAAAAACATTTTTGCTACTAGTCACAAAGGGGCCCCTTGGGGACCCCTTCCCATTTGCCAATGGCTTATCACCTACTTAAAGTAGGTGGTAAACTGCAATTATTTTGCAATCGCAAAACAATCTCACATGCCCTTGCGACTCGCTATTAGGAAGGAATGCCCTTGGCACGCGCCTTCCTAGTAGCGACTCGCAAACCCTATTTTGTCAGTAATTGGTTACCGACTCGCAAAATTAGGTTAGTACATGTGAAAAGGCTATTTTGCAGTCTCAAATGGCACGATTTTCTCTTTGCAACCGGTAAAAGCTGTTGTACATCTTGCCCATAGTTCTCCCATTGTGCTTGACTCAGATATTTGGATCAGCTTTGCAAGGGAACAAAAACCCTGCTAATTTTTAGATCAATTTTGCAACGGAACAAATAGAGCAGCTCGACTTCTAAAGAGGCCTGCAGTCAAGGCCTGGGGAGAGGTTAGTGTGGCCAGTGGTCAAAGCACAATATACATAACACAAGATTAGCATCATAACATTTACCATTGCCGAGAAAAAGGCGCCAAATCACACATGTTTGCATCCAGTCCTATTGTGGGCATAATTGGAAAGGGTGGGATCTATGCCTGTGAATGATGAACGTCTTGCCTCACTCAGGGATACAGACTCAGATGCCCAAAACCATGATGCTAACAGTGTTGCTGGCCTATAGTGGATACCACCATAAACTACAATGGCAATGAAGGGTTTTAGAAAGGTAAGCCCTGCGTCGTTCATCACATTGCAGAAAGTTGATTTACTGTCTGCCTTCTGTCTCCCTCTTTAGAAGGAGGCGGGTAGCCTGAACAGCCTAGACTTAAATACATCAATTTGTTTAGAGACATGATTGTATCTCTAAGTAAATCTATCTATTTAACTTTTTTTTTAGGTAAATGTGTAGGAGTTTAAGAGGGGCGCAGCCCCGGAGCCCTAATGGAGAAACCACCCATGAGAAAACCAACCTTGCCAAAGGGGTGAGGGTACATTAACAATAACATCTTCAAACTTAACAATTCCTTACTTTCTACTTTTTAAGTCTGCCATGCTCTTGTAGACTGACAATGAGCTCTTTTTGTTTTTAAAAGCAATTCCACTGCATAGATTTCAACCCTGCTGCAGAAGGATGCCTAAGTTTCTAGGACAGGAAGCCGACGGCTGTACCGGTGTCCTTTATATAAATGTAATCAATGTACCTGAGGAGCTGTCAGTTGCTCTAGTCCACGATCTCCTGTATTCTTTTGAAGAAGGAGGAGGACCAGAGCAGCTGTCGTTCTCCAGAACAGCTTGTAATTTTGATCACGATATCAGGACAGCTTCCAGCTGCGTGGGCATTCCTTATTCCACATTCTTCTGTGGAGGTCTATGGCAGATGACAGTTGTCCCTGTATCTTCTAAGAAAATTGGTATCTGAGCACTGGGGGAGCAGGCTCCCAAAGCACCTCTAGGAAGTGCAAGTGAAGATGCAAAGAGAAACCCTTCCTGCAGTGGCGGCTCCTCCGCTAAGGCGGAGGAGCATCGCCCCACTGCTTTGCAGCAGTGAAAAAAAGGAAAAATAAAATGATAATAACTCAAGGTTATTATCATTGTATTTTTCCCTGCTGCCGGCAGCTTTGTGGGTGGGGCGGGGCTGCTCTGAGGACAGAAGAGAAGGGAAGGAGTGGTTTGCCTACTCCAAGTGCGCAGAACATGCCCAGGCCCCCAGACCCTGTCTGAGTGCCAAACCACGCGCTCAGACCAATCACAAGGCTACATTGCAGCCTTGTGATTGGCTTAGGGGAACAAATCACAAGGTTGCAATGCAGCGTTGTGATTATCTCACGGGAGCCTCAGCCTGGGTGCTCCCTCTTTGGAACACCAGCCAGAAGAGAAGATGGTGGGACAATGGTGGAGAAGCGCAGCGAGGGGGTAAGGTTTTTTTTCCTTCTTTTTTTACACCAATGTACCCCCCAACCCCTGCCCCGCCACCCCAGATTGGTGCCGGCCGCTCCTGCCTTCCTGTCCAGGCAATGACTAGAAAATTGCATTAGAAGAGGATTTTTGTTGCTGTCTCAAAGGTCCTTGCAGGGGTTTTGAAAGCCTTTCCCAGTGTCATAGAACT
The DNA here is from genome assembly GCA_963921515.1 of Calotriton arnoldi. Taxonomy (NCBI): domain Eukaryota; kingdom Metazoa; phylum Chordata; class Amphibia; order Caudata; family Salamandridae; genus Calotriton; species Calotriton arnoldi. The sequence goes on from CAWUFW010007476.1 coordinate 105,973, forward strand.
GGGTATTCTAGATGATCTTAGGGGAAGCTGGGGAATTTGTACTTTCATTGGAATTGGCACAATGCCGGCTAAAAGAGACACTGCCAGACAATGGAACTCAGCAAGCTCCTCATCTGTGACTGCATGGCGGGCAGCAATGGATTGGTGCACCAAACTGGAGGAGCAAATATATTCAGCCTTATACTGTCCTCAAAAACCAGACATTGTTTCAGGCAAGATGTGGGCCTATTATGGTTTGGCTTAATGCATGTTTGGACCATTTTAGGGGACACACGTGGTGGAATCCACTTCATTTTGTGGCAATGTGTATACTGATATGTTCTTTCGTTGTTTATCTTCTAAACAAAAAAATATATAAATTTTGGTTATAAACAAAAATAACTGGGCAGCATTTTACTGTATTTATTTGCTTTAATGTGATGCCACGCTACTCTGGAACCCAACATCAGAGGTTAATAGTAGATCGGCTAAAGTTGTTTTTTGCATTAGTTGTGTTAGGTTTGTGCTCTTGAAATTCTTGTGTGTTCAATAGAGTTTAGAGTAGGGATAGGATCATGGGAAGGATTTGAAAAGGGAAGAAGTAAGGTGGTGAAAGCACTTCAACGCCTCGTCAGTGGTAGTAAGCGCTATATAAATACTATTTACAATTACAGTTACATGTCGTTAAAGGTAAGCATTGCTAATTAAGTTCCCTGCTATCTTCTGTGTGAGTGAGTGGCTGAGTGAGAGAACGATAGGTCTTGTAAGGGAATGTACATTCAGAACCATCTGGCCTTAGACGTATCCTGAACAAACTGGATGGTAAAAGAAAAAGGCAAAGCAATTAGCAGAAGAAATGAATATTAAGTGCCTTATAGAAGGCAATGTGTTGGGCTGTCTGCCAGAGAGTGACAACAAAGAGTTTCACATTTGAAGGGCCAGGACAGAAAAAAACATATCCCCACATTCAGTTCACCTGATCAGTGGGGCTGTTAACAATAAAAATGTTCCAGCGTGCAGATAGTAAGGTGGAGCATATTGGTGAAGAGATTGTCGAGTGAATGCTCTTGGGCCTAGAAAACAAGAAGTGACCAATGTACATGTTGTTGGACTTCCTTCATCACCCTTTACCAGTTTGTTAGGGATTATCACACAAGGTATGGTGTGTATTACATACCTTTACACCTCACCTAAAATGCTGCCTGGACAGCTTTTAATCATTGATGTCTACTTTATATTTATATTTAAGTTTATCTTACCAAAGTCATCACTGTCAGGAAGATACAGCATCAGATTAAGGATTAGCTCAATTACATACATCTACAAGGAATCTCTGCAACCATCTCTACGTCTGCCATGTCCCTCGGATTATACACTTCTCCCCACCCTCTCACTACCCGACCACATCAGGAAAAAATGCTGGAGAGTTCAACATCTCCTGCTCCTCCTATGCTGGGCCTAACAGGGCATGGCCTGCTCTGATTACCCTTTTCTTAGTGTAATTTAGTTGCCAAGGTTTTTTTTCTTGATTTTGCTCAAACAAGTATCCAATGAATCAAAGGGCACTGTCAGCTATTGTAGCAGGTCTCGACGGAGTTACAAAAAACTTAGATGGTGAAATCCCAGAAGATATTGAAATCTCAGAGGCCATCTTCAATGGGCACTTATAAAAACCATGCTTAGTGGTGAACTTTAACTTTGCAATCGAGAACTTCAGGAGAACAGATGTCGGCGACATTAGTGATCACAACAGAGATTATGTCAATAACAATCAAAGCATGTACCTTTTCAAGTATCCAAGACTTCTGGTAACAGGGAATTGGCTTGTTCTGGTTGGGGCAGATTGGATCAATGGTCTTTTGGTGCAATGGTGTAAGGAGCCAATTAGCAGAAATGTAGATCCCAAAAGTCCACACTATAAACTCACCCAAGAGATGTCACTAGGGGACTAAGGAAGACAAGTGCTCAATAGTGTAGGTATCAGAGGGCATAAAAAGGTAAGGGACAGCTGTATAAGGTCTGCCACAGGCTTTTGACACACTCATAGTTGTTTGTGTTGCAGAATCTTAGCCCATACAGCAACATATGACAGTTCATGATCAATCACCCTTGGTCAGAATGGTAGATGTGGGTGGTAGCAGGTGATTTGTGACTTGTGCAGGAGTCAGAAAGGATGGTTTTTCCCTCTTGTATTTCCTAAGGAATTTAGACAAAAGGCACAAGTGATAAGGCAGTTGCACATATTAACCCTTCTTTCCATCACATACTTTCTGGTCCTCAGTAAAAGAGTTCATTTTTTCATGCTCTACATCACTTGCAATGCTATCTTTACTAGTCAGTAGGTCAACTTATTGGCAAAACTCTCCTTCACTGGTTGCGCTTGTGCCATGGGCAGGACTGATCTGTTGAGAATCAAAGCAAGGAACAAAAAGGGTTTTCAAAGCCGCTCTACAATTGAGACTGCCACCTTCACTCCTGGCCAATAGGAAAGAACTTTAAAAGCTCTTTTTAGGTCGAGCTTGGGCAGCGAATGTGCTGCTCTGCGCAGGCATGCTGTATTCAGGTATGGACTTAAAGCTCCGCCCAGTCTCCGCCCATATTTTTCATTGGCTTGTGTCATTGTTTTTTGGAAACTTTGGCTTTTCACTGGTCTATAGGCTTAGTAGTCCCTCCTTAGTACTGCCTTGTCTCATTTTGTAACCTCCCATAAGGACTGGCCCTATTACGTGCGTTGTTACTAGGTAGGCTTTAATGACAGCCTCGGAGCACTATTTGCTTAAATGGATTGCAGGCAGGACACGCTCTCCCCCATCGCTTTAATTATTATTATTTTTCATTACACGGCATGCCACGCTTATACAGTGGCAGCCGTGCCTTTGGATTATTTGTAGCGCCCAACGTGGCTGCATTTTTCTTTTTTTTTTTACTGTTAACTTTTATTTTTGTAACTGCCCCATGCCGCACTTTCTCTTTAATGGCGGCCGTGCCCCTTTCCTTAGACGAGCCGCATCTAAGGAAAGGGGCGTGACCACCATTATAGTGAAACCGCGGCATGGGGCGCATTTACAAAAAAAAGCATTTGTTTGTCAAGTTGACAAACAAATGCTTTTATTTGTAAAAGCGACCCATACCCCGCTTTCACTTTAATGGTGGCTGCGCCCCTTTCTTTAGACACGGCTTGCCTAAAGAAAGGGCCGCAGCTGACATTAAAGTGAAAGCGCCACATGGGTGCTTTTACAAACAAGCATTTGCAATGCAATAGGTCTTGCATTTAAAAGAGTTTCGTAAATGCGTGACCTTTTGCATTGCAAATGCTTGCTTCTCTGAGCTTCCCCATATCCTACTAAACCACTAAAGCCCCGCAATCTGCTCTGTTGTAAAAAACACTTCTTGTTCTCCATTTGTAGTACTTTTTCCTGGCTCATTTCAAAACCAGTGCCAGAGTAATATTCATCCATGATTTTAATAGATTTTCTAGAGATAAAAAAGGTCACATTTAACAGTCTAAGCTTCTCAGAACCTCACATTCTCTAAGGCCTTACCAAAAAGATACATACTTAAAATTTAAAGTCCAATGTTTCGAAGAAAATCCTTGAAAAATGATTAACAATGTCAGTTTACAGCGTTTTCCTCTCTCCCCAGCTGCCACATGTCAAAGATCTCAAGGTTTCCAAATAATCAGCTTCTGTGTGCGAAGCAAAATCTTTCTTCCTGCAGAAAAACACAGCTATAAAAGATATTGCTCTAATATATGATGTTTCTTTATCTGTAATCAGTTCGGTTAAACCCGTGAAACAGAAGGGAAAACGAACCGTTTTATAATAAATAGAAAGACTAGTTTGTGTATTGCAGTCACCTATTATGTGTCGAATTTTTGAGTTCCTTAGAGCTACCATCAGTTACTGTGCAGATCAATAGAGCTATTCCTCAAAAAGCGAGGATGTATACAACGTAATTTGAGACAATTGTAGAATTTCGGCAAGGACGATGCTCATTGATACGAAGAAGCCTTCTCCATGCTTCCAGGTACAACATAGAATGGATGTATTCGTAGTTACACGTTAAACATAAGGTTCAAGTACACTGGTATGTAAAACCTGACGATCAATCCTGATTGACTCAAAGTGACACAAGCAAACTGGCAGCATTAGGATTCACAACCCTCAATTTTGAATACACTTTTAGAAGGTGATGGGTAAAACGACACAATATCGAGCAAACTGGCCCAATAAAATATGTGCCTCTTCATCATTTGAAATGAAACATGAGAAAAATGTGTAGAAATGTGCTGGAGTATGCCCACACAATTGTCCTTTTTGAATTAAAGGATATCTTTTTTTTTCTTCTGTCTGGGATAAGCATCAAGCAAGGCGCTTCCTCGCGTGGTTTTCTGACCTTGTATTTAAAGAACAATTAGGCATAAGAGGCCAAAGAATCCTCAGCTGACTCAGAATCACCTCTACAATTTCACAAGTAACAATGGCAAGAGAGCTCCCAGCACAAATGAATGAAAAGACAAGGTCACATATTATGAGCAGTGCATTTTTGATTGCTATGACAACAGCAAAGAAGGACATGGAAGTAATAAGATATTCATCATGATATAAGATTATTTTATGCTTTCACTGGTGGAATTGACAAGAATGTCTTTTACTTCAAACCCTTGTATCATAAATGAGAGTGCTCCAGAATACTTATTCTTGTATATGGATGCTTTAAGATGGCTGGTTTTTAAAATATAATGGGCTATTTACAAACATAACTTACACTTGTGAGTAAATGTACATGTGTAGTTTACTCTTACACTTTTGAGTAACTCTACTACTTTTGGCTAGTCATAAAATCCAAGTGTAAAGTTACTCCAGAGCGTAGACTTACACATTTTCAGTCTCTTAGTTTAGGGGGGTGTAGTCAAAATAATCATAATTTACGACCGTAGAGCTACTACATGTAACTTATGACCACATTATATGTCTGGTGGAATCTCCGCACTCAGATGGAAACTCCGCCCAGATTGCAGAGATTCTGTTTAGTAGTAAATAGGAGATCTTTGCAAACAGGGTGGACTCTTCGATCTTCGGGCAGAGACCTCTAAATGGCAGTGAATAACTGACCTCTGCGTAGCAATTAGTAAGAAAATGTTATCCACCTGAAATAAATCGGACACACCTGACACACATTCCCTAACAACTACATAAATACTACCTACGCCATAGGTTCTGTTTCTTTCCTCTTCAACTTTGGGAGTGTTCAGCCACCACTGCATCTCTGAGAAGCCACAATGCTGCCTGTGTTGAAGAGGAAGAGAAAGTTCACTGAGACCATCCTTGGAATTCAATTTATATTTACAAACTACAAGCAACTACATGGGCTGCTTCCTTTTGTTGACAGTGGAACCCTGAAGGCTGCCTTATGGAATGAGTTGACTAATTGAGTCAATACATTAGGGGAGCAGGTATGGACCATGGGGAACTTTAAGAAAATTATGGCTAAGAGGAGATGAGGTGGATCTGGGTGATGTTCTCCAGATGTGAGCTGGCCTAAGTTCTTCCTGGAGGACCAATAGAACCCGTCTTCTTCTCACGCCCCTCGAGAAGAACATCCTCTCCACCATGCACCCCCACCTGCTATATGGGCTGCCTCTTCAAGTACAATCATAGCCCCACCACCACTCCTTACTCTCCTAGCTGGCAAATTTCCCAGATCCATGAGTAACAGGGTAAGGCAGTCCCAATTTCTTCTTTGAATTATGGGGCTTGTAGTCCTGGGTTTATAATAGGTTAAAAAAAGACTGCAAGTCCCAGAATTCTAAGAAAAAACTGGCAGTGGCCTAGCTAGATACGTATGAACCTGGAAAACATGGCAGCTGTATCACTTTAAAAACAAACCTACAAGCCTTTAACTACATCTGTCTTTAGCTAATACCTGCATTGTTAGTCACATGTCACATACATACCCCTCTAAAAAGCCCTATAACTCTAGCCATTAACATTTATACATGTTGTGTTAATGTTTATTTTGCTACTCTTCATACAATTGTATTGATTACTTCAGCTGGGGCAGAAGTCACTGCCCCTGCAGCAAGGCATACGCATGGCAGGTCTAAGTATGGAAACCACCTACACAGACAAGTACGTCACTCTGCAAACAAGTTGACTAACACAATATAAAGGATTGTTCTGAATTGTTTTTGGTATCCAAACCAGAAATGTCAGTATGTATTTTGCCATGTGTTTTATTAACAGTGTATAGAGGATTCTTCAGACTTCTTTTTGGAATCAAAAAAAGAAATGTCAATGTGTTTTGCTATGCATTGTTTGAACTATCACCAAATCAATTTATGTGCCTCTCACAATGACTAGTGAAAACATGTCCCTAGCATCATCTTGTTTGATTTACAATTACTTACTCGCCTATATATATGTCTCTCTCTCTCTTTCTCTCTCTCTCTTTTTTTTCTCTCTCTCTCTCTAGTTAGCTTGTGTCATTGAGTGGCCCTTGGTGTCAACCTTCAAAACAACCTCATCTCAGACACCAGGAGACATCATGACAGCAGCAGTCAGGCTCTCTACCATCCACCTGTCAGGTAAGTCAGAGAACCTATGATCTTGACATCCACATCTCATCATTTGTACTTTCACTTTTTCCTATTTTATGTTACTATATTAAGTGTCTGCTGATTAAGTTCATGGTGGTGGAAAAGTTAATGTATGTTTCTCTGATAATGTATCTGCAGTTGTGGCCATGATGACTTCTATAGGTTGACACTATAAATTGAGCCTACATCTTACTTCTGTAACTGCTGGATCTGCACATACTTTGGGAACACCATCTACCAGGATTCAGGTTCCCTAGCTGACCACAAGGGGATCTCCAAAACAGACACCAGTCGACATTGTGGCAGCAGCAGTCAGGTTTCCTACCATCCATCTGTCAGGTAAGGCCACTTTATGGCTGGGCAGGAGTGTTCATCCTAAATCCCTTCTGAGGATTGCAAATCTTTTGTCATCAGTCAAACAGCCACAAAAGATATGTCCGCCTACTCAGCACTCACCTCCACATAGACCAACATCACAGGTCTCTCTGTACAATTTCCTACACACTCCTCCTATGAAGGTGCATCTCCAGTCTTTTCTCAGTCATCTGATAGCGAGCACACTCATGGTGAGTGTTAGACTTGGCATCTTTTGGCCTGTTTCCCCTGACTTTTTGCTTTCTGACCTCCCGGTTTTGACTCTGTTTTTGCTGGTTTAGTGTCTCTGCACACTTTCTCACTGCTGTCCAGTGTTAAAGTGCAAGTGCTCCTGTTGTAAATTGTTATTATGGATTGGTGTTTCCATGATTGGCAGATTTGATTTACTAATCAGTCCCTAGTACAGTGCACCGTGTGTGCCCAGGACCTGTAAATCAAATGCTGCTAGTGGGCTTGCAGCACTGGTTGTGCCACCCACACAAGCAGCCTGTAAATGTAACTCTGGCCTGCCATTGCAGAGCCTGTGTTCAGTCTGGTACTGTCACGTTGACTTGGCAAGTGTACCCACTTGCCAGGCCTTAACCTTCCCTTTTCTTACATATCAGTCACCCCTAAGGTAGGCCCAAGGTACCCCTGTGGGCAGGATGCAGTGTATGTGAAAGGTAGGACATGACTTGGTGTGTGTGGCATGTCCTGATAGTGAATTACTGCCAATTTCGTTTTTCACTATTGCAAGGCTACCTGTTCCCAGAGGACAGAATGGGGAGTTTGTTTATAGCATCTTATAAATATAACTACCCCTGGGAACAAGGTGGAAAAATAAAATTTAGTATGCCTGAACTCAGAATCTAAAGATGCATCTTTTAGTAAAGATGATTTTTACATTCTGTGTTTGAAAATACCACTTTTAGAAAGTAGGTATTTTATTGCTCAGCCATCCAGTATGCCTCTGCTGGGTTTGTGGATTGACGGTCTGGTTTTGGGATGACAGGGGCTGTGGAGGAGCAGTGGCTCAAGAGAGTCTAGATGGGTCAGGGATGGGCTGAATAGACCTGGGCTGCATTTAGAGTAGGGGGAGGAGATTTCCTTTCATCTGAATGGGCCTAGTCTTCCTCTGACAATGCTGTCTCCACCTCCTGCCAGGAAGCTGTACCAGAGATGACAGAACTGGTTCTGGCTGGGCACAGACACTCTCTGAATGAGAAGACAAAGGATTTTGGGCTATAAAAAATAGGACCCAAACCCCTAAACTTTAGAACTCTTTTGGAACCAAGAAAACTGCCAAGAAGAAGAGCTGGAGAAGCTGTGAGGACGGACTACCACTTTGCTGTGTGCTTTGCTGTGTTGGCCTGCAGTGGCTGCTTCTGTCTTTGGCAGTGAAAGGACTAGACTGAACTTTCTGCAATTTCTTTTTGTGAGTGTCTCCAAGGGCTTGAGGTAGAGCTTGCCCCCTGTTCAAGAAGTCTCAGGAACAGCAAAGACTTCAAGCTCTTCTGCCATCAGCACTGGAGACTGTGTGTTCTGTGCTGCAACAGAAGAAAAAGCAACCCGACGCCGTATACGACACCGCTGCTGATTCCGTGTCTTGAAGGCACCGCAGAAGGCACTGCCGCAATGCCGCAAAGCAACCCTGGTCTCACTGACGACACTTGCTGATGCCGCCACCGAGCCGCTGCTTGCTCCATGACCTGGGGCACCGCACTTTGCACCACCTCGCTTCACATCGTTGCCCTGGTATCCCCGACAACGCCGCTCCATGCCAACATCGATGCCTCTGCTTTCACCGTGGTTCGAGGGCACCACTCGTAAGTTACACGACGCACCATCCTCATCCCGCACCGCAGCCTTGGCCTACCGACGCTGGCGCCATCGACTCCAGTTCGTCAGCCGACGACAGCGCTTCAGCAACGACGATGCAGTTAGTTGCACCTTGACCTGCCAGAACCGCGACGAGCACCGCATCACTTCGCACCGCAGCCCTGGTCTCACCGATGCTGCTGGGCGACCGTCACTGAGTGGCTGCCTGCACCGTGACCTGAGGGCACCGCACGCCGCACCGTTGCACTTCACACCGCAGCACCCGATGCCTGCCGATGCCAGCGCTCCTGACTTCAACCACGAGGAGTTCGATCTGCAAAGCGTGTGACTTCAAGGGCCCGATGACTCCTGCACCGACCTCCTGAACCAACGCCTGTGGACGCCGTTCTTGCGTAGCTCAACGAGAGGTCGCAGACGCCCTGCATTTCTAAAGGTACTGTTTTGCGGGTATTCCCGACACCGTAGCTGGCCCGCGACGCTGCTGTCAGCCAGAACTGTTTGGATTTGTTGTTCACGATGCTGTGATAGTCCCAGACGGAGCTATCGACTTCAAGGAACTTTATTTTAAGTTTATTTTGATAACTGAAGATTTTTCAGTACTGTATTGTGGATTTGTATCATTTTGGTCTTGTCTTAAGAATATAAAAATATTGGATATTTTTCTAAACTAGTGTGGTGTCCTTTTGTAGTGCTTACATTGTATTACTGTTGGTTATGTGCAAATGCTTTACACACTGCCTCTAAGATAAGCCTGACTGCTCATGCCAAGGTACCAATGGGGTGAGCAGGGATTATTTTAGGAGTGTAACTCCCTTACCCTGACTAGGAAGAAGGGTCCCTACTTGGACAAAGGTGCAAGCCCTTGCCAACTAGAGACCCCCATTTCTAACAGTGAGAAGAAGGTATATCCATTCATGAATTTCCTCACCTATAACCTCCTATGTGTCACCCCTTGTCAACCTGCTGTCCATTTCAGAAATTCATGCACATGGTGGGAGGGGGGTGGGGTAGACTAATGCCGGACACTGGGATGATTAGTTTTTTAAGCAGCAAAGCGATGTGTGACATAATATTAGTGCAATAGGGGCTACTCTGCATGAGATGGAACACTCACTTAAAGGACTTCCTCAGATGATTGACAGGCTGACCTTTACTTTTGATAATATTGCAAAATGTTACCAAGACATGGCAATAATTCACCGAGACCATCTAAGAACATTTAAGGGAGAGAATGCAAAACACCATGCCTTGTCCATGAAGATGATTGAGACAATTGGCAAAAAATGCCAATGTCAATCATCACAGCCACAGGATGCTGGACATTTTATACAGATACCTGCACCAACTGCATCACAAGCAGCACCTGCAAGGCCTGCACCAAAAGCACCAACAGCACCACAAACACCACCTGCACTACATGTACCACCACCCGCACACCCACCCAGCACATGAGCACAGTCTCAAAGTCTCTCACCACCAACATTGTGGAGGTGGATTAGTAGGAGAAAACATATTAATTGGGGTGTTTATTATTTATTCTCCCCATTTATATATAATAAAACTATGTGCACTTTTTACACCACAAACCGGTGTCAACCTTTCATTTGTGTTGAATGTTCTCTATTGAATTAAACAAATTGGATAGTGGTATGTATGTCAACTTCTTTGTTCATTTTCAAAGTTTAAGCAATTTTAAAATTGCAGTTATATATCGAAAGCATCTTCTAAGTCAATAAACATTTCCTTTGGCCGACATGCAATACTTTAAACAGTTTCATTTGTAAATGCAAGAACATATTTTTGTTAGCATTCAAGAGATTTATAGATATTAGTCAAGTCAAGTCAAATTGCTTTATTTCGATAACAAATATCATAAAAGCATCAGACAATCCTTTATAAAAAATAGAGTTGTACAAATAAAAGTTATCATAAGAAACATAACTGGTACATGTTGTCTGCTGGGCCAGAACATGATAACACATTGTTATATCACTTAAAAGCAATTATTGCCAAGACTATGTAGCACAAACCTGAAGGATTTGATAATAAAAATATTTCATTTTGAATAAAAACAGGAGTTAAAATATATGGTTAAAACAATGGTACCCAATATAACTCATAGAAGTGACAGTGCATAAGAAGTAGTTTGTGCAATGTTTTGTCGATCACTTGTGCTCAGATATATTCTCCATGGGGCCTGTGGTGTAGGATTAAGTTGCCCTTCGCATGGCTTTATGCCTAACTATCCAGGCACAGCTTAGAAACTTAGCCACTCCGCAAACAAAAAGGGTTCTTGCATCAGATTTCAAGATGCGTAAAGCAACACGATGGTCAAGAGTACCCAAATGTCTGCAGATTGGTTTTAACCATTTAGACATTGCTGTTTCATACGCTGGGCATGCAAACATAAGATGGGCAACACTCTCCTTTGGTGCCCTGCAGCAAGGACAATCTTCTGCTGTCTGTTTTGAGGAGCGCCATTTTGCAGTTAATTCATGGACCGCAAGCGATCCAAGTCTAAATTGGATATAGAGCGCCCTATCTCTTGGTATCTGGATTATATCCAGATATGGCTCGAGGCTTCTACGTTGCTTGTGCTGGTAAAATTCTTCCGTTAGCCTTCCCACATTTGGATTACTAAGCTCCCGGGTATCGATCCAGTCCCAATAGATGCGTTTGAGCTCTGCCTTACTAGGGGGGTTTTGGTTATCCCAAGAGTCCTTGAGGCCAAGAGCTGTCATTAATTTCCTGACGTTAGTTATCCAATTGACCCCATGGTTGACATCTAAGCTCATTACCTCAGTAAGTGCTATGGCATATTTCGTGAGTTCAGGAGTCCGCCTAAGGCGGGCCCAAAAGAGCAATGGACGCAATTTAGCAATATCGCTGAATGAACGCCTGCCCATATCATACATCAAGGGTGTTAATGGGACATTCCGGGGGAGCATCACCAGATCCCTCAAGAACTTGTGCTCTGATCTGCAGATCTCATCAACGTTGTCAAATCCCCATAGCTAGGCTCCATAAAGGGCCGAGCTAACTGCCTTTGCGTCATAAACCGTGAGTGCCGGGGCAACTGGCCTGCTTTGCGATGAGCGATGTTCTTTGCCTAGTGCCCCGACCGCACGTTTATGATTCAAGAGCATTTTGTCAAGATGGGACCTCCATTGCATTTTTTCCGAGAGTCGAATACCAAGATAGTCAAACGTACTGACTCTCTCCAAGTGTTTCCCATCTAAGGTGAGATTGTTTCTGAACAATTTGTGGGGGTTAAATATCATAAACTTGGTCTTAGAAGTGTTAATGACTAGCCCCCAAGAGTTACAGAAAGATTGAAATCTGTTCAGTAATTTTTGTAACCCGGCTGGGGTCTTAGAGACCAGCAGTGTGTCATCCGCAAACAGGAGAGTCGGTACTTTGTCACCCGTCAGGGCCGGGGCATCAGCTGGGACCTCTTGCAAGAAGCTAACCACCCCATTCACGTATAAGGAGAATAGGGTGGGTGCCATGACACAGCCCTGGCGGACTCCCCTGTTTACTGGAATCCTTTCCGTCAACTGGCCTTGGGACCCCATCTCACCTGTGCATAATTGCCCTCGTGAAGCCAGATCAGTATGTTGAGGATTAGTGAAGGGATGCCCATATCTCCTAGTATTTGCCACAACCTTTTCCTGGGAACCAAGTCAAAGGCAGTCTTTAAGTCAATAAAAGCGAGATAAAGACTGCCTCTGCCGATCACAACAACTTTCCAATATATAAGGAGCAGCCTAAATACCTGGTCATCCGTTCCAGTGTTGGCCCTGAATCCCGCCTGATATTGTGAGAGGATATCTTCTTCCTCAGCCCAAGATTGAATCCTCTGTAGCAGGACTCTGCCAACTACCTTCTGAATTTCATCAATCAGACTGATTGGTCTGTAGTTGGCAGGGTCCTCTCTGGCTCCCTTTTTAAAAATCGGGACCAGCTCCGCCCCCTTCCAAGATTCTGGTACTGGGCAACCATTAGAAATAGAATTAATTAAAAGCAAAATGTACCGTGCACAGTTTCGGGGGTCTGCGAGGAACAAGTCTCCTGGGAGGCCGTCAGGTCCAGGGGCTTTGGCGGGGACTATCCTCCTTATGGCAGCTTCTACTTCAACCAGCGAAAAAGGTTCACTGTTGTTACCATCAGAGAAAGTATGAAAATAATCACATGGCCCTTCCAGGCAAACATCATCAGACCCAGAATAGAGTTTCCCAAAGTGATCGTACCAATCTTGGCTTGAAATAGGGTTGGGAATTAAATCTGAATCCCTCTTATCCGCCCGTCTAACAAGGTTCCAGAAGAAATTGGTGTCCCTTGCTATGCTAGCATCCTTCAGATCCTGCCAGCGAATCTCGTCCCATTTCAGCTTTGCTTGGAGCAGAGCCACTCTATACTCTTTTCTTGCGATTTTAATCAAAGGGCAGTTCTTGCTTCTAATTGCTAAGGCTAATGCCTGCCTCTTGTGCCTGCAATCCTTAGTATACCATGTCTGCCGACTCTTTGGTTGCACACCAAGTTTATTGCGCTTATTAGGTACTTGGAAATATACGCCTATCTGTTCAATTGTGCGCAAATGTATTGTAGGGACGTTTACTAGCCCGTCTATGCCTGTTATTGCCTCCTGTAGCTCTAAAGTGTTCTTGCTCAGTACTTTCCTGATTCCAGCTATTTTTGAGTCTTGTACAACGACCTTGTGCCATTTAAGGAACCTTCTAAAATTTGAGGGGACCACCTCTTTGGTCAGGGATAGCTTATGGGTACTCGGAGAAAGACATGGGGGGGACCCATGGAATCTTCATGTTCACACAAAGGGGGTTATGGTCGCTATGAGTGGTGGTACCCACTACCATGTCTATCATATATCCCCATAGCCTTACGTCTAATAAGACGTAGTCAATGCAGGAAGGGAAACTAGCTCTATTATAAGTATTCGCCCCCTGGGCGTCTGATAAAGTTCTGCCATTAGCTGCCCTCAGGCCAAACTCCAAGGTAAGTGCATTGAATTGTATTGCTATCTGAGACCATCTTTTAACAGGAGGTATATTTAATGGGGGGACGGCCCATTTTCTGTCATCTTCCTCAACCCCCAACAGGTCCTCTGAGCTTAGAGGCTCAAAGGTACAATTAAAATCTCCTGCAACCACAACTCTAGAGTGAGACAGGCAACTGGATAAACCTTGTTCCAATAGCGTGACAATAGGTGATGGTTTGCCCCCTATGGTCCCCCTTATGTAAACATTAAACAAGTCAAGAGTTTCTCCCCCCTGGGTCTCTTAATAGTGAGCCTCAAGATGTCAGGACTCGCACTTTGTTGTGTGGTGATTCTGCAGCCCAAAGCGATGTTGACCCAAATGATCAAACCTCCCGAGGGGCGCCCTCTCCCCATGGTGGTAGCTGGTGAATGGAAACCAGTGTAGCCTGACTTATATAAAGGAACCAAGCTCCAAGTTTCCTGAAAAACACAAATGTCAGAGCCCTCTATCAGTTTGTTCCAGTGGGGCAATGACAATTTGCTGCTAAGCCCTGCAACGTTCCAGGAGATGATCTTTAGCTGTTGGGGTAAAGCCGGAGCAAGGATTGTGTCTCTGCAAGGGATATGTTGGCAAGGCAACACTAGGGCAGGAGGCAAGACAGAGGAATCTAAGAGTGTGGGGGGATTAACCTCCTGAGCCCTCAGTGTATCAATAGAATGGTTGCTTTGGCCAATAGTTCCCAAGATATTTGTCAGTGACTCGGGACCTATACGAGTGATTGAGTTATTTTGGAGACTTTGTTTGATCATTGAAGGGATAATGTGTACTTCCTGATGTAGCTGGAATTCGTGTTGCAGTCAATCGATGGCTTCCAATGGAGTCCCTCCACTTAGGGCCATCGATGGATGCTTGTTATGTGGCCTGGCTACTGATGTTATTGGAAATCGCCTGAACTGTATAGCTGAAGAGCCTGGAGGGCAAGTACGGTACTCCAGTGTTAGAAGATATTCGGCCAAATCGGCCTTAGACAGGGTAAGCTCAATGCAGTCCAGAGGTTGAGTAAAGGACGTGCATCTCCGAGCCCTGACAATGTCTTCTCGTATAACTGAGCGGCAGCCCCTAACGTGGCGAATCCAATGTATGGATTTGTTGATTCGGGAGTCTTCATTTTCATAGCCGCCCGTTAGGTCTAACTTGGGGACATTAACCATAAAAACGTTTTGCCCCTGCGGGTAAGAGGTGGTTACTGAGCAGCTTCTCTGAGGGTGATCTTTTGCAAAGGGGCGCGTAACTAGTGGTAAGCTAGGAGGTCTAGTGCAGTTTGTAGGGACCTGAGAGGGGACTTGATTCTGGTGGTTTTTAAGTGTGTTGGCTTTGAGATAATCTGCCTGTTTTAACTTAGAAGTTGGGGGGACATGCTTAAATGTTACCGAGAGGGATGAAGAGGGTCCATTTCCTATTGGGCCTCTTTCTTTATGAGTAAGTGAGCATGCCCGGTGGGCCTGTGGGCATTGTTCGTGCAGGGGGTGTGCAGGCTGCTTGTGGGGTATGTCCTTTGAAGATAGGAGTTTGACTGTGATGATAAGTTCTTCGACCATATGTCTCATAGTTCCTATCTCCAGCCTAATGGAGCTGACAAGCTGAAGAATGTCGTGTGACGGTGGGGTTTGCTCTTCAATAGTCTCAATAGGAGTTGTAAGAGATGGTTGGAACATCTCACCCCCAGAGGCGTCGGGCATATCTGCCAAAGCTGCAAACCTATTTGAGCAGGTGAAGGAGGGACCAGGTTGACTCTCATTAATACCAATAAGAAGATTTGAAGGATGGGAAGAAGAGTCATTCACCTGTCCTACTCTAAGCTCCAATGATGTATCTTTACTATGTGTTGATACTTCCTTCCGGGAGGCCTTCCGGAACATTGTGGGAATAATATTTGAGCGGGGAGGGCTGGCACTTTTGGGGGGGCATTGGTCATTGGTCGTTGGTGTGGGGAGCTGTTAATTCTGCTTCTAGGATGCCTTCACATTCATTAATAAGGGTGTCAATTCTGTCCATCATGCAGTTGTTAGTAGCATGTTTGTGGGCTTTCCTTGCCTTTTTCCCCTTTCCTACCCCCCCGTTAGTGCCATTTCCCGCCCCTGCTCCCTCCATTGATTTTCTTTTGCCCATGTTTTAGCCCGTGATAATTGTATATAGCTCATTGCTTACAGTGACCCACGAGATAACTATAGCCCCAACGTCCAAAATCAAATATTAAGTTTGCCGAGATTATTTAATAATAAGTCCAGTGGCCCAGATTAGAATTTATAGTCATAGGGTCTTACTGGTATCTTTATCTTCTTTCAAAAAAAAAAAAGAATCTCTGTGGAAATCGTTAGGGCTTAGCACGGTACCTTATCATATTGCAAGTAGGTCTGCGTCGCTGCTCAGGATTTGGGTGAAAGAGGGGTGGCCCTGCCCTGCCTCTTCCTGGCAAGGACGGCCCCGGGCTTTGCCCGGGACCCGCCGGCGCGCGTCCTGCGCCGCGGTATGTGTTGGCGCTTTTTGTAGCGCTGGCTGGTGGCGAGGTGCTCCTCCCTCCAGGGAGAGCAAGGTAGTCTGGGGCTTGGAGTCCCCTCGTGCGCAGCAACAGTGGCAGCAGTGGCGGGTTGAAGGCGTGATATTATGTTATTTAGTTTTTTACAAAAACATGTATTATGGGGTAAAGAAAAACTGTCTTTGTGAAAATACCAAAACAAAAGAAAATGTAGTCTAAAGTCCAAGGGGAAATGCAAACTTGGAGGCGGTTGGGAAAATAAGAAGAAAAAAAATTCAAGTAGCATCAAGAGAGCCAGTCTATATACAATGGGGGCTAAAAAACAAGACAATAGCCCACAAAGAGTCTAAAAACAAGAGTCCACTGTCAAAAAATAAAGTCTGACTCACAAGCTAGGCAATGTAATCAACTCATGTTCCTATCCTGGGGGCACATGCCATTGGCCATCCACAATTTCAGTTTTTACAATAACTTTGATATCCTTCTCTGACCCAGATGTAAATTGGCTGGCCATGGTAGGATCAGACACCACACAGAAAGAAATAAAAGAAGGGGTAGCAGTGGAAACAGGGAGGAAAGACAAACTAGGAGACAGGTTAAAGGAGGCAGGGTGGTTTGGTGAGGCAGGGGAGACATAATAGCTGCAGTCTCAGAGGTCATAGCACCAATTAAATTTTGTAGATGCCCAGAGACTGTTTATTGGTGCATCTGGACCTCTCCAATTAAGTCACATACATCCCGAGACAGTGCTCCCCTACCCTCCACTTTTAGAATTATACCTGCTTGAATGCAGCCACTGACACAGAATCTGGAGGAAGGGGTTGTGCAGCACAAGAAGGGTGTGGGGTTTCTGGGCTGAAGTGTCTTCCGGGCAAAAATGAGGAGACTTCACAACCATTTTTGTCCCTCTGATCGTTAGGGTAAGGACCAGCCCTTTGAAACAGCAGAAGCCATTGTTTACCTCCATTAAAGGCATTTGAACACAAAAAGCCCGGTCATGGAGGAGGCGTCAGGTACATGTAATGAGTAATGGGCACGGAAACACTTTGGTTGGTAGACCTTTCAAGCATAGTCTGGAACATTTCTGGTTGGTAGACTCATAGTCTGGAACATTCTGGGACATGTTTTGTGTGGTAGACCCTTCCAACATAGTCTGGAGCATACTGTAACATTGCCCTCATCTCGGTGCCCATCTTAAAAACCCAAAGCGATAAAAGGCACGCCCTTGGCGGCCACACCTTGCTTAGCAATCAGAGCGCCATAAAGAGGTGAGCTGAGCTGAGGAAGCCACATCCTGTATGCAAACTTACCTGATTTAATAAATTGCAGTCCTCATCATTAGGAGAGGTGGCTTCGGTTGACTCCAGCACTTCTACTTTGGATTGGATAAACTCCAGAAAGAAAGAAACAAAGCAACAAAGAAAGAAACAAAGAAAGAGATAAAACACGTAAGGACTTTGCCACAGATACCAATAAGCAAGCGCTTGTTTACAAACATCGCACAATTTACAATTTCACAATTCAAATTTGAGTTTAATTCCAGTACATCATTAATCAGTGAATGGAGATTTTCCTTGTGCACTAACAAGGTTTTGAAAGAAACACAAGAAGAGGCAAGAAAGCAACAACAGACTTGTAACATATATAGTGGAGGATTCAAGTATGATTGAACAAAGGTCTGCATCCTAAAAAAGTAAAAAACATTTGAGTATTTGGGCAGTCAAAGTTTATTGCTAAACTAGAATGCTTGCATGAACAGTATTTTACTTTTTGCAGTGACCTAAGCTGAGTCAGAGAGAAGAGCAGAATATTCAAGTGTGATCAGGTGTGGAACCAAAGGCCCATCTAAAATGGACCAGGTTGAGGTGCTGCTCGATAACGAAAGAGTAGATTGGCATATCCATATATTATCTCTTTTTTGGACAGAGTGCTTCATGAGCATCCTTCCCTGAGAACACAGTTGGGCATTTCTGGCATCTCTTCAGTACATCACTCCTGCTGGGTAAGTGGATGACAGGCCAGTGCTTATTTACTTTGCTTGAAGATTGCCCAATCCGTATTCTGACAGAGGAGGAGGTGATTCAGAGGGTAACGCTAAAGGCCCTGATAAAATGTGAGGAGTTAAGAAGAGGCTGTCATCACATCCAGATGATGCAATTCTGTGTATACAGACCCTTCTACTTGTTCCTAAGGTCAGCACAACATTACACTTGCGCTTTGAGTAACAAAACTGTCCGCCTAATGCTTTCCTGGCTGCCCTGCCCTGGCCTCAAGTCACCCGCGCACATGGCACTTTACTTTCTTGCTCTCCGCAGGTCTAAGATACCCTGCTGCGAATTCTGCACTCACAATAGGGGACCGGGTTAGCGCTCAGGCTAATTTTATGCCCATAAACCATTAGCCACACTTTTATCAGTTTTTATCTTTCATATTTAACAGCGTTTTTTTTATTCTTGAACTGCCACAATGGCAATGTATCATGACATGTATTTTTATTATGTAACTGTGTAAATTGATGGATGCTTGTAAAGGTTTTAATTAACTGTGCAATAAAAAATGTACTTACTTACATCCATATGATCTTAGGACCTCTTGGGAAAACACTGTTTGTTTTTGCTCAATGCCAGTAGGAGAACCAACAACTTCCTTACCCTGGCTAGTGGTGACCACCAAATCCACTGCCCCCCCCCCCCCAGGTGACTCTTCAGCCTCTGCCCAGAATCATTTGGCAGCAGATTTAGTAACTCTCAAGGATTGTGCACTACCCCTGCGGGTGGTGGATTCCTCCTCCTCGTGAGTCATATCAAGAGGTCATGCCTGCTCCAAGTCGAGGATGTCTTTTCTTGACTCTGGTTTTGTATTTAGTACTTTTGTGATCTAAGAAAGTAAAACATTGCTAATATATTGTCGTACAGCTTGTGACTCTCTGTAAAACTGTGCGTTTGTTGGACAACATAAATGTCAGGCTTGTGCCAGACTGGTTCCGTTCACACCCGCAGGATATGTTGACCTGCCTCCCTGCTAGCCCACAGATCACCATCTGGAACCCTAGCCTTACAGGGTAACAAATGTGTGTGTAACCTCAGAACATGACAATCCTGATCTCCCAAGGAAATCATGGTAATAGATCTAGAATTCTTTCGTTTGGGCTCTCATTCATACGCAAAGAAATACACAAGAAGTGCCCAGCAAGACATTTCAATATTTATTGAATCATTGTGATTCTTGTTTAAAATACTTGTCCTATGATAATCAGTAGAATGATGCAGCATAGCATAATTAGCTTTATGAGAACAGTGAAAAGGATAAACGATTCCACCATTGTGCTATAACAGTGAGTATATGCGGTGCATATAAGTACTGTGTATAGTGCACTCCTACCTAGTGCTCCATAACCTAGTCTTGCCTAGTGTGGGTGATCTGCCAAATCTCTATCGGGTAGACTAACTCCCCATTACCTCCGGGTAAGAGTCATCAGGCTGTCCGTCTTGGTGTAGTGCTGGACATCCCTCCTGTTGGTAAACAGTAATCAGCTGAGATGGAATTTCAGCACGCAGTAACCTCGCACTGTCAGCTGAGTGTTCCCCCCTTAAACAAGGAAGCAGTTCTGTATATATAATAAACAGCACCCATGTGACTATATCACAACCCCTATCAGGCCGCAATTGTTTATTCTAGTTTGATTGCTTCAACGCCTACCGGACAATAACAACATGAAATTTGTTCAGTGAACTTTATCCCTTGTACTGGATGTTTAAGGTGTCATGATAATATGTAGGAAGGTGGAATCTGACTATATGGTTGCCCCCACTTTTTTTATGGTGTTTTGCTGGTTTATGACTTAGTTGGACTGGGATCCTGCTATTCAGGGCCCCAGTCTATCTGCTTTCTCTGTAAAAAGGTTTCCATGTGCCTTAGGCACATCTCTGATTGGAATCTGGAGTGCCCTTATAAGTCCCTAGTATATGGTATACTATGTACCCAGGGCATAGGTACCTCAGAGGCCTACCAAGGGCTGCAGCATGTATTATGCCACCCCTGGAAGGCCATCCAAACTGACACCACAGGTCTGCTACTGCGGCCTGGGTAAGGTGGTGCATGCACTCTTACTGTGATATAGGTTACCTATATCACTAAATACATACACACATATAAACCTATAAGTCACTCCTAAGGCAGGCCTTATCAATCCTAAAGGCAGAGTGCATGGTTCCTATGTGAGAGGGTGCCCCTGCATGAGCAGGGCCCCTCTGCAGCGTTCGGAGACCATCTCTGATGCTGTTTGTAGTGCAGCCTGACCATATACTCTTAAGCGCATTATATCCTCGCGGTAAAATGCTAACTTTGGAATGGCTGCACCTAAACATGTCGTGTTTGGTGTCAAACATCTTGGAATACTACCCCCCGCCAATCCTGGCGGCGGGGGTAGCATTCCACCCTTCTAGAGGGAAAGACATGTTAACTCTGACTAGTCCGGTAACTTCTTTCCAGAGCCCTGGCATCACAAAATGGATGCTGCTGCCACAGACACGAGTCTGGCCTCCTGCTGCTGGACGAAACTCCGGCAGGGGAGGCCTGGACAATAGGTTTCCTGTCCCAGGGAGGTGTGACCACCTCCCCAGACAGGATAATGTGTATTGGGGCTGGGCGGGAGCACTTTCGGGTGCTTTGAAGTCCTGCACTGGGGGCACATTTGGTGTCCCTGTGCATACCCCAGTTCAAACCGGATCAGGGGCTTGCAGCCCCTGCTTTGGCGCGAACTGGACAAAGGGAAAGGGGTGTAGCCACCCCTCTGCCCTGACCCACCCATAGGTGGGGCCACAGAGTAGTCCAACCCCTATCTTTAGTTTAAAGGTAGAAACCCAGTCCTTAAGATTTTAGATTATCCCTGGACGAAACTCTGAAACTGAATCCTGGACCTTCGACGCTCTACTCATGATTAGAGGACAGAAGAATCTACCTTGGGGTCAAGGAGACACTCCCCTGCTTGGCAGGCACCAAAGAAGCATCTGTCCGGTTCGCATTTCTGAAGCTCCCGTCGGACGTCGAAGTCATCGCATCACCAGAGGTGAATTCTCAGACTTCCCCGAGGCTACCCTGAGTCCCCAGCAAAGCTGAGGCCCGTGGCTATCGTGGGTGACTTGAGACCGTGACCCCTGGACACCGAGCACATTTGCAAGTGCATCCTCTTCTGGGTCTCACAAGAAGTCGTGCTTTCGGCTCCGAGTAGCCCTAGCCTCCAGCACCAACTGCACCAAAGATCACTGGCCTCCACTCCACGAGTGTCCTGTAAGCCAGATCCACGTGCGGCGTCACAAGGCTCCTTCGCGGTCGCTAGCCCGTTGGCTAGTAGCCCTTAACGAAGGCCAATCCTTTTCTTACTTGGCATCCTGGTTGCTCCAGGCCTGCCCTCACTTACCGTTGCTGGGTGAGTTCCACAGACCTTGCTGGTCTGCACCATCGACGATCTACATCTTCACCAAGACTTGCCGTTGCCAAGGCTTGTTGGGTCCAATCCGGTCGCCGACACCTCAGCACTCGACAAACATCGTGTACGAGCCCGAATCCTGCTCCTGGTTGCCGACAACGCCTCCTGGACCTCGTGGCTGAAGAGTCAAGACAACCGTCAATGCACCTGAAGCACTCGACATCGGTGGGCATCTGTCCATCGCCTTCCTGGTCACTGGCTAGTGACCCAGACTCTGTCCCCTCTGCTTTCATGTTCTTCAGAACTCCGATCCACTCTTGGATCCACCCGGACACTTTTCTCTTGGCCGCCCGCAGCACTTTGCAGCAGATCGCCATTCGAATCGACGACGAAACCCGACCCCGAAAGGCACCTATGCACCCGGCTTCCCTGGGTGAGGTAACACGAGTACTCCGGTGCTCCCGTGGGTAGAGACTCTTCAAAGTCCTAGATCTCAAAGGGTTTTGTCCTAGTCCTCTTTTAAGTGTCCCTTTTCTCTAATTTCCCGATCCCGACTTTCTCCATAGAAGTCAACGGCGTATCGCGATTGTGTATTTACACTGCACGCGTCTCCCGTAGGTCCCCTGTGTCACTACCTTGGGTGGTTCCTTGTGGTCCAAGCACTTCTAGAGGCTCTAGGCCTAGTGTCTAGTTCAGTCGTGGTTCGCATACCACTTTATTGGTATATGGTTTGGTACGCCCTTAGGGCCCAAACGTGTATTTGTGCTATTACTGTGATTTAATAACTTCTAACTTATGTATTTCGAACTCTAGCCTCATAAAGAGACTAGAGGGGTGTGTTTAGCAATAAATACATATATTTTGAATATATACCTGGTGTGGTGCTCTTTCATTTGATCACTCAAGAGATTATAGACTGGTAAAACAAGCTGCTTTACATTCCTTCAAGACTTAGCCTGAAGGCTGCTCTCCATAGCTACCACTAGGATAGCTTTCAATAAGGTTGTCTTTAACCTATCTCCAATAAGGGGTTGTTTGGACTGGTGCAAGGTGCCCACTATAATTAGTGGACAGCATATTCCAGGCCAACTTCTCACATTGGTGTGCAGCGTGTGGGATTCCAGCTTGCTATTGTTTTACCAGATAATCTCAATTGAATTGATCAACTGAAAACCACTAAAGGTACCTAAGGTACATATAATTTAAGCTTAGAATACAGTAAGTTCTACTGAACTTAGAGTTGTGTGTTAAGGGATAGCACAACCCTTTCTACAACTCAAGAGAGTTTAGTAGGCCACACTAGAGTAGGTAGTGCATACACCACACCACACTAGTAATGTCTTTAAGGGCAGGATCCAAAGAATCCTTGCAGGAAGCCATTGAGCTTCCACCCTCCAAGTATGATACACTCCCATTCTTGGAATTGAGAGCTTTATGCAACTTGAGAAAAATAAGGACAGGCCAAAGCCTCACCACCCAACACCTCAAGGAGTTGTTGGTGGCTTATGACCTTAGTAAGCCCTTGGGGACTGAAGGGGTAGGAGCTGAGGGTGGGGCAGGAGAAGAGGAGGAGGCCAGGGGTACCAATACCCCCACCCCCCCCAAAGAAACTGGCCAGGAGGGTGACAATGACCCTGACCTGGATAACCCAATCCCTCCTGTGGAAGATGATGAGGATGATCAGGATGATGCCCTCTTTGTCCCCCCAGGAAGGATTAAGAGTGTGCCCAGGAAGTCTAGATCTCCTTCTCAGGAGTCTAACCACTCTGGCACCTCTTTAGGGAGCTCTGTCTCCTCTCACAGAAGGGAATCCTCTCATGAGAGGAGAGCCAGACTGGTCCAGTATGAGGAAACTCAGCTGGAAATCAGAAAAAAGCAATTGGCTTTAGATAGGGAATCCCTAGATCTCCTTAGAGAGAGAAGAAAGTTGGGACAAGAGTCCCATGGTGGCAGCAATATCTCTAGAGATAGGGAAAGGTCTTATGACCATAGAAACCTAAACAAGATTGTCCCTCCCTACCAGAGTGGGGATGACATCCACAAATGGATAACTGCATTAGAGAGGGCCTGTAAGGTACAGAAGGTCCCTCAGGAGCAGTGGGCAGCAATCTTGTGGCTCTCCTTTGCTGACAAAGGTAGAGATAAGCTCCTCACTGTTAGAGAGGAGGATGCTGATAATTACAAGGTCTTGAAGAGTGCTCTTATTGATGGGTTTGGCCTAACCACTGAACAGTACAGGTTGAAGTTCAGAGACACCCAAAAGCACAGACTCAAGACTGGGTTGATTTTGTAGATTGTGCTACAAAGGCTCTGGAAGGTTGGATACATGGCAACAAAGTGCATGACTTTTTAGGATTGTACAATTTGATTATGAGGGAGCAGATCCTTAATAATTGTCAAAACCAGCTTTTGCACCAGTATCTGGTGGACTCTGATCTGACCTCTCCCCAAGAATTGGGAAAGAAGGCAGACAAATGGGTCAGAACCAGAGTAAAAACTAGAAATCAGGGTGGTGACCAGAAGAAAGATTCTACTAAGTCCCAAGAGAAAGGTGGGGATAAATCTAAGGATAAGTCCCCTACAGGGCCCCAAAATTCCTCTTCTGGGGGTGGGTCCCAAACTCCTTCCTCTCCTGAAAAGAAACCATATTGCCATGTCTGTAAAAAGCCTGGGCACTGGAAAACTGATCCCAGTTGCCCCAGGATTGGCAATAAAGAAAATGTTCCTCCCACAACTACTACCACCCCTCCTGGTACTTCCAGTAGTAATCCTCCAGTTGGGAGTAGTGCACCCAAAAAGTTGGGTGCTTTTGCAAGAGGAACAGAGGTGAGCCCTAGTTTAGACAGGGACCCCTCAACAGACTCCTCTGACTCTGATGGTGGTATAGGATTTGCCACCTTTACCATGGGTCCCACAGCGTTGGGCAGGTACAGATTGGAGCCAATAATTAATGGTCAGAAAGCTGTAGCATTTAGGGACACAGGGGCTAGTGTCACCTTGGTGGCAGGGAAACTAGTCCCCCCTCACCAGTTTTTACCTGAGTTTAAGTACCAGGTGACCAACATTGATGGTGTCAGAACAGATCACCCCATGGCCATAGTCAATCTCAGCTGGGAGGGGGTCACAGGCCCAAAGAGAGTGGCAGTGTCCCCCACCTTACCTGTAGATTGCCTGATGGGCAATGATTTGGAAATATCAGCCTGGGCTGAAGTTGAACACCAAACCCATCTTAGGATGTTGGGCGTCCCTGCAAAGGTTAGTGGGGCAGTGATGGCCACAGCCTCAGCCCAAGAATTTGGAGAGATGGAGCATGAAAGAATGGCCCACTCTCCCCCAAAAGAGAGCACAAGGGTTGAAGAAAAGTCTTCTTCCCCCAGACAGTAGGTAAGGGTCAGCCTCCTCAGGGAACTGACCCTACCCCTAGTGAAGGAACTGCCACAGAGGTAGTCAGGCCTGGCCTGGCCACACCCCTGATGGCAGAGGACCCTTCCAAGGTGGTACCCAGTCTGGAGCAGGTAACCTGCCCCTCTCTACCCTGCCTCAGTCAGCCCAGGGCTGCAGAGGTCAGGGAGGTCAGTGGACCTCCCAGGGCCCCCTGTCCAGAGGAAGCCCCCCATCAGCAGATTAGGGGCACCCAGTCTAGTAGCCCTAGCCAGGTGAAAATTCCTCTACACACTGAGGGATCCCCCATACCTTTATGTAGGGACCTCCCCCAGAAGGACTCTGGTAGGCAAGGGCAAACCTGGGACCAGAAGGTTCCAAACCTGCCATGTCCCTCCAGTAGTCCATCCAAAGGGACCCAACCCCCAGCTGTAGGCAGCCAAAGGTTGACCCTTAGAGCAAAGTGCAACTCAGTCATGGAAAGACAGGCATACAGGGTGACCAGTGATCTGAGGAAGCTGAGGCCAACATTCCTAGGGCCTCACTTCCCTACTCAGACACCTCACCAGCCTGGTACTTTACCTAAGCACACCACAGGTAGTGATTCCCCATGGTGGAGACCCTCTCATACCCTTAGGGTGAGGGATTGCTTAGTGGACCATAAGACAGGGGGCAACCATGCTAGTGCAGGTGCTTCCTTATATGACCACTTAGTCAATGAAGGCTCAACTGGCCAAGGTTAGCCTTATCTCCTTTCGTTTGGGGGGGTTATGTAGGAAGGTGGAATCTGACTATATGGTTGCCCCCACTTTTTTTATGGTGTTTTGCTGGTTTATGACTTAGTTGGACTGGGATCCTGCTATTCAGGGCCCCAGTCTATCTGCTTTCTCTGTAAAAGGTTTCCATGTGCCTTAGGCACATCTCTGATTGGAATCTGGAGTGCCCTTATAAGTCCCTAATATATGGTATACTATGTACCCAGGGCATAGGTACCTCAGAGGCCTACCAAGGGCTGCAGCATGTATTATGCCACCCCTGGAAGGCCATCCAAACTGACACCACAGGTCTGCTACTGCAGCCTGGGTAAGGTGGTGCATGCACTCTTACTGTGATATAGGTTACCTATATCACTAAATACATACACACATATAAACCTATAAGTCACTCCTAAGGCAGGCCTTATCAATCCTAAAGGCAGAGTGCATGGTTCCTATGTGAGAGGGTGCCCCTGCATGAGCAGGGCCCTCTGCAGCGTTCGGAGACCATCTCTGATGCTGTTTGTAGTGCAGCCTGACCATATACTCTTAAGCGCATTATATCCTCGCGGTAAAATGCTAACTTTGGAATGGCTGCACCTAAACATGTCGTGTTTGGTGTCAAACATCTTGGAATACTACCCCCTGCCAATCCTGGCGGCAGGGGTAGCATTCCACCCTTCTAGAGGGAAAGACATGTTAACTCTGACTAGTCCGGTAACTTCTTTCCAGAGCCCTGGCATCACAAAATGGATGCTGCTGCCACAGACACGAGTCTGGCCTCCTGCTGCTGGACGAAACTCCGGCAGGGGAGGCCTGGACAATAGGTTTCTGTCCCAGGGAGGTGTGACCACCTCCCCAGACAGGATAATGTGTATTGGGGCTGGGCGGGAGCACTTTCGGGTGCTTTGAAGTCCTGCACTGGGGGCACATTTGGTGTCCCTGTGCATACCCCAGTTCAAACCAGATCAGGGGCTTGCAGCCCCTGCTTTGGCGCGAACTGGACAAAGGGAAAGGGGTGTAGCCACCCCTCTGCCCTGACCCACCCATAGGTGGGGCCACAGAGTAGTCCAACCCCTATCTTTAGTTTAAAGGTAGGAACCCAGTCCTTAAGATTTTAGATTATCCCTGGACGAAACTCTGAAACTGAATCCTGGACCTTCGACGCTCTACTCATGATTAGAGGACAGAAGAATCTCCCTTGGGGTCAAGGAGTGACTCCCTGCTTGGCAGGCACCAAAGAAGCATCTGTCCGGTTCGCATTTCTGAAGCTCCTGTCGGACGCCGAAGTCATCGCATCACCAGAGGTAGATTCTCAGACTTCGCCGAGGCTACCCTGAGTCCCCAGCAAAGCTGAGGCCCGTGGCTATCGTGGGTGACTTGAGACCATGACCCCTGGACACCGAGCACATTTGCAAGTGCATCCTCTTCTGGGTCTCCCAAGAAGTCGTGCTTTGGGCTCCAAGTAGCCCTAGCCTCCAGCACCAACTGCACCGAAGATCACTGGCCCCCACTCCACGAGTGTCCTGTAAGCCAGATCCACGTGCGGCGTCATGAGGCTCCTTTGCGGTCACTAGCCCGTTGGCTAGTAGCCCTTAACGAAGGCCAATCCTTTTCTTACTTGGCATCCTGGTTGCTCCAGGCCTGCCCTCACTTACCTTCGCTGGGTGAGTTCCACAGACCTTGCTGGTCTGCACCATCGACGATCTACATCTTCACCGAGACTTGCCGTTGCCAAGGCTTGTTGGGTCCAATTCGATCGCCGACACCTCAGCACTCGACAGACATTGTGTAACAGCCCGAATCCTGCTCCTGGTTGCCGACAACGCCTCCTGGACCTCGTGGCTGAAGAGTCAAGACGACCATCAATGCACCTGAAGCACTTGACATCGGTGGGCATCTGTCCATCGCCTTCCTGGTCACTGGCTAGTGACCCAGACTCTGTCCCCTCTGCTTTCAGGGTCTTCAGAACTCCGATCCACTCTTGGATCCACCCGGACACTTTTCTCTTGGCCGCCCGCAGCACTTTGCAGCAGATCGCCATTCGAATCGACGACGAAACCCGACCCCGAAAGGCACCTATGCACCCGGCTTCCCTGGGTGAGGTAACACGAGTACTCTGGTGCTCCCGTGGGTAGAGACTCTTCAAAGTCCTAGATCTCAAAGGGTTTTGTCCTAGTCCTCTTTTAAGTGTCCCTTTTCTCTAATTTCCCGATCTTCTCCATAGAAGTCAACGGCGTATCGCGGTTGTGTATTTACACTGCACGCGTCTCCCGTAGGTCCCCTGTGTCACTACCTTGGGTGGTTCCTTGTGGTCCAAGCACTTCTAGAGGCTCTAGGCCTAGTGTCTAGTTCAGTCGTGGTTCGCATACCACTTTATTGGTATATGGTTTGGTACGCCCTAGGGCCCAAACGTGTATTTGTTCTATTACTGTGATTTAATAACTTCTAACTTATGTATTTCGAACTCTAGCCTCATAAAGAGACTAGAGGGGTGTGTTTAGCAATAAATACATATATTTTGAATATATACCTGGTGTGGTGCTCTTTCATTTGATCACTCAAGAGATTATAGACTGGTAAAACAAGCTGCTTTACATTCCTTCAAGACTTAGCCTGAAGGCTGCTCTCCATAGCTACCACTAGGATAGCTTTCAATAAGGTTGTCTTTAACCTATCTCCAATAAGGGGTTGTTTGGACTGGTGAAAGGTGCCCACTATAATTAGTGGACAGCATATACCAGGCCAACTTCTCACAATAATGTGCCTACGAACTAAAAATGTAAGCAATGCCGATTTCAGATAATGTTATCCTGCATTGTCACACATTCAAATGGTTCTCAAAATTCATTGTGTGTAGAAGAGAAGGCAACTAAAGAAACCTGCACGTGTAATGGCGGTGTTCCTTACCAGGCCTATCCTGATCACGTGACAGTATGGTAGTTAGCATAATCAAGATTATGACAAAGCTCACAGTGAATACATGACAGGACTGCACTCTCAAAAGTCACATACACCTATGCACCAAATACTAATGTAAATTTATTTACTGTCTCTCTGCTGCTCAAACTCTTCCATCTGAGCATGGAGGGTTAGTCAGGCAGCTTTCAGAACCCTCTGGTATGTTGGTGTCATGCCGGGGTACTCTGTATTTTGCTGGAAGGGCAAACCCGTAGCGTCCTGAGTCTTAATATGGGCCCAGCAAGAAAGGTCCTCCTAGCTTCCCCCAACGGATGTGAATACCAACTGCACTGCAGCACGGTGTGATGTCCCAACAGATTTGGGCCCATCCTACACTGCTCAACTGTGTATCAGGTCCCACATAAAGCTGAGGGTACTTGCCTACTACCCCCTCTGTGATAATCTTAAATTCTAATTCTGAAAAGGAGGGAGCTATCTCTTCAAGTCTCTCAGCTATGTTAGGGGCAAGACTGCAGCAAGACACAGAAAGATGGAGGAGGAGGATGCCTTGTGGAGAGGATGGCCCAGAATAAAAACAATATGGCAAACTTCCTGTATGTCATTTCTGGCTAATTTGCAATAGGTGGAGATCTCTGCCTCGAATACAGAGCCTCCATGCTGTGTGTGGAAAAGAACCTCTACACATAGGACAGACACTCTGCATGCTAGAAAAAGACACCATACATGTAGTCTAAGACCCAGCAATTTTAAAGAATAATAACATCTAAGCAGAGATGGTTTGTGGACCTAATTTAGGGGTGCTTATTTATGATTGTATAATGTTTGCCATAGACAATGAGTGTTGAACATGGGATTTTGTGTTTGAATGTTGCTCTGGATACATGATAAAATGCTTCAGAATGTATAAAGACAAGTTGTTTCCGGTTAAACACAGCGTGGTACTTAGAAACATTATGCAAAGTTAACCAACTTGTCTAAGGATACTGTGTATGGAGAGTGTGTTAGATGTCTAGCATTTATCATTAACAGACTGCCCAGCCACATAACTGCAGTAATCAAATTAGCAGCTCAAGAGAAAAAAGAGTTGACCATCGATCCCATGCTTGCATGTCCTGATCTCTGTTCTGAGCCCTACTCTGGGTCCCTGTATGTGTTGGCCCTGTTGTATGGCAATGTTGTGCAACACACATATGCTACAACAATCTTGCACACAACATCTGGGGTTTTCACTAGCACCCCTTGGTATGGTCAAAACATCTGAATCACGATTTGAGGAACCCAAAAGTGCATTTGTGTTAATATGCATGCCCTATTGTACCTCTGGTTGTATACTGTGGTTAGACATCTGTATGGTGTGAGAAGTAGGGGGGGTGGTTAACTCAGCTCTGCCAGTGGAGTTTGCAGAGTTTTTACCACTTCGTGCTCTGCTTGGAGCGCGAAGTTTGGGAAAAACTCCGGCACCCCCGCGGAACAGAGTTTACCAGCACTTTTGCCGCTCACCCCTGTGGATGCCGAAGCCGCAAGGCCCTTTTGTGCACTCTGAATTATCCCATATGCCCCCTCCGCATGTTTAGATGCAGAAGGAGGGCAGAACAAGCCATGGAGTATCAATCCCCTTAGACTCTGCCCCCGATATTGAAGACACGCCTGCATTGTCTGAACCCCAGTGATTCGCCTCTCTCCCTTTCACCCCGGAGTCCCTCACAGTACGGTAAACTGGAGTAAATAAGGGCCCCCATACCCACGAGGGGGTGCCCTCTGTCTTCGGGCTCCCAGGGGTGCAGGGCAGAGGACTCCCCGGCCTCCGAGCCTTGTTAGACACTGCCCCCACCAGCCCTACACGCTATAGGAGGTGGCACATCCACCACTTCACTCCAGCCCTTCCCAGCAACCAGCGAGTGTGTCCTGCAGGATCCCGGAGACAAGCCAGAGATCCCCCCTTGTAAATACTGAGGCTATCACCTGGTCAACTGTAGTGTAATCCACGCTGCCCTGCCACAAGGAACTGCAGCCCAGTTTACTCTCTCCAGACTAGGACATGATAGAGGTTTCTAGCCCTGCCTGCCATAATACCAGATATACAGCAGCAGTGTGTGGGTAGGGCGTTGTAGGGCAGAGAGAGCATTCAACTTAAAGAGGACAAACGTATGCACTACAGGCAAGTTGTCCCCCAACACCATGCAGTGGACGGATATTCGATATTTCAGATGCCATTGACTGGGCTCTTGTACATAAGGCCATTTTTTGTTGTATTGTATAATAAAGGCGCGCTCATTACAGTACGTATAGGCAGATGCGTACCATAACAGTAATGCAGGCTGGCAGCGGTAATCAGCGAAGACTACATCTTTGTGCTGTGTTTTCATGGCTAATGGGGTCGTAAGTTGTAACTGTCCTGTGACATGTTGCTGGGAGCATTTTCAAAGGGTTTGTTTACAGTTTGTTTTCGCAGCCGTGAAGGGTTTGCTGTCTATTTGTGCTCATGGGCTCTCCCTGGTGTTTGTACTGCTGCCCAGACCTTATATTTAAATAAGCAATTTAATTTGAACGAACACAGGGTGTTTTAGTTGTCACTATTTACACTGGTGGCTCGTGAATAAAACGTGCTTTATTGCTCTGGCGGAATGTTATACCTCCAGGTATTCTATTACCGCTAGGGGTGGCCGATAAATACAGTATTCTGCCCGCTCGTGGAACTACGTGGAATTCCACCAAGTTTATTGGCGACTCCACGGAATTCTGTGAAAGGCAGCGAGTCTTCTAAGACCCTCAATGCTGCCCGGTGCAGGGTTCCACCTCTAATTCACTTTGGGTTCGCTATCAAAATAATGAGGCAAGCGCTGGAAACTGGAAGACAAGAAAAAGGTTTATTTCTCATGAGGAGATCACGTCAACTGCAGACACCGGGATGTCTGAGGGAGGTGTTCTGCTGATAACTCCTTTGGCTCTTCCTTTTATACAGGTTTGACACAATGCATTGGTTTCATCAACATGGTTACACAAGCTTGGGGTCCCCGCCCCGGGCAGGTTGTCACACAAGCCCAACAGTAATTCTCTTCCCACCCAGGTCAAACAGACAATCTTATCTTGCAGCTGGACCTTGCTTCAGGGTCTAAAACATGTGAGACCGGCCAGATCTAAGAGTCCGTTCTGTTGATAAAAACAGGTCCCATTGTTGGTAACAACAAGTCTTGCTGTTTGCAGTGCAATAAATCATGTTGCAAGAGTCTTTTTGGTGTTTGGAACCTGTTTGTGTAACTAGGTGCAGTGAGGGGTAGAGTGTCCAAAGGTTTGCCTGAAAACAGAGATGAGAGGAAAAACGAGTTTGTGGCAGCAAGTGGCGCTGAGGTTTGTTGCGGCAAATAGAGTTTATAGCCCCCAGCACACGTACTCAGGTCGGTCAGAGGGTCAGAGGGATGCTAGTAAGGGCAGGGTGAAACAAAGGTGACCAACAGAGTACAAAATGGCTGTGATAGATTAAAATGACTGCAACTTATGTGCACATAGAATTCCACCAGACAAGATGGCGCAGGTAATGTTCACGATTGTCGTTTTGCTTTTAACAGTGGCCCCTTTGAACATAACTAGCCAGCTTGTCAGTCTATTTCGATCTCCATAATGTCCTGTATCTCTTGATCATACATTACTCTCATTTTTGTTAGCTGAGTGTCCATAGTCTTAGGGTGCAAGGTAGTTATGCAAAGAGAACACAAAGGTGGTATACAGTGTATACCCAAACAACAACCACATATTGTCAATACTGGGACCAAGAGAATCATTGATATTTTCCAACCCCACTCCTTCAAGATGCCCCAAAGCCAACTTCCAATTGTCCAAGTCTCTGATCCTTGATGAATTTCGGAAGATAGTCTATGGAGATGTTCGATTGCTTCATAGACAGAAGGTGAATTATCAGGAATGTATACACAGCAGCTGGCACCGATGATGCGGCATGCTCCTCCACGGTCCGCTAGTACCACGTCCAGGACCATGCAATTTTGCAGGGTAACCAGACGGATTGCTTAGAGCTCAGCAGTGTTGTTGGTGAGGATGCCAGCAGTGACGTTCAGGGCGGCCTCTACCGCTTGGGACAGATGTCTGATGGCTCTTCTGTTTGCCATCGGACCCCATAGCGGGACGAGCCCTTTTGCTGCGTCGAGGAACTGTGATGAGGCAGAGTCTGCTTGATCAATGTCTTTAGAATGCTTTTCTCAATGATGCTCTGCAGGGGCTGTGTAGGTTGGTGGCAAAACAAAGGCGATGTAGCACGTGCCCCCCCAGTTTCTTGGGAGCCAGGTGTAGGCTTTGGTTCCACAAACAAAGTACATATTGGGTGATGCAACAAGCGCTGGGGGGTTGGCAGTGTTCAAAGTCCTTACAATGCTACAGGTGCTGTGACCCACATTCTTAGTCCCACGGCCTTCAATGAATACAAGACCAGAGACGTTCACCACAGGTAGGGCCACAGTCAGTGTTGCAGCAGTTCTTTTCTTCAGGTAGGAAAATGTGGCTCTGTTAGGATTATTGAACACTTGCATTTCCACTCGTTCTTTGGAGGGGACATTAATCTGGAATGTCGCATTGAAGGTGTGAGGGCAGAAGGGGGCGGCTGTCCTTCCTGTTTTGTTTCGCCAGAACCCGTTGTAGAACTGGGCGATTGTTCCGTTGGAAGTGGCATTGTCTTTGTAACTTTCTTGTAGGAGCATCATCCAGGCAAGGCAAGATCCGTGAATAGAAAAGGGCAAAGGGATGAAAGGGATGGAATGTTCAGTGGCATGTGGTAACAGCCCACAGACCCAACAGTTGGTAGCATTGGTGGAAAGATTGTGCTGGTGCAACATCTGCATGAAAGAATTATTCCAGAATTCTTTGCGTTGTTCTCGGAGATGTGGCGGTAGTGATACCAGGTAGTGTTCTTTCTTGGTGGTTGGTTGCATGGTGGGTGACAATGTACTGTATGCAGGTGCATTCTCTTCAATGATCCAGAGTGCGACCATTAGCAGGAGACAGGTGAGAAATGCGGCTACAAGTGCAATTGTCTTTGTGCTGTGCAGGTTAGCAGTCTTGGTGTCTTTGCGGTGGTTTTGCAGGTGTTCAGTTTCTTCCATCATCTTCGAGGAGCTCAACAACTGTTAGGACCACAGACTTTTGTCTGGCGCTTTCCTGGTAGCGTTGTTTGACTGTGCTACTGATCTGAGACCTTGACTTAGTTAGTGGCCTGGTCGTTGGAGCTCCCTCCTTTCATCGATCTTAGGTTGTACCCTTTCCTGGATGGCACCGTGGGGTCGGGAAATTCTGATAGTTCGAGGGTGTCTTCTTGTGGGTAGCAACTCAGAGCTGGTCGGTCTCTCGCGAGTACTTCCTCTTGCACCTCCACCCCTTCACAGGTTGCCAGGATTGGAGGGACTCGTTTGCAATGATGAGCGTGCAGCCAGTTTAGTTTTCCTTCCACTCGGAGGGCAGTTCGGGTGGTGATCAGGACTTGCCAGGGGCCCGTCCACCTAGGCTCCAGATTCTTCGTTCTTTGGAAGTTGCGAATCAATACATGGTTGCCTGGCTTTATTTCATGTCCCGGGCCCCTGGATACGTCAGGCAAGGCTTGCTGCACCTGTTGGTGGATAATTGTTAGCTCGTTTGTCAATTTATGCAAGTAATCCGACATTAATATGTTCGGGACATCGTTAATGGAGGTGGGTCTTGGTGCCGCCCAAATGCTCATAGGCCTGCCGAAGACCACCTCATACGAGGTCAGTCGGTGTTTGGTTGGGGTGGAGCGCATCGATAACAATGCCAATGGGAGGGCGTCGGGCCATTTCAACCCGGTCGTGGCAACTATTTTGGCTAGTTTTAGTTTTAACGTTGCATTGTGTCTCTCTACCAGGCCCGCTGATTGGGGGTGGAAGACGGCATGGAACTTTTGTTTTACCCCCAACCCTCTCAGTATGTTCTGTATCACCTCGGCTACGAAGTGGGGGCCGTTGTCGCTCCATAAAATTCTGCAAAGGCCGTATCGGGGAAGAATTCTTTCAGCAATACTTTTGCAGTGGCTAAGGCGGTATTGTCGCGGGTGGGATATGCCTCCACCCATTTGCTAAAAGCGCACACAACCACCAGGACATATTTTAGACCAAGGCATCTCTCTAGTTGAATGTAATCCATTTGAAGGATTTCAAAGGGGTGGTCAGGGACTCCAAACCCTCCCCGTGGTACTACTGTCCCCTTCCCTGGGTTGTGTTGTAGGCAGACTATACATTGTTGTACTAGGTGTTTTGCAGATTCTGCTATCTTGACGTTATGCCATACTCTGGTGATTAGTTCAATCATGGGGGTGGAGCCTATGTGTGCTGGTAAATGTGCCATGGTCAATATGGGGATGAGGTAGGCATTGGGTAACAGCCATTTATTTCCGTCTTTAGTTCTCCAGCAATCTTCCTCATCTTTTAGTCCCACCTTTTCCCACTCGGTCAATTCGTCTTGTGTGCCGGTAGTCTGTATGTCCCTTACAGTGGTCCTAGCGTCAGTCCATCATTCAGCTTGTGACCTGGTCACATACATTCGTGTCGTAGTTCTGTCTCCTGCCGTGGCTCGGGCAGTAACGTCTGCTAGTGCATTTCCCTGTCCAATGAGATCAGTCACTTTCCTATGTGCTTGGCATTTTATCACTGCTAACTTCTTGGGGAGGAGGACTGCTTGCGCCAAGGCGGAGACTAAATCTCCATGCAGGATGGGTGTACCGTGTGAAGTCAGGAACCCTCTTTCTTTCCATAAGATCCCAAAATGGTGAACCACCCCGAAGGCATATTGGCTGTCGGTGTATATGTTAACTGTCGTGTCAGTCGCTAAGATACATGCTCATGTGAGGGCAATGAGTTCTGCAGCCTGGGCTGAACGTTGGGGAATACGGGCTGTTTCCAGAACGGTTCGGGCTGTGGTGACAGCGTATGCAGCTGAGGTGGTGCCGCCGGGCAGTTTGATGCACGAACCATCCACCCATAGTTCTCCATCTGGTTCTAGAAAGGCGGTGTCCTGAGATCTATTCTACTCTTTGTTTGTTCATCGGTTAGTGTCACACAGTCGTGTAGTGGAGTCACGCTAGGATCATTTTCGGGTAGGGGTAACAGTGTGGCTGGATTGAGGGTGGTGCATCGCTTTAGGGTAATGTGCGGTGCTAGCAGGGTCAACTCATATCTTGTCAGTCGGGCGCTAGTCAAGTGTTGGGTTTTGGTCTGGTTTAGTAGTGTGTCGACTGCATGGGGTACTAAAACAGTGACTGGATTGGAGAGTACTATTCCTTCGCTCTGGCGTATCGATATCGTGCTGCAGCTGCCACAGCGCGCAGGCATGCTGGCAGCGCTCTGGCTACTGGATCAAGGGTGGCAGAGAAATATGCACAAGGGCGTTGTTTGTGACCAATTGATTGTGTTAGGACAGACAATGCACATCCTTCCCTCTCGTGCATGTAGAGGAAGAATGGTTTGGAGTAATCCGGGGTTCCTAGGACAGGCGCTGAACAAAGGGCATTGCGTAGTTCTTTAAAGGCTGACTGGCATTCGGGGGTCCAGGGGAGAGGTGAGGGGATGTCTTTAGCTAGGAGGGAGAGAAGGGGTTTGACAATGAGGCTAAAGTTCGGTAACCACTGTCGGCAAAATGAAGTGAGACCTATCAAAGAGCGGACTTGTTTCTGATCTTTGGGGACAGGGGTGTCTAGAATTGTCTGGATCCTGTCAGGCGTGAGTTTCCTCCCTTCTTTGGATAAAAGGTGACCCAAATAGGTCACTTGTGATTTACAGAACTGCAATTTCTTTCGGGAGACCTTGTGACCATTCTCAGCAAGAAAATGGAGTAGTTTGATGGTGGCAGTGACGGCTATTGGTATGGTGTCCGCTGCTAGAAGGATGTCGTCTACATATTGTATTAGTGCCACTCCATCTGGCAATTGTATGGCGTCCAACTGTCTTTTAAGCGCCTGGCTATAGATGCTTGGGCTCTCAGTGTACCCCTGAGGTGCTCTGCAAAATCTGTACGAACGGGAGTTTAGGGTGAATCCAAATAGATAGCGGCTGTCCTTGTGTATAGGTATGGAAAAGAATGCGTTTTTGAGGTCAATTACAGTGAAGGTGGTGGCAGTGGAGGGGATTAAAGTCTAAATTGTCGTGATGTTGTAAACTACTGGGTATTGTGGCACTACGATTTTGTTTATCTCCTGCAGGTCAATGATGAAGCGGTAGGCTTTTCCGTCTCCCTCTCCCTGTCTCTTTACAATCGGTAGTATGGGAATGTTACAAACGTTGCTCACTACTTCCTCTACCACCCCTGCATCTACCAAAGAGTGTATGATCTCTGTCAGTGCCTTCACACCCACTGGCGATATTTTGTACTGCGGTACTTTCGGTAGGGTTGCGTCCTGTCGTATTGTTACGTGTACTGGGTCAATCATCATTCGTCCTACGTCTGAATCAGCCCTAGCCCATAAGTGTGATGGCAAAGTGTCCAGTAGGGATGCGTCAGTCTCGGAGATGGGAAACATGTGCTGAGAAGGGTTCTCTCTATGGCGCTGGGGGTTGTCATACAGGACGACACGCACTCCGTCTGGTGAGCATCTGATAGTCGCATGGAAGTGTTTCAAAAGGTCGAGACCCATAATGGCGTCTGGGGTGTTGGAAGAGAGGAGGAATGTCGTTTCGACGCTATTGTTGTCAAGGTTAAAAGGGATTGGTCGGGACAAAGGGTTGGTGGAGGGCGTACCGTCAAATCCTATTGAGGTCACATGTGAGCCTGACAAGGGTGCCCTTTGAATCAGTCGTTTGGATAGTGCACTACGTGTTGCTCCCGCGTCTACCAGAAATGGCGACTTTGTGCCCAGGACCTCAGCGGTAACATAAGGGCCTTGCTGATCAACATAGAGCTCGATTGGATCCCTCCCTTGCCCCTGGCTGTCCTATGCAAAGTCATACGTATTGTCATAATCTGTCTGTTGGTACTGATTCTGTTTGGGATGGTCAAATGTGTTCACTCTTCCTGGCCTTTCCTCGCTTGCTTCACTCGCGTACCCTCTCCCACGTCCTCTTCCTCTCTGTCCACTTGCTATTTCCCTCGCCCCTCTGCCCCTACCAGCTCCTAACAAAGCCGGGCATTGGGTTTTCCAGTGTCCATATTCTTTGCAAAATGCACATTGATCTTGTCCTAGGTCTTGGCGTCCTACATATGATGTCGATGAATTGTTTCTAGGTGGCTGTACTCTAGGGGTATTCTGCTGGTATCCTCCCCTATATTGCTCCCTTCCTGTATTCGCCCCTGGAGTTGTGCTACCATTACCCTTTCCTTCAAGTCCTTCTTTTTCCTTTCTGTAGCCCTGTCATTTTCGTTTCTCTGATGCTCATAGTACTGGGCCATTTGGAGAATGGCCGCCGGTTTAGATGCTGCCCAACTACTTTCGCTGGCTTGTAATTTCTGGGATACATCTGGCAGAAGTCCTTTGACATAGTTCTGCACAAATAAGTGGTGTCCGGTTGCGGTGGACATGTCTTGTCCACTGTAATCGGAGAACACCGTTTCAAATTTGGAGAAATACTCTGAGACATCCTCTTGTGGTTTCTGGCGGCACGCGGTTACTATGGACCAGTCTATCTTTTTCTCTGGGATCAGCGTTTTCACTTTCTGCACTATTTTGTCAGGGAGGTCCAATATTGCTTTAACCGGTTTTTGACCAGGGTTCCGCTGTTTATCTAGTGTGTTGAGTTGTTCCCAGGTATGACCAAGCAGTTCGGTATGGTCTATTTTCCTAATCTGTTTCCACACATCTGCTGGCAAACATAACCCGAAGAACAAGTCTATGTCGGCAAGTGTCATTATTGTTGATCCCAGAGCGGTACCTAGCTCGGTGTAAAAGGCGGTGGGGTTCTTTCGTAAACTGCAAAGATTTACGGAACGTCAAAATGTCCTGTCTGTCCCATGGTTGATACACCCAATTGTAGACCACCCTTCCTCTAGCGTCTTGATGGTTCATATCGTCATGAGTCCCTTGTCCTCTAGGAGGTACCAAATAAGGGGCAGCTTCTTTTATCGGCATCATGCTATCTGGTTTTTCCACCTATGGGTCCTGCTATCTTAGATGTCCAGTCCTTATCTATCCGTCCTTGTTCCACGAGGTGACGGAATACCTCCAGTGTGGATGAAAAGAGTTCTGTAACATCGTTGTCGCCTTCATCTCCGGTGTCTACCTTCCTATAGAGAGCCACTAGCCGCTCGGGCCCTACATCTTGGTACTTCTCTTCATATGCAGTAAGAGTGTGGTAACAGAGACGTACAATAAAGTATCGTTTGCAGTTTTCAACATAGGAGTTGCATATGTCAGTTACATACTCTTCTGTCTCTTTCCTATCTATGAGGGATTTAACTATTTTATCAATGCCTGCTCGCTCATTTTTACTTAATCGCGGGACCCTGGGCGCTCCTTTTCTTTTGATCCTACCTCTACTACTGTATCCTTTGATGAGGCATTTGGTGTGGGTGACTCGGTGGGAGCAGAGGCGGTGGAGACTGAGGCAATCGTGCCATCTCCGGCTATACTTTGGTGGTCCTGGCGTTGTACTACGGGATGAGTAGGGGCGTAAGGGGGTGGCATGTATATGATTGGGGGACCTAACAATAAATCATCATCTACCCTTTGTTTTGCTGGTAACTTGGGGTAAAGAGTCGAGGCGTTCTAACAGGGCATTGACCTGATATTTGTGATTCCTGTTCCTTTTTATCGATTTCCTTTTCTTTTAGTTTTTCTTCTAATCTTTTACAGGCTTGGTAAGCTGATTTTCGCGTTTCTTTATCTTGTCTAGCTTCGTCCCTTTTCTTTCTTTGAGCTGCCTCTTTTCGCCATAAACCAAAACTGTCAAACATGGCTGGTCTAGTTTTCTTTTTGTGGAGAGCTAATTCTAACGTTTCTATTTTAGCGGGATCGAAAGATCCCGTCAGTGGCCACTGATTTACCCGGTCCTTCCTAGTGTATTTATGCCATAGTTTGCTATAAACTACGGTGGCTAATCCATACTTTACGTACATGTCCTTGTTAGGGGTGCCTTCCGGCGGTGCCGGCTGACTGACCTCTAACGAACGGTCTGGTCCAAAACAATTACAATCAAACAATCTAGAGAAAACAGGCATGACGTATTTATCGGTCAAAAATGAATATCTCAATCAATCAATTTGGACAAAAAGTCTGCACTACCTGTCCTTCGCTGCCTGCAAAGAGAGAGAATATTCCTATTCTTTGTTGTTTGCAAGCAGGGAAATGTCGCAAATAACTCAATATCAAAAAAGGAATACTAGTATTTCAATCAAACTATTCAATCAATCAATCAATTTAAGTCGTTTTTTCACGACCTTACCCGGACCGTATGGACGGTTCTTCGTCTTCCCCTTCCAGCGCCTGGTTGTCCTCTCACTCCAACAATCAATGCGGCGTTCCTCTAAGGTCCCAGTCAGGACCGCAGGTCACTCGAGAGAGGTCCGTTCGGAACCGGTGAAGTTCAGTCGATCGACAGCCAGACAAGGGTCTTCTCAGGCAGGTATACCCCAATCGTTTAGTCGTTCACTCCGTCGTTAGGACCTCTCTACTGGACCCACGCTGTCGCTGATGGGCCCCCACGTTTGGGCGCCAATTTGTGAAAGGCAGCGAGTCTTCTAAGACCCTCAATGCTGCCCGGTGCAGGGTTCCACCTCTAATTCACTTTGGGTTCGCTATCAAAATAATGAGGCAAGCGCTGGAAACTGGAAGACAAGAAAAAGGTTTATTTCTCATGAGGAGATCACGTCAACTGCACACCGGGATGTCTGAGGGAGGTGTTCTGCTGATAACTCCTTTGGCTCTTCCTTTTATACAGGTTTGACACAATGCATTGGTTTCATCAACATGGTTACACAAGCTTGGGGCTCCCGCCCCGGGCAGGTTGTCACACAAGCCCAACAGTAATTCTCTTCCCACCCAGGTCAAACAGACAATCTTATCTTGCAGCTGGACCTTGCTTCAGGGTCTAAAACATGTGAGACCGGCCAGATCTAAGAGTCCGTTCTGTTGATAAAAACAGGTCCCATTGTTGGTAACAACAAGTCTTGCTGTTTGCAGTGCAATAAATCATGTTGCAAGAGTCTTTTTGGTGTTTGGAACCTGTTTGTGTAACTAGGTGCAGTGAGGGGTAGAGTGTCCAAAGGTTTGCCTGAAAACAGAGATGAGAGGAAAAACGAGTTTGTGGCAGCAAGTGGCGCTGAGGTTTGTTGCGGCAAATAGAGTTTATAGCCCCCAGCACACGTACCAGGTCGGTCAGAGGGTCAGAGGGATGCTAGTAAGGGCAGGGTGAAACAAAGGTGACCAACAGAGTACAAAATGGCTGTGATAGATTAAAATGACTGCAACTTATGTGCACATAGAATTCCACCAGACAAGATGGCGCAGGTAATGTTCACGATTGTCGTTTTGCTTTTAACAATTCCATAGAGTGAAACTCCGCAAACTACTCCCAGGACTAGTGAGAAGATGAGAAAAGAGAGTACCTGACATCACCCGTAAAAAAGAAGTTAGATTTTTTAATAAAGAGGCATCTTTTGAAATTTTTCTATATCATGCCTACTTACATGCAGTGTGTGCCAGGATTATATCTGGGGATTCTGTTGTAGTGATTACTAATTATGTTTGATATGCTACCCACAGATACAAATGTAGGCCCAGTGAGAGATGTTGTTACTTAACAACAAGCCACAAGTTCACCAAAATCCCCAGCAACCAAACAACGCACGAGAAGCGCCTCCTGGAAATGGAAACTGTTATGTGTGCTTCGAGGAGAGGCTTAACACAAATCAGTAAAACAGCTTAAGGAATAGCAGTGTGAGAGCTTTTGTGCAATATTCATATTTGTGCAATATTAATAACATGCAGACTATTAATCAATACACAAATTCACATGTATACACTGATATCATGTTATTGTTTTTGAAACAATTTGATACCTGTTAAAGTGCATTTTCCTGGCTTATGCTAACTAGGCCTTAGCTAGGCCTCAGTGCCATCTGTATTAAAATGGATTTATTATCATGTTTTTGTTCCTTTTATTATTTCTACTGCATGTAGTCAAGCAAGTCATGTTTGTTTATTTCCAATTGACACTGTTCTCAAAGAAGATTCTCTAGCATTGGATCAGTAATGTTACTTTTCTTCAAGGTTCTTCTGCCTGCATGCGGTATTGCATTCATTCACAATGGTTCACTGTTGTTTTTGTAAAAGGTTTGTTCTGACATCGCCGAATGATGTTAGCTCAGAGGGTGATGAAACAATATTCATGTAGTGGGATAGTGCTTAGGTGGTAAGGCTGTAAGATGCTTTTTATTTCAATGTTCTGATTTGTTGAACATTTATTTCTTTGTTCACACCATGTTGAATCTGCAGTTTTCATTATGTTAATTGAGAAGATTCCATATAAAATCAGTCGAATTTGGGGGTGAGCCAGATGACTTTCCCATGCTGCTGGGTATGCTGTTCGATTTACTGATTTTGCTGCTCATTTGGGATTTATACTCTTTTTGATTTTGTCCATTATTCTGCATTGTCTTATGACTGTGATCCCTCATGGCAATGACTTTATGCATCTGCACTTTATAATTTCTGTTTTGTACCTTTTGAATGTTTCTAACAAATGTTCATAAATTTCAAATTCTGCCCCCAAACTCACTTATTGAGTCAGTCCTTTCTTATTTTACTGTATTTTGGATATGTTGGCTTGCACCTTATCTTGGGGACACATTGCCTCATGAAATTGAGTTTTAACACCATCCCGGATTCGCCACTGGGGGCGTGCTTTGGGTTGAAAGAATTTAGGGGTATCCAATGCCCACACACACAGCCTGCATGCTGATGAAGTGCAAGTGGTGTCTGTTGAGAAAAAGGTGTGATATGTGGTGAAGTTGCTGAAGTATATTACAAATGAAACGTGTTTAACGCGCCAATCCGTCACACAGCCTGGTGAAGGAATAGTTCCAACCAGTAAACCAATTTACATCATGTACTCCACAC
This sequence comes from Calotriton arnoldi, assembly GCA_963921515.1. NCBI lineage: Eukaryota > Metazoa > Chordata > Amphibia > Caudata > Salamandridae > Calotriton > Calotriton arnoldi. The sequence goes on from CAWUFW010007476.1 coordinate 148,818, forward strand.
TTAGTCCAAACATTAATCCGTTTTGTTTTAGATTTTTATTCCAATGATTCTTGTTTCAAATTTTATCCATCAGTTTACATCCACTTTGAAGACAGCGCAACTCCACAATTATTTCATGTTTTTAATTGATTGTCCTCTGCATGCCCATCCAGGCCTTGTCAGCGACACGTTAAAAGGAATGAACATTTCATATTGAGTAGCCTCATGTTATTCCACCCAATGCATTTCGGGCTATACAGCCCTTCGTCAGGGGTAACTTTACAGCCGTGACCGGCAGGGTACTCTCCCCCTCCGCGCTCTCTCATCAAAGCATGCTCCCTCGCTTTCGCCTCCATCTACTGCTGAAGTGTCACGTGTGTCCAGTGAATGGCACCTAGTACATAAGAGACAATAGACCTTTGTAGCAGTCTGAGAGTAAGAAGGGTTAACAACAATTCAAAATTTAAAAACAGTGTGATCATTAGGACCACACAATAAAAGTCTGAATCAGTGACTTGAAGTTAAAAGGTTTATGACAGACTCAAAGCCAGACTAATGTAAATCAATCTCAAGAACATGCTGAAAAAATATAAGATTATCAAAGGACATCCAAAGCGACAGACCGTATTGGTCCTTAACAGAAAACAAAATATAGGGATCTCAGTGGCTTCAATTCAGAAGATAAGGAAAAGAGTTTGATGACTAGACATATGGTTTTGATTCTTCTCCACTTACATGGACAAAGATTTTCAGTATCTGCTAAGCCCTACACTCACCTAAGGACAGGGAAACCCTATAGAATCAAGGAAGCAAGAAAGGTGTCTGCATCAGAACTTCTGTAAAAGTTCTATAAGAACTCATGTATAGCATGGAGCCACACAATCAGAGATGATAAGAGAGGTCTGTACCTCTCAAAGTCTAAAGGGAATCTGACTAACCCAAGGTGGGTTCACTAATCAAAATGCACAAAATACATTCAAGAAATTTGACCTCAGGCATATCACAGTACTTTTCCAGTGCCCAAAAAAAGAACTTGGCGCCTTGAAAACTACTCCCATATTCCAGTCTCCGCTTCCAAGGCGCCCTTGCATTCCTCCCTTCTGATAGTACCAACTGGTAACACTCCCTTCATTGTTCATTATAATTATTCAAACATTGCAAGTTATCTTTTGCCTCACTTTCTCTGAAATACAATGTGCTTTTCACTAACTAATGAATGCCGTTGGAATGCCTGCAGAAGAGAGAAAAACATGCAGAAAAACAACTTTCACGTTAGTATTGAATGTATCGACTATAAGCTTAAGGCCCTCAATCATGCTACCTTAACATTTCTCTTTAAATGCATATTAATACTACAACCTACATATAATCCAATAAATGAAATCTTTAATAAAAAGAATCAACTATTTTATACTTGTTGGAAAACGAGGCAGTATCTGTGAGGCCTGCACAAATAACATGATTACATTTGTCCTTCACTGGGAACCAAACATCCCATTGTAGCGCTTGACTCTCAGAGGGTAGCGTTGCAGAGCAGTCTAAGGCTTACTCAAGGGAGGTGGTGTGGGCTAGTAATCGCCATTTACCAGTACGCAGAAATAACACTCAATAATTGATTGTCCAGTCTGTACTTTGCTTTATAAAAGGAAGAGTACCTTTATTTAACACACACACTACTCAATACTATGCACCAATTTACAAATATACATAAGCTGTTGGAATTACTTTGTGACATTGCATAACATTCCCACCCCTCCCGAAGGGGGGGGGGGGTGGGGGTCTAGTACCACCACTCCCATGTATGCACATCTTCTTGCCCCCTAATGCAGTGGGTTGAACATAACCTGGAGCGAGGGCCTTGCTCACTGGCACTATCCCAGTGGCGACCCACCCCATTATCTCACCAAGCATTTAAAATGGGCACACCTGCCCTGGTGACACATAACCCTGACAGAGCATCTCATACTGACCATACAGTATACACCTCTACACCTTAGTGGCTAACAGTCTGGGTTGTTCTTCACCTAACGCAGTAGCAAGAATACATGTTTGGGCATCACTTAGAATGACAGTACTCATCATAGTTGATAACAGTTATAATGCATTGCAATTAAAGCCCCTAAAAGGCATCACAGTTAAAATCACAGGATTAAGCATATACAGCCAGACACCCTAGCAGGAATGTCTAGCAACATAACCCCACTTTGCTTATGACTTCACATTACATATGTGACTTTCAGTCCCTCTGAAGAAATAACATTGGTAAATGCACTTCGCGAGCAATTACCCCTCTTCACCTCCAGGGGATGCCCTTCTCCAGACATCCCCAGCTCAGCCCTTCATACCGTGGTGCAGTCCCCTATGCACCCCCAGCTGTAGAACAAAAGTTCCAGCCCCGGGATGCTGATGACTGCTGGCTGAGCCCTTGAGGGGCTATCTCCACTGAGTCCCCAGAGACTTTGGGGGGGACTTTCCATCTTCATGCTGGGGGAGACTGCGTTGCTTCTGCAGCTCCCCCGGCACCTTTTCACTCACTTGGAGGTGACCCCGTCCTCCTGGGGTCACCACAGGCAGAAAACGGGCATTTTCCTGCAGGCCTGTCTAGGCTCTGCAAAGCATTATGGGGCGTTCTTCCCCAACCCGTGCATCTTTTATGAGCGGCTCTCCACCTGTGCCGGGGAGAGCCGCGCTGCCGGTGATGGTGGCCCTGCACCGCATTGGCCCATCGTTGGGGGCCCGGTCCCACCCAGACCCCGTACTGCCAGGTGAGTGCTTGCAGCTCCTGCTGCCTCGCTCTTCGGGGTCCAGGTCCCACCCGGGAACCCCGCCCTGCAGGCTCGCTGGGGAGCTACTCGGGGAGCCCACCCCGTTGGCTCCTGCTGGCTCCCTGTCTGGCCAGCACCCTCGCTAGCTGCCGCGGGAGCCGGCATCTCTGTTCTGGTCTGCCCGCTCCTGTGGGCAGACATGGAGACTCCCGATGGTCCGGCCAGACCTCGGGGAAGTGCGACAGCACTCCCCCTCCTTCCTCCTGCCACGGGGGAGTGCGGCGGCACTGCCCCACCTGTGCGGGGCACCCTGGGGCCCGGAGTTGGGATCCCGGGCCCCTCCCCCTTGGAGGTCTTCACGGGGAGCGCAACGGCGCTCCCCGACTTGTCTTCGGAGCGACGGGGCCCGGAGTTGGGATCCCGGGCCCCTGGGAATTCTTTGCGGGGTGTGCAACGGCGCTCCCCGGCTTCTTTTCTCCCATGAGGGGGGGCGCAACTGTGCTCCCCTCCCTCTGGTCTCATCGGGGGCCAGGGTGTGCTCCTGGCACTCCATTCGGGCAGTTTCACAGGGAGCGCGATGGCGCTCCCCGACTTAACTTCTTGTGGGGGCAGCCCCAGGGACCTGACCGACCCCGGGGGCACATCTTGGACCGGCGGTGGAGCCCCAAGTGCTTCGTCATCGGTCCTCCCTGAGGTCAAAGGTCGCCTACCTTCTCAGGGCGTATCTCGGCCCCCAGGTGGCCGATCTGCTCCATTTTGGCCTCTTCTTGCTCCTGGTGGTGCTCCCCAGCCACTGGGAGCACTTTCTTTCATCCTCCTGGTCTCAGGGAGGGTGAATTCATCAGGGCACGGTCTTCACTGGCTCCCTGCGCCAGCCCCCTCATCCAGGCTCTGGTTATGAGCTGAGTCAGAGGAATGTGACATTTCTGGATGACCCACAAGCAGTACAGATATGGCTTTGGACTCAGCAGAATACTTCTTCTCACCTACGTTACAGTGGGTTGAACATAACCTGGAGTGAGGGCCTTGCTCACTGGCCCTATCCCAGTGGCGACCCACCCCATTATCTCACCAATCATTTAAAATGGGCACACCTGCCCTGGTGACACATAACCCTGACAGAGGATCTCATACTGACCATACAGTATACACCTCTACATCTTAGTGGCTAACAGTCTGGGTTGCTCTTCACCTAACGCAGTAGCAAGAATACATGTTTGGGCACCAGCTGAAACTGCAGCCCTGTGGATTACCTTGCTGTAAAAGAACTAAAGAGTGGACTCCCTGCAAGCTACAGGTTAGCAGAGCTCACCTGGAACATCACCACCAAGGATCCTCAACCTGGAGAACTATCAGTGGATTTGTAAGGGGTTTGTCCAAGTGGATTGTGGAAACTGAAGTCCTCAACTTTCAAGGACCATCTTGGAGCTTCCAGACCCTTGAAGTGAGTTTGAGACACCTTGGTACCCTTTGGGGAACTTCAGGAAGAAGTTCCAGAAGTTTGGAGAAGTTTGGAGCAACTTTGGAGCAACTTTGGAAAAAAGTTCCATAGGGGGACCAACTCAACCTGGCAAGCCAAGCCGCCTGCCATCAACCGTGAGCCGGCCAAGCCATCCAGGTTTGTCCCGCTGAAAGCTCCGTAGGTCCGACTTCCAGAGTTTGATCGGGAGTAGAAGAAATCCGAGGCCGGCAAACCCTCACCGAATCCGGCCTGGTGAAGAGCATCCAAGGACCCCACTTTGCTTATGACTTCACATTACATATGTGACTTTCAGTCCCTCTGAAGAAATAACATTTGTAAATGCACTTCGCGAGCAATTACCCCTCTTCACCTCCAGGGATGCCCTTCCCCAGACATCCCCAGCTCAGCCCTTCATACCGTGGTGCAGTCCCCTACGCACCCCCAGCTGTAGAACAAACGTTCTAGCCCCGGGATGCTGATGACTGCTGGCTGAGCCCTTGAGGGGCTATCTGCACTGAGTCCCCAGAGACTTAGGGGGGGACTTTCCATCTTCATGCTGGGGGAGACTGCGTTGCTCCTGCAGCTTCCTCGGCACCTTTTCACTCACTTGGAGGTGACTCCGTCCTCCTGGGGTCACCACAGGCAGAAAACAGGCATTTTCCTGCAGGCCTGTCTAGGCTCTGCAAAGCATTATGGGGCACTCTTCCCCATCCCGTGCATCTTTTATGAGTGGCTCTCCTGCTGTGCCAGGAAGAGCCGCGCTGCCGGTGATGGCAGCCCTGCGCCGCATTGGCCTATCATTGGGGGCCCAGTCCCACCCGGACCCCATACTGCCAGGTGAGTGCTTGCAGCTCCTGGTGCCTCGCTCTTCGGGGTCCCAGTCCCATCCGGGAACCCCGCACTGCAGGCTCGCTGGAGAGCCACTCGGGGAGCCCACCCCGGGTGGCTACCGCCGGCACCTCGCGTGCAGTACAGATATGGCTTTGGACTCAGCAGAATACTTCTTCTCACCTACGTTACAGTGGACTTTAGTGCGTGTCTGGAATTTGTAGGCCCTAGGGAAGTGAAACTATCCCATGTGATCCCCATCCTCATAGGAGAATAATGGTGTGGTCCTTCAGTGAAAACAGTAAAGCACACTGACTTTCCCTTACATGTTTCTTCCCATTGTATAAGCCTATTCCATGTCACCACCCAGCTCTGCATAATTCCTGCCACACCATTCTATCTGTACCTGCTCCTGGGCTGCGCATGCCAGGAATCTCCCCTGCGCAGCCCCTACACATGTGCACACACATGTACACATGTGTCTGCATGTAACCAGCCCGGTGCCCCTTACTCCGGCTGCAGCACAGCGGCCTACTCTCACCAGGGAGACACCGGTAAAATCCACATGCAGTCTCTTTCATCATGAGTTCACTGTGGGTGAGTCCTTACTTATGAGGCTCTCCCACAGTAAAAGCTCAACAAATAGGTGTTCAAAAAGCAAAAAATCTGGGCGGCTTAGATGGTCAGAACCACCTTCTAACAATACTGTACTCTTATAGCCTTAGAGCCTGCCGTAGCGGGCTCTACTGGCCATAAAGGCCTGCTGTGGCTCGACCTTTAACAAGGGAGAGGGCCCTTAATGGCCAGTAGAGCCCACTACGGAGGGCTCTAAGACTATTAGAGCATTCCGCCCCTGGAGGGAAGACTGTTCTAATTTGTAAAACAAAGGCCTCACGGCCTCGGGCTCCTTGAGGCCTTTTGTTCACAGCAACATCTGTGAGCAAGCATTAGAATGTTGGAGCTCCGGGCTTCTATTGGCCATCAAAAGCCTGGAGCACTCCATTGTTTTCAGTGGAGCTCCCAACAATCCAATGTTCTAATATAGGTGACACAATATACCAATACATTTTAACTGAGCAAAAATGACAACTGGCCACAATTTATAAAGAAAGCATTAAACACACATATGATTCATTCTCACTAACCCCTGGCAAATGCACTGCATTAAATGCATTTTAGCATACCAGGTTACAATTTAACCTATAGAAGATTAATATCAGCAATCCCGATGTTTCTGAAAATGAAAAACGTTAGTATGCACACACATATGTCATAACACACAATAGATGCACTTTCTATATCTTTGGTGAACCATATCTCATTAGTATTATTGCATCACATGAGTACATAAGGTCAAATGTAAATATATATATATGGCCTAGCCAAACTTAAAAGGTTGGAGCCCAAAATTTGGCTATTCCAATCCCCCCTCTAATGGCGATCAAGCCATCACAGATTGCAATCAGATTATTATCAGATTAGACCAATTAAAACCTAGTGGTCGTGAGCATCTTTCGTCTGGACTCTACAGATGCTTCATATCATCAAATCATCTGCTATGACCTTCTTCTAACTCCACATCTGCTCTTTCTCTTCCCTCCCTGCCTCACTTGTGCATGTTGATATTCCTTAAGATCAGATCTAGAAATATCGTACAAAGGGTGATTATCAAAAGGGATTTAAACATGGCACCCAAATTTCCACTTCCCAGGCTTCCAAACCATCTGCCTATCCATTTCCAATAGCTTCCCAGGCACCTGTCACTTCCAACCCTTTCAAATCCTTTGTCAACCAGGATATATTCTTAATATATTTCTCCAGGTTCCTACTTTCATCTGAGATATACCTACAGCATTTCTGAACTTTCAACATCCAACAGACTCCACCATCTTCTGTGAGCAAAAGGTCTAACGCAAGTCGGTTCTGCAAGACCTTGGACCTTATCGCAATCATCTCAGTGTTTACAAGAAATAAGGAATTTGCGGTACAAGTAGCCAATTTGTCCTCTATTGTAGTCAGCGTCCTAATTTTCAGGTCATTCAGAATCATCCCTACAGACAGGATTATATGACCAAAAATATCCCCTACTACTTCTGCTGCACTAACACCTCATTAGTTCTGGATTTCTCTTCCCATACAGGATCATTAAAATGTTCTACATGATAAATCTTTGGGTAAACTATACCAACGGGTACCATGCCATCTATATGGCAATATCAAATATGTGTTTTGCCCACAAATAAAATAGACTCCAGGAACCCCAGGATCCTGTCCCTCCAGGAAATGAGAATTTTTCCCTCTTTCTTCAAAAGTATGTTCACTTTTGTTCCCCCTAAAAACAACGGGTATATATAACTCTGATCAACATGTATACACGACTTTCCCTTTGTGTTTCCAATCTAAAACGAAGACAGGTACATTTCCTTTTTCCTGATATTCACTTTTCCCTGATGTTCAATTTCTTCACTACTTCACTTGTGATTTTTGAGATCCTTATAATTTTCAGTTTGAGATTTTAGATCTCTCCATCTATCTTCCACAAAATCCAAAAATGTATTTTCCATGTCTGACATCAAACAAGTCAAATTATGTCTGTGTGCATATGCTGTGTCTGATGACTTAAGGGCTACAAATTATTTGTCTCCAATCTCTGCACCTTTAAAATAAGGATACTTATTTAAATGTTTGATAAGGGGGAACCTGTTAAAGAACTACATCATAATTCAAAAAATAATATTGGAAAGCACCTTCTGCATAGAATATACTTAATAGAAGACTACAAGAAATACCATATGTCAGAGGGAGATGTTGAGATAAGTAATTCCCTCTGACGCAGAATCGGGTACCTGAATGCAAACATAAAAACTTCCATCATTCATCATGTCTATATACTCATTAAGCAATCTAAAATTAACATTCGAGGTATAATCCCCTCTTGATACATCTGTGTGTAATTTCTTAACCCTCCCACCAGCATGTTACTATAAGAAGAATGTGGTGTGGTAGAGGCAACAGTAGACTTAAATTCCGCTGAGCTATCTGTAGTTGAATTTAACCCTTTAGGCACTATAACTAATACTACAACTGAACTAATGTCATTGGTATGCCTACTATGATATAGCAAAGCCTACTAGGATTAGGATTGGCTTCCATTACTTCGTTGGAATCTAAACCGTGCATGGAATGTAGCAGCTGCGGAGACTTCTCTGTCAATCTCCACCAGGGCAAACAGCAAAACCAAGTTTGAATTATTGTGCAACAAAATGATGTACTCCGCCTGGGCTTAGTACAAAGTCTTTATGAATCTTCTTTTTCCCCTACAAATTTTACGAAATGTCCTTGATAATAAATGGTTCTAGCTCATTCACTATTAGTGCCAATATGAAATGCTTCAATTCACCAACTAGCACAGCAAACATTTCTGAATCCAAAAAGGAAATTCAGCCACATCTAGGATAAGATGTCTCAAGGCACTCAGTCTTGTCAACAGAGGAAGTTCAAAGGTAAGATCAAACTGGAGATCAAGTACCCGAAGTTTGAATTGAACTTTCACAGTGATCCCCAAATTCCCAGAACTTGTTTTCCCTGTCATTTGCAAGAACATATGTCCATTCAGAGGATAAGTACCTCTGACAGGACACTCTTGCTTGCTTCGAATTCCTGAGTGTTGTCTTTTCGCCTTCTTCACTCAGGTCTGAATCCTCTATATCCTCTGGATATCTGGGAGATGGCTTTCTCCTTGCGGGACCAGTCTCACCTTCTCTCGCCTTCTCGGCCACTGTTCTACTGTTGCCCCTCTCAGTTCTCTAACACTACGTCCTTCCCCAGGTTCTGAGTCTATCTCTGGGACAATCACTGCATTAGCCTCTCCTTCACCAGTTTCATCATCCAACTTTCTAGAACCCTTCTTAGGCTGATCAAGTGCTGTTTCAATTTCTGACTGTCCCACAGGCTCTTCTATGAGAGGTGTTGTTATTTCATGAAAGGGGCAGCATGGATCCAATTGGGGAGACCCCCGCAATTCACAACAGTTGTAGTTACAAGAATGACTTGGCATGGCCCTCACCAACGAGGCTCCAAACACGACTTCCGTGCATCCTTCTTCACCACCACCCAGTGTCTGGGACTTAGGTCGTGGCACCGCTCCTGGTGCGGTGGGGCTGTAGCAGCTTCAACCTGATGTGACACAAACCACACCACGTCAATCCTTTGCAGTAATCTGGTATCATATCATCAGTAATGTTTACAAGAGCATTTGAAAGTACAGCTGGCAATCTCATTGCCCTTCCCATCATGATCTCATGGGGAGACAGTCCTGTTCTATAATTGGGTGTGCTGCACAGATTTACCAACACCAATGGCAAAGCATCCAGCCATTTCAAAGACATAGAAGCAGACACTTTGGCAAGTCTTGATCTCATCATCCCATTGGCTTCCTCCACCAGACCTGAAGCCTCCTATTGGAGCACATTCCTTCCCCTGGAACTCTAGTCTTCTATATCTTGCCTGTTTTGTGGAACTGTACACCCTTTACCTACACTCCTCAGGTAGGTAGCCACAATGCAGTCTCTGTTCAAAGAGCAAGGCAGCACACAGCATCCTCAGCACTTCATTGTTGAAGTGTGTGCCTCAGTCGGATTCCAAAGAAGCTTGGAAGCAGATCCTTGGTATCAACTCCCTCAACAAACACTCTACTTCTTGTCAGATATGCATCAACTCATCGTGAAAAGATGTAGACAACAATCAGCACATATCTCAGCTCGTTGCACATAGGCATCTCAATAAAGTCCATCTGCATCCTGTTGAAGCGACCACATGACCTCCCTATGTGACCCAATGTCACTGCAGTTCCTTTCCCTACATTTTTCTGTTGACACACAACACATTTGTGACATAATGCTTCTGCCATCAACATGGATTTCGGATTAAATCATGTTTGGAGAAACAGTCTAACCATGGCACCCCTCCCTACATGAGTCGGACCATGGTAATGTCTAGCCATTGGCAGCAACAAACTATTTAGCAACACAGGTCTACCATCTCATGAATCCCATATTTCATCCTCATCTCATTTAACACACCCTGCATTTACCCAACTCTGCTGTTCTGCTTCCGACACCACTTCTTGTCACATCTTAACTTCAGCCCAAGGATCAGCTACTGTGAGCAAAAGGTTATAATTGTTCTTCTCTGTTCTCTCATTTACATACTCTCCATTAAATGTACAAGCATTGCAAGCAAAGTACCTTGCAACTTCATCAGCATACCTGTTTCCGACTGTCACATAATCATCTCCATTGCAATGGGTGGAAAATTTCACGACCGCAACTTGCACAGGCAATTGCAAAGTCTTTAGCACTTTTCTCACCTGTTCACCATTACGGATCCTGATGATGTCATAAATCCCCTCTGAGACCACAACTGTCCGAAGTCATGCACTACACCAAAGTCCAAAGGCAAGCAGCTTCCACTTCTCCTGAAATGGAACAAACTGCATCAGCAACTCTCAAATTTCCTTTGTGATCTTGTAAACATGACCCATTCACAAACAGTATGTAATCAGATTCAGGTAGTGGTTCATCTTGTATATCTGGTCTTGACTTGGTGCATAGTTCAGTGACATCAACACAGTAATGCTCCATTTCATCATCATCATTGTCATTCTCAGGATGTGGTAGCAAAGTGGCAGGATTCAAATCAGAACCTCTCTTTAAGTTAAGGACACGTTCTCGGCTGCCAGTATGCTTTGCTCATACCTGGTCAGGCGACTTCTCATGAGGTGCTGTGTCCTTGTTCTAGTTAACACAATTTAGACAGAATGAGGAACACTCATAGACCGATTACTATACTTTTGCACCTTTCAATGCTGACACCTGTTGCTGCCACTGTTTTAAGGCAGCCAGGCAGCACTGCAACCACTAGATCTAATGTGGCTGCAAAATAGGCAATTGCTCTTCGGCCACCATCCGCGTTTCTGTGTTAGCACTGAAAGAGTGCAGCTCTCTTTCACTGAAAAAAAGTGAAAACACTTTGGGGCCGATTCCGATTCGGGCCGGAAATCTCTCCGACCGAGCCGGACCCGGAGAGATTTCCGACCGAATCGGACCTGTGCAGCCCGACCGAACGAGTACGATGCGTCCGTATGCTATCGTACTCGAGTCGGTCGGACTCCCATTGAAGTCAATGGGAGCCGGTCGTACAACGCGTACGCGGGCTCCCATTGCCTCAATGGGTGCGAGGCGAACAAGGGCGCCCCCTACAGCGGGTACGCAGCGAAGCGACTCGCGCCGTACACGCACAGGTAGGGGGGACCCATGGGTCCCCCCTGTGTGCGACTCGTGCGGCAACGCGTACAGGGGGGTCCGACACGGACCCCCGAATTACGGCTCCGACTGCTCTTTCGAGCCGGACGGCGCGTGTCGGTCGGACTGCTCGCGGCGTGCATCGTACTTACCCGGCCGGGGAACGTCTCCATTGCGCGGTGCGAGTCGTGTCCGTGCGAGTCGGTCGGTGCGGTTAGACCCGGGAACGAGTCGGTCGGAGCGGTTGGGACGCCCGAACGAGTCGGTCGACGATTTCGCATCGTACTCGCTCGTCCAGACGCGCGTACGAATCGGTCGGGAAATAGGACTCCGAATTGGATCCGGTCATGCCAAATCCGATTCGGAGCCCTACCGGCCGAGATCGGAATCGGCCCCTTTGTTGTAATCGGACATTCCTAGTGCTGGGGCATGGCAGAAACTTTTTCCCAACTCTAATAAAACAACCAAACAGACATAGACCCAAGGCACCGGATCCAACACATCTTTGTGTGTTAGCCTCTGTAAAGGCTTGGCCACTATGGAAAAGTTGCGTATACACTGACAATTCCCAAAAACATCCTGACTTCTTTCTGTGTTGTAGGCAGATTCATTTGCGTGAACGCCAAAATTCTCTCTTGTGACACCCTTCTTGCACTTTTTTCAATGTGATGACCAAGATGTAGGACTTCTCTCAAACAGTACTGCAACTTATTTGGAGATGCCTTATGTCCATTCTCAGCCAAGTGATTTAGCAATGCAATAGTGTCAGTTTTGCGTGCTTCACACATATGTAGGGGTGGGCGGAATTTGCGTAGTCGCGCTACGCAAAGCTCCGCGAAATGGTAAAAAATCTCCGCGAGCACGCAAAAGTTCCGCGAACATGCGGAATTGCTTGTTCCGCCCGTTCGCGATGCTTTTTTCCTGTTCGTGAACGCTGTTTGCGTGCTCGGGGAGAAATATCTCGCGAACACGCATTTTGAAAGTGCGAACAAGCAAAAAACTCCGCGAAGCCGCTGATCGCGGAATTTTTGGCAATTTCGCATTCTCCGCGGAACGCGAAATTACCCAAATTCCGCAAATTCCGCAAGCGGAACGGAATTTACCGCCCAGGCCTATATATGACACAACCAGCAGGTCGTCAATATACTGGACCATGGCAGACCTACAGGGCAGAATAATGGTCTCCAAATTCATCTGAAGGATCTGATTGAAAATGGAGGAGCTCTCTGTATGCCCTTGTGGGACTCTGCACCATGCCAAAACACAGTTCTGAACTTAAATGTAACGAGAAACTGGCTGTCCTCATGCAAGGCTATGGAGAAGAATGCCTGGCACAAGTCAATTACAGTAAACCACTCAGCCTAACATAGAATTAGAAACAATATTACAGCAGGATTTGGTACCACTGGCCTACAGGGATCACAATATTATTAATTTTGTGAAGTTCATGCACTCTGCGGTACTTACCGCTAGGCTTCTGCAGGCCCATAATGGGCGAGTTACATGGACTCCCTTAATCTCCTTTAATATACCTTGTTGAATCATTGTCTCAATCATCTGAGTTATTCCAACAATTTTTTCAGGGGCCAAATTATACTGCAGTGTTCTATGATATTCCACATTTGGCTTTATCTGTAAAGGGACATGCTCAACTCTTTCAATGAGTCCAATATCCTTTCCTGAAAAATACCAAACTTCTGGTCCCACTGAATCTCTGTGATCTAACTGCAAATCTTCTGTCATAATCATTAGATACATTCCAATAATTAGATTCTGATTTGCCAACTTAAAGGCAATATCCTCATCGTGGGTTTGTAATTCTATTCCTTTTGTGGTACAATATATGGTGCAGTTCAGTTTGCACAACAAATCGCATTCTGACAAACTTACAGGTCTCGAATCCAGACCACAAATTGATGTTTATCCTCAAAAATTCCTATATTTACAGGAACATCCTTAGTAATGGAGTTTTCATTTGTTGATTAGCAACCCCAAGAACTTGGATAGTTCTTCCCAAGAGGGGTAGGTTTTGGGACTTCTCACAGTAGAACGAGTAGCACCAGTATCAACCAAAAATGATACTTCATAACCATTTACCTCAATATCTATAAATGAGCAGTTCTGGTCTACCTCCAAGACTGCGCCAAGCACACAATCTTCCTCCCCCCTCAGGCACAGTCTGGAGGACTGATCAATACCAAACTATTCACTAGCCTTAAACATGGGAAATTGTTGGTAAGGATTATTATTCTGGAAAGCATTCTGATTCAAATTCTGGACCTGTTTTGAAGAAAATCTGGGAACATTAGCAGCTTGCTGTCTCATTATGAGTTTGGGGGACCTGAATCACTGGGGCTTGTGACACATTAACATTCTAAGATCTAGGTCTGGGTACATTCCATTGCTGCATGGAATTACTGCTCTGAAGGTAGTACAAACCCTGGATTCTGACCATGATTTGTGGGATTAAGACAACATTCTCGCTTCGGATGCCCCAACCTATTGCAGTAGTGGTATGGATTAGACTTCTTCAATGTAGCTACATCAATTCTAGTACTAGGATCAATGGGGACACCCCGACCTCTACCTTGTGTCTGAAATCCACCTCTGCCCTGCATCGCCGGAGCTCCCTGTTGTTACACTCTACATCCGAGGGGCATTCCCTACAAATGGTAGATTCTGAATTCTTCTCTAAGCAGCCTTCATTTGTACCACCATAAATTTTTCCTTTAATTCCTTATGTCTCCTTTCAATCTCATTGTTGGAATATTTAGCATATTGCAAAATCTTGTCATCCAACTTTTTCTGTCAACAAATCAAATGCTGTTGAATCATCATACTAATCTCAGGCCTCATATGCATGGATCGTCTCTTTAAGTTCCTGGGTAATCTGATCAATCTTGACCCAGTCAATATCTTGGGGTGGCACCTTAGATTTCAAACACGTCATCACCTGATCATACTTCCTCATCACTGTAGCTGAAGGACCATTAGTCGCAGGATCGCTTCTCGGCTCTCTCTCGGGCCACTCTATGGCTATTTTGCACACCATTCACAAATCACTTTGGATCACAATGTCAAACAAGGTATTAAAATCAGTCCACAAAACCTTTGACATTTTCACAAACCGCTCAACTTGCTTGTACCACTCCACAGGCTCCTCTCTAATTTTGGGAAATTCATTTGTATATGACGCAAGATCACTCATTCTCCAAGGTACATATATGTAACCTCCACTAGGTTCTTCCCATAAAGGGAAGCTTTTAGCTCCAGTCCCCCACTACGGGAGGAGTTGGCTCTACCATCGTTCTCTTGGGAGTCGTTCATTTTGACCATTTAATTTGCCACTTCTTAAATTCACTCCAAATGAGGTTGCTATGAATTAATTCCTGAATTTGCATCTTCATTCCTGGTATTCTCATATCTTCTATGTCCTGATCATTAAAAGCGAGTCGGTGGCTTTTCTGTAAAGCCTTTGTCCACTCTAAATCTACTTCATATTTCTGAGCTAATTCAGATAGATTGTCATGTGCTTGTCTTGCTCTCCTAGTAACGTCTTTACTCATTAACAAAAGTTCATTCTTCTGATACGTTTCTATTAAATCCAATGCAAGATATCCACTTATCATTTCATCCAATTCCAGCTTCAATTTTCCCACATCCACCAAGGTTACTTTTAAAGTAGACTGAAGAGTTCCTTGACTCACTTCTATACTCCCACTCTCATTCAATGTAGTATTAAGAACTTTAAAAAAGTCTTTTAATTCATGAACATTAAGACCAGGATGTACCTCAGGGGCTTTAGCTACTCCCTTTACTTTAGGTGTGCTACTCTGCATACTTAAAGGCGGTTCCAAAATAAGTGAACCAAAATTGGGTAAACCCGGGAACGACTTTAAAGGTCCAAATCCAGTCTAATGCACAGATAGGTCTGCACTTGAACCACAAGGAGAACTTGCATTAATAGGATTTAAAGGAACAAATTCTCCCACCTTCTGACTCATGGGGGTGCTTTCTGATGCCTGTTGTTGAGCGGGAACAGCTGAGTTTTGAATCCTATTTCCACCAAGAACCACGTATATATATATATATCTATTATCTACTGGCGGTCGCCAGTAGATAGTTATAGTTAGGACCTATTTTCCATAGGAAATCCGCAACATTCTATTTGAAAAAACTCTTGCGTCGGTTGACGAATCTTCGCGAAATTTTCAAACTTTATGGCCCGCTCCAGTCCGCTCCTGTCCTGAAAGTCTCGGGGTGATTCGTCAAGCGGGGGCCGAGAAAAAAGGGGAGTCCCAAAACGTGTTTTCCCCATTCATTTTCCCATAGGAAACTTTAGCCATGGCTACAGCCCGAACTGCTGAACGGAATTACACCAAATTTGGCAAAGAGGTAGTTCTTGGTTCAGAAAGAACCCTTTTTGTTAAATGGTGTAAATCCGTTCAGTAGTTGCTGAGAAAATCAAAAGTAAAATCACATATATATCTATGGCCGCGTAGGGTCCGCGCACCCTCCCGATCACGAGCTGTATGCTAATTGGCTGTCAACACTCCAAATCAGGAAGTGTTGGCAGCCATCTTGTTCCTCAGTAGAACTGAGGAACAAGAAAGCAGTAAAAAAAGTGCACAAAACGAAACAAGGGGGCAGGGTAGAAACTCGGCAAAAAACGCGCTGGGTGCGCGGATCCTGCCGATTTAAAAAACAAAAAACGAAGCGCGGGTTCCCGCGCTTCATTCTTAATTGGCCCCCGGGTGGACCAAGTCCCGGGGGCATGAGGGGGTTTATCATATTTATGATTGGGGGCCTCTAAGGCCCCCCCAAGCCCCAGGGACCGCCACCCCCGGGGGCTTCTTTTTTTTAAATTCTATTACCTGTGTGGGGGACCGCCACCCCCGGGGGCTTCTTTTTTAAATTCTATTACCTGTGTGGGGGACCACCACCTCCCGGGGCACTAAATATTTAAATATGGGGGTCCGTTACGGACCCCCATAGCCCCGGGGACCACCACCTCCCGGGGCTGTGCACACGATGGGAGGGGACCGCGCGGCCCCCTCCTGGAGCCCTTGATGGCCCTGGGGACCACCACCCCCAGGGCCGCCTCCTGCAGTGTCCCGGGGTGCCTACCCCCGGGACACTGTAGTTTGCTAAGACAGGACGGGAGCCTCGCGGCTCCCATCTTGTCATAGCAAACTGCTTTTGTTTTTGGAAGAGAGAGCAGGAAACCTGCTGTCTCTTCCAAAAACCAAAGACGATTGCTTTTCCACACGGGGAGCTGCATCTTAGCAGCTCCCCATGTGGAAAAGCAATGCCGGCTCCCGAGGGACGCGGGGAGCCGGTGGGACCGTGGGGGCATTGGGGACCCCCCCACGGTCCCCAACGGAGAAGGCCAGCCCCGGGGGATGGGGTCCCCGGGGCTACAAGTGGCCCAGGAGGGGGGCCACGCGGCCCCCCTCCCCAAAATGAAATAAAAAAATAAATAAATTAAAAAAAAGGCCGGCCCCGGGAGATGGGGTCCCCGGGGCCATAAGTGGCCTGAGGAGGGGGGCAACGCAGCCCCCCTCCATAAGTATTTTTGGAGAAAAAAAAAGGCCAAGCCCCGGGCATGGGGTCCCCGGGGCCGATTAAGGCCACGCGGCCCCTTTCCAAATTTTTCGTTTTAAAAAAAAATATTAGGGGGCAGGCCCTGGGGGATGGGGTCCCCAGGGCCAAAAAACAAATGTAAAAAAATACTGGCATCGCGCTGGAGGCCACGCCCCCTCCTTGGAGCACTCTGCAAACGTGCCCCCTGGCGCATTTGCTGAAGGGGAACGAATTCCCCTTGAATACTGGGGGTCCCTGGGGGCCAACTAGCCCACCAGGAACCTCCAGTATGCGCCAGGCGGCTGCGTTGCAGAGAGGTGTTCTGAGGCCACGCCCCTTTTTACACCTCTCTGCAACGCAGCTCTGTGGCGCTTAATGGAGGTAGCTGGTGGGCTAGTTGCACCCCAGAGACCCTCAGGTTTCAAGGGGAGTTAATCCCCCGACTTAAAATGCGCCACAGGGCGCGTTTGCACAGTGGTGAAGGGAGGGGGGGGGCTTCAGGTGACATGTGTGCAAACAGGCCCCGTGGCGCGTTTTTGAAGATGGGGAATTAAATCCCCTTCAATCCTGAGGGTCCCTGAGGCCAACTACCCCACCAGGTACGTCCAGAAAGCGCCACAGAGCTGCGTTGCAGAGAGGTGCAAAAAGGGGCGTGGCCTCTGAACACCTCTCTGCAACGCAGCTCCCTGGCGCATATTGGAGGTTCCTGGTGGGCTAGTTGGGCCCCAGGGACCCTCGGGATTGAGGAGGAATTAATTCTCCAACTTAAAACGCGCCACAGGGCGTGTTTGCAGACATGTCACCTCAGGCCCCACCCCCTTCCTTCACCATTGTGCAAACATTCTTCTAAAATCAGCCGAACTACGAATTCCGATTTACTCACCTGTTATCAGGAGAGACCTCAGTGCTGCATATTTGAGCCCAGTACTGATCATGAAAAGTAATTTTAACCGTACTTACCAGTAACTTGAATTTCCTTCCATAGGCTAACATTGACTGGTTTCACTTGGAAATTCTTCTAAGTGTGGAGTTTTGGAAATTTATAATATTCCACTAAAATCAGCCGAACTACGAATTCCAATGTACTCACCTGTTATCAGGAGAGACCTCAGTGCTGCATCTTTGAGCCCAGTACTGATCCTGAAAAGTAATTCTAACCGTACTTACCAGTAACTTGAATTTCCTTCCATAGGCTAACATTGACTGGTTTCACTTGGAAATTCTTCTGTGTGTGGAGTTTTGGAACTTTATAATATTCCTCTAAAATCAGCCGAACTACGAATTCCAATTTACTCACCTTTTATCAGGAGAGACCTCAGTGCTGCATCTTTGAGCCCAGTACAGATCCTGAAAAGTAATTCTAACCGTACTTACCAGTAACTTGAATTTCCTTCCATAGGAATCCATTGTCTGGTTTTCAGCAGAAAAGTTTCAAAGTGTCGATTTTCACAAACTACAAATATTCCTTAAAAATCGCCTGTATGACTTAAACGCATTCTTTCAACTGTTTACAGGAGATGCACCAGTGCTGGATCCAGGATCCACCACTGAGTAAGAAAAAGTAACGATAACACTACTTACCTGCTAAGTGAATTTCCTCCCATAGGATAACATTGGTGATTCTATGTGAAAAAGTTTCTAAGTGTCAACTTTTAAAATACAATAATATTCCTTAAAAATCACTACTGTAACCAAAACGCTTTTACTCAACTGTTTACAGGAGATGTCCCAGGACTGAATCTAGGATCCAGTCCTGTGGTTAGAAAAGTAATCCATAAAGTAACTAATTGCATTTAACTAGAAATTCACATTGAGGTCAATGTTGCATTGTGTTTGAAATTGTGTTGCCCATTGCAACAACTGTAACTACTGTACTTAAAAGTCTATTGCCTATTTGCAAAGTATTTAAACTAAAGTAATTAATTCTGAGAAAGTATATTTTGTAATGTAATGTATAATGTAATTATAATGTAATTTAAAAAAAAAATATCTAAAAATAAATAGTTTAAAAATGTAGTAAATCAGTATCAAAAAAATAAATATAACAATTAATACATTTAAAAATTGTCATTTACAAAACCTTTGAAATTCAATGAAAAAAACCATAGGTTTGAGGCACGTTACAGTTAGGAATTAGCATTTAAAAACCTTTGAAATTCACTGAAAAAACCATAGGTTCAGGCACGTTATAGTTAGAAATTAGCATTTAAAAACCTTTGAAATTCACTGAAAAACCATAGGTTTCAGGCACGTTATAGTTAGAAATAAGCATTTAAAAACCTTAGAAATTCACTGAAAAAAACATAGGTTTTAGGGACAGTTATAGTTAGTTGGACATTGCACTCGTACAAAACCCGTGAAATTCCCCCGTTATAGCTAGTTCAGCTAACTATAACTCGCGCCCCCGCAATGCACTGCTGATGACGTCACATATTACATCACTCATGACATGGTCAGTGACATCACTGATGACATCACTGATGACATCTCAAATGACATCACTGATGACATCATGCAGTGACTGTGTGTTTCTATAAAGTTTAAATATGTTTAATATATATGCCAAGGTGTATTGAATAATGAGTGGGTGTATAAGTGTTTGGGGGAATTTCACGGGTTTTGTACGAGTGCAATGTCCAACTAACTATAACTGTCCCTAAAACCTATTGGTTTTTTCAGTGAATTTCTAAGGTTTTTAAATGCTAATTTCTAACTATATCGTGCCTGAAACCTATGGTTTTCAGTGAATATATATATATATATATATATTCACTGAAAAACCATAGGTTTTAGGGACAGTTATAGTTACTTGGACATTGCACTCGTACAAAACCCGTGAAATTCCCCCGTTATAGTTAGTTCAGCTAACTATAACTCGCGCCCCGCAATGCACTGCTGATGACGTCACATATTACATCACTCATGACATGGTCAGTGACATCACTGATGACATCACTGATGACATCTCAAATGACATCACTGATGACATCACTGATGACATCATCCAGTGACTGTGTGTTTCTGTAAAGTTTAAATTTGTTTAATATATATAGGGAAAGGCGTTTTGAAGAGTGAGTGGGTGTATAAGTGTCTGAATGGTTGATTTAGTAGGTGCGTGACTAACTGTATAAGTGAGTGATTAAACGTATTTTACTGAATGCATGGGTTAGTGACTAAAGTGGGTGAATGTCTGTATCCGTCTGTCTGTTGCTGTGTAAGTGGCTGCATGGGTTTGTGAATAGCTACATGAGTGTCTATATGAGTTATTGATTGGTTGTCTGAGTATCTGTATGGGTGCCTGAGTGTTTGTGTGGGTGGGGTGTGTGCGACTCTGTACATAGATGTGTGAGTGGGTGATTCACTGGGTGCATGATTTGAAGAGTGCGTCTGTGATGGACTGCTTGGGTGGGTGAGTGTGTGTATGGGTGTGTTAGTGAGTGAATGTATATCTCAGTGGTACATGTGTGAGTAACTACATATGTAAAAGGAAGTATATATGTGTGTTAGAGTATTTAAAAGGCTATACGTGAGAGTGTGTGATTGTGAGAGTGGCTGTATGGATGCGTGTGTGCTTGTATCAGTTATTGTATAACAGCGTAAGAATGTGCTAGTATTTGTATGAGTTATTGAGCTGGTGTGTGTATAACTCTATAGGTGAGTAAATGGGTGTGTGATTAATTTTTTGCATGACTGACTAGGTGTGTGAGTACCTCTATGGATGAGTGGCGGTGTGTCAGTGTTTATATAGGTGTATGAGTGCATATGAAAGTCCTGTACTGAGTGACTGTAAGTATGAGTGACTGTACGGGTGAGTGAGTGGATGTGTGTGTAGACCTAAGAATCAGTGAGTGGGTATGTAGTTATTGGTGTTGGAGTGTCTATGGTTTTGAGAATGGCAGTCTGTAATTTACAGTGGGTGTATCAAAAGTTATATTAGGGTGTGAGAAGATGAATGAAATTATCACATGGATGATGTCATCAGTGATGTCATTTGAGATGTCATCAGTGATGTCATCAGTGATGTCACTGACCATGTCATGAGTGATGTAATATGTGACGTCATCAGCAGTGCATTATGCGGGCGCGAGTTATAGTTAGCTGAACTAACTATAACGGGGGAATTTCACGGGTTTTGTACGAGTGCAATGTCCAAGTAACTATAACTGTCCCTAAAACCTATGGTTTTTTCAGTGAATTTGTAAGGTTTTTAAATGCTAATTTCTAACTATAACGTGCCTGAAACCTATGGTTTTTTCAGTGAATTTCAAAGGTTTTTTAAATGCTAATTTCTAACTATAACATGTCTGAAACCTATGGTTTTTTCAGTGAATTTCAAAGGTTTTTAAATGCTAATTTCTAACTATAACATGTCTGAAACCTATGGTTTTTCAGTGAATTTCAAAGGTTTTTTAAATGCTAATTCCTAACTATAACATGTCTGAAACCTATGGTTTTTTTCAGTGAATTTCAAAGGTTTTGTAAATGCCAATTTTTAAATATATTAATTGTTATTTTTATTTTTTCATACTGATTTTCTACATTTTTTAAACTATTTATTTTTAGATATTTTATTTTTTAAATTACATTGTAATTACATTATACATTACATTACAAAATATAGTTTCTCAGAATGAATTAATTTACTTTAAATACTTTGCAAATAGGCAATAGACTTTTAAGTACAGTAGTTACAGTTGTTGCAATGGGCAACACAATTTCAAACACAATGCAACATTGAGCTCAATGTGAATTTCTAGCTAAATGCAATTAGTTACTTTATGGATTACTTTTCTAACCACAGGACTGGATCCTAGATTCAGTCCTGGGACATCTCCTGTAAACAGTTGAGTAAAAGCGTTTTGGTTACAGTAGTGATTTTTAAGGAATATTATTGTATTTTAAAAGTTGACACTTAGAAACTTTTTCACATAGAATCACCAATGTTATCCTATGGGAGGAAATTCACTTAGCAGGTAAGTAGTGTTATCGTGACTTTTTCTCACTCAGTGGTGGATCCTGGATCCAGCACTGGTGCATCTCCTGTAAACAGTTGAAAGAATGCGTTTAAGTCATACAGGCGATTTTTAAGGAATATTTGTAGTTTGTGAAAATCGACACTTTGAAACTTTTCTGCTGAAAACCAGACAATGGATTCCTTTTTTTTTATTTTTTTTATTTTTTTTATTTTACAAAAATCATTATACAAAAGATAGAAGAACCATTTCAAGCTTGTCCTGCCCCCTTCCCTCCCACAACCCCCATGTCTAAAAACAACAGGGTAGACATATAGTGGTGAGTAATCTGATACATCATTACAATATCCAGGATTTTCAAAAAAATTAATAAAACAGTGATTAAAGGGAAGAGAGAAAGATATATATATATATATATACATATATACATGATAACATTATATCGACTTTACATTTGTAAACATTATAATATATTAGGTATGAACGTCTTAGTCCTGCCCGTCAAAAGAATAAGCATAGAATTATATTCAAGGAGTAAGTCTCCTAGAATTCCATCATCGTAAATTTTCCCAAAGAGAAAGAAAAAGAAGAAAAAAAAGAAAAAAATGATGTTGCTTTTGTTTCATGTAACCCCAATATAGCTATTTATCTAAGCCAAACAGATAAAGGTTGCCAAATAGCAAGACCCCTTTTTTTCCTCGATTTCCCTCTTAGAGAAAATGGCCTTTTCCAAATGATATATAGAAGTCAGTCGAGCAAGCCAGTGAGAGAATAATGGAGGATTAGGATCCTTCCAGGATGAAGCTATACATA
Organism: Calotriton arnoldi; assembly: GCA_963921515.1. NCBI lineage: Eukaryota > Metazoa > Chordata > Amphibia > Caudata > Salamandridae > Calotriton > Calotriton arnoldi. The sequence continues at coordinate 171,523 of CAWUFW010007476.1, forward strand.
AACGTAAAATCGTCATAGCAACATAAATAAAAGCTCCTCCATTATTTCTGCTAATCTTTTCTTGGGTACCTAACAAAATAATCATAGGAGTTAACTGAATTTCCTGATAAAGAACTTTATTAAAAAGTCTTGTATCTGATCCAGTAATGGCGTAAGTTGGGGACACGTGGCAAACATATGTGTTGAATCTGCCCTGAATTCAGAACATCTCGGACATAACGTTCCAGCTCCTGTTCCCCATTTAGCGACTCTGCTAGGTGTAATATATAAAAAAATGCGGTTTTATAAAATTGTGCCTGTAACTTAGCAGAAAGTAGATCGCTCTTGGCAGATTGCACAGCCTTATTAAAGATATTAAGAGGTATATTCAATTTCTGTTGCCATTTATTGGCGATAATGAGCATGTCGTCAGACATCAGGCTGACTAATATTTTGTATAGGTAACCTATCCTAGGTAAGGTAGGTCTTCTTAATTTATCGATAAGGTCCACCTTAGAAAAACCGGCAATCCCCCCAGTCTTACGAGTCAGGAAATCTCTTATTGCCATGTATTTAAAGGATTCCTGATCCCCCAAATGGAATTCGGTTTTAAGTATGCCAAATGTTTTTATACCATCAGAAGTTATTAGATCCCCCATTTTCAATATTCCAGCTTGATGCCATTCGCGTAGGTAAGACGCACCGAAGATTGCTGGTATATTAGGATTATTGTTAAAAGGGGAGTAATAATTCAAATTGCCCAATCCAAAAGTTTTACGAATATTGACAAAAACCTTATAGACACTCATTAAAGTCTTGAATCTTACCCTTTTAAAGTACCCAAAGGAGAGCTGCCGCCAGAGACATCCGGGAGTCTCTGCTCCTAAAAGTAATTGAAAAGGCGATGGTAGGCCTTCCATAGAAGTAGATATATCATCTTGAAGCAACACCGCGCTATATTGCATAACAGAAGCCCAATAGTAAAATTTTAAATTTGGTAACGCCCAACCACCCCTTTCGCGAGGGAGAGAGAGTAATTTAAAGGCTCGTCTTGGTCTGGAATATGCCCAAATAAATTCGGAAAAATTTGATTGAATTTCTGTAGCATTATTTTACTTATTTCTAAAGGAATAGCCCTGAAGAAATATAAGAGTTTAGGGAAATAGGACATCTTTACAACATTACATCTCCCGACCATAGTAAGATGCAGGTTATTAATGGACTTGAGCGCTCGTTTAGTCTCGGTAGCCAGTGGGATCAGATTTTCCTCCACTATCTGATCAACATTAGCAGTTAAGGTGACCCCAAGATATTTCGCAGACTGGACCACCCTACAGTCTGACCAGTCAATTTGATTGTTAATAATGATCTGGGTTTTCCCTTGATTGAGAGCATATCCTGAGATCTTCCCAAACCTTTCAGCCTCTTGTTCTAAGGCGATGATAGCGCTCCGAGGGTCGGGAGTCACGACCGCCAAGTCATCGGCAAAAGCCATAATTTTGGTATCCAGCCCAAATCTGCTCGTCGCTCTAATAGATTGATTTCTCTCGATTGCCTTAATAAAAGGATCGATATAGAGAGCAAAGAGCAGAGGTGAGCATGGACACCCTTGGCGGGTCCCCCGAGAAATTTTTATCTGTTCCGTCGGAACCCCATTGATTGTTACATTAGCCTTGGGGTGACTGTATAGCGCTTGTATAGCTTGTATTGCCTTAGGCCCAAAGCACATTTTCCTCATGACGGCCCAGAGAAATATCCAGGAGACCCGATCAAACGCTTTCTCAGCGTCAAGTAAGATAAGCGAGATCGGGTCACCGGCTACGTGTGCAGCATCCAGAAGGGTAATAGCCCTTCGAATATGTTCCGTCGTGCTTTTTTTGGGAACAAACCCATGTTGCCATTGTGAGACCAAGGAGTCTATTCTCAGAGATAGTCTAGAAGCAAATATTTTAGCGTATATCTTGGAGTCACAATTGATTAGAGTTATTGGCCAGGTACAATCCCATTTCAAGAGGGGATTTACCTTTTTGGAAATACAACTATCTTGGCATAAGACCAAGAGTCTGGTGGAGGAGCGCCATTAAAGATAGAAATAACCAATTGAGTAAGAAGAGTATTTATCTGGGGAGTAAATATTTTGTAAAATTCGACCGGTATATGGTCGGGTCCTGCCGCTTTCCCATCCGGAAGGTTAACCAGGGCTTTAGAAATCTCATCCCATTCTGGAGTTTCCTCGAGCTGGTCATGGTCTGCTGGGCTAAGCTCCGCTAATGTGAGTTCGCCCAGATATTCCAGGCTTTCATCCTCTCTTACTTCTGAGGGTCCCAACTTATCTTCAAAATAGAGCTTTTGGTAGAATTCGCAAAATGCCTTACGAATCTTATTAGTATCATTTGTAATTTCACCAGAACTGAGTTTAATTGATGAAATTTCATAGGCAGACACCTGTTATCTAATTCTAAGGGCAAGTTGGTGACCAATGTTATCACCACATTCGTATATTTTTTCTCTAGCAGATGCCCATTTCATAGCGATTTTTTCTGCAAAGATGGAGCCTATCTCTGCTTTACTAGCTACTACTTCTAATTGGGCATTCTCGATTTTGCCCCCTGATTGAACTGCTAAAATTAATTTCCCCTCTGCCTTTTTCATCTTATCTTGTGCCCTCGTTAGTTGTTCTTTAATTTTTTTGTTCTTTCTTATAGAAAATCGTAGGGTCTCCCCCCGAATACCCGCCTTCATGGTATCCCATACCATTCTGACTTTTGCGGATCCTATATTAATATCTAGAAATTCTTTGATCCACCCTTGCATATGAAGTCGATAATCTTCATCATATAGTAATGCTCTTTCAAAACTCCAGCTCGAAATTTCTTCCCTGGGTCCCAACCCCTAATTTTAAGCACAAGGGGATTGTGATCCGACATAAAACGTGGAGCAATTTCTATAGAGCAGTTTTGAAGTAGTGATGAGGAAACCAAAAATAATCTAATCTGGCAAAGGAACGGTGTGGAGCTGAAAAATAAGTGTAACCCGGATAAGTTGGTTTAAGAGTGGCCCAAACATCGTTAAGCCCATGAGTTTGCATTAGATTAGACAGGGCCCAATAGACTTTAGGTTTTCTACCTCTGTAGGACCATTGGTCAGTTATTCTCCAGTTACTAGGTAGATTTATATTTAAGTCTCCAGATACTACTAACGGTAGTGGCCAATGGGCAAGTTCACCCGAAATCCAGTTGATGACCCCGGGTCATCAATATTACTCCCATATATAGAACATAGTGTGAAACTGGTGTTCGGGGGAAGATAACATTCTGCAATAACCCACCTGCCCAGAGAGTCAGTTTTCACCCTGCTAGAGGTCAAAGGATACCTATTTTGAGCCAAGATTCCAACCCCTCGTGTCTTTGCACCCTGTGAAGTACCACCAATAACCCTATAACCCAAAGAGTTCAATAAGTGCTTCTGGGATCCCTCTATATGTGTTTCCTGGAGGGTGATAATATCCGCACCCAATGAACGTAAACCCAGAGCTACCTTTTGTCTTTTCAGGGCATCGTTTAACCCACAAACGTTGACGGACACTATTTTTAGAAGACTTTGATCATTCATATTGTTTAACATATTGATTCTTATCCTGAAAACACATCTTAATCAAACTACAATTTGTACATCCCTCAATATCTCCAAAAATTATTATATTTGTTCTCTTTTTTTTTTTTCTGTAAATATTCTCTTTTTCCTGTTTTCATTGACTTTACTTTGTCTTTTTTCCCCTTCTTGTTTCAATATTTTAAATTCGTCAGTTATGACATTTTCCAATAACGTACCCCTGCCCACCACCAGAACGTGACCCCTCCCTTCCCACCCCTCCCACCCCCCCATACATAGAGCAATCAGGAGCAACCTGAATGATGGTTGTCAGTTAGGTTTCACTGCCGCGAAGCCTGCGCCTTGGAGTAACATATAGAATTATCGGCTAAGAATTCTTTATATAATATAAAATGGACCCTATGAAGAGGGGCAATACCAGAGACCCAAGAGCTTCTCAAGTACAATAGACAGCCTTTATATTACTAGCCTTCTAATAAGCCTTTATTTACCTCCCTTCTGTTTTATCTTAACTTCCTCCAGATACTCCCTGCCTTGACCTCGGATATAAAAATCCGTGTGGACCCATTCAAGATAACTTTTAGTCGAGAAGGATTCATTAAAAACACCTGGGCGCCAATCTGTTGAAATGGAGTAATCATCTGGCGCAGATGCCATCTGCGTTCTACCGTTGTGTGGCAAAAATCAGGTTTGGCTGAAAAACATCACACCATTAGCCCCCTTTGGGGAGTTTGGACGAGCCTGGTCGTACACAAATTGCCTAAGGAGAAAATTCCCAAAGAAAACTAACAAAGCTCTTGGTTTTCCTCAGAGGGGTGCTGGCATTACGGTTCATCTTAAGATGGAAAGGGAAACGATGCGCACGCTGGACTTCGTGGTCCCAGTTCCAGTCTGATTGTGTCGGAAAGGTTTCTCGTAGCAGTTTTACAATGTAGCGTCTTGGGTCATCTCCCTCTGTTCCTTCCGGAATACCTAGCAGGCGGAGGTTGTTCCTGCGTTGGCGATTTTCTTGCTCCTCCATCTTCATCCTAATATCTCCCAGGCATGCCTCATGAGCAGACCCTGATTTTTCAGTGTGGTTATCTCCGTTTCTAGGCTTTCTGTACGACCTTCAACCATGCTGACCCGATCACTTATATCAGTACATAATTTGTTTAATTTCCGCAGACTCCCTGAACCTTTTGGCTGCCCCCTTAGCAGCTCGATTGTCGGAGCGAACTTCTGCTTGGAAGTCTTTGATGGAAGTCAAGATTGAAAACAAGGAGGGTTCTGCCATAGGTTCAGTCACAGTTGTAGGTTTGGCATTTTCCAAGATAGGCAGTTGTTCAGTTTCTTCGCATAGGGGGTAAGACATTTGTGAGTCCGAATAATCCCATTTAAGTTGGCTACGTCTTTTCTGAGGGTTTCTGTTTTTCGTCTGACGTTGTACAGTCCCTGTGTTTTTAGAAGGATCAGCATGAATATCTTCACTGGAGCTGGAGCTAATTTGATCTTCATCGGAGGTTGACAGAGAGCCGTCTGACACCGAGTAGAAATGTTCGCCACTAACCTCTGGAGTCCAGGGGGCTCTGAGGCCAGGATTAGGTTCTACTTTGAGGATGTAATCCGTGATACCCTTTGTAAGATGATTTAGCCCAGTTTCACTTTCATCCATCATTTTAGTAGGTTCTAAATGTTGGGGGCTAGCCACATCTACGGCAGGTTGTGGAATAAAAAAAGGATCAGTGGGTAAATCTGCCAAAGCCACAAGACCTGTTGTGCTACTTTGAGATGTAGGTTGTACATCCAGAGATTTTTCTTTTGATACGAGCATGACATGTTCTTGAAATCCTGTCAAGTTGGATTCAGGATTCAGACAGTCCTGCACATTTACAAGCTGACAGTCTGATTTAGACGTTGCAGAGGGTATAGGGGATGGGGCGCCGCTCAAAGTTGTGTCCGGAGCCACAGGTAGAGCCTTAGATCCAGTAAGCATTTCCACTATTGTCGGTTGGAGACCCTCCTTGGCTCCCCCAGCGCCCCCAATGCCCCCGATCCTCCCAGTGCCTTGTTTTGGGCAGATAGTCTCCCTTTTACTTTTTAATAAACTATCCGGTATTGCGGGCTCCCCTGGGGCCGTGTTGCATAGCGTGGGTTGGGGGACCTTTAATTTACTGCTTTTCCCGGTTCTAGAGCCCCTGGAAGACATCTGCAGCCTTGTTGTTGTGTACTTATTATAATAGAGAGGCACAGAGAAAGCGCAAAGTAGCACAGATACAAAACGTAGATAAGAAAATGATGTGTTCTTACTGGAATAACATGTCCCAAGTGTCCCAAGTTTCGGTTGTAGATTCCGATTCCGATGTTTTTTTTTAATGTATCTCCAAGCTTGAAACCACGGTCGCTGCCCTCGCGTTCTGATCCTTTTGCTAGTTAGTAGCAAGAATCCCAGAGCGAGCGTGAGTGTCACGGATACAATGTAGCCCAAAATCGAGCAGCAGACACAAAAGTGAAGCTTTCCTCCAGATCCGGTGTTTATCCTGCCGACGAAGAGAGTTTCCAGGCCTCTCTGAGTTGAAAAGTAAAGCGCTCGCGTCTGGCTGCCTTTCCCCCTCGACATTTTGAGACAGTCCATACAGCCGATTACCGAAAACGACGTGCGCGGCTGAGCGACGTGAGAAATCACACCGACACCATCTTGCCCGGCGACAATGGATTCCTATGGAAGGAAATACAAGTTACTGGTAAGTACGGTTAAAATTACTTTTCAGGATCAGTACTGGGCTGAAAGATGCAGCACTGAGGTCTCTCCTGATAACAGGTGAGTAAATCGGAATTCGTATTTCGGCTGATTTTAGAGGAATATTTGCACAATGGTGAAGGGAGGGGCGGGGCCTGAGGTGACATCTGTGCAAACGCTGCCTCGTGGCGCGTTTTAGGTTGGGATTAAGTCCCCTTAATCATGAGGGTCTCTGAGGCAACTAGCCCACCAGGAACCTCCAGTATGCGCCAGGGGCTGCGTTGCAGAGACGTGTACAGAGGCCACACCCTCTTTACACCTCTCTGCAAGGCAGCTCTGTGGCGCTTTTGGAAGTACATGGTGGGCTAGTTGGACTCCAGGGACCCTCAGGATTCAAGGGGACTTAATCCCCATCTTAAAACACACCACGGGGCCTGTTTGCACACATGTCACCTGAAGCCCCGCCCCTCCCTTCACCACTAGTAAACGCGCCCGTGGCGCGTTTTAAGTCGGGGATTAACTCCCTTGAATCCTGAGGGTCCCTGGGGGCCAACTAGCCCAACAGGTATATCCAAAAGCGCCACAGAGCTGCGTTGCAGAGAGGTGTAAAAGAGGCGTGGCCTCTGTACACCTCTCTGCAACGCAGCCCCTAGCGCATACTGGAGGTTCCTGGTGGGCTAGTTGGCCCCAGGGACCCCCAGTATTCAAGGGGAATTTGTCCTCCTCTGCAAACGCGCCAGGGCGCGTTTGCAGAGTGCTGTCAAAGAGGGGCGGGGCCTCCTCGCGATGCCGTTTTTTTTTTCTTTTTTTTAAAGAGGGCTGTGTGGCCCCCTTTTAGTAATTTTTGAGCCCTGGGGACCCCATACCCCAGGGCCTGTCCTCTCTAAAAAAAAAAAAAAAAGGACTGGGACGGGGACCGCGTGGGACCCCCTCCCGTGGTCAATTTCGACCCGGGACCCCATCCCCGGGCCATTGCCACCTTTTTAATTTTTTTATTTGATGGAGGGGGCTGCCTGGCCCCCTCCTAAGGCCTCCTTAGGCCCCGGGGACCCCATCCCCGGGGCCGGCCTTTTTTTTTTTTCTTAACATTTTTTGGGGAAGGGGAACCGCATGGCCCCCTCCCGGGCCACTTCTGCCCCGGGGACCCCATCCCCGGGTACTGGCCCTATCCTTTTGGGGTCCGTGGGGGACCCCAACTCCCCACGGACCCTGCCGGCTCCCCGCCTCCTGCGGGAGCCGGCATTGCTTTCCACATGGGGAGCTGCTAATATGCAGCTCCCCATGTGAAAAGCAATTCTGCTTTGAATTTTGGAAGCGAGAGCAGCTTCCCTGCTCTCGCTCCAAGACTTTAGCAGTTTGTAATGACAGGACGGAGCCGCGAGGCTCCCGTCCTGTCATTGCAAACAGCAGTGTCCCGGGGTAGGCTCCCGGGACACTGCAGGAGCCGGCTCTGGGGGTGGCGGTCCCCAGGGCCACCACAGGCTCCAGGAGGGGGCCGCGTGGCCCCCTCCCATCCAAATGCACAGCCCCGGGAGGTGGTGGTCCTCGGGGCATGTGGGGGCTGGAGCCCCCCACACATGTTAATTTAAAAATAAAGAAGCCCCGGGGAGGTGGTGTTCCCGGGGCTGCGGGAGGGCTCAGAGCCCTCCCGCTACTTTTATCAAATAAAGCCCCGGGGGTGGCGGTCCCCGGGCTTGGGGGCCCTTAGAGGCCCCCATACATAAAATAAACCCCCACAGCATGCCCCCGGGACTTGGCCCACCCGGGGCAATTACATCGAAGCGCGGAGACCAGCGCTTCGATTTTTATCGGCAGGATCCGCGCACCCTGAGCGCATCCTGCCGATTTAAAAAAAAAAAATGCTTTTTTGCCCAGGGGGTCCTTGTGGGACCTCCTGAGCAGACCTAGGCAGTCAGGGTGTTTCTACCCTGCTCCCTTTGTGCGCTTTGCGCACTTAGTTTCTGTCCCTCGGTTCTACCGAGGGACAAATGGCTGCCAACACTTCCTGAATCGGAATGTTGACAGCCAGCTGACAGCCAATTAGCATGCAGCTCGTGGATCGGGACGGTGCGCGCAGGGTGCGCTGAGGGTACTGCGAATCCTCCGTGCCCATAGATATATATGTACTTTTACTTTTGATTTTCTCAGCAACTACTGAACGGATTTACACCATTTAACAAAAAGGGTTCTTTCTGAACCAAGAACTACCTCTTTGCCAAATTTGGTGTAATTCCGTTCAGCAGTTCAGGCTGTAGCCGTGTCTAAAGTTTCCTATGGAAAAATGAATGGGGAAAACGCGTTTTGGGACCCCCATTTTTCTCGGCCCCCGCTTGACGTATCAACCCGAGACTTTCAGGCTAGGAGCGGAGCGGAGCGCCCACAAAGTTTGAAAATTTCGCGAAGATATGTCAACCGGCAAGAGAGTTATTTCAAATAGAATGTCGCGGATTTCCTATGGAAAATAGGTCCTAACTATAACTATCTACTGGCGACCGCCAGTAGATATATATATATATATATATATATATATATATATATATATATATATATATATATTCACTGGAAAACCATAGGTTTCAGACACGTTATAGTTACAAATTAGCATTTAAAAACCTTTGAAATTCACTGAAAAACCATAGGTTTTAGGGACAGTTATAGTTACTTGGACATTGCACTCGTACAAAACCCGTGAAATTCCCCGTTATAGTTAGTTCAGCTAACTATAACTCGTGCCCCGCAATGCACTGCTGATGACGTCACATATTACATCACTCATGACATGGTCAGTGACATCACTGATGACATCACTGATGACATCTCAAATGACATCACTGATGACATCATCCAGTGACTGTGTGTTTCTGTAAAGTTTAAATATTTTTAAAATATATAGGAAAAGACGTATTGAAGAATGAGTGGGTGTGTAAGTGTCTGTATGGATGATTTAGTAGGTGCGTGACTGACTCTATAAGTGAGTGATTTAACGTATCTTACTCAATGCATGGGTTAGTGACTAAACTGGGTGAATGTCTGTATCCGTCTGTCTGTTGCTGTGTAAGTGGCTGCATGTGTTTGTGAATAGCTAAATGAGTGTCTATATGAGTTATTGAATGCTTGTCTGAGTATCTGTATGGGTGCCTGAGTGTTTGTGTGGGAGGGTGTGTGCAACTCTGTGCATAGATGTGTGAGTGGGTGATTCACTGGGTGGATGGTTTCAAGAGTGCATCTGTGATAGACTGTATGGGTGGGTAAGTGTGTGTAAGAGTGTGTTAGTGAGTGAATGTATGTCCCAGTGGTACATGTGTGAGTAACTACATATGTGAAAGGCAGTATATATGTGTGTTGGAGTATATAAATAGCTATAAGCAAGAGTGAGTGATTGTGATAGTGGCTGTATGGATGATTGTGTGCTTGTATCAGTGATTGTATAAGAGCGTAACAATGTGCTACTATTTGTATGAGTAAGTGAGCTGGTGTGTGTATAACTGTATAGGTGAGTAAATGGCAGTGTGTTTAATTATTTGCATGACTGACTAGGTGTGTGAGTATCTCTATGGATGAGTGCCGTTGTTTGAGTGTCTATATAGGAGTAAGAGTGCATATGATAGTCCTGTACTGAGTGACCGTAAGTATGAGTGACTGTACGGGTGAGTGAGTGGATGTGTGTGTGTAGACCTAAGAATCAGTGAGTGGGTATGTAGTTATTGGTGTTGGAGTGTCTATGGTTTTGCGAATGGCAGTCTGTAATTTAGAGTGGGTGTATCAAAGGTTATATTAGGGTGTGAGGAGGTGCATCAGATTATCACGTGGATGATGTCATCAGTGATGTCATTTGAGATGTCATCAGTGATGTCATCAGTGATGTCACTGACCATGTCATGAGTGATGTAATATGTGACGTCATCAGCAGTGCATTGCGAGCGCGAGTTATAGTTAGCTGAACTAACTATAACGGGGAATTTCACGGGTTTTGTACGAGTGCAATGTCCAAGTAACTATAACTGTCCCTAAAACCTATGGTTTTTTCAGTGAATTTCAAAGGTTTTTTAAATGCTAATTTGTAACTATAACGTGTCTGAAACCTATGGTTTTTTCAGTGAATTTCAAAGGTTTTTTAAATGCTAATTTGTAACTATAACGTGTCTGAAACCTATGGTTTTTTCAGTGAATTTCAAAGGTTTTTTAAATGCTAATTTCTAACTATAACGTGCCTGAAACCTACGGTTTTTTCAGTGAATTTCAAAGGTTTTGTAAATGACAATTTTTAAATCTATTAATTGTTATATTAATTTTTTTCATACTGATTTACTACATTTTTAGAAACAATTTTTTTTACATATTTTATTTTTAAATTACATTGTAATTACATTATACATTACATTACAAAAATACTTTCTCAGAATGAATTACTTTAGTTTAAATACTTTGCAGATAGGCAATAGACTTTTAAGTACAGTAGTTACAGTTGTTGCAATGGGCAACACATTTTCAAACACAATGCAACATTCAGCTCAATGTGAATTTCTAGTTAAATGCAATTAGTTACTTTATGGATTACTTTTGTAACCACAGGACTGGATCCTAGATTCAGTCCTGGTACATCTCCTGTAAACAGTTGAGTAAAAGCGTTTTGGTTACAGTCGTGATTTTTAAGGAATATTATTGTATTTTAAAAGTTGACACTTAGAAACTTTTTCTCATAGAATCACCAATGTTATCCTATGGAAGGAAATTCACTTAGCAGGTAAAAACTGTTATCGTTACTTTTTCTTACTCAGTGTTGGATCCTGGATCCAGCACTGGTGCATCTCCTGTAAACAGTTGAAAGAATGCGTTTAAGTCATACAGGCGATTTTTAAGGAATATTTGTAGTTTGTGAAAATCAACACTTTGAAACTTTTTTGCTGAAAACCAGTCAATCTTAGCCTATGAAGGAAATTCAAGTTACCGGTAAGTACGGTTAAAATTACTTTTGAGGATCAGTACTGGGCTGAAAGATGCAGCACTGAGGTCTCTCCTGATAACAGGTGAGTAAATCGGAATTCGTATTTCGGCTGATTTTAGAGGAATATTTTAAAGTTCCAAAACTCCACACTTAGAAGAATTTCCAAGTGAAACCAGTCAATGTTAGCCTATGGAAGGAAATTCAAGTTACTGGTAAGTACGGTTAAAATTACTTTTCAGGACCAGTACTGGGCTGAAAGATGCAGCACTGAGGTCTCTCCTGATAACAGGTGAGTAAATCGGAATTCGTATTTCGGCTGATTTTAGAGGAATATTTTAAAGTTCCAAAACTCCACACTTAGAAGAATTTCCAAGTGAAACCAGTCAATGTTAGCCTATGAAGGAAATTCAAGTTACCGGTAAGTATGGTTAAAATTACTTTTCAGGACCAGTACTGGGCTGAAAGATGCAGCACTGAGGTCTCTCCTGATAACAGGTGAGTAAATCGGAATTCGTATTCCGGCTGATTTTAGAGGAATATTTTAAAGTTCCAAAACTCCACACTTTGAAGAATTTCCAAGTGAAACCAGTTAATGTTAGCCTATGGAAGGAAATTCAAGTTACTGGTAGGTACGGTTAAAATTACTTTTCAGGACCAGTACTGGGCTGAAAGATACAGCTCTGAGGTCTCTCCTGATAACAGGTGAGTAAATCGGAATTCGTATTTCGGCTGATTTTAGAGGAATATTTTAAAGTTCCAAAACTCCACACTTAGAAGAATTTCCAAGTGAAACCAGTCAATGTTAGCCTATGAAGGAAATTCAAGTTACCGGTAAGTACGGTTAAAATTACTTTTCAGGACCAGTACTGGGCTGAAAGATGCAGCACTGAGGTCTCTCCTGATAACAGGTGAGTAAATCGGAATTCGTATTTCGGCTGATTTTAGATGAATATTTTAAAGTTCCAAAACTCCACACTTAGAAGAATTTCCAAGTGAAACCAGTCAATGTTAGCCTATGGAAGGAAATTCAAGTTACTGGTAAGTATGGTTAGAATTACTTTTCAGGACCAGTACTGGGCTGAAAGATACAGCACTGAGGTCTCTCCTGATAACAGGTGAGTAAATCGGAATTCGTATTTCGGCTGATTTTAGAGGAATATTTGCACAATGGTGAAGGGAGGGGGCGGGGCCTGAGGTGACATCTGTGCAAACGCGCCCGTTGCGCGTTTTAAGTTGGGGGATTAAGTCCCCTTGAATCCTGAGGGTCCCTAGGGGCCAACTAGCCCACCAGGAACCTCCAATATGCGCCAGGGGCTGCGTTGCAGAGACGTGTAGAGAGGCCACACCCTTTTACACCTCTCTGCAACGCAGCTCTGTGGCGCTTTCTGGATGTACCTGTTGGGCTAGTTGGCCCCCAGGGACCCTCAGGATTGAAGGGGATTTAATTCCCCATCTTAAAACGCGCCACGGGGCCTGTTTGCACACATGTCACCTGAAGCCCCGCCCCTCCCTTCACCACTGTGCAAACGCGCCCGTGGCGCGTTTTAAGTTGGGGATTAAGTCCCTTGAATCCTGAGGGTCTCGGAGTCCAACTAGCCCACCATATACCTCCAAAATGCGCCACAGAGCTGCGTTGCAGAGAGGTGTAAAAAGGGTGTGGCCTCTCTACACGTCTCTGCAACGCAGCCCCTGGCGCATATTGGAGGTTCCTGGTGGGCTAGTTGGCCCCCAGGGACCCCCAGTATTCAAGGGGACTCGTTCCTCTCTGCAAACGCGCCAGGAGGCGCGTTTGCAGAGTGGTGAAGGAAGGGGCGGGGCCTGCGGGCCCGATCGTTTTTTTTTTTTTTTGTTTGCCTCTGAAGGGGGCTGTGTGGCCCCCTTCCTTTTTCTCTTTTTGGGCCCTGGGGACCCCATCCCCCAGGGCCTTACCCCTTTTTTTAAATTTAAAAAAAAAAACGGGAAGGGGGCCGCATGGCCCCCTTCCCTGGGCCTGTATTGGCCCCGGGACCCCATCCCCCGGGCATGGCCTCTATATTTATTATTTTGAGGGGGCAGCGTGGCCCCCTCCTCTGGCCATTTTAAGGCCCCGGGGACCCCATCGCCCGGGGCCGGCCTTTCCATTTTTTTTTCCATTTTTTTTTCTTTTTTGGAGAGGGGGCCGCGTGGCCCCCTCCCGGGCCACTACTTGCCCCGGGCTGGCCCTCTCCGTTGGGGACTGTGGGGGTCCCCAATCCCCCACAGTCCCGCCGGCTCCCCACGTCCCTTGGGAGCCGGCATTGCTAGTTCCACATGGGGAGCAGCTGACATGCTGCTCCCCATGTGGAAAGCATCGCTTTGGATATTGGAAGAGAGAGCAGGTTTCCTGCCTCTCTTCCAATATCCAAAGCAGTTTGCTATGGCAGGACGGGAGCCGCGAGGCTCCCGTCCTGCCATAGCAAACTACAGTGTCCCGGGGTAGGCACCCGGGACACTGCAGGAGCCGGCCCTGGGGGTGGTGGTCCCCAGGGCCATCAAGGGCTCCAGGAGGGGGCCGCGCGGCCCCCTCCCATTCAGTACACAGCCCCGGGAGGTGGCGGTCCCCGGGCTCTGGGTCCGTAACGGACCCCCATATTAAAATGTTTAGTGCCCCGGGAGGTGGCGGTCCTCGGGGCGTGTGGGGGCTGGAGCCCCCCACACTGGTTTTATTTTTAATTTAAAAAGCCCCGGGAGGTGGTGGTCCCGGGGCTGCTGGAGGGCTCAGAGCCCTCCCGCACCATTTCTTTAAAAAGCCCCGGGGTGGCGGTCCCGGGCTTGGGGGCCCTTTGAGGCCCCCACACATTAAATTATCCCCCCACCATGCCCCCGGGACTTGGGCCACCCGAGGCCAATTAACATCGAAGCGCGGAGACCGCGCTTCGATTTTTCGGCAGGATTCGCGCACCCTGAGCGCATCCTGCCGATTTTTGTTTTTTTAAATGCTTTTTTGCCCAGGGGGTCCTTGTGGGACCCCTGAGCAGGCCTAGGGGTTAGGGGTTTCTACCCTGCCCCCTTTGTGCGTTTTGCGCACTTGTTTCTTTTTTTTCTCGGCGGGATACGCGCACCCTAAGCGCATCCCGCCGATTTAAAAAAATAATCTTTTCTGCCCAGGGGTCCTTGTGGGACCCCCTGAGCAGACCTAGGGGTCAGGGTGTTTCTACCCTGCCCCCTTTTGCGCTTTGCGCACTTGTTTCTGTCCCTCGGTTCTACCGAGGGACAAATGGCTGCCAACACTTCCTGAATCGGAATGTTGACAGCCAGCTGACAGCCAATTAGCATGCAGCTCGTGATCGGGACGGTGCGCGCAGGGTGCGCTGAGGGTACGCGTATCCGACGCGCCCATAGATATATATGTGACTTTACTTGTGAATTTCTCAGGAACTACTGAACGGATTTACACCATTTAAGCAAAGGCACCAGTCTGAACCAAGGGCTACCTCTTTGCCAAATTTGGTGTAATTCCGTTCAGCAGTTCGGGCTGTAGCTGCGACTAAAGGTTCCTATGGAAAAATGAATGGGGAAAACGCGTTTTGGGACCCCCCTTTTTTCTCGGCCCCCGCTTCACGTATCACCCCGAGACTTTCAGGGTAGGAGCGGAGCGGAGCGCACCAACAAGTTGGAAACTTTCACGAAGATTCGTCAACCGGCGCCAACGTTATTTCAAATAGAATGTCGCGGATTTCCTATGGATAATAGGTTGTAACTATAACTATCTACTGGCGACCGCCAGTAGATAATATATATATATATATATATATATACACATACACAAACCACTGGTCCTATTGTAGCAGGAACTGTAAGTGCATCTGGGACTGTACAAACAGTGAAGGATCCAGGAAAGAAAGTCCCTGCATTTCCTCCTATCATGTTTTGATTCACTGTAATAGTCCCCATCACGCTCTGAGCCTTCTGCACAGGAGAAATCCCTATCATGCCAGGGCTCAAAGTTACTGGTGCAATAGGCAATCCTGTTTTCCCACCTGCAGCATTGCTCCCACCTCCTTTGGTTTGAATCTCATTATATGGAGGTGGTCACTCAGACATTAGTACATCTAAAAGACTATCACTAGCATCACTATCAATGGTTTCTCATTTCTCACTAGATGTTCTTCTTTAATCCTTCTTTCTCTTTTCAGTCCCTCTTTCCACTTCTCTGTTTTGCAATAATGGGTACACTTTTGCTCCTTCTATCATACCAGTTTTTCCCCTTTTCTGCTCATCATCCCACCTGACATCTGCATAACTACGCACTGACTTTTTCACTCCTCCCTGATATCTCTCTTTTTCTTTCGCATGAGCGGCATGCTCTCAAGTGTTAAGCACTTAGAATTGTGTGGGTCTAGGTTGTAGTTTCATCTCACATAGAATTCTCCTCAAATTTTCAATAATTCTCAAATTAAATATACCATAACGTGGAAACATCAGTGCACCTTCTTTCTCAGTGATCTTGTGCCATTGTTCTAACCAAATACATGTGTGTAACCCTACATTTATCGCCATATAATGACCTGCAGTATCTTTCGGTAGGGCCCCCTCCCCCCTAAGAGTTACCTGCACATCTTCTCTAAACAAATCTTGCACAACTTTAAAACATTTCATTTTTTATTAAAATGTGTTTGTTTCAACACACAAATCAATATTTTACTTAAAATCTCGTTCCAAATCATCAACCAATAACAGTGCAGTGCCTCGTGATGTAGACAGCCAATAACAGCACAGTTTCACATCTACCGATCTATCCCAATGCAGCACGCTGTGACAACAATCTCACTCCTTGTAGCAGCTCACCCTCATTTACAATTTTGACGCACGCACTCTTCAGCAACATGCTTGCAACTAAATACAATGCAATAACAACAAATAACAATTGCTTGCTTTATTAAAGGATCGACCGAAATCAATCATACCTCAACCTCATCCTGTAGGGAATCAACCTCTGATCAGTGTAGCTTTTCTCTCGGCGAAAAGGTCTGCCACACTAATCATACCTTAGTTTCACACAAAGATAAACGTCCTTATCCCCACTAGATACCACACAATTTCCACAAACACCACAAGCTAAGCATAAGCTGTTTATAAACAACCCTATTGATATTCATTCCTCCGCTGTTACAACTCGCTCTCAAACCACTAGAACTTCAAGAGGAGGGTTAGTAACATTAGTGGCTAATACGCTAACATTAAAGGTGATATAATTTTTAAACACTACTCCTTATTCTCAAGGTTTCTTATTCGAGGCGCAGAAAGGCCGTAATTGGATCCTTGTTAATTTTTACAATAATAACTTCGAAGGTAACCAGGCAATGGTCTTGGACCCCCTGGAAACAGACATTACTGATATATTGGGAAAATCACATAGAAATTGTGAAATCATCTGGATGGGCGATTTTAATGCCCGTTAGTAACCCTGGGCGTTGTTCGCGTAGTAGCGCTACGCGAAGTGCACTTCGCACTACGCGAGCTACGCGTAGCACTACGCGAACTGCGTAGTGCGGTAGGAAATGCTGTTCGCAATGATTGCACAGTGCTGGATGCTTGTCCGCACTGTGCAATCATTGCAAACGGCATCTTGCACAGTGCAAGCGGTCGTTTTCTGCCGCTCGAGTAGATTTGTACTCGAGCTGCAGTTTTCTCAACGCGGACTGGTAGTTTCTCATCGCGAGCGGTCGCGAGCATACGCGACCACTCGCAATGAGAAACCTGACCTCCCGCGTTGAGAATCTCGCCGGGAGGTTTATTTTCCACGCTCGCGATCGGCAACTTGATGTTGCTGATCGCGAACGAGGAAAAAGTCTCGCCGGGATGTCATTTCGCTCGCCGGTCGCCAACTTGAAGTTGAGGACCGCGAGCAAGCAAAAAATGCCCGCTACGCTACGCGTTTTTGCACTGTGCCACGTGCAATTCGCGTAGCGCGTAGTTGCGCAAACTACGCGAGCGTAGCGTAGTTTTCCGCCCAGGCCTAGCCCATAGCTGTAACAGGAAGGGGACAACTGTATGTGGTCTGACAGATGTTGATGGGGACCCTCTTTTTAATTTTTCTCATAACGATTATGGAAATATCCTAAAGAGGACAACTACGATCTTTGGGTTCCTTTACTGACCAATGTTTTTAACAATATAGCAATAGTAGCCCCCCCCTTCATCGAAGACAAGTATAATAGTTCCTATCCATAAAAAGGGGGACAAGAGTAGCACTAACAACTATAGGCCTATTTCCCTTTTAGACACTACCGCGAAACTCATGGGTCGTCTGCTTTTAGCCAGACTAGAGACTTGGGCAGATGATAAGAATATACTAATGCAAGCCCAGAATGGGTTTCAACAGGGTAGAGGAACTGTAGATCAGTGCCTCAATCTCTCATTGATCATTGACAAATATACAAGGTCTAAGAGTGGGAAAATCTATCTTGCCTTTATGGACCTTTCAGCAGCATTTGACTGTGTTTCCCACCCAAAGCTCTTGTATGTTTTGGAAGAGATGGGGATTGACCCTCCAATAATTGACTTTCTCCGGCAAGTGTACTCGGAGGCATCAGCATCAGTTAGATACGGAAAAAACGGGGAATGTACCTGCCCTTTTAAGATCTTACGGGGGATAAGACAGGGCTGTGTCCTCGCGCCGTTTTTTTTTCCATCTATACGAACGGCATGGGGAATGCCCTTTTGGGTGTAACCCCTGATCTCCCCATGTCTGAGTCTAACCAGCTCCCAATTTTGGCGTATGCAGACAATGCAGTCCTTATTGCCAGAACAGGGATAGGGCTGCTTCGCCTAATTACCACCTATGCCGCCTTCAAGGACTCTCTTGCCATGAAGGTTAACCAGTCAAAATCATTTGTAAATATTGCCGGGGGGGTGGTGCTTGAGGAAAACTATCACACCTCCGCACAGAATCAGGGAAAATCGAGGTGGTGGAGTCTTTTCCCTATCTTGGGGTACTCTTCGACAAGAATCAAACATGGTCTAGTTTAATTGATGCAAGGGCCATGGGAATGGAAAGGAGTCTGGGAGCATTAAAAGCATTTACCTCTAGGATGGGCATGAAACCTTTGGCCACTGTTAAGCAGTGCGGCCACATATGGAGCGGGTGTCTAGGGTTTGGCACATCACGAACAACTCCAAATCATTGAAGATAAGTTTTTAAAATCCTTGGTCTCCCTTCCCCAATCAACATCTAATTTTATACTCCATACTGAGCTGAGCCTACCCCACATTACGGATTCAATTAGACTGGCTCCTTTGCTCCTATGGTTCTCAATTTGGCGAAGGAAAACTCTCCCTTTAACTCAGAGTATAATAAAAGATTGCCTGAGCCTTGACAACTATAAGAGAATCAGATGGATTAATTACGTCGAGCGAGAATTGACGGAGTTGGGGATGAAAGTATTGTTCACAGACCCGATGTCTTGCAGGTCAATCCCCAAACAAAGACTGGTCGACACTTTTATGCTGAAAGCCCAGTATACTCATAGTGAGAATAACCACAGGAAGCAGTCTATTCTGGTTTACCAACCACATTTACCTATTTGGGAAGGTGGATTCCCCTACCTAGAGGAGGTTACAATACCGCATCACAAATTTATATTACTCCAATTTCGGTTAAATCTGATCCCACTAATGTTGGGGTTTCCATCGAAAACTTATAACCATTCTGATCTGATTAATTGCCCTTTTGACAAGTCCTCTGCCCAAACAGATCTCCATATACTGTTCTTTTGTGGTCACTATCGTAAAGAAAGGGAAAAGTATATTGTACCGATTCTAAAGAACCATAACTTTGTCCAATGTAGGGTTGCACTATTCTTTTTAAAATCATTACCAGACCATCTAGTGTGCTTCTCCCTAGCCTCATTTCTAGGGAAATTTATTTAACTGTATTTACTCTGCATTTTAACTTATATTTGACATGGCAGCTTTTAGCACCTATAAACTGAAATTTTGTAAGAATTTTTAAACTCTTTTTTATAAGAATCCAGATGAAATGGTCACCATATCTATTTATGAGAATTGCTTTTCTTCTTTTAAATGTATTGCTGTTCCTGTACTTTTATGATCGTACTTAAGAATGATCGAATAAAGTTGAGATTGAATTGATATTAATGGCTAATAGCCTCGAGATAATTAACCCATTTGATACTATGACTGGCCAGTGGGTCCCCACTTTTTCTACTGGATCCTATTTTTCGACCTTAGACTATATTTTAGTTACAGAATCCATCAAATCCCTTTTTGCTAACATCGAGACCCACTGTAATGCTTTTAGCGATCACGCCGAGCTTACCTACTACACAACAATAGCTCAAAGGTGCAAAACATCAGAGAAAATAATACCAAAGCTCTCTTTAGCAAGGAAAAACAGGGTTGTTTTGAAGTGGGAAAGAGTGGATACTATAGAGTTCACTGGCCGCATTGTGGACAAAATGGATCAGGAGATTATGACCTGTTTGGACTTAAATACACCCCATGTTGATCGCCCGGCGGCCTTTGAGCGGATCCTATTGGAGATCAAGGATAACTTGTTTTGTCAGGTCTCGAAGGGGACTCACAAGAAGGTTCGCTGGTTTGATAAGGTCTGTGTAAAGGCTCTTAAAAATCTACATGACGCCCTAAGGTCAAAAACCAGAGATCAGAATTTAGTGAAGTCATTACGTTTGTCATACAAAAAAGCTAGACTAGATAGATTACATTCTCTTAGAGAGGAGACTTGGGAGGACTTAAAAAGAGCTGCAGTATTAAACAGCA
This sequence comes from Calotriton arnoldi, assembly GCA_963921515.1. Classification (NCBI taxonomy): domain Eukaryota; kingdom Metazoa; phylum Chordata; class Amphibia; order Caudata; family Salamandridae; genus Calotriton; species Calotriton arnoldi. The sequence continues at coordinate 191,538 of CAWUFW010007476.1, forward strand.
GCAGGGACTTTTGATCCATAATTAATGCTCCTTTCCTAAGAGAGAAGGAGATTTCTCTAGAGTCCCATGTGGACGAGGATGCAAGGGTTGAACATTTTGGAGCACTCTTTGGGAATCTAGGGCAAGTAAAAGCCCCGTGTGCGGCCTTACCAATCTCTAATTCCGGAGATCCCTTAATCTTTAGTCTGGATGAAATTAAACACGCTTTGAATCAGTCTAAGAGGTCTAAGGCCCCTGGACCCGATGGGGTCCCGATTGACTTTTTCCTGGATAACCAGGGCCTCTGGGTTCCATTACTCACAAATGATTTTAACACCAAAGTTCGAACAGGCCGTTGGCATCCTTGAAAAAGCCGGTTATCATCCTGATTTTTAAGAAAGGGGATAAGACCGCACCAAAAAATTATAGGCCTTTTTCCCTATTAGATACAACAGCAAAACTAATGGGGCGAGTACTTATGAATAGATTAGAGGAGTGGGCCTCTGAAAAGAATATAATAATTCCTAGCCAATATGGCTTTAGAAAAGGAACGGGGACGGTGGACCAGTGCCTCAATTTAACTCTTATAACCGCAAAGTATACGGAGGCCAAGAATGCCCATCTGTAGATGGCATTTATGGACTTATCGGCCGCCTTCGACTGCTGGCCCAGTCCAAGTTATGGGCAATAATGGAGGACATGGGAACAGAGACCCAGATAATTAATTTCATCAGAGAGATCTATGCTAATGCTACTGCCTGTGTATGCTACGGAATTAATGGAGAATGTACACTGCATTTTAAAATCACCTGCAGCGTCAGACAGGGGTGTGTACTCACCCCCTTTTTATTTGCTCTGCATACCAATGCGGTGGACTCCGCATTGGAAGGCTAGATATCAGATGTCCCCAGCATTAAATCTTCTCCTGTCCCGATACTCCTCTATGCAGACGATGCAGTGCTATTGGCACAAACGGGCCACACACTACAGAGACTCATAGAGGACTATACAAAATTTATGAACAATCTGGACATGAGGATTAAGCAATCTAAGTCATTTGTACTTGTGGCAGGTGCAACCTTAACAAAACTCTCCACTTTGTTTATTGAAGGTCGAAAACTTGAGATTGTGAATTCATTTAATTATCTTGAGATCATTCTTAACAGGAAAAATACTGGGGCGGATATGGTGGTAAATAGAGGAATCCTAATGAGAAAAAGTATTAATGGGCTTTTTAGATTTATAAAGAAACTTGGTTCAAAGTCACTAAATGTAATAAAAAAATCTATGATGCAAAAACATTATCTATTGCTGTGTACAGGGCAGCTTTTTGGGGCTTATCGGATATTTCCAAATTGCAGACTAGAGCGGCTTTCTGAAAAGATTGCTAGGTGTTCCGCAATCCTGTTCTTCTTATATTGTTCACTTTGAGTTGAGTGCCCCTTATATAACAGATGAAATTCGTAGTGCCCCAATTCTGTTGTGGCACTCAGCATGGAGGAAAGAAACCCTAAGTCTAACTAGACATATTTTGGTGGGCTGTCTGAATTTAGAAGGGGTACAAAAAAATCAAAGGGATACAATATGTTGAGGCCAATCTCCATGCAATTGAGTTACGTAAATTATATGAGGACCCAAATTTAGTCTGACCGTATCCAAAAAAGACCTGAAGTGTCGCCTATTAGATCATTTTGAAAAGAAAAGGTATGACTGCAACTGCAATTTGACTACAGTAAGACATTATCTCCTAGCCCCAACTATGAACAATACTCTGACCTGATACCAGTCTTTTGTAACGAATCTCCAGCATAGATACATATTACAGAGATTTCGACTAAATTATATTCCACTTATGTTAGGATATCCCCGAAATCTTACTCTATCGATGCCCTTTCACTATGCCCATGTGATAATCATTCTCCTCAGAATGATTTGCATATTGTTTTCATTTGCAAGTTGTATTTGAACTAAAGGAAAAGATACATCCTCCCACTTATTCGTAAATTAAATGTTAGACAATGTTGCCCAGCACTTTATTACCTTCAGCAATTATTGGATCCCCTGGTATGTTTTTGTTAAGCCTCGTGCTTATTAGCTGCTATAAAGACAAGAAGCCGAAATAACTAGTGTGAACCTTATTAGTAAGATAAGAGTCAATCGACTTATTTCTGTTTCTATATTAATTAACTTTTTTTATTGATTGTGCTTTTAGTTGTATCTTATGCATCTGAGATTTTATAAACAACTCTTTTATCTTGTAATCCTTTTTTTTTAATAACTTCGAATGTACATAGAATACTTTTTATGCCGTTGTTCATTCGACGAAATAAAGTTATTTGATGATGATGATGATTCATTCTCACTAATCCCTGGCAAATGCACAGCATTAAATGCATTTTAGCTCACCTGCTTACAATCCAAACCTTCAGAAGTTTAATATCAGTAATCCAGTTATCTCTAAAAACAAATAACGTTAATATGCACAAACATATATGTCATAACACACAATAGATGCATTTTCTATATCTTTGGTGCACCATATCTCATTAGTATTATTGAATCACATGAGTACATAAAGCCAAATCTAAATACATATATGGCCTAGCCAAATGTGAAAGGATGGCGCCAAAATGATGCTACTCCAATTCCATGTCTGATTCTGACACTGAGAATATGAAGTCAAGAATGGGTGATAGAAAAAGGAAACCTATTTCACAGATAACTAAAATTAAAACTGCTGTCATACAAGCCACATCTAGGAAATATATGATGAGACAAAAGAAGAAAGTGTTTTCTGCAAGGCGTGGATTGTCTAAAAGTAGAAATAAATTACCTTTCGGGAGAGGAATTTTGGCAGACATGACCACCTTCTTGAAGGTAGCTCTAGACATAGCATCTGATGGATCAGATATATTGCAGGATGTCTTGGTTCTGTAAGGTTCTCATGGCATGGATGTGGCTCTATCTGGAGATAATTTGTGAAATGGTATAGAAGGGAAAGAAGTTCTTAGGGACCCCAAAGTTGGAAAAATGTTTCTTTTGGGTGGCAGGAATTCATCATCTCAGATCAGAAGAGTTGTGGCCGTTCAATTCAAAGTTAAGGAAATCTCTGGAGGCAGAGGTAAGAATCATTTTACAGTCTGAGTACTCAAGATACATGCTAGCAGATAGAATTTGACAGACTCTTGAATTGTACCCAAAGATCACTAGATATATGCAGAAATGTGGGAAAGATCCCAAGAAAGGGCTAGAGAAATCTCTAAAATTATGTCAGGATAAATTTTTTCACGCATTCTGAACACTTGCTCATGTATTTGACATGACTTCAAATGGAGTTTATGTTGATATTGACTGTTTGAGAGGCTGGATCCAGCATACTGTTTGTCTTCTTGGCAATGCAAAATGCTGAAAAGGAAATTTGCTTGATGATAACTCCCTTAAGGAATTAGGGAAATATACAGCATCCTTGTCTAACCTAGATAAGTTTCAGAGTTCAAAGAGGAAGGTTTTTTCAGGAGATGTTTTTAGAAGGACCTGGAGATGGAGAATTCTTTCTTCTGGTCACAATCAATTAAGACATTACGGAGATTGTCAGGGACAGCATTTTTATTACAGTTTAAGGGGGTTTTCAATCAGCCACAAGATTTTACTTTTGAAGAGGGAGAGGAACAACATCTGGAGTTATTGTGAGAAGGTCAAAATTCAGAAAACACCACATATTGTGGTGTTCCCTACCAAAGGTGGGCATCTGATTGAGGCTTCCTCTTCTGCTTGAAAAGAATAACTCTAGACCCTAGGTCTTATAGATAGTGACGGGTTACAGAATAGATTTTATACAATTTCCTCTACTGGGTCATTTTCCCTTAAAGTAGTTTTTTATGGCAGGTGAAACTTTGTATTCCGAAAAAGTTCAAGTGCTGTTTGAAAAAGGAGCAATAGATGAAATCCCATTTTCAAAGACAGTTTCTGTAAGCAGTTTACTTGTAGTAGAAAATAACAAGAGAGTGACACAGGATACTTGTGTGAGTCCAGTCATACATTTGAGAGATATAAATCTGGCAATTAAAAGCTTCTAAAATAGACAATCAGCGAGAGTATAGAAGACAATGAGGCTTTAGCAGAAATTGTCCCTGTGAACACCAACAGAATAAAAAGGAGTAGCATGAAATTTCTTTGCTTGAAGATAGATTTAAAGGGGACTATTCACAAAGGTATACTTACACCTGAATAAATATCTACACGTTTGTTTTCTCTCACAATTTTGAACAACTTTGCTACTTTGGGCTTTTCACTATTTTGAAGTGTAAAGTTACTCAAATGTGTAAACCTGCATGTCTAAAACCCCTGAAACTGGGTGAAACCAAACGTACAAGTACAAAGTTGCTACCACCAAAAAGGAATAATAGTAAGCCTAGCACCACACATGGCCAACCAGCAGTTCTTAGTTTGTAAAAACGCATCGTAAGTGCCAAGAACTAAGGTATTCCTCTGAAGTTAATTGCAGCATGCGTCGTTCCTGCAATGCTGCTAAAGGCCAGTGACAGCAGTACCAATGTGCTAGAAGTGTAACAAATCGCTTCTGAGGAATTCTGCTAAAACAATATGCACACAGCGCCACCATGTACTGGATAAATATGTGCTGTGTTTAGATAGAAACAGTGCCAGTACTGAGCACTGGCTAACACCGGCACAAATTAGACACTGCCAACCACTAACACCCTCCTGTTGAAAATAATGGAGCTAGGGGCATGAAATAAAACCCCATATGAAATAATGTTAAATTAAATAAAAAATGTTTTTTTTAAATAGTTAGAACTATAAATACATATAGTGTAATATTGGCAAATTTATTATAAATGAAGCATATGCTATACTTTATTTTACATATTTTAATAATTCTTTTCATTTAATTAAATTAGTGTTAATTAGCCCTATACATCACTGTAACAATTATTAATATTTAATCAAACATGTATAAATACATATATGTTTTTAATTAGGTTGGGTTTTTGTTAATACATTTGTAATATATAATGAACATATAATGTAATATTTTTTAAGTAATGGTATATTACCTTCAAAATTAATAGTGCTGTATCTGTTTTTAAACTTTTTCTACATTTTAAAATACATGTATCAAATTAATGTACATTTAATATTTAGCATAAAAATATAGTTAAGATATTTTTAAATATTAATGTAAATTAAGTTTAGAAATGTATTTGACATGTAGAACAAAACAAAAGAAATGATACAACATTAATAGCTTAGTTTTAATTTAAAATGTAAATATTTTATATATATGAATTCAACATTTTCCTGAAGTTGATAATTAAAACAATCTCATGTAAACTCGAAAAGTTTTTATTATGTATTAATAATGGTAAAAAATCAATTATATATATATACACACATATATACACGCACACACATACACACACACACATATATATTACCTACTGGCGGTCGCCAGTAGGTAGTTATAGTTAGGACCTATTATCCATAGGAAAATCGTTTTTTGATTTGCCAATATCTTTGGCGCCGTTTGACGAATCTTCGCGAAATTTTGAAAACTGGTGTGGCGCTCTGGTCAGCTCCTGTCCTGAACTTTTCAGGGTGATTCGTCAAGCAGGGGCTGAGAAAAAAGGGGGGTCCCAAAGCGCGTTGTCCCCATGTTAATTTCCATAGGAATTTTTAGAACAGGCTACAGCCCAAACTGCTGAACAGAATTACTCCAAACTTGGCAAAAAGGTAGCTCTTGGCTCAGAAAGCGCCCTTATTTTTAAATGGTGTAAATCCGTTCAGTAGTTCCTGAGAAATTAAAATTTAAAAAAAATATCGATATCTGAGCACCGAGGAGTCGCGACTCCTCCCGAGCACGAGCTGACTTCTGATTGGCTGCCAACACTCCAAACCAGGACGTGTTGGCAGCCATCTTGTGACTCAGTAACTGAGTCACAAGAAAACAGTAAAACAAAGATGAAAAACAAGAAAAGGGGGCAGGGTAGAAACACCTCCCTGACCCCCTAGGCCTGCTCAGGGGGTCCCACAAGGACCCCAGCTCCAAAAAAATTTGACGACCTCAAGACACATGTGGACTTCATCCCCCGAGCAGCAGTGCACCAGGAGCTGCGTTTGCAGAGTGGTGTCAAAAGGGGGTGTGGCCTCGGACCACCTCTCTGCAAACCAGCTGTGTGGCACCTACTGGAGGTACCTGGTGGGCTAGTTCGCCCTCAGGGACCCTCAGTATTCATGGGGACTTAATTTCCCAACTTACAATGCACCAGGGGGCGCGTTTGCAGAGTGGTGGGGAAAGGGGGCGTGGCCTTTGTCCAGCTCTCAGCAATCCCACTGTGTGAGGCTTACTGGAGGTAAGAGGTAGGCTAGTTGGCCCCTAAAGGACCCCCAGCAGCGAAGGGGACTTCAATCCACATCCAAGAGCGCGCCAGGGAGCGCGTTTGCAGAGTGGTGGGCAAAGGGGGCGTGGCCTGCTATGAGAACTTAGCAATCCTGCTGTGTGGGACTTACTGGAGGTAACAAGAGGGGTAGTTGGCCCCCAAGGTTGTCGTTGGGGGCCAACTACCCCTCTTGTTACCTCCAGTAAGTCCCACACAGTGGGATTGCTAAGACGTCTTCGGAGGACATGCCCCCCTTTCTCCACCACTCTGCAAACGTGCCTCCTGGCAGACTACGGGATGTGGGATGAAGTCCAATTTACTCCTGAGTGACTTTGGGTGCCAATAAGCCCTCCTCTAAGTCCTATGCAGCGGAATTCCTGAGCGCTGGTCGGAGGCCCAGCACCCTTTCTCCATCACTCTGCAAACGTGACTACTACTTAAAGAAGCATCTTTCTGCACCTCTGACTTAGAGGTAGTTTTAATCCCCCTGCCCTATTATGTACTAGGGCCTTAAAGAGGAGGTCATGCCAATCACAGGGGTACCCCAACGCATAGTGTTCCCTAGTGTATGTAGGTGTTTTCACTGTATTCCAAGTGTCTTTTAGAATTGCACTGGCTCTAGGCCTGGTTAGTCAGAGCCAGTTACCACCAGTACCCATCAGCAAAAAGTTGGGGGCACAGGATGACTTTGCAACAAGGCCTCTTTCTGCTCCTCTGTTGGTTCTTTGTGCACATCTCTTGCTTCTTTCTGCACCTTTCTTCGTCTTTCCGGACTTCTGTTGCCTCTTTCTGCATTTCTCTTGCTTCTTTCTGCGCCTTTCTTCGACTTTCTGGACTTTTGTTGCCTCTTTCTGCATTTCTCTTGCTTCCTTCTGCACCTTTCTTTCTCTTTCTGCACATGTCCTACCTCTGTAGGCATAGTTAGAAATTAGCATTTAAAAAACCTTTGAAATTCATAGAAAAAAACACAGGTTTCAGGGACGTTATAGTTAGAAATTAGCATTTAAAAAACCTTTGGAATTAACTGAAAAAACCACAGGTTTCAGGGACGTTATAGTTAGAAATTAGCATTTAAAAAATCGTAGAAATTCACTGAAAAAACCACAGGTTTCAGGGACGTTATAGTTAGTTGGACATTTCACTCGTACAAAACCAGAGAAATTCGGCCGTTATAGTTAGTTAGGCCAACTATAACTCGCGCCCCCGCAATGCACTGCTGATGACGTCACACATTACATCATTCATGACATGGTCAGTGACATCACTGATGACATCACTGATGACATCGTACACGTGATAATCTGATGCACCTCCTCATAGCCTCATATAACCTTTGATACATCCATTCTAAAATACAGACTACCATTTTCAAAACCATAGACACAAATACCAGTTACTACATACCCACTCACTGATTCCTAGGACTACACACACATCCACTCATTCACCCATACAGTCACTCATACATGCAGTCATTCATCAATACAGCACTATCATACTCACACAACTAGTCAGTCATGCAAAGAATCAATCACACTCCCATTTACTCACCTATACAGTTATACACACACCACCTCACTTATTAATATGGATACTAACACATACTCTCTTATACAATCACTGATACAAGCACACACTCATCCATACAGCCACTCTCACACTCATTCTCACATATAGTCATTTATATACTCCATCACTCACATATACTGCCTTTCACATATGTAGTTACTCACACATGTACCACTGAGACATCCATTCACTCACCAACACACCCATACACACACTAACCCACCCAAACAGCCCTTCCCAGATATACTCTTGAAGCCATACACCCAGTGAATTACCCACTCACACATCTATGCACAGTCACATACTCCCCACCCACCCACACAGACACTCAGGCACCCATACAGATACAGACAACCAATCAATAACCCATGTAGACACTCATGTAGCTACTCACAAACCCATGCAGCTGCTTACACACCAACTGACAGACTGATACAGACATTCACACAGTTTAGTCACTAACCCATGCATTCAGTAAGATACGTTTAATCACTCACTTATACAGTCAGTCACACACCTACTAAATCATCCATTCAGACACTCATACACCCACTCATTCTTCAATACACCTTGGCACATATATATATATAAAACATATTTAAACTTTACAGAAACACACAGTCACTGGATTATGTCATCAGTGATGTCATTTGAGAAGTCATCAGTGATGTCACTTACCATGTCATGAATGATGTAATATATGACGTCATCAGCAGTGCATTGCGGGGGCGCGAGTTATAGTTAGCTCAACTAACTATAACAGCCGAATTTCTCTGGTTTTGTACGAGTGAAATGTCCAACTAACTATAACGTCCCTGAAACCTGTGGTATATATGTATATTCACTGAAAAAAACACAGGTTTCAGGGATGTTATAGTTAGTTGGACATTTCACTCGTACAAAACCAGAGAAATTCGGCCGTTATAGTTAGTTGAGCTAACTATAACTCGCGCCCCCGCAATGCACTGCTGATGATGTCACATATTACATCATTCATGACATGGTCAGTAACATCACTGATGACATCACTGATTACATCACTGATGACATCATCCAGTGACTGTGTGTTTCTGTAAAGTTTAAATATGTTTTATATATATATATGAAATGAAATGAAAAAAACATTTATATAGCGCGATAGCTACCCTGAGGCATCCCAGCGCTGCAGACGAACGCGGACAGACAGAGAAGGTCCAGTAATTAAGTGCATTTGTTAAAGAGCAGTGTTTTTAGGAGTTTACGAAAGGGCAGCAAATTAGGCTCCGCCCGTATATGTGGGGGGAGAGCGTTCCATAGTTTGGCGGAGTTATAGGAAAAGGAGCGCCCGCCACGTCTAGCCCTCTTTATTCTTGGGAGTAAGGCGAAGGAAGAGGACACCGAGCGGAGGTTTCTGCTTGATTGATATGGAATGATCATAAATCGGCTGATTGCTGGACCATTCCTCCAAAAGGCCTTGTGTGCAAAACACATAGCTTTAAATTGGATTCTCTCCCTGACAGGCAGCCAGTGAAGGCTCCTCAGTGCAGGTTTTGCGGATTGCCGGTGAGGGATCTGGAGGAGCAGGCGAGCTGCGCAGTTTTGGATGATCTGGAGCTTGTGTGTAGTGGATTGAGGGGCTCCTAAATAAAGGGCGTTCCCATAGTCCAAGCGGGATAGAAGGAGAGCCTGGACCATAATTCTATTTGCCTGAAATGGGAGAAGAGGGAGTATTTTGCGTAGCATCCTCAGCAGGCCATAACAAGTGGCCGATAGTTTTGCCGCCTGGTAGTTGAAGCTAAGGGAACAGTCCAGCCAAATGCCAAGGCTTTTGATCTGGTATTTAGGATCTGGAGCAGGGCCAAGACATTTGGGCCAAAGTAGCTTGGGAATAAAAGAATGTGAGTTACCGAGGAGCATAAGCTCCGTCTTGTCCCCATTGAGTTTTAGGCAAGAGAGTTCCATCCATTTGGCTACCTCCTCTAGGCAGCTTCCTAGGTCGCTGAATGACTTCTCGGGATGGTTTAATGCCACCACGAGCTGCGTGTCATCAGCGTAGGTAATGATTTTTATGCCAAGGTGTATTGAAGTATGAGTGGGTGTATGAGTTTCTGAATAGATGATTTAGTAGGTGCATGACTGACTGTATAAGTGAGTGATTAAACGTGTCTTACTGAATGCATGGGTTAGTGAATAAACTGTGGAAATGTCTGTATCAGTCTGTCAGTTGGTGTGTAAGCGGCTGCATGGGTTGGTGAGTAGCTACATGAGTGTCTATATGGGTTATTGATTGGTTGTCTGAGTATCTGTATGGGTGCCAGAGTGTCTGTGTGGGTGGGTGGGGGGGTGTGACTCTGTGCATAGTATCGAAACTCAATACCTGAACTTGTGCCTCCACAGGAGCAGAAGGGCTGAAGCAGACTGTAATGATGCTTTTTTCCGAACTCCCCAACTCCAATGCGCACCAGATGTCTATCTGCCCGCAGTGGGGAGGGGGAAAGGGGAATGGGAAGAAAGAGAGATTGCCACAGCGGTGCCAACACAGGCGCTCTTCTAAAATCTGGTCTCCTAGCACCTGTAATTGCAAACACAAATTACTCTGAATACTTTTTTTTTACAGATACAGGGATTTAATTCTACAATGTAGTACTCTAGTTCTTTTATACCTGAATTACGCTGTGAGCTTGCTTCTCTCTTAGTATTAGTAAATTAGTCTGATTATAATGTTCATTCTTTGCCAGCACTATGCCACTAACAAGTACTTCTTCTCTTCTTGCTCTAGATGAAGTAGATTGTACTACTTCGCCGGTTAGAGATGGTAAGTAGAAATATATATATATATATATTTGTATTTACTTGTAGACAGCAGGTAAAATGCAGCACTGTTAGTGTAGATAGGTTAAAGAGTAGCAAAGGTAATGAGAGTCATTTGCGCATATTTGAAGCACTGTCTGGTAGAAGAAACGTACTGCGCAATAGTTCTGCAAATAGTTTCAGTCTAGAGTGCACTATTGTGGTAATAGTCTCTTGTCTAATACTTGAAGAATACAAGATAACTGAATTACTTTCTCTCCTCTGAAATGAATTAGAGGAATTCACTCTGAAGTCTTGTAAATAGATAGCATTCCTTGAATCCAAACTAGTTCCTGACAAATTGTGTAAGTAAACTATGGCGGAGGACAGCTGAGAGAACCCCAGACGAGAGGCTCTCTCACTGTTAGAAGAAATACCTGGAAACTCCCTCGACGGCAGCAATGGGAACCGCAACAAACCTCCGTAAATAATTATAGGTGGGAAGAGTTCAGGAAATGTGAGCAGGAAAATGCCTCGCTACTAATTTCTGACTGGAAGTGAAGCACAACTCAGGAAACGCTGCTTCACACGAACAAATGACGGTTGAAGTGCGAAGCGCCACAGGTGCGCGAGCACGATAACCGGCAGTCCAAGAAAAATGAGCTGAACACTAGAAAGCTAACTCCGGTGCATAGTTAGTCCGCCATCTTGAATTTCCGCTGATGCGAGTTTTGCAGTTTATAAGCTGCGGAATGCAACCTTCTGGCTACCAACTGACTCCACCCTATTGGACCTTGTCTGGTGCCTGAACCCCACTTCAATCTAGAAACAGGTAAGGAACGTTTTCGTTTAGAGTAGAATTGCTCAGACCTGACAGTACCCCCCACCAAGAGCCCTCCTCCCCCTCTTTTAGGCTTCTGTGGATGAGTCATATGGTATTCCTTGACTAACCACGGGGCATGAACTTCAGAACTGGGTTCCCAGGATCTCTCCTCTGGGCCAAAACCTTTCCAGTCAATCAAGTAAAACAACCTACCCCTTCTAACCTTGGAGTCAATAATTCTTTTCACCTCAAACTCTTCTTCTGAGTTCACAAGAACTGGAGCTGGAGGCAAAGTCTTCCTTAAGTTTGGGGGATTTCTTTTAAGCAGAGAAACATGAAAAACTGGATGTACCTTCAACCTTTTGGGAAGTGTGACATTTACACAAACTGGATTTACCATCCTTTCTACAACATAAGGACCTACAAATCTGTGTTGAAACTTCCTGTTTCCCTTTAACCGCATGTTTCGAGTGGAGATCCAAACCTGATCTCCAGGCTCAAAAACTGGACTTTCCCTTCTACTCTTGTCTGCCTGCTCTTTGTGAGAATTCTTAGCTCTTACCAAATTCTCGGTAGCAACTTGATAGGCCTTGTGCAACTCCTGCATAACCACCTCTACAGCTGGTACCCCACTCTCAATCTTATCTATCAACATGTTTGGATGCCTACCAGAATTCAAAAAGAAAGGAGAATAACCAGTGGAAGAGTGTACGGAATTATTATAGGCAAATTCGGCTGTGCAGAGCAAAGCGGGCCAATCTCCCTCCTGATCCATGAGATACAGACGTAAGTATTGCTCTAAATCCTGATTCACTCTTTCTGTCTGCCCATCAGTCTCAGGATGGAAACTGGTAGACAAGCGAGAATCCACTCCCAAATTCTTCAAGAATGACCTCCAAAAGTGAGACACAAATTGTGCCCCCCGATCGGAAATCACAACCTTCGGAATTCCATGTGATTTTACAATGTGCTGCGTGAACAGAGTTGCTAACTGGACTGCATTTGGAAGAGCTGCTAGAGGGATAAAATGGCTCATTTTGGTAAAGTGATCAGCCACCACCCAAATCATGGAATACCCTTGACTAGAAGGCAGGTCTAGAATAAAATCCATAGAGACTGTATGCCAAGGATATGGGGCTACAGGTAGGGGCATTTGAAGCCCCTGAGGTGCCTGTCTACTGACCTTCCCCTTCACACACTGTTCACAAGATGCCACATACTGCCTCACCTGAGATTCCATGCCTGGCCACCAAAATGATCATTTAAAAAGTTCCAAGGTCTTCTTCACTCCCTTGTGACCAGCTAATGGATTGTCATGAAACAATTTGATGACTTCATTCTGTAAGTTGTTGTCTGATACATACAGCTTCCCTTGAAAGTAAAGCTTCCCTTCCTTGATTTCTCTCTCAGGTCCTTCCAAAACCCAACTCTGGATTTCTGCTTGTGGAGTACTAGCTCTTATCTTGTCGTCTAGCTCCGAGTACAAAATCGTTCCAACAATTTTTTCCTCCGGAATTATATGACCTTCTTTTGGAATTTCTTTTTCTTCTCCGGTATTCAAACGGGAGAGAGCATCAGCCTTTCCATTAACTGGACCGGGCTTATAGGTCAGGGCAAAGTCATAGTCTGCAAAAAAGCGAGACCATCTAAGTTGTCGTGGGGTTAGTGTTCTTGCAGATTTGAGAAATTGTAAATTTTGATGATCTGTAAAGACGGTGATCTCATGCCTAGTTCCCAACAAATAATGCCTCCATTCTTGGAACGCATCCTTAACAGCTAACAATTCTTTGTCAGCAATGGAGTAGTTGATTTCCGCAGCTGTTAACTTATGAGAGCGATACGCCACAGGGTGAAGCTGGCCCGTCTCTTTATGCCTCTGTGAAAGGATTCCACCAATGGCTAAGTTGGAAGCATCCGCTTCAACATAGAAAGGTTCCTCTGGATTTGGATGAGCCAGTATTGGGGCAGTGATGAAAGTTTCCTTAAGTAGCTGGAAGGCACTCTCCGTTTCAGCATTCCAGATAAACTTTTCCTTCTTCTTGAGCAAGCGAGTAATGGGACTATCCTTCTCCGAGAAGTTTGGAATGAATCGCCTGTAAAAGTTTGTGAAGCCTAGGAAACTTTGTATTTCCTTGACTGTACGGGGGTTGGCAAATCTTTAATTACTCTTACTTTAGAGTCGTCCATTGACACTCCTTTGGGAGAGAGTTTGAAACCCAAAAACTCCACTTGGCTGGAATGAAAAACACATTTCTCCAATTTTACAAACAATTGATTCTCCAGCAATCGTTCCAAGATTGCTTGAACATGCTGAACATGTTCCTCCAAATTGGCGGAGAAGATAAGGATGTCGTTGATGTAAATGACAGCAAAACTATACAAAAACTCGCGTAGAATGTCATTAACGAAGTTCTGAAAGGCGGCAGGTGCATTATACAGGCCAAATGGCATGACCTGGTATTCGAACAGACCAAATCGGGTTTGAAACGCGGTCTTCCACTCATCACCCACAGCCATGCGAACCAGATGGTAGGCCCCCCTTAGATCCAACTTCGTGTAGATATGGTCTTCTTTGACTTGGTCCAAAAGCTCCGAAATCAAAGGCAAGGGGTATTGATTCTTTTTGGTGACTTGGTTCAGGGCCCGATAGTCAATGCAAGTTCTCAATTTTCCATCCTTCTTTGGAATAAAGAACAACGGAGAGGAGACTGGAGACTGTGATGGTCGAATGAACCCGTTGGCTAAATATTGGTCCAGATAATCTTTTAAATGCTTGTTTTCTACTTCCGATAGAGCATAAATACGACTGCAAGGCAAAGACACCCCTGGTTCAAGTTCAATCTTGCAATCATATTCTCGGTGCGGGGTAGTTTCTTAGCCTCCTTTTCATCAAAAACTGATATCAGATCTTGGTATTCCTCTGGAACGCTCTGTATCTCAACTGCACAAATCATTCATGCCTGATCGGCCAAGAGGATTGATGGAGATGGAGATGGCTGTGAATCGGCAACTCTGGAGTCGAAACAATGTTTCTGACAATACTCTGAATCCAATTCGACGGTTCTTTTTGCCCAATCAATCTTCGGATTGTGTTCAGTCAACCATGGCAACCCCAAAATCAATTGAAATTGAGGAGCATCGATGAGGCTAAATCTTAATATGCTCCGATGCCTTCCAGGTCCGATCAGTGTGATCTCTTCAGTGTCATGGATGATTGGGCCGGAGGATAAATTGTTACCATCCTCCGCACGAACTGGCTCGGGCTTCTCTTTCTTGACAAAATGAATTCCTAGGGCCTTTGCAAATTTGATGTCACAAAAATTTCCGGTGGCCCCAGAATCCACCATGACAGATACGTCGTCCACCTCCACATCTCGAAATCTTATCAGACTGGAAATTATTAAATGAGGTGCGGCAGACTGCAACGTAGTCGCTAAAAACTGAGCATTTGGAGTTGTCTCTTCAGCAGCTCCCACCAGAGCAACTCCATCTACTGGTGGGGCCTGTCTTTTACCCATGTATTGTTCTTGGGCTTCTTGGGGGACATTCTCTTACAAAATGACCTACACTCCCACAATACATTCAGAGTTTGCCACTTCTTCTCTTTTCTCTCTCTTCTTTGGTTAAAGGGCCCCGCACCGATCCAATCTGCATAGGCTCTTCTCCTGACCCCACTTCACTAGACTTAGAAGCTTCAGTCTTAAACCGATCAAATCGGGGTGGTAAATGTCTTATTTCCTTACAACGCTCACTTCTTCTCTCAAATTGTCTTTGATCGATTTGAAGAACCAGATCAATTAATTCGGATAACTCAGTTGGTCTCTTGGGAATTTGCGCTAACCCATCTTTCAGCTCATCTTTTAGCCCTCTGTAAAATATGGCAGCTCTCTTAGCCTCTGGCCAATTAGTTTCCACTATCAATTTGTTAAAGTGCACCAAGTAGGCTACCAATTCGCGATTTCCCTGTTTCAGATCTAACAGTTCATTATCGGTGGTTTGCGAAATGGCTCTTTGATCAAAAATGCACATAAATTCCAACTTAAACTCCTCCAAATTATAAAGAATGGGATCATTTGTGTTCACTAAGGGCATGGACCAAGCAGCAGCATCTCCACTCAGGTAAGACAGTATGAAAGCTACCTTGGATTGGTCTTCTTTGAAGATTATAGGCCTACACAAGAAATGTAAAGAACACTGTGTGAAGAAAACCTGTGCCTTGTGTGGGTCCCCATGAAACCTCTCGGGCGGGGCCAATGGAATTGTTAGGGAGATGGCATGGATAACTTGGGTAGTTAACTCTGCGGCCGAGGTAGAAGGGGAGAAAGGCTGGGATTTCTGTTCTCTAGTGCTTGAACTGGTACCAGCTGAAAATTCTTCAAACCTTTGTCGAAGAAAACTAGCTTCCTGACTTGATTTCCTAACCTCCTCCCGAGTTTCACTCAACTGCTTCTGCAACCCTTCTAAAACAGATGCCAAGGCCTTAACATCTATACCTTCAGCCATTCTGCTCAGGTGAAAGGTCTGATAGAGGGCACTTCAATCTGTCAAAACTCAATACCTGAACTTGTGCCTCCACAGGAGCAGAAGGGCTGAAGCAGACTGTAATGATGCTTTTTTCCCAACTCCCCAACTCCAATGCGCACCAGATGTCTATCTGCCCGCAGTGGGGAGGGGGAAAGGGGAATGGGAAGAAAGAGAGACTGCCACAGCGGTGCCAACACAGGAGCTCTTCTAAAATCTGGTCTCCTAGCACCTGTAATTGCAAACACAAATTACTCTGAATACTTTTTTTTTTACAGATACATGGATTTAATTCTACAATGTAGTACTCTAGTTCTTTTATACCTGAATTACGCTGTGAGCTTGCTTCTCTCTTAGTATTAGTAAATTAGTCTGATTATAATGTTCATTCTTTGCCAGCACTATGCCACTAACAAGTACTTCTTCTCTTCTTGCTCTAGATGAAGTAGATTGTACTACTGCGCCGGTTAGAGATGGTAAGTAGAAATATATATACATATTTGTATTTACTTGTAGACAACAGGTAAAACGCAGCACTGTTAGTGTAGATAGGTTAAAGAGTAGCAAAGGTAATGAGAGTCATTTGCACATATTTGAAGCACTGTCTGGTAGAAAAACGTACTGCGCAATAGTTCTGCAAATAGTTTCAGTCTAGAGTGCACTATTGTGGTAATAGTCTCTTGTCTAATACTTGAAGAATACAAGATAACTGAATTACTTTCTCTCCTCTGAAATGAATTATAGGAATTCACTCTGAAGTCTTGTAAATAGTTAGCATTCCTTGAATCCAAACTAGTTCCTGACAAATTGTGTAAGTAAACTATGGCGGAGGACAGCTGAGAGAACCCCAGATGAGAGGCTCTCTCACTGTCAGAAGAAATACCTGGAAACTCCCTCGACGGCGGCAATGGGAACCGCAACAAACCTCCGTAAATAATTGTAGGTGGGCAGAGTTCAGGAAATGCGAGCGGGAAAATGCCTCGCAACTAATTCCTGACTGGAAGTGAAGCGCAACTCAGGAAACGCTGCTTCACACGAACGAATGATGGTTGAAGTGCGAAGCGCCACAGGTGCGCGAGCACGATAACCGACAGTCCAAGAAAAATGAGCTAAACACTAGAACGCTAACTCCGGTGCATAGTTAGTCCGCCATCTTGAATTTCCGCTGATGCGAGTTTTGCAGTTTATAAGCTGCAGAATGCAACCTTCTGGCTACCAACTGACTCCACCCTATTGGACCTTGTCTGGTGCCTGAACCCCACTTCAATCTAGAAACAGGTAAGGAACGTTTTCGTTTAGAGTAGAATTGCTCAGACCTGACACATAGATGTGTGAGTGGGTAATTCACTGAGTGTATGGGTTCAAGAGTGCATCTGTGAAGGGCTGTATGGGTGGGTGAGTGTGTGTATGGGTGTGTTGGTGAGTGAATGGATGTATCAGTGGTACATGTGTGAGTAACTACATATGTGGAAGGCAGTATATGTGAGTGTTGGAGTATATAAATCACTATATGTGAGAGTGAGTGATTGTGAGAGTGGCTGTATGGATGAGTGTGTGCTTGTATCAGTGATTGTATAAGAGAGTAAGTATGTGTTTGTATCTCTTTGAATAAGTGAGGTGGTGTGTGTATAACTGTATAGGTGAGTAAATGGGAGTGTGAATGATTCTTCGCATGATTGACTAGGTGTGTGAGTAACTCTATGGATGAGTGTCTGTGTGAGTGTCTGTATAGGTGTATGAGTGCAAATGATAGTGCTGTATTGATGAGTGACTGCATGTATGAGTGACTGTATGGGTGAATGAGTGAACGTGTGTGTAGACCTAGGAATCAGTGAGTGGGTATGTAGTAACTGGTATTGGTGTGTCTATGGTTTCGAAAATGGTAGTCTGTATTTTAGAGTGGGTGTATCAAAGGTTATATTAGGGTGTGAGGAGGTGTATCTGATTATCACTTGGATGATGTCATCAGTGATGTCATTTGAGATGTCATCAGTGATGTCACTGACCATGTCATGAATGATGTAATATGTGACGTCATCAGCAGTGCATTGCGGGGGCGCGAGTTATAGTTAGCTCAACTAACTATAACAGCCGAAATTCTCTGGTTTTGTACGAGTGAAATGTCCAACTAACTTTAACGTCCCTGAAACCTATTGTTTTTTAAGTGAATTTCTATGGTTTTTTAAATGCTAATTTCTAACTATAACGTCCATGAAACCCATGGTTTTTTCAGTGAATTTCAAAGGTTTTTTAAATGATAATTTCTAACTATAACGTCCCTGAAACCTATGGTTTTGTCAGTGAATTTCAAAGGTTTTTTAAACAATAATTTCTAACTATTACGTCCTTGAAACCTATGTTTTTTTCAGTGAATTTCTAAGTTTTTTTAAATGCTAATTTCTAACTATGCCTACAGAGGTAGGACATGTGAAGAAAGAGTAAGAAAGGCGCAGAAAGAAGCAAGAGAAATGCAGAAAGAGGCAACAGAAGTCCAGAAAGACGAAGAAAAGTACAGAAAGAAGTAAGAGATATGCAGAAAGAACCAACAGAGGTGAAGAAAGAGGCCTTGTTTCAAAGTCATCCTGTGCCCTCAACTTTTTACTGACTGGTACTAGTGGTAACTGACTCTGACTAACCA
This sequence comes from Calotriton arnoldi, assembly GCA_963921515.1. NCBI lineage: Eukaryota > Metazoa > Chordata > Amphibia > Caudata > Salamandridae > Calotriton > Calotriton arnoldi. The sequence continues at coordinate 210,235 of CAWUFW010007476.1, forward strand.
GGCCCGGAGCCAGTGCTATGCTGAAAGACACTTAGAATACAGTGAAAACACCTACATACACTATGGTACACTATGGTTTGGGGTATCCCTGTGATTGGCATGACCTCCCCTGTTAGGCCCTAGTACATAATAGGGCAGGGGGGTTAAAACTACCTCTAACTCAGAGGTGCAGAAAGAGGCAAGAGAGGTGCATAAACAGGCAGGAAAGGTGCAGAAATAGGGAACAGGGGTTCAGAAAGAGGCAAGTGAGGTGCAGACAGAAGTAAGAGCAGTGCAGAAAGAACCAACAGAGGTGCAGAAAGAGGCAAGAGGGGTGCAGAAAAAGTATGAGGGGTGCAGAAAGAAGAAAGAGAAGTGCAGAAAGAGGCAAGAGAATTGCTGAAAGAAGCAACAGAGGTGTAGAAAGAAGCAAGAGAAGTGCAGAAAGAGGCAAGTGAGGTGCAGAAAAAAGCAAGACCAGTGCAGAAAGAACCAACAGAGGTGCTGAAACAGGCGTGAAGGGTGCAGAAAGAGCAAGAGAAGTGCAGAAAGAGGCAACAGAGGTGCAGAAAGAGGGAAGAGAGGTACAGAAATAGGCAGGAAAGGTGCAGAAACAGGGAACAGGGGTGCAGAAAGAGGCAAGAGAGTTGCAGAAAGAGAAAAGAGGGGTGCAGAAAGGGGCAAGAGATCTGTAGAAAAAAGCAACAGAGGTGCTGAAAGAGGCAAGAGGGGTACAGAAAGAAGGAAGAGAAGTACAGAAAGAGGAAAGAGAATTCCTGAAAGAAGCAACAGAGGTATACAAAGAAGCAAGAGAAGTGCAGAAAGAGGCAAGTGAGGTGCAGAAAGAAGCAAGAGCAGTGCAGAAAGAACCAACAGAGGTGCAAAAAGAGGCAAGAGGGGTGCAGAAAGAGGTAGGAGAGGTGCACATAGAGGCAAGAGAGGTACAGAAAGAGGCAGGCGGGTTGCAAAAAGAAGGTAGAGAAGTGCAGAAAGAGGCAAGAGAATTGCTGAAAGAAGCAACAGAGGTGTAGAAAGAAGCATGAGAAGTGCGGAAAGAGGCAAGTGAGGTGCGAAAAGAAGCAAGAGCAGAGCAGAAAGAACCAACAGAGGTGCTGAAAGAGGCAACAGAGGTGCAGAAGGAGGAACGAGGGGTGCAGAAAGAAGGAAGAGGAGTTCAGAAAGAAGCAACAGAGGTGCTGAAAGAGGCACGAGGGGTGCAGAAAGAAGAAAGAGAAGTGCAGAAAGAAGCAACAGAGGTACTGAAAAAGGCACGAAGGGTGCAGAAAGAGCAGGAGAACTGCAGAAAGAGGTAACAGAGGTACAGAAAGAGGCAAGAGATGTGCAGAAACAGGCAGGAAAGGTACTCCTCCTGGACACACTGCTGTGTGCTCGTGAGCCAGACATCTCACCACACTGCTGCTGTGATTGCCGTGTGCTTCCATGCTAGCAACATGATTTATGTCTGTGTGTCTGTGTGTTCGTAGGTGACTGCACCTCAAGCGGCCCATGTGCGAGAGTGCCTGTGTGTTTTTAGGTCTCTGCATGGGTGCCATCAGTGTCCGTTTAGCTGTCGCTCTCTGCGCCTGCTTGCTTGTTCCCGTTGGTACCTCTAATGCCCCGGGTACGAGTTGTGTGTCACGGGTGCAAACTCTACGCCTATAATTGCCGGTGCTGTGCAGCACCACCACGCCAGTGCTCCGCAATTACAAGTTAAACCCCATTTACTTCCTGATGTGAGCAGGGGATAAATGGGAGCGGGAGGGAGGCTATGTTGGACAGGGGGAATGGGGTGTGGAGCATGTCCTGTCCAACATAGCCTCCCTCCCGCTCCCATTTATCCCCTGCTCACATCAGGAAGTAAATGGGGTTTAACTTGTAATTGCGGAGCACTGGCGTGGTGGTGCTGCACAGCACCGGCAATTACAGGCGTAGAGTTTGCACCCGTTCCACACAACTCGTACCCGGGGCCATAGAGGTACCAACGGGAACAAGCAAGCAGGCGCAGAGAGCGACAGCTAAACGGACACTGATGGCACCCATGCAGAGACCTAAAAACACACAGGCACTCTCGCATTAGCATTAGTTCATGCTCCCCCATGCCACAGAATGGGTTTGTCTTGGTAGGGCTATGCTTTTGCCTCAGCCCCTGTCCGAGCCTGCCCTTAGATGATTTTACTACTCAGATGGGGGTAACGCACGCCCCTGCGCAGGGGGCCTCAATCCTTCAGGGGTGCCCCACCCTTCAAAGGGCCTCCATTCAGCCCAAGGCTAACTATACATGTGACATATAGAAGACTCAGGGGCACCACCTCACATTCTGCAGGGGGCCCCGTCATTTTGCATCAATGCAGCGGGACCGAGCCAGAGGTGATTGGCCGCACGTGGATATATCCCTTTAGCCAGCTCGTAATCAGGGCCTACACAGTCACCTGTATAGGTGTCTGTTGATGTTTGTTGTTGCATGTGTGCGGTCTCTGCTTGCCCGTGTAGGGTTCCATTGCGTGTTCACACACTATACAAATAGCCAACCCCGTTCGCTTTTTCAACGATTGTTCATGTTCCTCTCCTCTGTAGAAACACATCATGGCTAACATCTGCCAGCTCAGCAGGAGCACAAGGGAAATCAGTTGTTACAAAACTGAATATTATATAATGTACGATTGTTTACAAAGAGAAGTGTGTTGAACTGCAAAAAATGTGTCTTTAAAAAGTAGTAGTATTATTCAGTAAAAAATAAAAAGCAGTGGAATTAAATTCCTGTTAGTTCCTGCTTACTTCGACCTCTGCTGACTGGTGGATGTCCTCAACACGTTTTATATGTATTTTTATTGTTTGTCAAATATTTAAAACATCGAATAGTAAATGCACATGTATGTGTTTTGTTAGCTGGTCTTTTTTGTTCCCCACCAATGATTTGTAAAGCATGTATGTTTTTCTCAGGTGGTGTTTTGGTGCAAATTTGAAATTTCACCACCGTTCTACAATATTTTAGACTTAAATAAACGGGTTCACTCCTGCGACTTCACAGTAGACATGTTCAGAGGCAGCAACAACCTTATATCACACGAGACTGTTGACCATCAGAGGACTTCATGACATGGTATAGACGAGCTGACCAATATTAACAGATTTCCGATGACAAACCTTACAATGCTTTTTATTTACAGAGCTCCTCAGCACAGCCAAGTCTCTGGCATTGGGAATAATGAACAAACAAACGCATAATATTCGCTGAAAGTCACTACACGTATATATAAATCATTCTCATGCATATTCATTTTCCAAATCTTGAAAATTTGGATCGCTTTTACTATTGGGTGTGTGAACGAGTCCAGATCTACATATTTATGGACTGATGTTCTTGGATAGCTCACGCTGGTAATTGAACAGCGCCAAGACACTATTTCGTGGTCACATGAACTAAACCAGAGGAACTGAAAAACACATTTGCCCAGGGTCACAACATTATCTTCGTGTTGAGGAGCCGGAATCTGAGCACGGATTCTTACTTCTTTCACCTGGCTGCTTTGTTAGCATGGTGAGTGAGTGAGGGATACTAGAAAACTAAAGATGGTACAATCTGAGCTGAAAAACCAACGACTGCAATGAAGGAAGCACTCACAAAGCTCTTTGGTCCAGGGGGAAGCTCGCCCAGCCTTCTGGTGTTGGAGGGGAGTGATTTTTGATGTATCACTGAAGACTGAAGCCTCTTTCATGTGTTCTATTTTTACACAGCCAAATGGAACTGTAGCACTTGCCCAGGGTCACACAACATGGTCAAGCTTTTCTGCTGACGTGTAGTGCAGCTCTTCAATTTGAGTATCGCCTGGCTGACGATTGCTATTGTATGTTTGCATTGAGTCCGGTGGTTTCTTGCTAAAAGGGAAAGTGCTGACTTCTTATTCATGGAGTAATACTGACACTGTATCAAATCTAAGTTCTGAAAATGTGAATCCGTTTTTATTTAAAAAAGCTGTGGAGTCCAATTCTACCCAGATTTTTTTGCAGTTTTTATAAAGAGAGAACTTGACTCAAAGGTATTAGAGCACATTATATGAACATCACTTACTTTACACGACGTCACATTTATTTTTTTGGGCCGGAGTAGAATAAGTGCTTTGCCCACATTTACAGGATATTGAGCCAATGCCGAGATTGAACCTGGTTGCCCAGTTCCAAAGTCGGCAGCTCTGGCTGTTCTCTGGTTCAACAGACCCTAACTGCTGCACAACAGCGCCCCCTCCACTCAGCAGACCAAACTAGTGTATTTCAAGAGATACCTCGTCAACACTGACACATATCTCAGTATACATGTACAGCCACTGAACCTCCCACAGTGAAACACATCAATCACTCATGATGTAACCAATAGCACGCACTATTCAGACAGGTGTGCTTGCTCCCGAACACTTCCAGAACTTAGTCCACGTGCGCTTTGATATTTGCACACAGAGCGGAATATTTACTAACATTTTATGTCGCACGCAAACTGACGCAAAATGTTTATTTAAAATGTATTTAGCATTGAAAAGTAATCTGCAAGTAACAAAAGCAGCAAAGGCTACCGCTGCTTTGCATCAAGGAAAAAAACCATGGGAGGTATGCCCAGGTGTAGCAAGCTCCCGATGATGGGCAGGCTGGTGGGGTATCTGGCTTGCTGCACCTTGCGCCCCGCGGCCCTCCAGAGCGTGAACAAGGCGAGCCCCAGCGTGAAAAGCGCGGCTCCAAGGATGAGCGTTGCGCCGCTGGCTCCCTGCATCTTTTGCCTTGAGGAGGAGTGCTATCCTGCAGGCTGCGAGCTGCAGAGCAGCCCCCATAAATAAGCGGGACCTCCCTCTCGTGACCAATCAAGGGAACACAGATAATCAGACGAGAGAGACCGTGTCACTCCTCTAGCCCAGCCCGGTTTCATTTCGGGCGGCCCAGGCGGCCTGAGTTTCAAACAAATCCTGAAAGAAGGCTCTGGTACTGTAGGCAAGAGCAGGCAGGTTATCTGCAGATTTGCCATATCTCCTTTTATTAGGAATCCACAACAAAAAGGTACAAACATAATCATTGCTATAGAAAAACAGAATCACTTTGGAGTATCACTTGTGAAGCTCACAGTTCTCCATTGATACACTCCTTAAACTTCATTGATGAGAAGATTTCAAAACATTACCCTAGTTCTTTCAATGAGCACCTTAGACCACAATGAGGGCCTCTTGCCGCTGGAAAACATGCACAGCCATAAACATCATGTTTTTTTTTTATAATTTCAGCCGGATTCGCGCACCCAGCGCAAATTCGGCCAAAATTATAAAATAAAAATGTTTTTTTTGGGCCTGGGGGTCCTTGTGGGACCCAGTGAGCAGGCCTAGAGGGTCAGGGTGTTTGTACCCTGCCCCCTTTTCTTGATTTTCACCTTTTTTTTTTTTACTCTTTACTTGTGACTCGGTTACTGAGTCACAAGATGGCTGCCAACACTTCCTGGTTTGGAGTGTTGGCAGCCAATCAGAGTGAAGCTCGTGCCCGGGAGGGTTCGCGAACCCTCCTCGGTGCTCAGATATTGAAAGTTTTCTTTTTTTAATTTCTCAGGAACTACTGAATGGATTTACACCATTTTAAAAAAAAGGGTGCTTTCTGAACCAAGAGCTACCTTTTTGCCAAATTTGGTGTAATTCCGTTCAGCAGTTCGGGCTGTAGCTTTGTCTAAATTTCCTATGGAAATTAAAATGGAGGAAACGCATTTTGGGACCCCCCTTTTTTCTCGGTCCTTGCTTGACGAATCATCCCGAAACTTTCAAGACAAAAGCTGACCGGAGCGCCCCATTAGTTTTGAAAATTTCACAAAGATTCGTCAAACGGCGCCAAAGATATCGGCAAATCAAACAACGCTTTTGAATAGAAACAAGGTCCTAACTATAACTACCTGCTGGCGACCGCCAGTAGGTAATAAATATATATATATATATTACCTACCGGCGGTTGCCGATAGGTAGTTATAGTTAGGACCTTGTTTCTATCCAAAAAGCGTTTTTTCTTTTGCCAATATCTGTGGCGCCGTTTGACGAATCCTCGCAAAATTTTCAAAACTAATGGGGCACTCCTGTCAGCTCCTGTCTTGAGAGTTTAGGGGTGATTCGTGAAGCAGGGGCCGAGAAAAATGGGGGGCCCAAAATTTGTTTTCTCCATGTTAATTTCCATAGGAAACTTTTGACACGGCTACAGCCCGAACTGCAGAACGGAATTACATCAAACTTGGCAAAAAGGTAGCTTTTGGTCCAGAAAGCACTCTTTTCTTTAAATGGTGTAAATCCGTTCAGTAGTTTTTGAGAAATTTAAACATTTACAGATATTGATATTTGAGGATTGTGTGATCTGATTGGCTGAACCCTCCCGATCTCAAGCTTGTTTCTGATTGGCTGCCAACGCTTCAAACCAGGAAATGTTGGCAGCCATCTTGTGACTCGGTTGAACCGAGTTGCAAGAAAAAGGTGAAAAAATAAGAAAAGGGGCAGGGTAGGAACACTCTAACTCCCTAGGGCTGCTCAGGGGGTGCCACAGGGACCTCGAAGGTAAAAAAAATAGCATATCTTTTTATATTTTTGGCGGGAGTCGCGTAGGGTCTGCAAATTATGCCGAAAAAAAAACCAAAGCGCAGTGTCGCGGGCTTCAGTTAATTAAGCCCCCGGGTGGGCCAGGTCCCAGGAGCAATGTTTAGTTATGATGCGGGGGATACTTCTGTCACGGGGACCGCCACTTCCCTCGGTCAAATATAATGATATGCGGGGGGCACGCTGCCCCCTCTCCGCCCCGGAGAGCACCACCTCCCCGGGGCTATACATAAAATTTCAGTGTGGAGGGGCTCAAGCCTCCCCACACTGTCCTGGGGACCACTACCTCTCCGGGGCATTCGTCAATTAAAATGCGGGGATATGTTGCGGACTGCCGCCCTCGGGAGCACGATCTTCCCGGGGCTTTAAATTTGATGGAGGCGGATCGCGCGGTGTCCCTTGAGGAGCTTACCATGGCCCTGGGGATACCATCCCCGAGGGCCGGTTCCAACAATGTCCCGTTGTGTCTGCCCCCAGGACATTGCAGTTTGCTATGGCTCTTGCCCTGCCATAGCAAACTTCTGCTTCGCTTTATGGAAGCGAGAGGAGGAAATTTGCTCTCGCTTCTATGAAGCGAAGTAGATTTGCTTTTGGGCAAAGGGAGCTGCATGTCAGCAGCTGCCTTTGTCCAAAAGCAATGCCGGCTCCCACAGGAGGCGGGGAGCTGGCAGGGACCGCGGGGGCATTGGGGCTCTCCCTGCGGTCCCCAATGTGTGGCCAGGCCCCGGGGAATGGGGTCCCCAGGTCCGATGTCAGCCAATGTAACTAGGGGGTATTAACTAATATTTTTTTTCTTTCATGATAGGAGTGGCGACTACATCGCGGCTCACAGCACGGCCTTGTGTAATGTCGCTACGGGTTCGGGAATCTAAAAAATATTTAAACAGAGTATGTATGTTGAAAAATAAATAAGATTGAGTTCTGGGTTATAGGGTGGCTCTAAAAAGAGACCTTGTTTTCATTATGACTTCGTTGGAGCTGCATGTAAGTGCGGATGCACAGCTTGAGGTTGTTGAGAAAAACTCTGTTTCCTTAATCTGTGAAATGAACTCCATCACTTCTGTAGATGCCATCCATATCAAAACGTACATTGTTGTTATAGATGGACCCAATTCTATGATCTCTGAAGTAAGCAGAAACAGTTTTATTGACATTCTTCCTAGCTTTCTCAATCTGAGGACAGAATTGATTTGACCACTTCCATTTCTGTCTTTGGCATATATTAGAGTATACAAAGACAGTTTGAGGCAAAAGCAATATCAACTGTGCAAAGGTATCCTTCATTAGCATTTTCAGCCTAACCCCGGTCAATGTGCCTAGGTCATTGCCACCACAGTGCACAATCATGAGGTCAGGGGGTTGGAGATGCACAAAGTTTTCAACCAAAGGCATCAATGGGTGCCACTTTAATCTTCTCTGTGCAAACCATTTAATATCCACATTTTGCAAACCTAGGTCTTTGTCTATACGTCTGTGTTCAGCATACCTTTTGCACCAGAAAACATAGCTGTGCCCTACGATCCATACTGTAAGTAAAAAAAAAGCATTTTGAAGGGATGCCTGGAAGGAATCAAAAGATGTCTGTAGCTGATGTAGTCCGTTGGTAGAATGAGAGATATGTAAAAAGGTGGAGGACACGCTTTTTTTGAGAAAACCGATAACTGATTGGCTGATGATCAACATTGTGCACTGAAATATAGGATGCATCTTACTTTGCGAAAAAGCATGTTTCCGATTGGTTAATAAAATCTTTTTGAAAGGTACAGTAGTTAGGATAAGGTAACATGTTGCAGAAGTCAACCACACCTGCTATTTGCATTTGGAAGCTACTATTCTGAACTTAACAATAAGGTGAACTTGTGACCTGCCACTGCCGTTGAAAGTTGCAGAAACTGTTGCTATGGAAACTGGCATTAAGGAGAGTGGGGAAAGGGTTGAAACAACTGTGGTATTAAAATAAGAAATGCAGATTTAAATATAAGTGATAAGCTATTAAAGTTAGTTTTTCTAAATCAGTAGTATGTTTAGAAGTGTGTTGTTCAAAATTAGCAGTAGTATTATTGGAAATAGGTTTTTGAACTCTCATAAGGGTTTGGGGCTCCATGGCGATGCAGCAGCATGGTGGAGTCGCCACTCCACAAAATTACAGAACCAGTTTGGGCACTTTTAGAAGAGAGTTAGAAAGGGATGATATGAGTAACTAATAGAAATGTGTTTTACAATTTGAAATAATGAAGGAACAAACTTAAATTGTTACTTACATTTATTTGTGTGCAGAAAGAGAGCGAACGTTTGCCATTACTGGTTTTACCTTGTTGAGAGTGCTGCATTACATTTATTCTGTGAGAAAGAAAACTTTTCATGCGTTTCTGATATTTGATATTCTGCAATACTATTACAGAGGTGAGTTACAAATTTGTAAGGTGTGTTATGTATTGTGTAGTAGTGGTTCAGTCTTTGGAGTGATATTTTTAAGTTTGAAAATAATTTTTTTAAAGATTACAAATTATTACAGAAGTGTGCTGTTTGGAATATGTTACAAAATGTACAAGGACTCTGAGTAGTTGCTGAATAGTCAAGCTGCAAGAGAAAAGTGAGGTTTAAGACATGCTGGCAGAGGTATTAGTGATTAGGCTACTTTGTATGACTCTGTGGAAAGGTACGCTTGAAGTACCCCGTATACATTTAGGTGTCTTTGAGAAATGAGGAGTGCAGTCTGTCATTTTGAAAGGACTGCATGGTCTTGTGAGTGATGTACAGGGTTGAATTTGGATCCAAAATCGGCCCAGGCAACGTAAAAGAAATGACCAACATTTGCAGATTGCGCCTTGTCGCAAAATACTGGGGGGGCTTTAAAACAGCCATGTTTTATTAACTTCAGGGAAGAAATGGCCCACATTTACAGATTGCGCCTTGTCGCAAAATACTGGGGGGGCTTTAAAACAGCCATGTTTTATTAACTTCAGGGAGATAAAAAAGAAATGCAAATGTTGCCTGCACACTTTGTGCACGGATTCGTTCACACTGGTAAACCACACATGAATAAAAGTGTAGGTAATTCTCAGGCTTTCTGCCCCTGCTCAATCTGCGTACATTACAGGGCCGGCACATCGAGAGACTGGAAATGACACCTCCCTCGACTCCCTCCTCCTCCCCCCAGTTTGAAAAAGGAAGGTAACAAAGGCCCGTCTGTGTTGAAAAATACCACTTAGGCCCTCACTGGGCTGCTGGCGGCATCTCAGCAGCACAGATAAAGTCCCAATAGGCTTCCATGCTACACAAAAAGCGGCACACAGTTGCAACTTACATACCGGCCCATTGTACATTGCCAGAGTGTCCGTCTTACCACTCCGACTTTGCTGAGGTATGTCTATACTTCTACATGTATTTTCACACATGTTATGCATCAGAAGATCCGATACCTATAAAACACAGGTATACATCTATTTGTAAGTTTCTTTTATGTATGATGCCACTAGCAAAAGGCACAGACACATGCATGCATGCTTTCAGTAATATGGTGAGACTTACAACTGTGACATGTGAAGGCTTGCTGCTTTATATTTGGCTAGGCCCAACACTCTTAGTAGTTGCTGAGTAGTGAAGCTGCTAGACAAAAGTGAGGTTAAAGACATGCTGGCAGAGGGATTAGTGATTATGGTAGTTGATATGAGTCTCTGGAAAGGTATACTTGAAGTATGCCGTATATATTTAGGTGTCTTCGTGAAATGAGGAGTGCAGTCTGTCATGTCGAAAGGACTGCATTGTCTTGTGACTGAGGTACAGGGTTGAATTGGGATCCAAAATCGGCCCGGGCAACGTAAAAGAAATGGCCCACGTTTACAGATTGCGCCTTGTCGGAAAATACTGAGGCAGGCTTTAAAAGAGCCATGTTTTATTAACTTCAGGGAGATAAAAAAGAAATGCAAATGTTGCCTGCACACGTTGTGCACAGATTTCTTCACACTGGTGAACCACACCTGAATATAAGTGAAGGTAAGTGTCAGGCTCCCTGTCCCTGCTGAATCTGCATACATTACAGGGCCGGCAGATCGAGAGACTGTGAATGACACATCCCTAGATCCCCCTCCTCCCACTCTTCCCCCGTTTGTAAAACGAAGGTAACAGAGGCCCATCTGTATAAAAAAATACCACTTAGACCCTGACTGGGGTGCTGGCGGCATCTGAACAGCGCAGATAAAGTCCCAATAGGCTTCCATGCTACACAAAGAGCGGCACACAGTTGCAACTTACATGCCGGCCCATTGTACATTGCCCGAGTGTCCGTCTTACCAATCCGACTTTGCTGAGGTATGTCTATACTTCTACATGTATTTTCACACATGTTAAGCATCGAAAGATCCAATATCTATAAAACACAGGTATACATCTATTTGTAAGTTTCTTTTAAGTATGATGCCACTAGCAAAAGGCACAGACAGATGCATGCATGCTTTCAGTAATATGGTGAGACTTACAACTGTGACATGTGAAGGGTTGCTGGTTTATATTTGGCTAGGCCCAACACTCTTAGTAGTTGCTGAGTAGTGAAGCTGCTAGACAAATGTGAGGTTAAAGACATGCTGGCAGAGGGATTAGTGATTATGGTACTTGGTATGAGTCTCTGGAAAGGTATAGTTGAAGTATGCTATATTTAGGTGTCTTCATGAAATGAGGAGTGCAGTCTGTCATGTTGAAAGGATTGCATGGTCTTGTGACTGAGGTACAGGGTTGAATTGGGATCCAAAAGCGACCCGGGCAATGTAAAAGAAATTGCCCACGTTTGCAGATTGCGCCTTGTCGCAAAATACTGGGGGGGCTTTAAAAGAGACCTGTTTTATTAACTTCAGGGAGATAAAAAAGAAATGCAAATGTTGCCTGCACACTTTGTGCACAGATTTGTTCACACTGGTGAACCACACCTGAATATAAGTAAAGGTAATTCTCAGGCTTCCTGCCCCTGCTCAATCTGCGTACATTACAGGGCCGACAGATCGAGAGACTGGGAATGACACGTCCCTCGACCCCCCCAACGCACCTTCTCTGAGGCAAGCACACAGCGGAGTTAGAATAGTAATTTTGCCCCCCACCACAGATCAGTACCTTCCCTGATGCAAGCACTCGGCGGAGTTAAAATTGTAATTTTGCCCCCCACCACTGTGCAGCACCTTCACAAAGCAAAGCGCACAACGGAGATAGAATAATAATTTTGGCTCATAGTACTGACCAGCAAAATCCTCAATATAATTTATTTATTTAAAACTGGAAATACAATTTTCTTTGTAATTCAAACACTTTACAGTATCCTTACAGAAGAATTTCCTCTGAAATTTTTTCAATTTTGATTGCTGTATGTCTATGGTCAGAGTCTGCAAATATTTTAAAAATTAAAATTTAATTTATGACTTTGTTTTCTTTCACTTTAAGTTAAATCAGATTTATTTTAAACTTTCATTTACTTTTGATAGAATATGGGTATTGTATTGCTGGATCTGTTTTCCAAGTTTTGTGAATATATTAAAATGTTTAAAAAAAATTAGGTTTGTCATTGAATTGTTTTCTATCTAAATGTGTTTCATTTTCAACTTTCACTTACTCCTGTCAGTAGATGGTAGTGTTTGAAGTCCAAGCTGGCACTTTTCTCCTCTTACTTCAGACGTGTGTGGTCACCAGGGAAGCCAGTGCACCACTGAGCACAAAATGGTGGTCGGCTTAATTTATACATTTGTTAGGGGTAAACAAAAATTTTAAAGAAAATATGTTTCAAAAACTATTTTTCTGCGAGATTCAGAACCTGACAAAATGTATATTTATTATGTTGTGTGTGGAATATTGGTTAATACCTTCCATTTCAGAATGGCAGCCATTTTGAGTAGAGGATGAGTCGGCTGCTGTAGTGGAAATAGTGGAAGGAAACCTGTTTCTTCTGCTTTGTATTTGTATGCTGCTTTTGCCACTGAGTGTAGAGTGTTTTTGTGTAAAATGTGATATTTATAAAAGAAAATGTTGTATATAAAAAAAATGTTTTTGTAACATTTTGAGATAAAACAATTTTTCAATTATTAAATATTTGTTTGTATCTTTTTTTCAGTAAGATTACTTATACTTTAAAAGAGGAGAATTAATATGCGTTGTAATGGTATGCGTTGTATTACTATATGTAGTAATCATATTCATTGTAATTGCAGTTTCAATGTATCCCTATGAACATGCGTTGTAATGGCTTGTGTTGTAAAAACATGCGTTGTAATGGTAGTTGCATTGCAAAATCTGTGTTGTAAAAGTATGCATTGTAATGGTATGGGTTGTAACATCATATATTCTTCCCTGACACCAGCTGCTACTGATTCATTCAAAGAGAAAGGGAAGAAATCTCGCATTTTAAAATTAGCAGAGTTCGGGTGAAAAATCATCACAACATTTAGGGGCTTATTCACAAGCCCCTTGCAGCAAATTTGAACTGCCGGAGGGTCACTTTTTTGATACTCTGGATGCTCAGTGTTGTGACCCATATCTACGAGGGCAAGCAAAGCCACTTTGTGTGGTTTTCATGACCTTGTAGTTATGGAATAAGGCAAAGCAGCGCAAGTCGCCACCTTGCCTTAATGTTATGTTCTGCTATGTTAGGATGTCTTGTAAAGCGCGCAGCTGCCCCAGCAAAGGGGCATCCCGGCGCTGATAGCAATAGAGGCAGCTGACAGCAAAGGGACCCAACATGACGAAAGAAAAACAGACCAATGGACAGTTACAAGCCACAGAGGCCGACAGAATGGGGGTAAACTGCAGAAAAGGGCCTAAAGTGGAGGAAAAAGTTGTGTCTTCAGTGCTTTACGAAATGCCAGATAATTATCCATACTCCGGATATGTACAGGGAGGGCATTCCAAAGTCTAGCTGCCAGTGAGCGAAAGGAGCGCCCCCCGGCGCGAGCCCTCCTGACCCGGGGGACAACCACCAAGTGTGGGCCCACCGAACGAAGATGGCGAGTGGGAGTGTAGGAGGAAAGCAGGCCCGCTAGGATACCAGGGGAAGGGGAATTCAGGATCCTAAAAGCAAAGCAGAGGGACTTGAACTCCACACATCTTGCCACCGGTAGCCAATGTAGCTGGCAAATGGCACTGGAAGTGGAGCAGCGTCTAGGCATGCCAAGAAGAGTTCTGGCGGCTACATTTTGGACTCTTTGCAGTCTCAAAATCTCCATCTTGTTGGCCCCCAGGTAAAGTGAGCTGGCATAATCCAGTCTCGACAGCACAGATGCCTGGACGATCATCTGTCAGATGGAAGGGTCAAAAAAGCCCAGCAAAGGTTTGAGCCCACGAAGAATGCCAAAGCATGTTGCTGCCACCTTCTTAGTTTGGGTTTGGAAACTAAGAGCCGAATCGACCCAAACACCAAGATTTTTCACTACCTGTTTGGTGGCGGGTGCACAGCCCAAGGTGGCGGGCCACCACTGTTCGCTCCATAGCTCAAGATCTTTCCCTACCAGCAGGACCTCAGACTTTCTGGCATTAAGCTGGAGACAGTTGGCAGTCATCCACCCGGCAACGTCAGCAAGACCGCTCCGAAACTTAACAGCATCATTCAGACAGTCATCGGAGAGGGCGACTACCAATTGTGTATCATCAGCATATGATACAATAGTCAGCCCTCTGCTCTTAGCTTCCGCAGCTAAAGGCTGAACATACAAGTTGAAAAGTGTTGGACTTAACGCTGAGCCCTGCGGCACTCCCTGTTTGATGGAATGGACCCTGGAGGTGAAAGGGGGGGCCGACACCTGGAAGGACCTATCCGAAAGGAAGGAGATGAACCAGTCCAGAGCGAGGCCCACGATACCATCCTCCTTCAACCTCCGTATCAAGATCTGGTGGGAGACCGTATCAAATGCGGCACTGAGATCCAATAGGATCAGTGCCGAGGTGCGTCCCTCATCCAGTGCTGCCCTCAGATCTTCAGTCACAGCTATGAGGGCAGACTCCATGCTAAGGCCCGGGCGGAAGCCGCACTGGGAGGAGTCAAGTATATTATTCTCCTCCAGAAAGCCTGACAAGATGGAATTAATATAGGCTTCGGAGAACTTAGAGGCCCAAGGCAGCAGGGAGATAGGGCGAAAGTTCTCCGGTTTAGCTGGGTCGAGGGTGGGTTTCTTTAATAAAGGCATTACCCTGGCCTGCTTCCATGTCCTGGGAACTGTAGCCATAGACAAGGACATGTTAATGACCTGGCCCAAAGGTGTAAGAAGCACAGGTAGCAGTCTCATAAGATGGTCAGGCTTCATGGGGTCAGCAGGGGAGCCAGATTTAACCTTCCTGCATAGTACACGTAATGCGTCCTCAGTAATTGGCAGGAAGGCGGCCAGAATATGGGCAGAGGGGGGTGGACCCCCAAGGTCAGAGCCCATAGCCACCTGAGGAAAGGTCTTGTAGATGTTATCCCCCTTGTTTATAAAAAAGGTGGCGAGATCCTCGCATTGTTCGTCTGACTTGATGGAGGACGCAACTGGTGCCCCAGCACTTTTGAGATTTTTGAGAATGGAAAAAATCCTCTTGGAGGGATTATTGCCATTTCTGATCTCATCAGCAAAATATGCTGCCCGTGCTTTCTGAACAGCCCTATGATATTTCTTAATGGCTGACTGATAGCATCCCTTTAAGATAGGATTGAAGTCTCGCCTCCACGCCCGCTCCATCCGCTTACAAGCTTTACGCATATTGGCAAGATTGTCATTGTACCATAGATTGGATTTAGTACTACAACACTTAGATTGTCTAGCAGGAATCAATTCATCCAGAGGATGTAGTAGCCAATCAGATAGTGCTTCACTGGCAGCATCTGGATCTTCCGGCCAGCTAGGCACACTCGAGGAGAGGATGGTACTATGATGATCAAAATTTAGTTTATGCCAGGGGCGTCGGAGCACGAGTTTCTGAGGCAGCTTTCGAGAGGGCGCGACCCCAGAAAGCATCATGGGGATCAAATAATGGTCAGACCAGCATAGCGGAATGGGGTTGGAGACAGAGAGACATGAAAGGTTGGAAAAAACTGGATCAAGTAGGTGGCCCGCAGAGTGGGTGGGACCTTGGACTAGTTGGAGCAGCTGACAGGCCGCTAGATCAGCTGAGAAGTTGGCTGCTTCTGAGTCGTGGGGGTTGTCAAGATGCAGATTTAAGTCACCAATGACAGTGAAGTTGGCGTACCTCACGACCAGAGAGCCGATTATGTCAACCAGGGCAGCCCTGCATTCCATCGAAGGACCTGGGGGACGGTATACCAGTATGCCAGACATGGTATAATTGGAGTTAAAGGAGATCCCAAAACATCCACACTCACATCCCGCTACAGTTTCTTTGACAAGGGTACAGGTATAGCAGGATTTAAAAACAACTGCAACACCGCCACCTCTAGCCTCTCGATTACTCTGAGTTAAAGAGGCATTCCATGGGCATTGCAGTGGGTGTTCCTACACAAAACCCATGGATTTTAACACATTGCCAGATTTACAACATGGCATAAATCTGGGAATTCATCAAAATCACGTGCCTCCCCGGAGCAGGAATATCGAGGAGAAAGGTTTTCATTTCTCCTCGTTTTTTCCTTTTTCTATGTGTGGTGCATTCTGCAGCAGACATAGAAAGAGGATCAATGCCTCTTAGGGTTGTTTTTGTGCACGACAAAGACCCTTCCTTCACAAAAATAATCCTGCCAACAACGCAGACACCCATGGTTCAAGGGTGCCTGCATTGGCGTAAGGCTGCAAAATGTGCACTGGCGCTGGCTGAAAGGACAGGAATGCCATTGCTTTTGAATTGGCGTAGAGATGCGCAGCAAGAAGCGTTGTGGCGCTGCCCTACGCCAATTTCTTATAAATGAACCCCTGAATCTTTATGGTGAAATAATGAGGTTTGAAATGGGACTCGACATTCAGAGAGCCGGAATAGTTATCAATCCCCCTTTTTGTGTTCCTCCATCAGGAGATATTATATGAGTACAGTTCACACATCCTAGATTCATAAAAGCAGTAGTTTTTATCAAGGGTTTCTCCCAAGAGAAATTTCTCACTCTGGTTATTGTTTCACATTCCAGCTTGGCAGGAATTTCAAAAGCAAAAGGTTAACTTCTTTTAGTCCTAGGAGGACTGATGAAGCTCATCTCATCTATAAACCTTTATACTTTCAAGCGTTTGTGATCCTCAGCACTTCCTGTACTTTCTTTATTCCTGTAATCAAGATGCAATTGCTTGTGTGGGGTTTGAGTCAAAGCCAAATATTCATTACACACTCAAATATATTAAACATATCTTTCCTGCTTGCACAATAATAACTAGCAAAAAGAAAATAATACTTGGAAATTAAGATGGGCTAACATACACAAGCATTTGTTAGGCCCTTTTCAAAGGGGTTGTGTATAGGTTTGTGACCTGTAAAGTTGTGTATATTTGTAATTTTAGGGCTGTGTGCTTGATGTTGCCAGCTTGTGTGCAATACAGGAGGAATCAATTATATGTGGTGACAAGCCAGGGATAAAGGCTTTGGGTCTGATTGTTTTACTGAGAAGCATAATGCCAGATGCCATTGGTCTGCTCTGTTTAGTACAAGACATTACATTAGTAGGCCCTAATTTTTCACATAAGCAGCAGGCCTGACATATTTCATAATATGAAGTAGCCCTGATTTCTTTATTGTGAAAATCATGTGAAAGCCAATAGGCCTTTAAGACTTTTATTACACATTGTTTAAAAGCATGTAGAAGGGTATTGTATTACCTGTGTTCTCTCAGAATACTGTAATAGCAAGAATTCTGGTATTGGTAACTTCATAGACAAAACCCTAGGGACAGAAGATTTGCATCATGAGAATCATCTTAGGTCAGGTTGTATATTGTTTTCCTAACTGCAATTTGTATATAATTGTAATGTTTTGACAGTATACAATAAACGGTATATGACTTTCTACAAGTTGGCCAACACATTGCTTCTAAAAGTGGAAGCTGTGTTGGAACGTTAGAACAATTATACCCTTTGTATAATACAAAAGCAAGATGGCCACTCACTGTCATGTTTTATTTTATTTTTGTATTACAAGCATATACCTGCCAAGTTTCGGTGGTGACAGATTTTTTTTCAACTTTTAACTTTTAATCTTATCTGTGGGTAGTGCTTGCCTGACCTCAAGATGGCCACCAGGCGAGCTCCTTCAGCTGTTATTTTTTGTCCTACATAACCCTACATAATCCTGGCATATCACATCACAGAAAGCATTGCAGAGCAGCGCCCTTCACTCTGTGTGCACAGGCGTACCTAAAATCTACCCAAGATTCCCAAGAGCAGACATCACCCGTGGATCTGTTGAGGATGGATGTAGCCTTCCCCGAGATGGCAGCGGAGAACGTGTGAGGCCTGTTCCTTCTGTGAGCCTACCTGTGGCCGACTATGAGTGGCGTGGGAGGTTCCCGGTGCCCTGTGGCAGGTGGTGGAGGGGCTGGGTGCCCCGCGGGACAACTGAAGGCGCGATGAGACCAGGGGATTGCACTGGGGCCTGTTTACTGGGCCAAGGTTTGGGTTGGGCCCTCTGCGGGGGCTAGGATTTCTGGACTGAGCGGCTGGTGTGCCCTGGTGGCTTTGCCTTTCCTTGCTGCACTGCGGGCAGCCTCTTTGGGCCTATGCTCCGTTCAGGGCTGGGCGCGGGTGGTGGCCCTCTGATCTGCTCCCCAGGGAGCGGCTGGGTGCTGCACCACCTATTGGAACTTGTGCCTGCTTTCTTCCTTGCTGTGGGAGACTGCTGTGAGGCTTTGCCTTGAGAGGGGCCTACCTCACTTGGCGGCCAGCAGACCTGGCTGCCCTTGGGCTCTTAATTGACACCCTCCATCTTGTGAGTGGTCTGTAATTTGCCCCTCAAGGTGGATGAATGTGCGGGATCCAACAGGGGGCCTGGGCTGATCCTGAGTGGCGTGCAACACTGTGGTGGAGAGGACAACCATTTGACCTGACTTCCCTGTCCACAGTGCTGGTGGGGCTGTGGGCTTCGCACAGTGCTGTGGGAGGCTACCCCTGCATGTATTCTAATGGGGGACCCCTGCTGTCATTTTATTTGTAGGAAACCCCCCGGGTCACTGCGACTGTGATAAACCTATATTGCACTTGCTGCATGAAAAGAGATCTCCCCCTTTGATACATGGGGGTTAACTCTGGTGCGACACAATAGTAGTGACTGGGGAGACCTGCAGACCACTGCCATAACCAATCTGTTTATTTGCTGGCGCTTGTCGAGCGATTCCTGTATTTGGCTGTGGTTGTGACTTTCGTTGCATTTGCTGAAATGGGGAACATTTACAAAAAACAGCCCAAATTGCAGTTAAAGCAACGTAAAACAACTAGGGCACTTGAGGATGGTGCTACAGCACCTGAAATGGATCCTGACACTTCAGGTCCAGAAATGGGGAGCAAACTGCACCAAATACTGACAACGATGCAACTCAGCCTAACCAAAATAGATGGGAAGATTGACGCTCTCTCCTATAGAATGGACAGAATGTCAGAGAGGAATAATCTGTGCATTGTTAGTCTTGCAGAGTCCACAGACATTGGTAACATGTAGTCTTTTGTAGAACGACTCCTCACGGAGCTGCTGGGCCATGAAACCATCTCCGATATGTTCATGGTGGAGCGTGCTCATTGCGCTTTGGCACCGTGGCCAGTGCCGGGAGCCAGGCCTCTCCCTATTATAGCAAGACTACTTAACTATAGAGACCAGGATGCAGTGCTGCGCCACTCTAGGGAGCTGCAATCTCTCCCCTACGGGGTGCAGAACTCTCCATCTTTCCCAGTTTCACTCATTATGTGCAGAAGGCAAGGAGGCAATTTCTATCAGTAAAGCGGAAGCTGCAGGAACTCAAAATTTAATATGCAAAGCTCTATCCGGCACATTTGCCAGTAACTGTGGAAGGAAAAACTAAGATTTGTAATGATCCCAAAACTCTGCAACAATTCCTTAAGCGTCATAAATCCTCCAGAGCTAGTTGGGCCATCAAAACAAGCAGATGATGATCAGGCATCTTCCACGAGCATGATGATGAGGATTAATAGTTGCTTATATTCTGCTCCTGCTAATCTACTTAGCTGTCACACTTTTCTGCTCTATGACATGTTATAGATAGATGTTTTGCATATTTGTTCTATTATGGCTATGACAGTAGTGATGTGAATTTGATCCTGCATTGCAGGTGGTGTCTGGGGTGCTTGAGTTCCGCCGACTGGGGAACACCTTGTTGATCCTGAAAGAGATTCTCTTTTTGATAGGTAATGTATGATATAAGAACTCTTCATATATGTTATGAAGCTTTTTTCAAGTGGAAGTGATGTCTTGCTTTACAATAAGCCTGAGGTTGAATGGCCCTTGAGCACAGACCCCTGCCCTGACTCCTGAGTGCATATCCTTTAGACTCTGCTCAGATGATTCTGAAATATTAATCTGTCCTTAACTTTGTGTTGCTTCAATCAGCTAGTCTTTTTCCTTGGCCAAGGCTTTCTTATTCAAACTCAAACTGCTAGGGGGCCCTTGAAAAGAAAGGGGATACCTAAACTAGAAGGGCCGGTTAGTGCACTAACCTAAAGTCCGAGTAAAGGGCCCAAATAACTGGAGCATTAAACGGCAAGAAGATGTTTGTAATCAAGACACATGTCTCTCTCAAGAAGGATTGATGAAACCAAGCAAGGGGCTGAGTGTGCAAGTTGTATTTATAGTCTGTCATACAAGTATTTATCTGAAGCCTTCTTGGAGATTACAGAGTGTTTCCTGTCAATTAGAAGGCTGTCTACAGCAAGAGTCAGGCTGGTAATTGAAGGAACATTAAGCACTGGAGTCTTCCTGAAGAAAATTGAGTGTTTCCTGTCAATTAGAAAGCTGTGTCTGGGAGGATACTGAGGCAGGGAAAAGAGGCCTTTAATTAGATGTCAGGGCAGCTGAACAAATAAACAAGCAATCAAGCTTTGCAGGCAACCTTGAGATCAGCTTTTAACTAATTAACACCACCTATTAAGGCAGTTTATCAAATAAACAACAAACAAGTATTAGGTGACTGTTAGAAAATGGGTTTTTGTTTGAGAGGGTGGAAAACCTTCTCAAGCAAAAACCACAATCCCTGTTAGGGTGAACAACAAGATTAACATGTGTTTAACCCTCTAGTAGCTTGATGCAAAAGCAGTGAGGCTTAACTTAGAGGCAATGTGTAAATAATTTATGCACACTTAAAAGTTATAATGTGAAAAAACAACACAGGAAAAATCCCACAGTAATTTAGAAAAATAGAGTGAAATGTCGAAAATTCTTTGATACTAAAATGACAAAAATTCAATCAGTAGAGCTGGAGTTCTGAATTTTTATATTTTAGAGTAAAAACTAGCGCCTAAAATATCAAAGTGCCAATCGCGGATATCTATTCATGCGAGATGGGGCAAATTCAAACGTTATGGCTGACTACAATTCGGATACTCTAGGTGGATTGGGCCCGATCGAAGTTTACCTTCAGACTTGGAAGTAATTTTGAAGAAAAATGTCTGAGAAGGTAAAGTTCTGGAAGGCAAAGCAGCCAGCGGTGTCCAAGGAAGAGATGTTGTCATTGGGAAGCCGCTGGACAAAGTCACAGTGAAGATTTCTACATTTGGACCTAATCTCTTTTTTGAAAGTTGAAAATGCCCAGTGGGATGAAGCTGTAGGCTATAGCTGATGAGGGCTCCATGAGGCAAGATACCCCTTCTGCGAGGCGCCACTTAACAGCATTTTCTGATGTGGAGAAGAAAGTAATGGAAGTTACCACAATGTTCATCTGCCCAGCGATGCACCTTGGGCAGATTAGTGAGCAGGTAGGTTGCGGTCTCATCTCAGTTCTCAGGGCACTTTTTAGCAGAAAAGTTTCTAAGTCTCCAGTTTTGGATTTAGGCTGTTTTGGCACCTTTAAGACCAGCTCCAAGAATCCAGAATTAGTGGGCACCACTTAGAGGGAAGGACTCACTTTAGGCAGTGCCAGGTGCAGGCTACAAGTTGGTGGAGCTTTTTTGTCCCTATAGCTCAGAACTGGAGGCCAGCCAACAAGCCCTTGGAGTCACTCCGGTAGTCCTGGGTTCAAGTAACAAGGCATTCCTCTGAAGGTTTAAGCAGGCTTCCAGCAGCAGGTCAGTTCTCTCATGTACAAAGCAGACCTCAGGCAGCAGGGCAGTCCTTTGCAGGTCCAGGAGTGAATTTAATAGTGGGTCTGAGGGTTCTATTTTTATACCTGGTATCAGCTTTAAATTGGAAGACACTTCTGGTATTTTCCCCGCACAGCTGGTTCTAGAATTTCCTTACTATCGGCCCAGGCTCCAAGGGGTCTGGGATAACAAAAGGCTATTGTGAAGTTCTTTGAGAGTGTCCTCAGGCAGCTTCTTTGAAATGTAAGTCGGCAAGAGAACAGCTTTGCTCCACACATCCCGGCAGAATGGCCCATGCTGCCAACACCTAGTCCCCTTTTGCCTCACTGTCTGGGAAGAATACACAAAGGCCAACTGTCATGCTAATACTCACAGTCATGTGAGCCAGGACACAGCAGGTTGCAGGCAGCAAATGGTTAGGACAAACAAATGCCAACTTTCTAAAGGTTCTAGTCAGTGATAACGGCTTAAAAGAGATAAAAAATAATGTCCCACAGTTCCATGTCCTGATGAGAACCATCAAATCTGTTAGGGTTCAAAACGCGTAGTCAATTATCAAATCACCAGGGAGCCCTCCTCCCAAAAATCTTTTGGCATACAGGTAACCCTTTTGTGAAATTCAAAAGGAAAGTGGTATGTCAAACCCCTGGAAGCATATGCTTTTAAAGTGAGCCCACACTACTATTTAGTCAATAGAGGCTCGCTTATTCTGTTAAACGTTAAAACTATGTATCTATGTATTTTTCAGGCTTTATTCTTTGTTTTTGTGACTTTTTTATTGTTTTGTAAAACAAATTATTTTGTGTTAATATGCTGCATAATAACTTTTGGAATTTGTGTTTTGGGCCAAAGAATTAAAATATTTGTTGATGTTATTTGTCTTTGATGCTTTAATGTTTATGGCAGTATCTTAATAAGATCGAAGGAAATGTTGTTTTAACCATTAATAAAAAAGTAAAACGTGATCATGCTAATTACGTTATTGACCACAAAATCAAAAGAATTTTTGTCAAAGACTACTGTCAGTACTGGCGTTTTTCTCATTGTTTCATAATTATATAGTGGCCTAGCCTTGCTGACGAATTGGCCCAACCCCCCTTTCTTTTTTTAACTTTATGGAAGTGGCATTTCCAGAATTGTGTCTAAAATTCAACTTTACCACCAAAGAGGATTTTAAATTATAATTCCTTAGACACGAAACATAATATTTCTGCATGTTCTCAAACAAAAGTTATCACTTACTAAATGTAATAAGGTAACCCATTGTTATACTATGGGAGAGGTAAGCCTTACAGTAGTGAAAAATGAAGTGAGTAGTTTATTGCTACCAGGACATGCAACACTTAAAAGCACATGTCCAACTTTTTAGATACAATGCAGCCTGCCCTTTGGGCTGTTTAGGGCCTACCTTAGGGATGACGTATATGCATTAAAAAGGGAGTTTACAGCCTAGCAAGAAGTTTGGCACATATGGAATTGGCAGTTTAAAACTGCACACAGGCTGCAGTGGCAGGCCTGAGACAAGTATTAAAAGGCTACTTAAGTGGGCGGCTCAATACGTGCTGCAGGCCCACTAGTTGGCAGGGTATGCCCAGACACTGGTCCCTTGCTCACTTTGCCACTGGATTCAAGTTAGCCTGCCTGATGAGGGCTGTTAGCCCGAAACCGGTCCCAGGATGCTTGTTTCCGGATCAGGGAAGACATGGCTTGGCAGTTCGGGCTGGACTGTTCCCATCAGGCAGAGGGTCAAGACTGATTTGCATATAGCTGTGTCTGAACTGGGGTGGCGAAGTGAGCTAAAGAACGATGATGGATTCAACCCAGATCTGTGACTGGGGGTGAGTGTCTGAAAAGTTTCAGCGCTCCGTCCATCATCTCTTGTGTTTGCTTTGAAGGCCCACTAAAAGCATTTCATTCACTAGCCCTGGGTACATGTTGTTCCACTTTACTAGGAACTTATGAGTAAATTAATTGTGCCAATCATGGGTAGGCCAATTCTACCATGTTTTAAGGAGTGAGCGCAAACACTTTAACACTGGTCAGTAGTGATAAAGTGAACACAGTGCTAAAGCCAACAAAAATCAATGCCAGTAAATAGGAGGGCAGTAGGCAAAAAGTTTGGGGACAAGCCACCCTAAGTAAACTGCGACTTTTACAGGGCTTTTTTTGTTTCACAATTCTTCATTGAAGGTTCAAAACAAAGCAAGGGGTAAGAAAATGGGGTAGAGAACTTGGCACATGATACATGAAGCAATCATACATTGCAAAATAAACACAGCACTAGATACATAGCATGTGGCAGCTCATCAAAGCCAGTGTGCGGAGGAGTTCAGTAGGGACAGCTCCAAGATAGATGCATGGTTCCACAATGCCATCCATGATCATCAGCATGGAAAGGGGTAGCTGGGAAGAGAACAGGACATGAGAAGGGAAGGGAGGAAAGTGGGTAGGGAACCTAAAAACGCCCGGGGGGATAGGCGGGATAACAAGAAAAGAAGAGAGCAGTGAAGAGAGATGTGGGAGACAGAGAGGAGGGTAAGGAGAGCAAAAAGGAGGCGGAAGAGTGTTTGAGCATCCACAAGTTCCAGGGCAAGGCACAGCCACAAGGTCAGGGGCGGTCAACATTGCAGTTTACAGGACTTTTTGCTAATTACCATCACCTGTTTGCATTAGCACTTAGGAAACAGATCTTGAAACAGTGCACTCAAACTAAAGTACATGGCATGCCTCAATAAAGTGCACTTCAGAGTACATGGCAACTGCCCAACTAGAAACTTGTGAAAATAGTGAAAACTACATAGCAAAATACATCACATCTGACCAACTAGAAAACAATCAAAAGAGCATATTATAGTATTTTGCGCCTGGTCAACTAGAAAACAGTAACGACAGATGGGGAGAAGGCAGCACACATAGGCCAGGGTATGACACAGACAGCAGTTTCTGTTGCCCAGTTCAGTATCAGTAGCTTCCTACCCAAATGGAGGGCTGCTCCTGCAGTCAGTGCTTTCCTTCCAGATGTTTGAGAGAGCAGAGATGTGTGGTGCCTGTTCCCCTGTCAGCCACAGAGAGAACATTGAGACCTATGCAGTAGTGACACTGCAATGAGGGAACTGTAATGAACTGAGCACTGGGGTTATCTTCACCTGAGCCTTTATTCATGCCAATCAAGCATTCGGACCATAGGGGAACCTGCTTTGACTTATGAAAGGAGGGACGCCACAGTAAAGGGAAGGGGTTGGCAACATCCCAAGACACAGTAGTCACGGGCAAGTGTATGTTATTGTTCCTGCTAATATTACTTGTGTGGTATTCCAATTTAAGTATGTAAGCAAAGGGGGAGGGAGAGACAGGAAGAATGGGTTTATGAGGAGGGACGGAGGGAGCATGAGGAGCAGGGAAGGAGAAGGAGAGAGAGTTGGAGAGCGAGGATAGGTTTAGAGAAAGAGAAGCTCAGGGTGGCAGTGGAATAGCTTCAGTTGAGAAGAGCAAACTCACTTCCAACTCTCTAGGAGTACCTGCAAAGGTTCCAAAAGAGCTTGTGCAAATGCATCTTGAGGGAAAAAGTATGTTGAGATGGTTTGTGAGTTTTGAGATTGTTTAAAGATCTCAGGCTTTGAATGATGTGTCTAAGTTGGCTAGTTTAATTAGTTGCTTGCCCATTCAAGGCATCACCCGTCTATGAAAACAGAAGGAACTGGAGGAAAGTTACACCTGATACTTTAGGTCCTGTTCTACAAAATATTTCTATAGAACTAACCGGTGAACCCAACCGGGATGCTATCATATTCAATCACTGGGTCACATCCTCCCTAGACACTATAGCCCCTTTAAAATCTATTAAACAGACTAGAAACAAACCTACGGCCCCTTGGTTTACTCCAGAACTCCATATTGAGAAGAGTCTCTGCAAGAAGCTCGAGAGGATCTGGCGGAAAACCTATAATACTGAGTCTAAAATGCTTATAGAATAGCATTAAAACACTTTCATAGATCAAAGCGCAAGTCCATTAGGGACTACATCGCAGCTCAAATTAAATCTGCCAATAACTCCACAAAAGAAATTTTTAAGATTGTCCAAGATTTTATTAAACCTGATTCAACGCATAGCAAAATAGTCCCCTCTGCCACCCTCTGCGAAGATCTCTCAGTCTTCTTTCAAGACAAAATACAAACCATCTACTCCTCATTTCCCACAAGGGAGCTAACTACCTCACCTCCTCCCTCTTCTCCCCTTCCTCATACCTGGTCCGAATTTAGTCCTTTTAGCCTGGAGGCTTCTCTTAGCTGGAAAAAACGAAATCCGGATCTCCACTTGACCCTTGTCCAGCTAGGCTTTTTAAACGTCTGGCCCCACTATTAAACCCCCACCTTAATCTTCTTTGGAATTCTTCTTTGAATACTGGTATCTACCCTTCAGTCTGGAAAAATGCACTTGTTCAACCTATCCTTAAGAAAGTAGAAGCAGATCCGGCTGAATTGAAAAACTACAGGCCCATCTCCCTCCTGCCAGCACCGGCCAAAATTCTGGAACAGGAAGTACAAAAACAGCTTTCCGAATACCTAGAATCCAACAAACTTCTCCATGACTCCCAGTCTGGCTTCAGGTCAGGACCCAGCACTGAGACAGCGTTGTTGGAAATAACTGAGAATGTCCGGGAGACCTTGGATAATGGCCATTGTGCTATGCTCGTGCTGCTCGATCTGTCGGCAGCGTTCGATACGGTGTCCCACATGATCCTGCTTGACAGATTAAGACAACTGGGAGTGACAGGGACCACTATATCATGGTTTGGTTCCTTTTTGGAAGACCGGTCCCAGAAAATACTGCTGCATCCTCACATCTCATCGTCACGCCCAATAGTTTGTGGAGTCCCTCAGGGCTCGGCCTTGAGCCTGACTCTTTTTAATGTTTACCTCTCCCCGTTAGCCCCGCTTATTGAACAACATGGGGTAAGTGTCATTTCGTATGCTGATGATACTCAGCTAGTGTTTTCTTTCAGGGATATATCCGAGGCAGCATTCTCTAACTTTAGACATTGTTTAGTCAATATTTCAGCATGGATGACTGAGAACTCTCTGAGATTGAATACCGACAAAACTGAGGTTCTATTCTTTAATCACCCATCTCCGCCCCATTCGGACGTATGGTGGCCACCCGAGCTCAATCCCCCACCTCACCCTGTGCCCTCGGCCAGGAACCTGGGGTTCAAGTTTGACTCCGCCCTCTCTTGCAAGACTCAGATTAGTCATGTCTCCTCTTTATGCTTTTGGAAAATGAAGTCCCTACGGAGATTTCTCCATCTATTACCCATGGACTGCTGAAAGACGGTAGTTCATGCACTCATTACGTCTCAGTTAGATTATGCCAACAGTCTGTACCTGGGTCTGCCTGACTACCTGATAAGAAAGTTACAGACTATACAAAATGCGGCCGCCAGGCTCATTAGAAATATCCCAACACGACACCACATCTCCCCCCGTCTACGGAGCCTACATTGGCTGCCAGTAAAAAGGAGGGTAGAATTCAAGGCGCTAACCCTCGCCTACAGGGCAATTAAAGAAACGGGCCCCCACTACCTGAGAAAAAGACTCTGCAAATATCATCAGACGAGGATTCTGAGATCTAATCACCAAGTACTTCTTGCTACTCCCCGTTTCAAAAAAGCCAGATTAGGTGGCCGGTCTTTTACGGTAAGAACTGCCCATCTTTGGAACTCCTTACCCGAGTTCATAAGGAAGGCCAATTCGGAATCTGCCTTCCGCAAACTCCTAAAAACCTGTTTTTTTAGCCTCCCCTAGTACCTGGAACTCTTGGCAGTCTGTTTCTGCCTTCTGTTCTCCGCAATTAGCGCCGGGACACCTCCGTTGGAGGTAGCTGTGCGCTCTACAAACTTCAAAATAAATAAATAAATTGGAAGCATGATGGCTGAGCAAATGAATTATGAGCAATCAAAGGTAGCTCTAATTAGACGGTTTGGGCTGAAGCCAGCGCTTTACCTTCAAAGGTTTATAAACAGAAAGAGCTAACATTCTAATTGGGACCAGGGTTCATAGTGTGTTGCACTTTTGGAATAAGTGGATGAGAGGTATGGAGGCCAAGAATTTTCATTCTCTTAACCAATTAATAGTGACAGAGCTGTTCAAGAAGGAGTGATAAAACCCACTTAGGTAGTATCTGTCAGATCTGACAGAGAAGGATCAAGAGAAATTTGCAGTGTTGGCTGACAAGTGGTTAGCTAAAGGAGTTAATAAGAGATGCAACTGCTATAAGAAAGAGGGGAAGAGGATGTCTCAACTGTTTCCAAAACCCGCTTGACTGTGGGTGAAGGGACCCAAGAGCTCCCTGGTGCATTCAATCTAGCAGTTATGGGCATTTGGGAGAGGGACATAGTGCCCTGAAGAACATTCACCTAAGCATGATGCTCTTTGTGTTAGAAATTAGTATCAATGGAATTAAGGTTACTGCCCTGAGAGATATAGGAGCTTATAGAAATGTGGTTGATGGGAAGTATCTAAAACCCAAAAAGATCCTCCAGTGGAGAGAACATGGAGTAACTAATTGCCTGAGTTGTACTAGAATTAAATGGAAAGTCAGCTATGGTGGACATAGCGGTGGGAGAGAAGAAAGGTGCAGGATGTCTTTTGGGAAATGACCTTGTTTACCACTGGTTTAGTATCAGGACCAGAATCCTACATAGCCTCAACCACATCAGCTGTGCTGACCAGAGTACAGGCTTCACATCTCAGGAAGAAACTGGGACCAATCCAGTTTTCCCAAGAACATAACAGGGTAATAAGTGGATCAGTGTAGTCTCTTGAGAAGGCTCAGGGTATGGCATCCATTGTCCCTGCCCAGGTGAAGAGGAAAATCAGATACCCGAAGCAGACCCCATGTTGGAGTCTGGGTCACTCCCAGAGCTGTAGGGGTTGTTAGTTGCTTGAGGACCTACTTGAGGAGGAATATGGCTAGGTAATTCTGGAGCACTCTATTCTTGTGGGACTTCCAAGAATGCTCAAGAACATGTGAACAAATAAGTGGTCTTGAGGCATTATGTTGGCTGGGAAGATAGACTGCTGTATTTTGTACCCGTAAATCCTGGGCTAGAGTCTAGAAAGAGGCCAATGGTTCCACTCCTACACTGGAATTTCCTGCCATCATTGGCCATTGAAAAAGAACACTTTAGAATTAGAAAGATCCAGGATAAGTTGAACTTTCTGTTCTAATAGCCAGTGTTGCAGAGAGATACAAAGAGGTTTTGTAAAAACTATACCACTTGCTAATTGAGAGGCATTTCATGAAATAAGATCAAGGCACTGGTAGTTCCTCTGCATGTTGCAGGTGATCAGTTTGAGCAGGTGGGAATAAACATCATTGGTCTATTTTAAACCCCTCAGCATAAGGCAACAGGTTTGTGGTGAATCATACCACCAGGTACCTATAGGTGGTAGCTCTAAGGAGCACAACTGTAGATCTTTTCTAGCTCTCCAAAGACTGTCATTTTTAGCCAAAGGAGCAATTGTATCTTGCCATATAAGAAAAACAGATGGAAGCAAGCCGGTGTAATAGTACGCTTCTCCGTTGTGAACCATCCACAAACTGATGAATTAGTGTAGAAATTAAACAAGACTCTAAGAGCATGATGGGAACTCTACCAAAGAACCACATGAGAAAGTGGTATCTTCTCTTGAGTGTCTCTTATTCTCTTACAGAAAGATTCCACAGAGGGTAGTGGGCTTTAGTCTCTTCCAATTTCTGCCTGAGCAAAAAGAGTATGGCCCTCTCACCTTGATCAAACAAAGGTGAGAATAAACTTCAGAGTCATCTCAGAAGGATGTGGTGGACTATGTGATTGGCTTCAGGAAGTTGATGGCACAATATATGGGTCAAGCAAAGAAACACCTTCAGGCTAGCCAGGAACTGATGGAGTGGTATTGTGAGAGGTATTTGGACAAAATATTGAGTGTTTAATATAGAATTACTAAAATATCGAGTTGGAAATATCGTGACACAAAAATATCGTAAGCAGGAATATCGTTGACAAGAATATCAATTTTAAGGTGAGTAATATCGATGTTAAAAATATAGAAAGTGTTGTTATAGATGTTAAAAAGATCATTGTTAATATTATCGATTTTTAATTATGTGTGTGTATTTTAATATATGTTAATTGTACATGTTTTAAAGTGTTTGTATGAATACTGTTGTTTTTTTACTATGGTTTGAAAATTAATAGTTGTTTTTAAATTTAATGTAAGCTTTTTGTTATTTTTAGTACCGTAGCGGGTTGTGGGGGCAAATAGGTGAATAGGGTGGGAAGTAAATTAATTCAAATTAATTGATAACATTTTTAAATTACTATTAATTATTTAACTGATAATTATTTACGTTAATTGTATAATTATTATTTTTTTTAAATTAAGTTTCAGGTGCGGGTTTTGTGTTCTGTAGGGGTAAAGGGTGGGAAGTAAATTAATTCTAATTAATTAATATATATTTTAAAAATAATTTCAATTATTTAATTGATAATTATTTATGTTAATTGTATAATTATTTTTGGGGGGTTTTAGGCGTGGGTTGTGGATTTTGTAGGGGTACAGGGTGGGAATTAAATTAATTATAATTAATTTATCATTCTTTTTAAATATTATTAATCATTGAAATGATAATTATTAAAGTAAATAGTTCAAATATTTTTTTTTAAGTTTGAGGTGTGAATTCTATGTTTTGTAGGGGTATAGGGTGTGAAGTTATTTAATTACAATTCATTAAAAATTAATTTTCAATTATTTACAATTATTGATAATTTATGTTAATTGTATAAATATATATTTTTTCAAATTACATTTAACGCGCAGGTTGTGAGTTTTGTAGGGGAATAGGGTGAAAAGTAATTTAATTATAATTATTTAAAAAATATTTATTATTATAATTATTTAATTGATCATTTATTATGTAAAATGTGTAATATATGTATAAATATATTTGGGATGTTTTGTGGTTTTTTATGGATAAGGGATGTGTAGGAAATTATAATAATTAATAAATATTATTTTTTTAATAATTGATCATTAAATATGTTAATGTGCAATTAAAATATTGTTTAGGTTATATGTGTGAGTTGTATTTGTAGGGGTAAAGGGTGGAAAGTTAGTTCAATATAATTAATTTATTCTTAGTTAATATTGATTGTTTAATTGATTATTAATTATGTAAATTCTTTAATTAATTTTTTAATTTATATATTAGGTGTGGGTTTTTTGTTTTGTAGAGATAAACAGTGGAAAGGTAATTAAATATAATTGATGTATTAGTAGTTAATTAGCATTGATATTTTAATAGATATTTAATTATGTTAAATGTGTAAATATTGTACATTTATATATACATTTTAAATGTGTGATATATAGCTTGTAGAGGTATAGGGTCGAAAAATATGTAACTAATAAAGTTAAAAAGAGTAACTTTTTTAACATTTATAATTTATTATTGTATGTGTATGTGTTAAATTTGTTACAGTGCATGATGGGCTTCATTGGACGCGAAACAGCATGGCTGCCAATCTCTCTCTGACACAGCTGTCAAGTGCGAACCCTTTGTATGAAAAGTACTTTCGACAGGAAGACCCCTGGTGGGACAAGGGTCCCAGGGGCTACAGCGCTGCCTTTTATCGCTCCTGAAACTCACCATCATACCTGGGGGAGGACTCCAACCTCCAGAGTGCACCGCACCATCACGCAGCTGCCGTGAGTGAGGGGGAGGCGTGTCCAACGCGCTTATAGCGCAGCCTCTACCCCCACGACGCGGGACGCGCGCGGGACGAAGCCCGGACCAAGGGCGGGCCCGTCTGAGACCGATTGAGGCCGGGTCGGGCCACCCCCCTGTTATTTATCCAGACTCGTGTGATTAGTCTTCGTCCATCCATGTTTGCCATTTAAGTGACATATTGCTTTTGTCTGGGTTCATAGGCTTACTGAATGAAAAGAAAGGACAAGCTTTAACCATTGTTTTAAATCGTGGTTTTACTGTACTCCCATATTTGTCCATAACTGCTTATTTGCAAATAGGATTTAGGGTTTCCCCTTAAGTGAAATTAACATGGGAAAGGATACTGCCCCTCAAATAAAACCTAATACCAGGCAGAAAACCCAAACTCGTCCACTGACACCCAAACCCACAGCGATAGACAAAATGCTGCAGCAAGCGATAGGTGCTGTTTCTAGTGAAATTGAACGAGCCGAAAGACGCCTCTCTTTAACACCGACTCTTCCAAGGTTTACAGCCCACTCGGAGCTTATTGCCCCAAATCCCCACCAACTATTAGATTCCCGCCTATCATAGAACCATCGTCTGCACAAGCAGACTTAGTTAGGGAATCTCTTAATAAAACACCTATAAGGGAGGTTGTTAAAAAAAAATGTCCCACACCGAAAAAATAAAAACCAAAAGGGAGGGAAACAAGGGAACTTACTACCTGAGGTGGCGCTTACTCAAAACTCTAAAAACAATGTACGCTGCGATAGGAGCAAAGTTTTTATGGAGGCACCATCATGGGCACAAAATTTGATTGAAGAGCTCAAAACTCATTTTGAATTACTCATTAAACATGAGCTTGAAGTAGCATTGACACGTATTGATAGGCTGTCCTCCTTGGTTATGTCATGGGGTAACAAAGTTGAGGCTATCTGGCATGCCACTAAGCTACCCGAAATCCAGATTCCTGAAAGATCTCTCCAACTTCATCTAAATCTAGAAACTCCATCTGTAACAACTGTGCCCCCTTCTCTCATAGGCCAAGTACCATTAGTACCTTTATCCCAATCATTTGCTCGTGCAGAGCCTATCTCTCCACTTCAACAACAGCAGGGCTCTGTTCCACCCCAGCACAGGATGCAAAATATAATTGATGGATCAAGAGGCACTAAGGTGGCGACAATCAAACAAGGTCCATTAACTGACCATGCACTTGGAAATACCAAGAGTAATAATAAAGATAATTCATTCCAATTAAATCGAAGGGATTCCAACTCATCACTGCCATGTATCGACCTACCTCCTGCTTCTACCCCATATGTCGTCGTACTAGCAGGCGTTCCAAGGCTAGATCCAGGATATGTGGAGACCTATCCAGACCTAAAAAATAAAGTCACTCATTGGCTCAATGAAAATAGACCCCTTCCCCTTCATATACATAGTGAAATTTTATTCACACGTAGGGTTAGCTGGGTGGGACAGAGGCAGAAAGACATCAAGGGAGACTGTGTCTTGGTCAATTTTAGAGACAGTCGGGTTACCCAGCACATCTTTGAATGGTGCCAACCCGGGACGAGCAGTGCCATCCAGACCCTTTCCTTGGGCTATTTTTATCCTCCTGGTCCCTTGTCAGAGAGAATGGGAAGTGTGTACAAGAAATGAGAATCAAGGGCCCACCAATGTAGTGCACCAAGCAGGGGTTGGATTTCTAATCCAACACCTTTTTTTTCCATCCCTGTTAGTAATAGATATAGTCCCCTAGATTTGGTTGACTGACTAACCTTGTACCCCATTCAATATTCCTGCACAGGTACCGGTAGAGACAAACTCCAACTCCAAGAGAGACTAGAGTATTTAAGCAATGATATATCTGTCCCTACTGACTATGTAACGGGAATTCACTTAGCTCCCCCGGGTCATCTTATGGGAATACATCAGGTAAACACCTCACGGTCCAGCATCTTATGTGCACCCTCCAGACAACCTAGGGCCCTTGGTAATAGCTTATTGGGCCAGGAGGCGACTCAACAGCAAGAATTGCGAACAGAGAGGGACCTTTTGATTACATCTACAGGATCTGTAGATAACGTGCAGAGTATTAAAATTCTGTCCTGGAACATAGCGGGTCTAGCCGACAAAATGGACCTCCCGGATTGGGGAGAATTTGTAGAATCCAATGGGGTATGTCTCTTCCAAGAAACATGGGCTACAACAGCACTGCACAGGGTAGGGTATGCTACTTACTCCATTCCAGCTGTCCGGGGGCCTAGGGGGAGACCCTCTGGAGGTCTATGTACCTGGGTTGGTACTCATTTAGGTTGTACGATTAAGTTGATAGATACGTCCTCACCAGATATTCTGTGTGTCCTTCTTTCAATTGAAAATCTTCCTAAGTTGGCTATTATTAACATCTACTCCCGTCCGGTGAGCCATGGGCTCACTTCACCTACTCTAGATTCCCTTCTCGTATTCCTTCCCACTTTACCCAACTCCATTAAAGTAATAATTGGAGGTGACTTTAACTGTCATTTCGAGCCTCTTTCTGGCATGACTTCCAACATCACTAGTGAGGAAGACTCCGTTTGGGCAATTCCGGAATGTAATACCTATCAGATAAGAGGGTGGACCCCTCTTGTCCTTCAAATGAATACCTTGACACTTAGTCACTCGCTTAGGGCATGCAATGGTCGCTTTCCCTGCGATAGTCCGGGCAATTTTACTTTCGAGAAACCCGGACAGGGCTCCATAATTGATTATATCCTAGTCGATGTTGAGTTATGGCACAGAATTCGCAGTTTTTCGGTCTTATCTAGATGTGAGAGCGATCATAACCCACTGGTCCTAACTTTAGATCTACCACAAATTACAGGGGCCCTTGGTGTGAGGCACCAACCTCCCTCGAACCTAACAGCAATTGAAGGGGGTAGAAGAATACGCTGGGCAACAATTGTGCAAGCACCGGAAAAAATGGCTGCTATGTACAATTGTATTATTCCCCACCTAGTTGCTGCTTTTTCAGCTTTTGAAAATAGTGATGCTCCAGAATTTTTCTTGGCATTAGGCAAGAATCATCAAGATCTGGTAACAACCCTTGCTGAGTTCTTTTACAATGGTAGGAGCCCCGCCAGTTCTGTACTGAAAGCTAGAAATCCTTGGTACACCAAGGCGTGTAGAGCAGCTAAACGCGCCCTGACACTAAAGATCAGGGAAGGTAATAGTCTGGGTATCAAGGAGTCTAGAGCGCACTATAAAAACATCCTTGCGGCAGCGAAAGCAGAATGGGAAATTGACAGATGGGACGCGATTAAGAAGACGTTAGAATTAAGGGACATGAGATCTTTCTGGACCCTAGTCAAAACAGGGAAATTGGAAGGTAATACGGCTTTGGAACCAAATTTGGGGGAGGAAGTCTGGAGATCTCATTTTAAAGATTTATACTCAAAAACTAAAGATAGTGACAAAGATAGAGTTAAAGATGGCAGGGTCTTTGATTCCAATGAAATTGCCACTAAACAGCATCCCCCACCCCTGTGTACACTGGCAGAAGTCTTATTGGCATTGTCTAAACTACTACCCAATAAGGCTCCAGGGTTGGACAGGATCCCTGGTGATCTTTTTAGAAATGAACAAGTGGTCTGGGCCCCCTATCTACAAACTTTATTTAATGCCATCTTGTGTGGTATGGCTATTCCATCAACACGGGCTGGGGCAGAAATTATCCCCATTTTTAAAAAAGGCTCTCCGCTAGATCCAGCAAATTATAGACCAATAAGTCTCATTGATGTTAGCCAAAAGTTATTTGCTCGTGTTGTTTTGGGTCGACTGCAATCCTGGATGGATGAGACGGAAGTTTTAACACCACTACAAGCTGGATTTAGGTCTAAAATATCAACAATGGATCAGTTATTCAGGTTGCAGTTGATCCATTGGAAAACTGTCACTCTAGGTGGTGGTACCCTTTACTTAACTTTTGTGGATCTTAAATCTGCGTTTGATATGGTCCCCCGTGATCAACTATGGGCCCTTCTTTGTGATATGGGAGCCCCAGTATATTTATGTCATCTCCTGAAGCGCCTACATGAAGGCACCTATGCTAGGATTAGATACGGCAAGCATGGGGAACTGTCAGCTCCATTCCCGGTTGAGAAGGGGGTGAGACAGGGTTGTGTCTTAGCACTGACCCTGTTCTCCCTCTTCTTGAACGGTTTAGTGAAAACCTTGCTTTCAGTCAAGGAGATTGATTGCCCAAGGCTAGCCAACCGCAAAATGCCAGCCCTAATGTTTGCAGATGACACGTTGCTCTTGTCAAAGTCGCCAATGGGTATGCAGCGGGTTTTGAAAGAATTTAGTCTTTTCTGCAAGAGAAGAGACTTGGAGATTAACCTCCAGAAGACCAAATACATGGTATTTGGAGCTAATTCTAGGAATCACCTGCACCCTCGCCTGGATGGTAGACCACTCGAGCGAGTATCTATTTTTGATTACCTGGGTCTCACACTCAACGATAAGATGGAGTGGGGGACCCAAGTGAAGAGAGCTAATCTTAAATTGACCCAGTCAATAGGGGGAATCATAAAAGTATTCAATAATTGCACCCATAAAGTATTAGCCCCCCCAGTAGAAATTTATAAAATTCAAGCGAGGGGAGCTTCACTATATGGTGCTGAACTCTGGGGCCACTGTCCGACAAATTCACTGACAAAAACTGAGAACACCTTTATTAGGCAGTTAACAGGGCTCCCCATGAGTACCCCCTTAACCCCATTAAGGATGGACCTGGGTATTAATCCAATAGCCGATCAAATAGCCTCTCGTCCTCTTCACTATTGGCGACGTCTTTGGAGTACGCCCGAGCTGCAATCATATAGGGAGGAACTTCAGGACGTTATGTCTATCTTGGGAGCAGGTAACTTACCGTGGTTGACTTACATTAGGACAACGTGCCACCAAATGGGTTGGGCTAACATGTGGACTACTCCTGAAGTGACCTGCTCAGCTACCCCAAAAAAATCTTTTACAATTGCTTTTAAAAATTCCAAGTTAGCCTTAATTTCCCAGTGCTCAGCTTCTTCCACCTTGACGTCCAGGTTTTTGGACATAAAACACCAATACATTCTTGAGTCTGTCCTGGATAGTATCCAATTTCCCTTGGCTAGGAAACTATACTTACAATTTAGGCATGGGACGCTCCCGCTATGTGCACTTACCAACAAATGGAAGGGTGCTAGAATCCAAGAATGTCCGGGGTGTACTCATAATGAAGAAACTGAGATTCATGTCATCTTCTTTTGCCCCGCATATAGGAATGTGAGGTCTAAGTGGGTTCTTCAGCTTTGTAGGAATCTAGGGATCAGACATTATGCTGAAGTGTTCAGGCTTTTAAAATATGACTTGCAGCCACTATTTGTAATTGTCACCTCAAGATTCCTCTTTGCAATGTGGAATATACGGAGAAATATTATTAAGATGCAAGAGTTGGGAAACAACTTAGTCTCGCTCTCCAATTAGACAAACTAGCATATTGCCACAAAGTTTTTAAAGAGAAATTCTGTTTCCTCTCCCATCTAGGAAAGCTTGTTTTAATTGTTTTTAAAACTATTATAAGATTAGATATTATCTGGTCTTTTTATTGTTTTTAACTTATATTAAATACTCTTGATATTAGATGATTTATAGTCTAGCTTTAACCTAGGCGGTGACCTGGATCCTAGGGAGGATGATTGTTTTCCTATTGATGAGGTGCAATGAGGTTCATTTGTTATATATTCGTTTTATAAATGTCCTTTTTATTCTTATTATGCCGATCATATTTGTAAACAATCCTAAATTTCTCTAAAAGCTTGTTTTTAAATCTTTTATTGTACTTTTATGGCTGTTTAGCCGAAATAAAGATTTTTGATTGATTGATTGTTATAATGTTTAATTGTGAATACTTTTATTGGTTGGTATTATTTTGACATTAGATTTTGTTATTTTAATAAAAATAATATTTGTATTAATTTATAATATTGAACATTGTAATACATATGTAATTTAAAAACATATATAGATTTTTTATATTTAAATATTTTTATTTTTGTTATTACTGTAGTTTTGAAATTATTTGTTTTACTTGAAGTGAAATAGTCTGTTTCTAATGCCGCATAGGGCACAGTGGCAGATGTGAATTTGGCCCCTTACAATCCAAATCTTTCCCTACTCTTTCACTAACTGAATTGGGAATAGTAAATTTTACCCCTCCACAATCCAACACTTTTACTACTTTTGTACTGACTGGAGTGGGAAAAGTACATTTTCCCCCTCCGCAATCCAACAATTTCCCTTCTGTTATATTGAATGGAGTGGGACTAGTACATTTTACCCTACTGCAATCCAATACTTTCCCTACAGTTGCACTCATAGTGGGAATAGTAAATTTTACCCCTCTGCAATCCGCCACTTTCCCTACTGTTGTACTTACTGGAGTGGGAATAGTAAATGTTACCCCTCCACAATCCAATACTTCCCTACTGTTGTACTGACTGGAGTGGTAATAGTAAATGTTACTCTTCCGCAATCTAACCCTTTCCCTACTGTTGCACTGACTGGAGTCGGACTTGTACATTTTACATCTCCTGAGTTCAACACTTTGGGGTCGATTCCGATGTCGCCAAAAGTGCCTTCCCAATGCTATTCGTAGGCTTACCTTGCGTCCGACTCGTATCCGGAGCTTTTTCCTCCAAACTAGCAAGTACGATGCGTATAACAGGCAAATCTCCGACCGAATCGTCCGCTCCGATTCGTGCACTATGTCAGTAGCGAACAGGCTCAGGAAACACAGAAAGCGAGTCGTACGGAGGCGCAACTGAACCAATTTCCGGATACGCAAGTACGATGCGTCCCCAATACGCGTCGCACAGGGCGCCAGCTCCAGCACGTCACAGCATCCGGACGAGGCGTATGAAGGAAAGCTCCGAGTCGCGCCAGAACACGATCAACGGGGACGAGACGGAGCAGCCATGTATCCAATCGCGCATGTCTTCCCTATACTGTACGCCCATCGTTACCGACGCGCACGACGCAGAAGGTAAGTTAGACACCTACCACACACCAAAATGTCACGAGTACACGAAAGGAAACACCACCATAGGGGGGTGGATGATTATCCCAAATAGCATATCCCACCCATAGGGGGGGGTAGATGCCTATCACTTACAGTATTGTCCACCCCAGAGGGGGGTGGATGCCTATCACTCACAGTATTGCCCACCCCTTAGGGGGGTGGATGCCTATCACCCACAGTATTGTCCACCCCAGAGGGAGGTGGATGCCTATCACTCCCAGCATATCCCACCCATAGGGGGGTGTATGCCTATCACCCACAGTATTGTCCAGCCCATAGGAGGGTGGATGCCTATCACACACAGTATTGTCCACCCCATAGGGGGGTGGATGCCTATCACTCCCAGCATATCCCAACCATAGGGGGGTGGATGCCTATCACCCACTGTATTGTCCACCCCATAGGGGGGTGGATGCCTATCACTCCCAGCATATCCCACCCATAGGGGGGTGTATGCCTATCACCCACAGTATTGTCCAGCCCATAGGAGGGTGGATGCCTATCAGACACAGTATTGTCCACCCCATAGGGGGGTGGATGCCTATCACTCCCAGCATATCCCACTCATTGGGGGGTGGATGCCTATCACTCACAGTATTGTCCACCCCAGAGGGGGGTGGATGCCTATCACTCACAGTATTGCCTACCCCATGGGGGGTGGATGCCTATCACTCACAGTATTGTCCACCCCAGAGGGGGGTGGATGCCTATCTGAATGACCACCCCCACTCATATGGGGCAGGATGCCCATCAACACCAGGATACACACACATAGGGAGACTAAGCAAACCACCCCCTCTACCATCTTTGCCACATTGCATGTTTTTATGTGACAAATGCTCACAACACAGAATGTGGCTGTGGACATACAATGTGACTCACAACACATGTGTGCCCAAAATGCAAATGTGTGTCACTAATATCCTGCTGCAACTGATCACTGTTGTAATGGGACATAAACCCCCCCATCACCACAGTGACCAAAAGGTCATTGTGTACATGAAAATAGCAGCATCTCCAAAACAGCATGCATGAGTCCGTGTCCAAATTGCACAAGCAATGTTGTGGCAATGTAGTGGTTGTGTCACATACAAACATAGATTTGGCAAATATTGCCGTATATCACAAGAACACCCTCTGCCATGTGCAGACAAGCAATGGCCATGACCCTTGACAATGACTCCAGTGAACAGTCAGACAATGTGCAAAGTGAGCACCATGAGGAATACACACATATCAGCACCAACAGACACACACACTAAGGAATCCTGTGGAGACTGTAGATGTTATGTGAACAAGTTCCATACCATGTCAGCAATGGGAGATACCAAACATGATGAATGTGCAGGCCGATGATCCAGGAGACACAGGGACACTAGGGTAAAACCTCCCAAAAACATACTGCCATTGGCCGGGAAAAGACATAACAGTGCAGTGGTGCCGTAGCACAAACACAGACACCATTACAATAGCAAGTTCATGATACACATCATCAACATCATGTACATAATATGCAACACCACTGGATAACAAAAATGGCTTTATTCAGCAATAAAATCTCTATGAATGTTCATGCCACGATGCAAAAAGGCCAATGGCCAGTCCATCAAAGAGTCCAACCAGGGTAACAGGTGAAAACTTGTAATCCATTTATTGCCTGCACTGCTATGGACCAGGGACATCTCACCCCTTGGAGGGGCATACATAGTGGCAGGCCAGGCACCGCAGGGACAGGATCAGGGGACAGGAGAATTGGGGCAGGGGAGGTGTGGTGGGTGCAGGAGTGACGCCAGCAACTGCAGTGGAGGGGTCTGACACAGTGGGCGCCATCACCACTGCTGGGCACAAGTCAGATGTGGGGTCAACCTGCACCACTGCAGTGTGTAGGACAGATGTGGTGGACGGGCTCTCAACTGCAGTGCCCAAAGCAGACAGGTGGGATGTCCCTCCTACTGCAGTGCCAACATCAAGAGGAGTGAAATGGGGTTCAGATGAGGTGGGCAGGACAGAGGGGGGAGACACGGTTTCCACACCAGTGGCAGGAACAGGCTGAGCATGTGAGGTGGGGTGAAAGTGCATGTGGAAGGGGGGAGGGCCTAAGCATCCTGGGTATGTGGTATGGGTGTGTGGGTGAACCTGGTGCAGGGAATGGCCGTAGGACCTGTGTATAGGCGTCCGGGGGGCTGCAGGATGGAGAGTGTGAGGTGGAAGCCTGTGCCTTTGGTGGTGTCTTACCCTTCCTGGTCCGGGGAGACTTGCGGGTGGGGGCCTCAGTGTCCATGCGCCTGGGGGAGGGTGTCCGTTTTGCAGGGGAATTCCCCTCTGTGCGGGGTGACTTCCTCTTCCCCCTGTAAGTTGGAGCAGATGGTTCTGTGGGGAAGAGGCCAAGGTCACAGAGGAAGAGCTGCTTGGAAGTGGGGGCAGTAGGTGAGGCAAGGGAAGGTGTTTTGGAGGGAGAGGCATCTGATGAATGCGGAGTGCATGTGGATGCCTGTATGTGTGTCTGTGACCCATCCCCTGTGTGTGTGCCATCAGTCCCCGGAGTGTGCGTGCTTGTGGCTCGAGACTTTGGCATGCGTGTCTGTGTGCTGCCATTGCCTGATGTGGTGCTTGCATGTGCGGGTGTGTGTGTCTGTTGGACAGGCAGGGGAGTGGTGACTGTGGATGTGGCAGAGGTAGCAGGGGTGAGGGCCTGTTGGATGAGGGACACTGCTGCCGTCTGTGTGGAGGCCATGGCCTGAATGGTCCGATGTAGGGCAGACATGCTTGATGAGTTGCCCTCCATGAAGGACACCAGTTGTGTCAACAGACTGGTGTGGGAATGGAGGACACTCAGCATCGCTGTCTGACCTACATGGAGCTGCTTCAGTAAGTCCACAGACTCCACACTCAGGGCAGCAGGGGAGACAGGAGCAGGTGGTGCGGGGCCTGGCATGAAGGAGACATGCTCCCTTACACAGGAGCCTCCACGGACATCTGGAATGGGAGCAGAAGGGAGGGCGGAGATGGTGGTGGTGGCGGGGCCAGACCTGCTAGGTGTTGACTGGGGGCTGCTGGCACCCGCCTCCACAAGGGAGTCATCACTGAAGCTGGCGTGTTCCTCAGCCGAGGTGGACGTAGCCGAGGTCTCCTCAGTGTGGCCCCCCTCACCCTCCGTTCCACTGGGTCCCTCCGAATCCTCCGCAGCAGACCCTGTCTGGTGCTCTGGCACCTCATGGTCCATGGAGCTGTCTCCTCCAGTGTCCGTAGATGTAACTGCAAATCAACAGGGTAAACAGAGAAACATCAGTCACCTGTATAGACATAATACATCACAGTCAGAACAGCACATGACAGTGCACGTTTGTGCATCATTTGCAGTAAATACTCTTAAGTGCAGACACATATTTGCAAAACACACGTCAGTCTGCCAGAAAACCATGCCCCTCATATCCTACATGTCCATGGAGACATCAGTCTGGTGCATGTAGCCAGAAACGACTCATTTGTGCACACATGCACCACATAGACAGTTGCATGAACTGCAGGATTTGTGATGGGAATGTGTCAGTACACACATATACCATCTCCTGCCACTGAGTTTGTACATGTGTCAGGTAAAGGGATGGCCAAAGTAATTGTCAGTAATATGGATATGCTTCCTTCACCACACACCATGATGTGCTCATGTCTTGCTGGACGATGCCACAATTGAGTGCATGCAGGACAACTTCCATCACTGCAGGATACACTAGAGCAAATTAAACAACATGCTTCAGGGCAGTCTGGGTAATCAGTCATTGCTGCCTTCTGTCACTTGGGCAGTGCATCACAAAACAAACAGTCTGCACTGTATCTCAATCATGTAGTTGTGGGGAATATAAGCCCTGCATCTGTCAAGTGCACATGTTGCCCCACTGCTACCCACATGTTAAGGCAAATGATGATCCCACTTCCAACATATGCCACAGTAGAGTGACAGCAAGCACAAGTCTGGCAACATGAGCACATCACAGTCTGATGACAATGAAGTACAGCTGTCTGCACTTAAATTTTGGAAACACCATCAGGCACAGTCAAGTGATTACACACCTATGTTTGACCCCATCGTGAAGATCCAACAGCCACATGTCAGCTGTCTGACCACCCAAAAATAATTGACACCCCAGGAGTCTAAAAAGCTAGCCCACTCCACAATGAGACAGAGGCTGACACCTGATTGCACATTGCACAATGCATCCAATTTACTTTGACACACATGATTAGGAAAACTGAGTGTACACCATGTCCGGAGTAGAAATACCTGACCTGGTCCATGTGCAACATGGGATTAACCCGAACAGTAGGCATGTGTCCATGCATGTGTGACACATATGATGGACATACTTCAGAGATCACAACATTGTCACACATGCTGCATGTGTGTGTGGCTAACACCCCAGACACATATGGCGAGGCAGAGCATCGACTAGGACACGTATGTATGGCCCACACAGAGTGCATGTCACATATCTGTCAATGTGCAGATACATGTCAATAAATTACACACTCCTGAAGGCTAATACATACTGCCAGTAGCAGATGCGGTCCCCCACATCAACCTTGGACAACAGCAGGCCCCCCGTGAGACATGTTGCTGACTGAAAGGGACACACCTGTGTATCAGATGAGGAAGGGCCATTACAGAAATAATGGACATGATTCTAGTTCAAGCAGACAGACAAACTGTGGTAGCGTAACCAGGCTGAAGGAATGCAAAGATCATGTTAGACACAGTTCACAGACAAGGCATGCACTTATCCCCTCCTTGCTGCTGTCTGGCCTTTAACAGCCCATCCAGGTCAGGGAAGACCACTGGCAGAATCTGGCGCATGTGGGGGGTCAGGGTCCGGTGTCCGCCCCTACTGCGAGGAGGCGACAGCTTCAGCAGGACTCTGGAAATGCGTCTGCTCCAGCCACGTAGGTCCTGCCACCTCTTCTGGCAGCTGCGGATGCGACGCCTGTGGACCCCCACAGATCGAACTGCCCTGGAAATGGTCAGCCAGATCTCCTGTTTCTGATGGGCATCAACCTGTGAGGATGACAAAGTTAAAGGGCCATTAACACACATACAACATGTTTGTGCATCACACAGTTGGAGAAACGTGCTGTTCACAAGGGCATCTGATGTACACAGTTAGTGCAACTATGTGGATGGACACTTGTCCTGCATCACCAACATGGAAACATTGCCTGGTATTATGACCGTCTCTAAATGCACTCTCACAGCACAGTACCTGTTCAGTGCAGGTACCTGCACACTTTGGGTGTGACAACTACAGAGTGAACATGCTAGCCAATGCTTCACACAATGCCATTAGTGGCAGTCAGACAAGATGCACAATGAGAGAGGATGTGGACTGCACACTCACCTGCTCCCCTGGTTTCCCATACAGCTTGCTGTACTGTGGTAGGAGGCTGTCCAGCAGGGCCTGGTTTTCCTCCTCTGTGAAGGCTGGGGCCCTCTCCACAGTACGTGCCAACCTTGGAGCCAGAGGATACAGAGACAGCAGCAGTGGTAGCAGAGATGTCTATATGGAGCATTCAGTGCAGGCAAGTGAGCTCTCAGGGCAAGACACAGCCTTATATTAGTGCTGCAGAGGCAGAATCGGTCCCATGCGTACAAAACGATAGGTCAGACTCGTTCGCATCCTATGAATTTGTCCAATCCATGAGATAGGACGCATCGGACACGCCTACCGCAACTTTCAAAATACCTGCATCATGACA
Source organism: Calotriton arnoldi (assembly GCA_963921515.1). Lineage (NCBI taxonomy): Eukaryota > Metazoa > Chordata > Amphibia > Caudata > Salamandridae > Calotriton > Calotriton arnoldi. The sequence continues at coordinate 254,590 of CAWUFW010007476.1, forward strand.
GTTTAGAGTTTGATACATTTGTACCAAAAGTTAACCGAATCGTACCCTAGGCGAATCGTGCACGATGCAAAATGCGCGTCTGTCACCATGACAACCAACAGGCAACCAGTGCGTCCGGCTTGCTCAGGATGTGGCAGACACGTGTATTGAAAACTCACCCGCGTCGTACAGCATTGAATCAAGCATTCAATCGGTCAGTCCGTCTCGCTCAGCAGGTGGCAGACGCGTGTATTGAAAACTCACCCGCGTCGTACAGCATTGAATCAAGGATTCAATCTGTCAGTCCGGCTCGCTCAGGATGTGGCAGACGCGTGTATTGAAAACTCACCCGCGTCTTACAGCATTGAATCAAGCATGCAATCTGTCAGTCCGGCTCGCTCAGGATGTGGCAGACGCGTGTATTGAAAACTCACCCGCGTCGTACAGCATTGAATCAAGCATGCAATCTGTCAGTCCGGCTCGCTCAGGAGGTGGCAGACGCGGTGTGTGGATGGAGTCCTGCACATGTCAAATGGGACAGACACAATAGACAAGATTACTCACATTATGATCCTAGCTTACAGTGCAACTATAGCAGTGTTTGTGAGGGACATGACTAGTGTGAGTGACCACTTCACAGATCATCCTCCTATGCTTGGCCACTGTCCCAGGGGATCATTGTCTTGTGTAGGTCATACATCACATCATGACAATGTCCAGACCATGACAGTGTTGTGCATGGTGACAAGCTGTCTGTATGTAGTGTTGTTGCTAGGTCGGAATACCTTGTCCATGTCTGTGTACATTCAATGCATGTGCAATTTGACCTAAGAATCTATGGCTGATACTTAATTGTGTGTGTGTTGTGCATGTTACAATTGATCACATGGAGAGTGTCAGAGAACAGTGAGTAGTCACAGTACTACACAGGAATATTTGGTAATACATGAAATAATTGTGTGTATGTTCATGCTCACATTGCTGTAATTTCTGGATTAGGTCAACCTCAGACATCTGACTTCACTGTGTCATCATTGTAAGTGCCACGCAATCTGTTGATACTGTATTACTTGAAGTTTAATTCATATAGTAATATGTGTACATACTTTGTCATGTGTTCCTCAGGGCACCAAATGTCCACAGACCCTTCCCGGATCTTGAAACCATGGTGGAGCGTGAGTGCATGAGGAAATACAGGTTCACAAGGGCATTAATTTTGGAATTGACAGACCAGATGTCACCACACTTGCTACCTGGACGCACATATCCCTTTGCCCTGACCCCCAAGGTGAAGGTGATGGCGGCACTACATTTTTTGCCACAGGTTCGTTCCAGTTTACTGTGTCTGATGCTGGTGGGATGTCCCAGACGATGTTCAGTCGAGTGCTCCGGGATGTGTGTGAGGCCATGTTGAGGTTCCTCGACCTGTACATACATTTTCCCACACCGCCACAGTTCCGTGCCATTAAGGATGACTTTTATGCCCTGGGACACATGCCACATGTGATTGGATCGATTGATGGGACACATGTGGGTTTGGTTGCACCACGAGCCCATGAACAGGTTTACAGGAATCGTAAACACTTTCATTCAATCAATGCCCTTGTGGTATGTCTGGCGGACCAGATCATCTCCCATGTATGTGTGCGTTTCCCGGGATCTGCACACGACGCATACATAATGAGGATGAGTCAGATCCCCCAAATGATGTCCCACTTCATGAATGAGAGTGCCTGGCTTGTTGGTGAGTCAAGTTGTCAGTGTCAGTTGTGTGATCATTGTCTGTCATGTTGTACCCTGTTGTTGCTCAACTGATCCTTCATATTTGATAATTTTAGGAGACTCTGGATACCCAAACATGCCCTGGTTGCTGACACCACTCAGGAATCCGGTCACACCTGCTGATGTCCGTTACAACGGGGCACATGGCCGGACCAGACGTGTGATTGAGCGCACATTTGGGCTTCTGAAGACCAGATTCCGCTGCCTTGACCGGACAGGAGGTGCCCTTCAATATTCCCCGGAGAAGGTGTGCAAAATCATTATAGTGTGCTGCATGCTTCACAACAAGGCTGTGAGGAATAAGCTACCGCTCATTCAGGATGACAGGGACCAACGTCCTCCCTCATGGGAGGATCCAGGCCTGGGGAACGTTGCCAGTGAGGAGGAGGAGGAAGAGGAGGTGGATGTCAGGAGACAGCTCATTGGCAACTTCTTTGCTTGAGTGTAAGTATGCATGTATGTCTGATGATGCCTTTCCTAAGCGTGATGTGTGTAAGTAGGACAATATGTTGTGAAATGTGTGTGGGTCAGCTAATTCACAGGCTCATTGCCGTTGTACAGTGTATGTTAAGTTAGGATGGTCTCCACTACATTGTTGTATTCACTCCTAGCAATTGGTCAGAATTTACAATGGACAATAGTGAGTCAATGATTGGATATGTCATCATGGCAAGTTGTAATTAAGACTGTACTATGTCTCTCCTTCACAGGCTCCTTTGGCTGTTGTGTGGGTACACACGACGCTGTTCCATAATGGATTTTCAATTTGGACCAGTACTCTCTGACAGCCAATCTATTTGGTCAGATTTGTCTTTTCTTTGGTATATTTGGATACTTGGAACTGTAATCAGTTTGCTTTTGTGTTGAGCAGAGCTTCTGCCTGTGTAATAAACCTGTTACACACATTGATGTTTGCCTTCTCCGTTGCAAAAATATGCTACAACCGTTCATAACATGTTTTTCTGCCATGGTCTTCATTTCATTAGACAATGGTCTTTGTTTGTGCGGTTCAATGGTTTTAATTTGACAACAGTGTGTGCAATGTTTAATGTTGCATGTGCTATGTGTGTTATGCTGATATTGCCTGGCTATCGTTGGTATGTGTCATGTGACATTTCTTCATGAGGCGGTAGATGAATTGTAAGCTGGTCCCTAGGATCATGCTGTGTTATGCTAAAGTTACCAGAGCCAAGCTGACATAATAGCTTTGTGTGTGACATTTTAGCACACATTCTCTCTGTGATTGTAGTGCAAGATGCCTTTGAGTCCACATGAGATCATTTTGGTACTGTTGAAGCGCTGCGCCACAAGGTTGAAAAACAGGACTCTTTGTAATGGTAGAACTAGTCAGCACGGATAGTTTCACCATGAACTGCTACACTTTGTTACACATAAGTGGAATACTTGCATTACATTGATGCACAGGGCAATAATCTACACAGATGGAAGATCTACGTATACGCACCATCGCTTTGCTGTGCATATGCTGTGACCAGTACTCCTACTGTCTGAGATGAGCGGTTGACCCGTATTGCCACTGAGTTCTTCAATGGTTTGTAGAATCTGTCACCATCACAGGGAGGGTGGTGCTTTCCACACTGAGGTTGTGAACACATTTCACCTGTACTATTATGTTTGATTATGGAACTGTATGTTGTTTGAGAATCATGTTTACTGCTGCAGGGGCTAGCTCGTATGCTGCATTGTAGGACAACAGTCAGAGATTGTTTTTTCTCAGACGTGAATTATTGAACATTACACACACTCTGATTCCTGATTTGGTGGACAAGCATGGGTGAGTGAGCGTGAATGTGTGCATTGCTACCTTGCTTCGGAGATGTTGTTGGTGCTGGCTACTGGGAGGTAGAATCATTGGGTGTCTTCTGCATATATTTTGTTGAGATGATGAGACACCAGAGGTAGTAGGTCATTGGATTGTGTGATCTGATGTGAAACTAATGTCCAGCCATCCTTCGACAATGGCCTATTTTGCCGTGCATACTTCTGTATGAGAAGAATCACTACCACAGAACTCATGCACCTCAGTGTGAGACAGTGCCAGGTGATGCAGATCATGAGCTAATAAGTGGATACAGTGTACAATTCACAGATGACACAGGGTTTGTGTGAATATGAATTTATTAATGTGCATGTGACAAAATCTAACAGGTAAAGGTGATTGCATTCCCAAATTTATCATCCACAGTTCATAGAGGAGTTGGAAGTGTTGTCAGATGAAGATCCTTCTGAGCGAAATCCACAGTCCATTTGGCATTTAGTCCAACTTACATGCTCCATCCCATGTGGGAGAGTCCAGGGACTGTCAACAAAGTGAATGATTTGCACACAGTGGAGGATATCCAGAGCATTTATTTGGTTCCGGGGGGGATGCATGTCCATCAGTCTCTCACTTGCCATCCTTCCTTGGACGGCCCTCCTCTTATTTGTTGGGGGTGGACCCTCAGTATCAGGCTGCAGCAGCAGAGGGGACTCTACGCCAGACTCCTCATCCCTCCCTGTGGCAGTTGCCGATGTAGAGGCAACAGGTGTGGAGTGCACACGGGGAGGTGTGGTAATGTTGGTGGTTATCTGGCGTAGGCATGTAAGTATGTCCCTATGCACCGCCGTGAGATTGTCTATTTTCGACCAGTTGGACTCCATATGGTCCATGTGTTGGTCCATACGGTCCATGTGTTGGTCCACACAGTCCATATGGTTGTCCATCCTGTCGAAATGTGCAGCCTGCTGATGTTTTATGTTCCTGAGGATCCTGACAACCTGGCCAAAGTCTCCGGTGCATTCGCGATATACATCGAAAATGCGTTGTAACTCGGGGTCAGCTTGTTGTCTGACACCAGCTGTGGGACATGTCCTCCCACCATGCACCCTCACACCACTCCTTTCTCTACCCGCACGGACATTGCCTGGCGTAGCACGCACTGACAGCTCCTGTCCTCCTTCATTGTTGACAGGGCTGGTATTTCCTGCCAAATCCAGATTGGGCTGTCTTGCTGTGCTCCCAGGGTTTTGTTGTCTGGTTGTGTCCGTGGGGATCCAGGGCGTCTGGATGTTAATGGACGTTGCAGGAGTGGTCGCTGGGGCTGCTGATCGTACTGGTGCCGCATGCTGACCCACACCGGAGGTGCCAGGTTGGTTCCCATCGCCCGAGGAGGTGTGAGAGTCGTCCACACTGGAGGTCTCAGTGTCCGACGTTGTGCTGGAGCTGCTGGTGGACTCTGACTCTTCTCCAGATGATGCCCTCTGTTCTGGAGTGCCTGTGGGTAGTAGAGAGACACAATGTTAGTTGTGTATTTTCCGATGTTATGTTGTCATGCACAGCCAAATGTGAAGATGTTGTGGATAATGTTGCGTTTCCTTCTTATTTCTACTCATCAATCATCACAGACACTGAGCTTTTATGTAATTGGACATTGTTATTTTGGAGACATGTGGTTTACTGAGCATGTCCAGCTCTGTGCATCAATGTGCATGTATTGTTATCCTTGACTGTTCGTATTAGTTTTTGGGCAAGTGTCACACTGTGCATGAGCCAGGTGTGTTGTTATTTCACACATGAGTGTTTTCACTATGACATACATACTGTAACTAATCTCATGTTTGGCAGGAATTGTGCATCTGTGCTTGCCTTTGTGGAGTTTCTCACAGTTACATTGCTGGCGTGACATGCAAACTCACTCTCCTGAATATGTGTCATCATTAGATGATTTTGCTTGGATGTATGTGTTGATGTGAACAATCAATGACATTCACATGTGTAACCTTGTATGCAATAGCAACTCGTTTCTTCTGACAAATGCATTGTTACATGGCAGTCCTTGAAACACAGCTCATTACATTGGCATGCAGTAGTGGAGTAACTGACATGAGTAGTTGTATTATGCGATAATAGTATGATCTGACATTCCCTAATGTTGCCCACACTGGACTTGTAATGGTGAATAATATAAGTTTGTACTCCTGCACAGAGCCTACAGCAAGTTTGTGTGATGTTTCGCATTGTGCTGTTCTGCTATGTCCCAACATGGTTGTTGTTATGCGTGTGTATTTTTTTCATTGTTTGTGAACGTATGCAATGTGAGTAGTCATATTTATGTCGATATATTTCATCACGTTGCACACATGTGTATATCTTGATGTGGTGCTATTGGTTGCTGCATACTTTTGCACATGATCACTTCATGTACATTCTACTTGTTCTCCATGGACAGAGAGATCTTTCCCAGGGATGGTCTTTTGCCTTTTCATGGTCAGAGCTGTGAGGTACAGTGTGTTTAGTGCTTGAGTTAGGCTGTGTTGACTTCTAGCCCACTTTCCAATGGCTAACAGACCAGCTTACTCATCATTGTCAGAGGAGCAATGACAGTGAGGGTGGTATTTTTGAAGGATGCTGAGACCGCTGACTGATGTTGAATTACAATGCTACACACAACAATGCCTTGTGCACATGACACAAAGCAAGAGTGTCAGCCATCTTGCATTACACCTCACATCTACTGTCCGTGGGCATTGTCCCAGATGTGTGTTTATCTGTGTGTGTTTTGTGTTATGTGGTGTGACAGCTAATTAGAGTGTGTCCTGTCCTCCACACACATTTGTAGCATGCACATTGAGGGCACATGTGACTGATCTATACCTGTCAGTGTGTGTAATGTGCAGTTAAGGTTATGGTCTGTAGTTGTGTGAGTAGGCCAAGAACTGGCAGTAGATATTTCCAGATTTCGTACAGGATGGCCCTGTGTAGCCATCTTGACAGGGCATTTGCATTCACTCTCAGGGACAGCATAGTGACAGGTGTGTTCTTGTGGGACTGGGGGGGACTAGTGTGTGCTGTTGGCAGTAGTCATTGCTTCCACTCGTCCTCCCACCCAGGACAAATGGGCCAGCATGTTCCAGGGTTCCATGACAGTGTGTACATAGTTACATTCAAGATGTGTTGCTGTGGTGTCTGTGGCTGTGTATTTGGGGTGAATTTGGACTATTTGTACATGTACTCACCAGGTTCAGGGATTCCAGCTAGTCCAGTTATGGCCTCCTGTGGGAGGAGGTCCCGCACCTTCACCTCCCAGGTGGTGAAATGCACCAGTTTATGACGTACACCGCCAGTCTTGGTGCTCAGGGCATGTTCTCTGGCAATGAGCCTCTTTACCCTCCTGCGAACATCATAATACCGGTTCCGGATACCCTCCTTTGTGCGCAAGGTAGGTGAATGGGTATTCACCTTGTTGACAATCCTCTCCCACATCTTGGTTCTCTGGGACTGGGAGGTCTGTTGGGCCAAGCTGCCAAATAACTGTGGCTCAACTCGGATGATTTCATCTATCATCACTTCCAACTCAGCAACTAAGAACTGTGTATTCTTCTTTGGGGGCATGGTGATGGGTGTTGCTGGAGATGTGTGTGTGTGTGAAGGTGAGGGTGAGTGTGTGTGAGTGGAGGTGTGTTTCTTTGGTGCTAGTTGTGTGGATGTTGTTTGGTGGATGGGATGTGTGTGTTTGTGGTAGCTAGATGGGTTGTCTGTATAGTGGTGTGGTGTGATTGCATGTCTGTCGAAGTAGCAAATGGTGTTGGGAACTTTTGGCTCCCTTTATATTGGTTGTGTTGTGGGTGTGTCTTGTTATTTAAAAATGTGTTTTTTTGGAGATGACAATGCGTTTTTTGGTAGTCTTCTTTCTGTTTCTATTGGGTTTTTTTCTTTTCATTTTGTAAGTCGTTTTGACAGCACTTGATGCTTGTTCTTGAGTAATTTGTTTTGGACGAGTCTGTTCCATTCATACTGGGCTATGTGGCATCGTTCGCGTACGAGTCGGTCAGGTCGTGTTGATGCTTGGCTATGTGGCATCGTTGGCGTCCGTTTCTGTCGGGTCGGGTTGATGCTTGGCTATGTGGCATCGTTGGCGTCCAAGTTGGTCGGGTCGTGTTGATGCTTGGCTATGTGGCATCGTTGGCGTCCGAGTCAGTCGGGTCGTGTTGATGCTTGGCTATGTGGCATCGTTGGCGTCCGAGTCTGTCGGGTCATGTTGATGCTTGGCTATGTGGCATCGTTGGCGTCCGAGTCTGTCGGGTCGTGTTGAAGCTTGGCTATGTGGCATAGTTGGCGTCCGAGTCGGTCGGGTCGTGTTGATGCTTGGCTATGTGGCATCGTTGGCGTCCGAGTCGGTCGGGTCGTGTTGATGCTTGACTTTGTGGCATCGTTGGCGTCTGAGTCGGTCGGGTCGTGTTGATGCTTGGCCATGTGGCATCGTTGGCGTCCGAGTCGGTTGGGTCGTGTTGATGCTTGGCTATGTGGCATCGTTGGCGTCCGAGTCGGTCGGGTCGTGTTGATGCTTGGCTATGTGGCATCGTTGGCGTCTGAGTCGGTCGGGTCGTGTTGATGCTTGGCTATGTGGCATCGTTGGCGTCCGAGTCGGTCAGGTCGTGTTGATGCTTGGCTACATGGAGTCGTTCGCGTACGTGTCTGTAGGTTGACGCTTGGCTCTCTCGCATTTTGCGCGTACGAGTCTATCGCGTGAGCCTCCTTTCCTGCTGACTCGGACGTATAATATATTTTCCTGCCGAGTCGGTCATAAATTTCAAGCTTCGCATCGTACTCAGCTATTTGTAAGGCGTGTGTACGGTTCGGTCGGAAAAAATGAAGGGTCTGTGTCGGGTAGTACGTTTTCCGGCCGAAATCGGAACCAACACCTAAGTCTACTCTTCATAAGTTTTAGTGGGAAGAGTATATGTTTTAATTTTAAAATTTTGTAGTTTACTTTATATTGTTTACATTTATATTAATATGCTTTTGATTAAATAAAATTATAATACTTATAATTATTAATGTTTTTAATATTTTATTTATTTTTAGTAAATTCTAAATTTTTATTTTGTTTGAGTTTTTTGTCTTTGTAATTAAAATAGTTTGTTTTTTAAATATTTTATGTTATTGGATGTATGTTATTACATAAAAAAACTATTATTTGTTTTACTTGAAGTGAAATAGTCTGTTTCTAATGCCGTATAGAGTGCAGTGGCAGCCGTGAATTTTTCTCCTTTACAATCCAACACTTTCCCTACTCTTTCACTAACTGAATTGGGAATAGTAAATTTTACCCCTCCGCAATCCAACACTTTCCCTACTGTTGTACTGACTGGAGTGGGAATAGTAAATTTTACCCCTCCGCAATCCAACAATTTCCCTAATGTTATATTGAATGGAGTGGGAATTGTAAATTTTACCCCTCCGCAATCCAACACTTTTCCCTACTGTTGTACTGACTGGAGTGGGAATAGTAAATGTTACCCCTCCGCAATCCAACCCTTTCCCTACTGTTGCACTGACTGGAGTGGGGCTTGTACATTTTACACCTCCTGAGTTTGGCACTTTATCTACCCTTCATAAGTTGTAGTGGGAATAGTATATGTATTAATTTAAAAAATGTGTGGTTTACTTTATATTGTTTAAATTTTTATTAGTATGATTTTGATTATTTAAAATTATAATACTTATAATTATTAATGTTTTTAATATTTTATTTATTTTTAGTAAATTCTAAATTTTTATTTTGTTTGAGTTGTTTGTCTTTGTAATTAAAATGGTTTTTTAAAAATATATTTTATGTTATTGGATGTATGTTATTACATTTAAAAAACTATTATTTGTTTTACTTGAAGTGAAATAGTCTGTTTCTAATGCCGTATAGAGCTCAGTGGCAGCCGTGAATTTTTCCCCTTTACAATCCAACACTTTCCCTACTCTTTCACTAACTGAATTGGGAATAGTAAATTTTACCCCTCCACAATCCAACACTTTCCCTACTGTTGTACTGACTGAAGTGGGAATAGTAAATTTTACCCCTCCGCAATCCAACAATTTCCCTATTGTTATATTGAATGGAGTGGGAATTGTAAATTTTACCCCTCCACAATCCAACATTTTCCCTACTGTTGTACTGGCCCAAATACAGCACAGAGTCTGCCCTGTTGGAGGTCACAGACAACATCAGGATGACCTTAGACAGTGGCCATTCAACGATTCTCGTGCTGTTGGACCTCTCTGCCGCGTTCGACACAGTATCCCACCAGATCTTGCTCAGGAGATTGGAGGAGATTGGACTTAGAGGACCTGCTCTTCAGTGGATGACGAGCTTCCTGTCCTCCTGTTCCCAGACTGTCAATCTTGGCCCTTTTCGGTCGAAGTCGATGGAACTGACCAAGGGAGTTCCCCAGGGCTCATGTTTGAGCCCTACTCTGTTTAACATCTATATTGCCCCCTTGGCCAACCTTCTCAGATCCCGTGGCTGTGTGCCTATTTCATATGCTGACGACACCCAGCTCCTCTTCTCATTTAACAAATCCGCCATGTCGGTTCAGTCCACATTCTCTACGGGAATGACAGCTATCGCAAATTGGATGAAAAGCAATTTTCTCCAACTCAACGCAGGGAAGACGGAGATTATGCTCTTCGGAGATGCACCTTTGCTGTGGTCACCAGACTGGTGGCCGGTAGCCCTTGGCTCCCCCCCTGGCCCTAAGGCCCTTGTTAAAAACCTGGGCATTCGCCTTGATCGCGCTTTGTCCTTGAAGGAGCATGCTGCTCACACTGCCGGCTCCTGCTTTTATGTGCTGGGCCTACTACGACGAGTTTTCCCTCTCCTTCCGGATTCTACTCGTAAAACCCTCATTCAGACTATGGTAATGAGCCGGCTAGACTACTGCAACGCTCTCCTGGTCTCAGCCAATGAGTTGTCGCATAGCAGATTGCAGGTGGTCCAGAATACTGCAGCGCGCCTTGTTATGAATGCCCCGCCGGGAACTGCCTCCCTTCCTCTTCTTCAACAGCTCCACTGGCTTCCAATCCGCAAGCGTGTTAAATTCAAAGTTTGCTGCATCGTCCACAAGGCCTTGCATAAAAAAGGTCCTCTCTACATCTCTATGAAATTCAAGCCTTACGCCCCTACCAGGACTCTCTGTTAAGGAAACAAATCGCTTCTCTTAGTCCCCCGGGTTAGGAAAACAAGGCTAGGCGGGAAATCCTTTTCCTATCTCGCTCCCCTCTACTGGAACCAGCTCCCTGCTCACCTGAGACAATGCCCCGACTAGCTGCGCTTTAGGAAACTTCTTAAGACCGCTCTATTTTAATAATGCCTGTCAGCCTGTCTATCAGCAAAGTCCAAAGCGCAGAGATACCCCTTCGGGGGTGATTCAGGCGCTATATAAAACCTACAAATAAATAAACAGTAAATGTTACCTCTCTGCAATCCAACACTTTCCCTACTGTTGTACTGACTGTAGTGGGAATAGTAAATGTTACCCCTCCACAATGCAACCCTTTCCCTACTGTTGCACTGACTGGAGTGGGGCTTGTACATTTTACACCTCCTGAGTTTGGCACTTTATCTACTCTTCATAACTTGTAGTGGGCATAGTATATGTATTAATTTAAAAAATGTGTGGTTTACTTTATATTGTTTACATTTTTATTAGTATGATTTTTATTATTTAAAATTATACTACTTATAATTATTAATGTTGTTAATATTTTATTTATTTTTAGTAAATTCTAAATTTTTATCTTGCTTGATTTTTTAGTCTTTGTAATTAAAATGGTTTGTTTTTTTAAATATTTTATGTTATTAAATATATTTTATTACATTTAAAAAACTATTATTTGTTTTACTTGAAGTGAAATAGTCTGTTTCTAATGCAGCATAGAGCGCAGTGGCAGACGTGAATTTTGGCCCTTTGCAATCCAACACTTTCCCTACTCTTTCAGTAACTGAATTGGGAATAGTAAATTTTACCTCTCCACAATCCAACAATTTCCCTACTGTTGCACTTGTGGTGGGAATAGTAAATTTTACCCCTCCACAATCCAACACTTTCCCTACTGTTGTACTGACTGGAGTGGGAATAGTACATTTCACCCCTCCGCAATCCAACACTTTCCCTACTGATGCACTGAGTGGAGTGGGAATAGTGAATATTCCCCCTGCGTAATCCAACATTTTCCCTACTGTTGCACTGTTGCAGTCACTGGAGATGAATATTATTTTGTACCCCTTCTGAGTCCAACGCTTTCCCTACTGTTGCACTGACTGGAGTGGGAATAGTAAATATTAACACTCTGTAATCCAACACTTTCCCTTTTGTTGCACTGACTGGAATTGGACTTCTACATTTTACACCTCCTGAGTTTGGCACTTTGTCTACTCTTTATAAGTTGTAGTGGGAATAGTATATGTATCAATTTTAAAATGTTGTAGTTTTCCTTTATATTGTTTAAATTGATATTAATATGCTTTTGGTTATTAAAATTATAATACTTATAATTATTAATGTTTTTAATATTTTATTTATTTTAATAAATTCTAAATTTTTATTTTGTTTGAGTTTTTTGTCTTTGTAATTAATATGGTTTGTTTTTTAAATATTTTATGTTATTGGGTATATGTTATTACATTAAAAAAAGTATTACAAATAATAGAAATTAAAAATATTATTTTAATCATATTTTTAAATTAGATATATGTAAATAAAAAAATATATATTAATATATGTTTGTTTTAATTTTTGAAAATAACAATTGATACATTTTTCAAAAGAACTATTAAATATATTTTCTTTTTATTATATTAGTATGAATATGTAATTAAATTAATGTTTAATATTTAAATGTATATATATTTGAAAATCGATAATTTAGACAACTATTAGTAACAGTGATATTTGTTCTCAATATTTTTGTCATTTTAATTATAAGTATAGGGTGTTGATGTTTTTAACATCGAAATTTTTGACTTGATATTTTTGTTAGTCGGGATTTTGGTAGTCGATATTTTGTCAGTAAAGCATGGTGAGAAAGAGACACTTAGGGGTCTATTACGATGGCGGTCGGATGACCACCGCCGGGCCGGCGGTGGCGCCCGCCGGATCGGCGGTGGTCATCCGACCGCGATCGCAACCAAGAAAACCGCCGGTCTGATTAGGATGGCGGTGGTGACCGTGGCGGTGGGAAATTCCGACTGCCGCTTTTCCGCCGGTTGCCATCCGCACTCCTGCCTGGTGGACGGAAAAGGACCGGGATGATGGCGTGCAGAGCAGGCTCCGCCGGCTCGATTATGATGCCGGCAGTAGCCAGCCTTTCCTCAGCAGTCAGACCGCCATGGAAAGGCATGCGGAGATTGTCTTCCGGGGGCCGGTTGCGGGCCCCCGATGTTTTGGGGGGGTGGGTGCACTGGGGGGGTACCCATGGTCCCCCCCTACATTCCCCTGTACCAGGTGGCAGGCACTGTGCAGTTCCTGCCACGCAGTGCAGGGAAATGCAGGACATGCACCTTTGGACATCGCGGCGGTGCTGCGGGCAGCAGCGACCGCCGCAATGTTAAGGCCCGCGAACCGACCCCCGGGGTCGGATTACGACCAAGGATCATCGTAATTCGACCGGCGGTGATGTCGCGGGCCATGCAGGTTGTCTTTTCCCGCTACCATGGCGGTCGGGGAGGTTTTCCGACCGCCATCATAATAGACCCCTAAGGCTCACTAGTGTCCAACCTGTATCGTGTCGGAATGGAAACCGACCGACTAGTAGTCGGAGGTTCCATCAAACGAATTTGGATGTGACCGCCCATGAAGCGATCGTAAACATCCATTTCCCTAATGCAGCTTGTGCAGGGGGTGGAAAAGGGCAGCTGCAAAATCCGCATTAGGAAAATGGATGTTTACAAACATCCATGCACCATGAGTCAGGCACTCTTAGTGGAGGCCTCGGAGGGACGATGGCCCTGCTAGGGACCCCAAAAGTCAATTTCCGACAGCCATCCAAAGGCGGTCGGACCGCCATTGAAACGATTCCTGAAACGTTGTAATCCCTACGGTGGTGCTTGAGCAGGCACCGCCCCATTGTAGGAGATTACATTTCCACCCGCTGTGCCGACGGGCTCTTTGAGCCTATCGGATAGGCAGCGTTGGTCCTTCCGCCCCCTGCCTCCGACCACCACATCATAGTGCGGCGGTCAGTCTGTATGTGAAGATGTTGGATGGATCGTAACCGACAGGCTGTCGGTTGCAATCCGACTGACATCGTAATCAGCCCCTAAGTGGGTACCAGGAGTGTCAGGATGTTTTGGTGCTGAAGCTTATTTGTATCAGAGCTTTGGAGTATAAGGCATGTGGCCGTACAAAGCAGTGCAGAAAGTGTATGATGTGAACTAGTTGGTGGATACAGCTGCCACAAGGGAGCTCTGGAGGGTGTCCTATGTGAACCATCTTAAGCCTTATAGCCAGAAAGATTACACAGTGAACATTATGGCTATGGCAGAAGAACTTGAGGGAGATATCGAGCCTCTCCCTCACTCCTTAACTTGCTGCATAGCACCATGAAGAAAGGATCTATGGAAGGGGAGACATTGCCATTGAGTGAACATAGCATCAGTAGTAAGAGTATAAAAAGGTATTGGGGTCACTTTCCCATCTTTTCTCCATGACTTCCGGGTCAGCACGGATCTTTGTCCATTGACAGAGAAGATAGTCTCTCTGTCAAGTGCAAGACTAATTGCTTCTTTGACCAAGCCCAGAAATGTACTAAAGCAGAAATGGCAAGATGTTGGATCTGTGCGTGATTCAGCAATCTTGTAGCCTTAGGTCAGCTTCTTGGTGTTGGTACACAAGCAAGGTTCCACAAACATGTGTTTTTGTGTAGACTTCAAGTGCTTCAATAATTTGCACTTTGCATGTGTAAAGCTGATAAGCTTGTGGATCGTCTGTGTGCTTCAAAGCACTTGAACATCTCTGATCTGACCAGAGGCTACTGGCAGATTGCTCTAGCAGCTAGCGCCAAGGAGAAGACCAGTTTATGATAATGCCTTTTGGCTTGAAAAATGTTCCTGCAGCTTTCCAGCACCTGGTGTATTATGCTCTATCAGAGCTAGAAGAGAGCTGTGTACCATCCTACATTACATTGTGATGGTTACCAATTTTTGAGAGGACCACTTGAAGTTCTCAGAACATGTTTTGGTGAGTTTACAGGAGGTGAATACAGATAACTAAGTTATAGTCGACTGTTGGTTACTTTGGGCATCGGGTAGCTATCACAAAGATTTGCCATTTGTGTGCAAAGATTCAGCCAGTGTTGGAGTGGGTAGTGTCCTCTACCTAGACACAAGTGAGACTCTTTCTAGGACTCATTGATCACTAAATGAACTTTGAAGCTAACTATGGGACTATAGTGGCCCCTTTGGCAACTTTGACTTAGGCAACCTAATAAGATGATTTGGAATGAGAAATGTCAAAAGCTTTTGAGTACCTGAAGACAGCAATGAACCTTGCACCTGTACTGAAGGACCCTGACTGCAGCCAAACCTTCATAGTAGAGACAGATGCTTCAGGAAAGGGTGTTGAAGCAGTACTGACTTAACTCGATGACAAGGGTAGAGAGCATTCATTGGCCTTTATTAGTCATAGGTTACGACTCAGAAAGCAAGACCATGTGGCCTTTAAGAAAGATGTTTTGCAACAGTGTGGGCTTTGAAAAGGTTCAGTCGAACCTGCGTGGTCCAGACAGGTCACAAATCACTTAAGGGGTTGAGGGAAATGACATGGTCCTCACTACAAGGTCTAGATTTCACACTAGAGCACAAAGCCAGAATGAAACATGGGAATGCAGATGAACTTCCCTGTCAGTTTTACAGATCTGATGATCCGGCTTCTCCAATGATGGAGCACGTTTCTGAGTATTTTGGTCTGGGAAGGCTGCCTGTTTGGACATAAATGTCCTTTGCATGATTAACAGTCATGTTCCCCAGCTCTCAGTGCCTGACTTCGAGTATCTGGTACCCTGGTTTCTAATTTTGGACCTAGCCTCACAATAATCTACTGTGTGCACGGAGGCCTAGATATGTTTCTTGTCATGAATGAGGTCCTACACCTGTCTTGTTCCTGGAGAGATGCACCAAGAATGCTCTTGTTTTACTGCCACTGGAGTACAGTCCCTGTCATGGGTTTAGCAGTTAGAGTGCAGGTGGCAGCATGCCATGTTTTGTGAATCAGTAGTTATGACCAGATCGTTTTTATCTGTGTCACTGAAGTGGATACATAATGGTCCACTCATTTAAAGTTCAGGTTATATGTGCTACCCCAGACTCCTTAGCTAACATCTCAGGTGTATCGTGTGAATGTTTGGGTCTGTGGCCTGGGTGTACTAGGCTCATTTTGCAGAGTCATATTAAGATGGAACCTGGGACATCAGAGGCAATTACTCTAGCCTCTACAGTGGAGGCCCAGTAGATGCTGCTTGCCCTGTTGTCCTCCAAGCAGGGTCTGACACAGCCCCAGGAAATTGGGCATACTCAGTGAACAAAGTAAAGTGTGGAGCAATATCAATAATACAACTATCCTGCAAATCAAGATACATTAGCTTTCTATTTTACAACTGTGGCTTTTTTCAGTAATAATGGAACTCATAATGCCACCAAGAGTTTGTTCTTTTTTTAGTGCAAGGATTTCACTCAAATCTCTTGCTCCATCCCCTTCTATTCATCCTTTGGCTCCATCAACTGGAGATTAATTGAATCAGTTACAGAAGCGCGGACATCTTGTTCTGCAGAGCTTACATTAGGACAAAGGAGTAATGTAATAAATCAGTTTTAATTTTTTTAAATTTTTATTGAGCAGAATTATACCAACGACCATACATCATCAAAAATCACAATAAATATAACTATTTATAACTCGTAAAATCGAATGCTTCTTCTTATCATAAACCAGTAAATCAAACATTTTCAAAATGTCATCCTTTGAAGACATGATACAGCCAGAAATTTAGCCTAACCAAAGTGCAGATAATAAAGTGCAGTGCTTTCGATCCTTCAAAGTACCAGATCACCTTATAATATGAGAATTCCCAAGACATTAAACAGAATCTATTAAAGTGGTACATCTCGATAGAGAAACTAGTTAATTGGAATATTGGATCATATTGATTACTCCACCCGGAGAGACATATTCAATCATTCTAAATTACTGGACAAATAACTAACTCTAAAGTGCATATAACAAACCCCAGGCCCCCAAAAAACACAAGCTTCCGCACTGTCCATTCCATCTTATACATAATCACACTATTAATTTCATCTTGACACATAGTATTCTAATTCATAAAATTTAGATCTCCGATTCCCTAATATTACGTTCATTATTACTTCTTGTCTTTAGGCAGTAAACCTTATGGATGTCAAAAGTTTAAAATATCTCTTCATGCTAAAGTGCTGTGCATTTAACTACTCTAAAGTGCTTTTCTTAACTGTTTCTTCCATTAAGATCTCTCTCCTCCTCGTACCTGCATATGAATAGCCAAGATGCATTATCAAATAAAGTGCAATGCTTTCAATGATTCCACTGATATCATAATAATACCATCTAGCTTAAGTTAACTAGCTTAAGTTAACTACCTGACCTTCTACTTTGTCCATATGTTTCCACACAGCCGAAAATCTTTTAATAGCACCTACCATTTTTGTATAAGCTTCCTCAAATGTTTTTGTTCAAAGCATTTTTTTATGCCAGTTTAGATAAACTGGCGCTTTAGTTGTCCTCTAATTCTGAAGAATCAGGGACCGTGCCATTAAAATGGATATTGCTATAAATGCTTCCTCTCCTTTGGAAATTGGAACATTTTGGCTCAGCCTTACTACCCCAAAGAGTGCTATCTCTGCCTCTGGTTTTAATTTTCTCTGTCAGCCATAGTTAAGGGTGAAAAACACTTTCTCCCAAAACTGGGTTAAGACCGGGCAAGTAAAAAAGATATGGAGCCATTCCCCCTGTCCCAATTGATGGCAACGAAAGGATCTATCCTCTATTTCTGAATGCACCTTATGTAATGCTCTTGGAGTATAGTAAGCCATCGAGTGGGATAAAAATGACATTCTTTTAAAATTTGCCGCTCGTAACGCCTTATTGCCATACAGCAAAATCCCCTGGCACTCAGGCTCTGAAAAAGTGCATTGTGTTTCTTGGAAAATTGCATCTAAAAAGCTTATTACTATAGAGCATTCTTTTTGGTTCCGTAAAAGTGTGCACCAATTTCTGACCCCCCTTAGCATAGTTCTATAGAGGGCTGCCAGTGCGGATACTGAGGCGGAACTACTTGGGGAGCAATGCTTTTTCAACAGCTGCATAATCTGGAAATACCCTTAAAAAAAGGGCTTGCACCTCGCTCCACACCTAGCTTGGATCTCCAGCAAATTTAAATACCTCCCCCCTACTATAAAATGACCTAGTTCCCTAAAGCCATAACTTTCCCACTACCTTCTCTGGCTATTCTGAATATACAGGCCCAAACTTTTTCATTCTGCAAGCTTCAAATAGTCAAGTCAAAAAGCTTTATTTCGATAGCAAAGTATCTTAAAAGCATTAACATTCTTATTTCCATCCATAAGCAGTATACAGGATAAAAGACGGCACATAAAAGCTTTAAAAGCCCATCAATTCTTGTGTTTCATGATAGCCCAGAGCTGGGAAGCATGGACTACAAGATGTAAGTGCACAGTACAATAAAAAGAATAACATTCTATTCCAGCTCTCATCATCTAAAGTGGCAGTGCAACTTATGCAAGTCATTTTGGTTAAAAAGTAACATAAAAACGTAAGATTTGTCAAAATGCCCCACACAAGATACAATATAAAGTGGCAATGCAATTTAAAATATGCAAACAATTTTGGCTAAAACTAACCCAAAAATATGATAATTCATCATGAAACCCCACACAAAAATGTATGTCTTGTTATCCAGGCGCGGCCGAGGTACTTGGCCACGCCACAGGCAAAGAAGGTCCGTGCGTCTGATTTTAAAATGCGCAGAGCAGTACAATGTTCTTGAGTTCCCAATTGTCTGCAGATGGGTTTGAGCCATCTCGACCTAGCATTTTTATAAAAGGGCAAGCGAACATAAAATGCGCTATACTCTCAGCCGGTGCCTTACAGCAGGGACACTCCTTTGGTGTTTGATGTGGCACAAGCCACTTTGCAGTAAACTCTCAAACTGGAAGTGATCCTATCCTGAACTGTATATAGAGTGTTCTGTCGCACGGTGCCTGGATAAAATCTAGGTAGGGTTCAAATGAAATAACCTGCTTGTGGAAGTAAAATTCATCTGTAAGCCTACCTGCCCCAGCATAATTAAGCTCTTGATCATTTATCCAAGCCCAATAGCGTCTTTTGAGCTCCGCCCTACAGGGCGGAATTTGTGAATCCCACAATTCCTTAAAGCCGAGCGCAGAAAGCATTTTCTTTAAGGTACGCACCCAGCGAATTTTTGGACAGCCATCTAGGGCCATCACTTCTGCCAGTGCTGAGGCATAATTGGAAAGCTCAGGAGTCCGGCACAAACGGGCCCAGAATAATAGTGGCCGCAACCTGGCTACGTCTTTAAAAGAGCGTCTACCCATGTCGCTAATCAGAGGTTTCAATGGAACGTTAGAAGGGAGCGACACTAAGCCTCTTAGGAACTTATGTTCAGATCTACAAATACAATCTACATTCTCGAAGCCCCATAGCTCAGCACCGTAAAGGGCTGAGCTTACTGCTTTAGCTGCATAGATGGTGAGTGCAGGGGCTACTGGTCTACTCGCTGAGGAACGTTGTTCTCTAGTTAATACTCCTGTCGTGCGCTTGTGGTTTAAAAGCATTTTGTCAACATGGTTTCTCCACTGCATATTCTCAGCGAGCCGAATTCCTAAGTAGTCGAATGTTGTGACTCTTTCCAAACCGACTCGTCAAGGGTAAAATTGCTTCTGTATGGCCTATAGGGGTTAAATACCATAAGCTTGGTCTTGGAGGTGTTAACAATAAGCCCCCTGGATTCGCAGAAGAGGTGAAATCTGTCTAAGAGCTTTTGTAGCCCTGCTGGGGTCTTTGAGATGAGCAAAGTATCATCCGCAAAGAGGAGGGTGGGGACCCTGTCACCCAACAGAGCTGGGGCATCAGCTGGGCACTCTTGGAGGAAATCGACCACCCCATTCATATACAAGGAAAACAGGGTAGGCGCCAGAACACAGCCCTGGCGAACTCCTCTGTTAACCGGGATTTTGTCTGTTTTCTGGCCTTGCGACCCCCACCTCACTTGCGCTGAAATTGCCCTCATGTAGACGGATCAACAGGTTCAGCAACAACGGGGAATCCCCATTTCGCCCAGGATATACCACAGCCGCTCGCGAGGGACCAGGTCAAAGGCAGTCTTTAAGTCAATAAATGCCATATAAAGACTGCCCTTGCCAATGAGGACCACCTTCCAGTAAATAAGGAGCAACCTAAATGCTTGGTCCTCCGTCCCCGTGCAAGCCCTAAATCCCGCTTGATATTGGGAAAGAATATTTTCTTCGTCCACCCAGCAGTGAATTCTCTGTAATAACACCCTGCCAACTACTTTCTGCATAGCGTCAATCAAGCTGATTGGGCGGTAGTTGGCAGGATCATCCCTGGGGCCTTTCTTGTAGATAGGTATCACCTCGGCCCCCTTCCATGACTCAGGTACTGAGCTGCCCTGTGCAAGGCAGTTAATTAGAAGCGTAATATAACTAGCCCAGTTATGGGGTCAGCCAAAAAGAGATCACCAGGGATGCCGTCAGGTCCCGGGGCTTTTGATGGAACAATTTTCTTAACAGCCGCCTCTACTTCATCTAATGTGAAGAGGTCGGTAGGGTCCGTTATGGGATAGAAGCTTGTTTGATGGAGAGGCCCTGATTCAAGAGATGGATTGGACCCAGAGTAGAGATTTCGAAAATGACTATGCCAATCCTGACAGGCAATGTGGTTGGGGATAAGGTCAGGATCTTTATGACCGGACCACCTGACCATATTCCAGAAGAGTTTAGGATCTCTAGCTGTGCTTGCGTCTTTTATATTCTGCCAGTGGGACTCGTCCCACCACGCTTCGCACGAGAGACAGCAGTTTTATAATTCTTTCTGGATTCTCTAATTAAAAGACAATTTTTGCTCCTTATTGCTAAGACTAGGGCCTTTTTCCCCCGTCTACAATCCCCGTTAAACCAGGTGTGGTGCTTTTATTACCTGCATTTAATTTGCCGGCTTTAAGAGTCATACTAAAGAAGAATCCTACCTGGGCTATCATTTTCTCATATACTTCTGGAATCTTTGCCAGGCCATCTGTTTCGCCAAGAGCCTCTCTTAGTCGAAGAGTGTTTTCGCACAAGACATGTCTAATGGCTGCCATTTTGGATTCGTCTGTAGCAACTTTTGGCCATTTAAGAGACCTTCTGCAATTAGAGGGTATCAGTTCTTTGGTTATCATAAGAGACCCTCATCTCCAGCTGTCTGAGTCTTCATAGAATAAAATAACCGTAATCTGACCCCAAACTCCTGTAGTGTCTTATATCTAGTTTTCTTTGGAAGTTTGGCGGTCTTGATAAAAACTGGAATCTGGGATTCTGCTTCCTGCACCATTTTATCCACAAAAAAACTATCCAGCGATGCCTTGCCATCTAATAAACGAGCCATTATATCCAAAAGAGTAGCTTAATAATAAGTTCGAACTTGGGGGAATGCCATACCCCCCTTGACTAATGTCGAGTTGAAACACTGCCAATTTTACCCTTGATGCCTTTTTACTCCAAATAAATTGGCGAAACATTGCTTCCAATTCTTTAAAATACGACATATTAATTCTTATCGGGACATTTGCAAAAAGAAAAATTAATAATGATAAAATAGAAATTTTTATAAGAGCAACCCGGCTAATTAATGTAAGCAGAAGAAGTGTCCATCTATCTAATAAGTTTCTAATCTTAATAACCATTGCCCCATAATTCAATTAAAAAAGTTCCTCATAGCGGTTTGATAGCAGGCTTGCTGTTGAAGATAACACTGAAGAAATGGGCAGCCTGTAATGAGTAGCAGGGTTTCAGTTTCATTATGATTCATTTTATATCCCCCAATAGATTCAAACTGCACAAACTCCGTCAACATTATGCTCCTCAGGTCTAAGATAAAGAATAATATCGTCTGCAAACAGTTTTAATTTGGGCATACCCTCTAATGGTGCTTTTATCTCCTGATTAGCCCTAATCCTAGCAGCGAGTGGTTCTATAAAAAAGGTAAACAACACGGGGGATAGGGGACAGCCCTGACGAGTTCCTCCATTTATATCCACCTTCCCTGCTACTTGAGAATTTATAAAGGCCTGGGCCCCTTGATATAAATTCCATAGCATATTAATTATTTGTATTGGGAACCCCAACCTTCTAAGGGCATAAAAAAGAGCATCCCAGTTAACTAGATCGAATGCTTTTTCAGCATCGACCATCATTATTAAAACGGGTAGTTGGTTGGTGTTAAAAAAATCAAGTGCTTGAACTAGAAACCCAATGTTTGATGACATATATCTTCCAGACATGAATCCCGTCTGATCTTTCTGGATCACCATCTGCGCCACTGGAGAAAATCGATTCGGCCAAATTTTCATCAATATTTTATAGTCAACATTCAACAAGCTAATCGGCCTGTATGAGTTAACATTTTTAGGGCTCTTATCCTTTTTGACAAAGATGACTATGGTAGATTCTTTGAACCTCACCCCCCGCTTTCACAAAGTTAAAAAGCTCAGCCAAAAAGGGTGCTGGTTCCTCTGAAAATACTTTATAAAACCCGGTTGGAAGGCCATGGTTGCCTGAGGCCTTCCCACTGGGCATTAGGACTAGGACGCGTTTGATTTCTGTAATTGTAATTTCTGCACTTATTTCCTCTGTCTGATTATTTGTTAGCTGTGGAAGCTTGATGCCTTAAAAATATTGACTTATCGCCTCGTTTGAAGCCGTATATTTTGTTGCATATAACTTGTGATAGTGGTCTAAAAAACTTTTTGCAATCCTTTCTTTGTTGGTAACCAAGACCCTGTCTCTGGTTCCTCCAATTCTGTTATTACTGCGGCCTCCTGCTTTACTCTGCTTGACCAATCGAGAAGTTTCCCCACCATCTGGCTCTCTACGTATACACGCTGCTGGAACATACGTGAGCTAGTTATCTTTTCGAGAATAAAAAATTCTCTCAAATCCTGCTTAGCTTTAATTAATTGTTTGTCCACTACAGAGCGCTGTCCCAAACCACTATTTCTCTGCATTAAAGCAGTATCAACTGCCTGCTGTAATTTAGCTATGCACGCCCCCGAGCTTTAGACTGCAGGGCCGAGTAAGCCAACATCTGCCACTGCAATGTGGTCTTAAAGGCCCCCCAGAATGAAAGAAGTGCTGCTGTGCCCTTATTCTCCTGAAAGAAAGTTATTATCCATTTTTTCGAGAGGAGGAGACGATCCATCTGCCACCTGGATTCCTCCCTCCTTCTTGCCTCTATTATGATTTCAATTGTAACCAGTGAATTGTCTGAGAATGAGTTAGCCTAGATTTCTGAGTTTGAACAATTAGTATAGTGAGAGATAAGAAAAAAATCAATATGAGAAGCTGACTGAAATCGGTGAGAGTAGCAAGTAAATTGAGAAGTTTCTTGATGAGCTTTACGCAAAGGGTCAATTGATTGATAATCCTGCTTCCTAAAATCCAATACTCTTTTAGTCTTAGGCTTCAACTGTCTTTTTGTTTTATTAGAGGTATCCCTTTTCAAATCTTGAATAAAATTAAAATCACCCCCTAGGATTATAGGACCCGCTACCCCTCTGACCAACTCATTAATCTTCATGAGGACTTTAGGATCATCTTCTATCAGGGCATAATAATTTACAAAATTAAAGAACGTCCCATTCACCCCAGCAATAACCCAGATCCACCTCCCTTGGGGATCTCTCAAAACGTGAGAAATCTCCCAATCAATCCCTTGCCCCAAAAAAAGGCTACCCCCTTATTGCTAACTCCAGCAGAGGCAAAAATGCCTTAGAATAATATTTGGGGATAAAAAGTTTTGGTGTGTTTGTTTTAAATTAGTTTCCTGAAGATATATAATTCAAGGAGACAGGGAAGTTAACCATCTAATCAATCCGCCATATTTTTGCTTGTTTGACACTCCATTTACGTTAACCGAGATTATCCTTACTTTAAGAGCCATTTCGCCTCAACAGTAACACCAGTAAACAACACATTTTAAATTTTTTTTTACACTTCTCCCTAAAATAAAATATATGCATTATGTATTATTTTTGTGTTGCTTTGAGTTCTTCTCCCCTCATGGTTGCTTTTTCCTCTATAATTCTGCTCTTTTTTCATTATTGCTCCTAAGCATATCCACCTCCCCGCATGCTCCACCTCACCCTCCCTGGCCCTCACCAACTCCCTGTGTCCCTCCCAACCCCTGGCAATTGGGAAATTGTCCACCTTACCCCTTGCCTCCCTTCCCTGGATTACACCTATACTGGGTGCCATGGTGTTGCACCCTAAGTGACCTACCCCCCCTCATCAAATCAAAATCCAATTCAAAACAAATTAAGCAGAAACCATCCCTGATTATCTTTCCTTATCTACTTTTCAGTAGTAATATTCTGTAACAGCTCCTAAACTAATCAAGATTAGCGAACATATGAAACTTCCCTTGCAACAAAACATGTAGCTTAGATTGGTGAGCTATAGCTGCCTGAGCACCCTGTGCCTTAAACAAGTGCATGAGTTTGACAAATTCCTTCCGACGTCGAGAAGCTGCTGCTGACATGTCTGTTCTTTGACCCAAAAATCTGCGAAGTTCACTAAGATTGTTCGAGGCAGCTTTGAGTTCGGGTACGGCTGGGTTGGGACCCTATGTGCTCTCGTGATGGTAAGATCTCCTGAAAACTTGGGCAATACACTATCCTTGATAAATGTCTCGACCCATTGATGCACTTGTGATCCTTCACATCCTTCTGGAACCCTGGCCAGCCGCAGGTTGGAGCATCGTGAGTGATTTTCCAGCTCTTCCAGCTTACTTTCGAGTAAGATTTTCTGTTTTTATTCAAAGTGGCCTGGTGCTGCATCGTGCTCATCTGATCTTCAAGCTGGGTTATCCGAGACTCGGCCTCTTGCATTCTTGCTGGAAAGCTACCAACTGCCTCTTCAATTTTTGACAGGCGATGATGCAGTGATGCTATCTCACTTGCTTGCGTTGCTTTAAGCTTGCATATCTCGTCCAAGATAAGATTTAACATGGTTTTGACATCATATTGGACGACGCCCCCTTCTTCTGACGTCTGTTTCCCTGAGGGTTCATCTGATGTTTGCCGAGCCTGATCTTGCTGTCCCACCTCTGGGATTTTACCCAAGATGGAGGATAGAGGCTGAAAGTCCATTAAGATACCCTTCTGATGTTCTAGGGGTCGAGGAATCTCCTTTTCTTTTTCCAGTGCACTCTGAGGCAGAGTAAGAGATTGAACGCTTTGTGACACCCTTGCTTGCATATTGATGGTGGGCCCTTGATCTTGAACTTGAACTTGTGCTGATGATGAGGATATTTTAGATTTCATAAATAATGGCTATTCCTTGGACTTTCCTTGGGAGGGGCTAGAAGAGTCTTCCTTTGAGATCTCTTGATTCGGCATCTCCTCTATATTTTCTGTTATCCAGCTGTCTTCCTTAGAAATGTCCACTTCACTGGCTAAACCACTTTGAGCCGGGAGTAGCCCCTCAGCGCCTACTTCTTCTGCCGACCTTCCCTGCTGAGAAGTTTCCATAGCTTGATCGCTAGCTTTAACCCCCGCTCCACGCTCCTCTACATCCTCTTCTGAACTCAGGGGGCTTGATATTGGGGCTGAGTCTCAACAAGATTTTTGCGAACGCTCGGCTCTTGCTACCGCTGAGGCTGTCTTCATCTGAGCTGTTCGAGATTTAGATTTAAGGACCACATTGGAGTCGTCATGAGCCATTACATTAGCGATTTTTAGATGCTTCCCCATCATGACAAGGGCCAAATGGAAGCAATCCTATTGGCAATGTCCACCCAAATTTGAAGGAGCAGCAAAAAAGAGGAAAAAAAATTCCAGACCGCAATGTATTTTCCTTATAAGAAAGATGGCAGTCCCAATAGCATCCAAATATGTAAAGTTAATTGCAAGGTTATATGCCTGCTTCTCCTTCCGCTTTCCGGTTTCTCTTTAAGCCTTCAAATTCAACCCCTTAACGAGCACCAAAGGGCTTCAGCAGTAGAAGAAAAACGTCCTCATAAAAAACAGGCAGCCAAAATTAATCCAATAATAAAAATAAATAGTAGATTTGCTGCTTCCTACCATCAAGAACAGTGATGCCTGTACCTGAAATCGTAATAGACTTTAGCGCTATGGCAGCGCCTGACAAGTAGTGTTGATGGCTAGATTTCACCCTCACAGCTCCACAGCTCCTGCAAGCAATTGTCAGTCCTTAGGTTAGGCCAAAAGACGATTCTCGGGTGTTTGCAAAAACACAACGCGGCTCATTTTTTCCACTGCCGCAGCTCCTATTAGTGTCTCTGCCCCGCGCAACGGTGCTCCGGAAGCAAAAGGGGCATTACGTGAGAACAGGGGGGGCGGAGAGGTCCACTAATGGCAGATCATGCGGGATTGTCTGCCGCCGAGCCCCCAAACGTGCATACTCAGACTTTAATCTAATAAATCACTATCAAATTCTGACTTGTTCCTAGAAAAGATGTTTGGCTGCATGCTCATATTTTTCCTGCCTATACTTTGCTAGTTAAATTTTGATCATTGAAGCCAGATGTTCCTGATCCTTATCAACGACTTCCATCTGAACTTTCACCATTTGTGGTAAAAGGGGCAACGAGAATATGAGCCTCAAGAAATGTGTGATTCTATGAAGTCTCAAGGTCCTTTTAAGGTTGTCCTCAGTTCCTGATCCACTGGAAAGATTATTCTCCTAGTGATCATTCTTTAGTAGAAGTATCTTCAGTTCATGCTCATTTGCTAGCGTGTCATTTCTTTCAATAACATCCTGATGAGCTTAGAGCTTCAGGGTGGGGGTGTTGTAACCATGGCAAGAACAAAATTGGGAACTTACTGGAGAGCCTGCGCAAGTCAAAAATGCAGGTGTGTGGCACGGATGAACAAGCAGAATATGCTGAGAGACTGTGTTTGGCGCCCTGCTCAGTGGCCATGCCATCTGAACCACCCTACTGTCTCCAAGCTTGTGGTTTCCCAGAGGGGTGTTCCACAAGCTTGTCAGAGTGCTGGATGTGGCACCGGGACTGAGAGATGCAGCGATGATCAATCTCGAGTTTTTCTTTGTCTACCTGGTGAGAGTCATGATTTTCAAAAATGGGCCAAGGTCAAGTCATATAACGAGTCCTCTACAAAATGGTGGGTTGCCTAGAGAATGTTAACAAAGGTTCCAAATTCAAGATGTGTTCTTTATTGTGATTACAGTTCCTGTTAATACAATAAATATGGAGGCATTTCTACATGCTGGATGCATCGCAACACCTTTGTTCTCATATTTTTCATAGAATTCATCACCCCTTGCTGCTATTTTTTGCTTATTTGTGTTCTAGCTGTTTTGAAAAATTGTTGGACTTCTACACCCAGATTCCTTTTAGCTTATTTCTCCTTCCTGGTATCAGGAGGAGGTTGGTGTTTTGCTGAGCTCTGGAATAGTAACCTCCATGTCATAAGCCACCTACCTGGATCCCAGATGATTCCAATGGGGCAGCGATGCTAGTTCCCAAATCCTCCCGAGTCCTGCCCTCAGTTTACAGGAGGAGACACTGCTCCGGTGACAAATCCAAGCGTAAAGGGGGTTGGGATGGAGAGAGAGTGTAGAGTCAAAGATGCTGTGGCTCATCTACTCAACAGCAACACTGCAGCAGGCATTCACACCTGTCTGATTAATGGTACAGGCAGAATTGGTACCCATAAACAAACAAATAATAAGGCTTTAGTCGAGTATTAACTTTCTCTTAAGGTATCATTTCACAAAAGCTTTTCAAATCTCAACCAAACATTAGTTTTTTTGTTTTGTTTTCATTTGGATTGTACTTAGAGGCTCCTTTATCAAAATGTTTGAAACTGTAGTGAGCATGATTTCAGCATCAAACTCACAAGCAAATTTGGATGGGTTTAGCTTCACCCAAGTCCTCTCTGGCAGAGTCCTGCCAACAGTATGTACAAGTTGAACAAAAACACTGGTTACCTTTGTTTGCAGCACAATGTTGCAACTGAGCTCAGCGCATAGTAGAATCAAGTCTGTTAATGCGTCTCTCCTTTTCTTTTTGTTCCTTTCTTCATCCAGGTGCAAGACTAATGCAGGGCGATCTTTGCAGTGAGTTTGAAGTGGGAGGATCAAGGGAACTGGCAAGACAGAGTCCTGGAAGCTGGGAAGCAGGCAGGTAAGTGGCAGGAGCTTGAAACCTGACCTTTCATATGCATGGTAAAACATTGGTCAAAGCTATTAAGCCTTTCAAACAAACCAGGGAACACCAGCTGCAGCTCGCTATTACCAACAGCATGTAATATGGTCAAAAGTCAGGGTACAAGAAGTTTGTTCAATCATAAGTGTTGGGAGGAATGATATGATTCATGCCGGTATATTGTGATAGTCAAGAGAGGTGAGCTGTGGCAAAATCCTGACACTCCATCTTCAATTAAGAACATCACAATTGAAAAGTGCTTGTTCCCTCAGCCTGCATTTCCTCCTAACAAAGAACTTCTTAAGGAAATAATTAACACTGTTCACATGAACTTTTCTGTGCAATGTGGCATGGTGGCGACTGGGAGGAGTTACTCTTTTCTTTGGCAATCAAGAAGGTGGTGTAACAGACCTTCTCCTCATCCAGTCTTTGGCAACTAGCTTAAATTGAATCTTTAAATTATATAATTCACATTGTTATTTTTATAAAACCATGTTGTACCTTTAAATCTCCAATAGTTTTTATAATGTTAAAATACATTTGGTCTTAAACAAACAGAAGCGTAAGGTGTAGGGATCCTAGTACCTTAGGCAGTGTCGTCAGAAGATATAGAAGTCTTTCATGTCACCTAGTTAGTCTTAGTATGGCATTAGCCTCTTGTTTGTTAGTCTTTGTGTAGCAAGTGTTTTGTGCAGTCATGGCTCAGTGTTGCTTGTTACAGGTTTTAATGCATTCTTATCTATTGTTTTGAGTTTTTTCTCTGTAGGTTGCAGATGCACATTTGAGACAAAACAGTAGATCATGTAGGCTAGTTCAAGACTGTAGGAAAAATATCAAGGTAAGATTGCTCAAAGTACTAAAAAAGCTGCATGAGCATAGTTCCCTTGAGTGAGCAGTCAGCTGTTCTGGTGAAGTTTATCTCCCTGGCCTGTCCAATTGGTTTTTACTCTCGCAGAGCAGATAACCATTGCAACCACTTAGCCTTGCAACTCATTGCCTGCAGTTTGTGCCACTTTTTTGTTACTTTGAACAAGTGGTCAGTTGTTCTAGGGAAATGTTCTTCCCTGGCCTTTCCAACTGAATTGGATTTCTACTGAGCGCACTACCAGTGCGCTTGGTTGGCTGCATCTTCAGTTCTGAAATCAAACAAATTATGGACTATTGTTCCTGGGCCTGAGATACCTGCCTCC
The DNA here is from genome assembly GCA_963921515.1 of Calotriton arnoldi. Classification (NCBI taxonomy): domain Eukaryota; kingdom Metazoa; phylum Chordata; class Amphibia; order Caudata; family Salamandridae; genus Calotriton; species Calotriton arnoldi. Next base: position 283,848 of record CAWUFW010007476.1, read on the forward strand.
AGTGTGCACCTTGGATTGTTTACCTTCCGGGCGCCCATCCTATAGTTCAGGATTGACTTTGTCCTCCCTAGTACTATATGTACTTGAGAAGTGGTTTCAGCACTATGAATTTATTATTTAATTATTTTGGCCCTGATGATGATCCTCAGTAATAAACAGGTTGAAACGCTGTCAACTTTCTTGTTTGCGAGAGCCTTTCGTGGAATGACCCCCTTTTTGCAAGAATCCATCGTTTTCAAAATCTGGGCCTGTATTTGTTGATCAAAGAATCTGCACTTGTTGTTTGGGTCTTTCCATCATTCCTTGATTTTAATTGTGATTACCTCTATTATTTGCACCACTTTGCACATATTTTGGAGCACCGTGTGTTCACATCCCACTGAGCACTTGTTGCACTTGGTTGATATATTGCATTTAGATACAAATGATTTTAATAAGTCTTTTGATTTAAGTTGTTTCTTTTGGTCATATCCCTCTCCTTATCTTTCTTTGCTGACCTTTTGGCATTCGACAATACATTGATTGTTATTCTATTAATTATGAAATATGCTTCTCAATGATATCTGATGGGACATTGTCACATTGAAATAATTTTTCCAAGTCATTATTTGTTTTGCTCCTTTGATGAAAATGGTCTCTCCAAAATTGGAATTTATTGCAACCAAGGTGCAATGATGCAATTTCTAAACAAATGACTACATTTGCCCTTGAAGGTAAACTAGTGGTGTTGATTTAAGAACACTGTGAAATTAGAGATGGGTTTTTATTACAGGGACTGCAGAGTCCCATGTATTACATATACTAAAGTATAATCAAGCAAACTGACAATAAATATGGAACATCTCAATAATGGTTTCACAAAATATCTGGACACTGTTGGACACCTTGGGGCTGAATATGGTGTGTCCAAGCGAATGTAATCAATTTCTATAAGTTTCAGATCTCAACTTCAGCAAAGGCTGGCATTTAAACGGGCCGCAACATAAATTAAATATTAATAACATGGTGTGTTCATTACGTTAATAGGTAAACAATGATTTGAAGGATTATAATTTGTAAAGCAGAACTGTTCAAAGCAGATTGTAAGGGGCTATTGTTTTCCACTGCAGGTGTGCTAAAAGGATGGTGTAATCATTCCAAACTTTTCCCTGAATTCCCTTCTTCTTATCACATCAAATTTCCTTATCCTCATTTTCCTTTTTATCTGATACATTGCACTGTGAATTGAATTCCTTCTGTTAACAGTTCTCACAGTCAGCTGGTCATAAGATGTATGTAATGGTAAGCCTATCCAAAGCATACAAAGATGTATTTCGTCACGGATGTGTCTATTTCTAATGCTATGGGGAAAGAAAGAAATGTTCAGTTGGTCTTGACCGTTCAGGCTGAATGATACATTGTACTGATTAAAAAACGTTGTGAAGATGTAAATAGATAAGCTGTCAGAATTACAAAGACTATCCTCAAATAACAATGGTGCACCCAATAATCAGGAAGATAATACAGTTCAATAAAGTTGATTTTGAACATCATTGGCATGTACACAGGTCGTCAGATAGCTGGTACGAGTAAACTAGATCTGAGAAGTTGAATCTTTAATTGCCCTTACAAGTTTACCAGCAATAGATTGCCTTTGAATAACTCCTCACTACCTTCCTGCCAGCAGGCTTCATCTATTGTTCTCTCGCAGGTAAGGTATTTCACACCCCACTAAAGAGTTAATTACTGTCACCTGTCAAGGGAAAGCCTGGTCAGAACTGAAATAATTTTAGTCAAGTCTTTCAAACAGAAAATAACAAGTTTTAATAAAATCATCTCTGCAACATATTTATCAAAAAATATATGTTTACCACTGAATTGGATTTTTCCTGGATGTTACAACAGTGCATACAGGATTTCTGTCACTATTTTCTAACTCGACTTATGGAAATTATGACATTAATTCAGAGGTGGGCATTGACGATTGGAAAGAGCTGACAGAGCCTAATGCAATGAAGGATAGCTTATGTACCTTGTCACTGAGGAGACATCTAAACATTAGCTATGTCACACTTTAGAACATTACACACCAAGGCCTTACATGACTTAAAAACACTCTTTATAGGTTATTTAGCTAATGCCCAAAATGGCTATTAAATATGTCGAAACAGTTCCCTTTAGCAAGTGTGTGTTGCAGCTTTGCTGACATCTAATAAGGGCTACACTGGAAGGTCAAAAGTGATACTTTTATAGACACACAGACTGGTGGTGTAACCAGGCACAGCAGGCCACGTGACATTTAACGTTTATACATGGGTGTACTTTCTGTGTCATACTACTACTTATGTGGGGTTATATAAATGTTAAATATGCCAATTGGAGTTGGCCAGCTTTTTACTCTCTTTAGGGACCAGAACACATACACTGCAAACTGTTTAGCAGTTTACTCAGGGTGAAAAAACTCCATAAATGCAGTCTCTGACAAGCAAAGTCTGTGGTTCTCACAAATTAAACTAATTTTCACGGCAATCATTTCAGACAAAAACAGCTTTTTGGTTCTTACAAAATATATATAAACCAACTTTCAGATGACCGATTCCTTGACCTTAAAAAGCCTAAAAACAGAATGCATCCTCCCTGTATTTACAACGCACAATCAATAAACAAAAAAATCCTGCAGCCCATGCTACCTCTGGCTGTCCTCAAAATACCACATCCAAGCTGCTACAACCTGCCACCTTCCTGACCCCACCACACACTCAACAACCACCTCTAACAGAACACCCTCTTTACTCCCCAACAGCAATGCACCCTCAAAACGGAAACAGTAAACATCATTTCTTTTAGCCCCAACGCACACAATTCCATTAGCCTATTGTTATGTTGGTAACTATGCTCTCGGCACGGACCTTAGATTCTCTTGATGTTCTAGAGCCTTGGGTCCGTGCCGTGCTGTCTTTTGGGCAGTTGGAGATTTGTACAGACGGAGCTGGATGCTTACTGGTGGTGCTGCACTTTTACGAATAAACTACTGTTTTCTACTACATTGGACTATGAGCATTACTTAACAATTTTGGCGATGAGGATGGGATCCTGCAGCACCACCGTACGGATCTACGTGTGCATCTTCTGGATTTTTTTTTTTTTATCCTCACGCTTGTGCTCAAAGCGGAAAAGTAAAAAAAGAGGGGACATTCTTTTTATTGCTATTCAGCTCGAAGATATCTGCTTGGAATTGATTACATCGCTTTCGTTTTTCTCCCTGGTGGATTACTTGTTGATTTTCGCATATGCCATCGTTTATGCATCTTTCAAAAAGGTTGCTCCTTGAACTCACCGTTGTCTTTACGATTCCGTTGAGGGAGGATTCCTTTTGTCCACCAAACACCAAGTGACAACATCTTTCCAGAGAATCTCTCACAGCTCACATTCTCTGTCTTCTAAGAGTTCTTAGTGACGACGTCTCTCCTCTGAACTCCCACGTCTCGATGGTTATGGGCATTTCCGCCCCTACGTTCTACTGAACTTCCACGTCTCGATGGTTACGGGCACTCTTTGCTTTGCGCATGACGTAATCGCGCACGCTACGTGCCGCCATCTTCAATTTCATGCCATTGCTTGGCAACCACTGTAGTTACAGGACGAAGGTTTCTACGCTGCTTATTTCTTTTTCCTCCATTATTTTTTTTAGTATTTTCTCTCCGTTTTATTAAACTGGATTGAACATTCATCGATACTACTGGTGAGTTTTATTTTTCAGCTATTTCAACTTTGTTTCTCTTTCTCCACGTTATTGAAAAAACTTAAAGGGTGAAGTTTGGACGCTATTTGCTATTCTATTTATATAGCGAACAATTCCCTTTTTCTTGACTTTTGCATACTTTACCATTCTACAATGTCTACACAGAATTACAGTGTAGCTCCTCCTCAATGTTTTTGGCCTGCTGGTGGCACTCCCTGCATGCAATGGCCAGAATGGAAGGCATATTTTCTTAATTATATCGACACTTTGGATGTTAAGGGAAAAATGTCCCCGGCAGAAAAGAAAGGAATATTTTTACATTCAGTTGGTCCTGAAGGCCTCAAGGCTTACAATAAAATGCCTAAAGTTGATGGTGGTAGTGACCAAAATGTTTTTATTGCTGCGATTAATGAGTTTGATCATTAATTTTCTCCTAAGGTGTGTATTGGCATTCTTAGATACAAATCTTTTCAGAGAAAGCAAAATACAGATGAGTCAGTGGATAGTTAGGTGTCTGCCTTAAGAACACTTTCTCTTGATTGCCAATTTGGGGGGTTACAGGAAGATTTTATTAGAGACCAAGTGGTTATGCATGTAAAAGATACTTCTATTCAAGATAGGTTGTGGGTTAATGGTGATTCCAAACTTGATGATATCTTAGCTATAGTAAGAAAGGCAGAAATGTCATGTAGAAGTGCTAAGGAAGTTAAAGTAGAAGATAATAGCAAAACAAGCAACATTGTAGCCAAAGTGGAAAGTGCAGGAGTCAAAGTTAATTTAAAAAAACAAATATCTACAAAGGAACTCACTAATGTCTCTGACAAAAATAAACTCAGGTGTTATAGGTGCGATAGTAGCTTACATTTAGCAAATAACAAAAGTTGTCCTGCCATTAAACAAAAATGATCTGTTTGTGGTGTCATAGGACATTTGGCTAAAGTGTGCCGGAAACACACAAATAAGAAAGTAAAATGTGTGGATGAAGGTGAGTCGGGTGAGAGTGATTGTGACACTAAAGACAGGGATTTTGAAAGGTCATACATGTTGAATATTAGAGAGGATCCTTCTGTAATTTTGAACATTGACAATAATGCTGTTAAAAAGAAACCTATTTGTGACATGATGATTGGTGGAGTCGAGATACAAATCTACGCTGATTCTGGGTCTCCCTATTCCATTATAAATGAAAATGTATGGAAATCCAAATTTGTAGACAAACTTGGATCCAAGTTAGATCCTTGTGACATTAATCCTGAAGGATATTCAGGGGAGAAGATTGAGATTATTGGTTTTCATTTGCTTGTCTTTAGGTTTAAAGACCGTGAGTGCGTAGCTAAATTGTACATATCCAAACATGGACCTTCTGTTCTTGGATGGTTTGAACAAGGCAAACTTGACATCATTCTCAATCCCAACAGTCCTGACCCTGTCATGGTTATTGGAGAACCTAATGAATGTAATAAAAATATGTTAAATAAGTTTCCTGAAGTGTTCAGGGATAGAATTGGAGAGTTAGTTCATTTTAAACACAGGATTGTTTTAAAGGACAATGCTTGTCCCAAAATTTACAAAGCCAGAAATATCCCCATTATGGTGAGGAATGAAGTAGAAAAAGAGCTTAATAAACTTGTTGAGAGTAACATCATAGAGAAGATTGAATCTTCTGAATGGGTTTCTCCCATTGTGGTGGCCAGACGAGCTAATGGTAATGTCAGATTATGTATTGATCTGCGCCATCTTAACAATAACATTGTGGTCGATCAATTTCCTTTACCTCGCATTACTGAAATGTTGGCTTTGGTAGGTAAAGCTAAATTCTTTTCTTGTATAGACTTATCAGCTGCCTATCATCAGATCATTTTGCATAACAGTTGTAAGAAATACACTGCATTTATTACACCATTTGGATGTTTTCAATTCAAGAGAATGCCTTTTGGCCTTGCGTCTGCTGCGGCTGTTTTTCAGTGGATTATGCACAACATTTTTGGTGATTGTAAAAATGCAGTGCGTTTCCAGGATGATATCCTTGTTTTGGCAACACCAAGACTATTCATGACCAGGCACTAGAAGTAGTTCTTAGCAGACTATCTGCAAATGGTTTAACTGTAAAACATGCGAAATGTAAATTTGGTGTTAATTCTGTAACGTATCTTGGCCATGTGCTTTGTGAAGATGGCATTAAACCCAAACCTGACCTTGTAGAGGCAATTCGATTGGCACCGTCTCCAAATTCCAAAGATGATGTAAGGTCATTTCTGGGTTTAACAGAGTTTTACTCCAAATACATACAACATTTTTCTTGTAGAGTTTTCAACATTAGACAGTTATTGAAAAACAAAAGTAAATTTATATGGGATGCTGAATGTGAAAAGGAATTCAAAGATGTAAAGTCAGCCATTGAAAATGCTACTGCACTTAATAGTTTTGATCCGCAGCTTTCTTGTATCATTACTACAGATGCTAGTTCAAAAGGATTGGGAGCTGTTTTGGCACAAAGAATAGAGAATGGTGGTGAAGCCATAACTGCCTATGCTTCAAGGGCTTTATCTCCTTCTGAGGAGAAATATTCTACAATTGAAAGAGAAACCTTAGCCTGCGTGTGGGCTCTAGAACATTTTAGAGTGTTTGTTTGGGGAAAGGAGTGTGAAATTAGGAGTGACCATAAACCTTTGGTGCGTTTACTCACTACCGATGGAATGATCAAAGCTTCTGCTAGAATCGCACGAATGTCCATGAGGTTGCAGGATTTCATTTACAAAATAGTTTATGTCCCCGGCAAAGACAATGTGACTGCTGATTTCTTCTCCAGACTTCCTTTGCCCCTCAAAGAGTGTGTTCAGAATTCATGGGATGATTTTCAAATCGCGTTAGTGCATGATGAAGGTGTTTTGCCCATTAAGAGTGAGAATTGGTGTGCTGAGTGTTTGAAAGATGGAACTTTACAAGAAGTTCAAAAGTGCATTATTAAGGGTTGGCCTTCCAAGAAAATTCTTACTCCTGAACTTAGGAATATTTGGGAAGTGAGAAACGAATTATCTTATACTGATGGTACCATTTGGAGAGGAGATAAAGCTGTACCTCCCACTGGCATGAGACACATCATTGTTCTACATGGCCATGAGGGTCATAATGGTATTGTTAGAACAAAGCAATCAGTCAAAAAAACTTTTGGTGGCCAGGTCTAGACATTTTTGTTGAACGTATCATTAGAGATTGTGTCATTTGTGCTAATTCAGACAAGTCTTTGAAAACTTTAAAACCCAATATGGGGGAACATTATGTTCCCAATGGTCCTTGGGAAACCATTGCCATGGATATCATGGGTCCTATTGGCCCATTGAGCAAATATATTGTATTTTCTAAGTGGCCTGTCATAAAAGTGGTTGAAAGAGTAAATACTGATACTGTCTTGTTGTTTCTAGATGAGGTTTTTACTGAGGAAGGTTTACCTATATTAATCATTACGGATAACGGAGTACAGTTCTTATCTAATAGGGCTAAGGACTATTTTCAAAAGACTGGTGCCCTACATTGTACTACATCTCTATATAACCCTAGTGGGAACGGGATTATTGAGAGATTCAACAGAGTACTTAAGGGCACTATACAAATGGCTGGTGTTGAAGATGATAAATGGGAAGTTCAAGTGGTAAAAACTGTGTGGAAGTATAGAACCACTCCCAATGATATGACTGATTGCGCTCCTTTTGAGCTTATGAGAGGCAGATTACCAAGGATGAAAACTAATCCATCTTGGTTAATATCTTCTACCAAATGTCATATTGATCTAAATAAGGTTAAGAAAAGGATTGAAAGAACCCACATTGTCAACAAGCACAGGTTCGATTTGAGAAAAGGTTTTAAGAAAGATCCTATTATTCAAGTTGGTATGCTTGTGAAAGTTAAGAAACCTTGGAGATTATCCAAAGGTGAAAGCCAGTTTATGGGACCTTTTGTTGTAAAAGATGTTTTTAAAAACTCAGTCAGACTTTCTAATGGTAAAGTATGGAATTTAAACAGAATTGCTGTGCTCAAGGGCGACAAAAAATTGTATAAAGAAATACACATTGCACCCAAGCATGATTTTGACTTTGAGGACACTGCCAAGAAAAGTACCATTGATGTCTGCAGCAATAGAGATTACAGTAATCCGAGTACTAGTTGCTCTGATATTGTTGATGTTTCTACTCCTATTGTTTCTAACAGTTCTGATAATTCTCAGGAAAAAGAAAGTACTTCTGTTCATCAGTTTCCTGAAGCTAAGCACTTACGCAAAAAACCTGTATGGTTTTCTGATTTTGTTACTCGCATCATAAATAAGTTGTACTCATGATTTTTTTTTTTTTCTTTCCTTTGTTTTTTTTTGTTATTTTGTTTAAAGGGGGAAGATGTGTTATGTTGGTAACTATGCTCTCGGCACGGACCTTAGATTCTCTTGATGTTCTAGAGCCTTGGGTCCGTGCCGTGCTGTCTTTTGGGCAGTTGGAGATTTGTACAGACGGAGCTGGATGCTTACTGGTGGTGCTGCACTTTTACAAATAAACTACTGTTTTCTACTACATTGGAGTACGAGCATTACTTAACACCTATTCTTCCCTAAGAACGTCAAATGCCACATTCTGTTGTATTTGCCTTCTACTTCCTCAGCTCCAACCATACCCTCAAAAAACCCCAGCATCCCATCCTATCTCCTCCCTAACCGCTAGAGCGGTCGACCTTGAAGCTGGGGAACAGGGTTTGAGTCTCGACAGGGACGCTCAACATCCTGTGATTCTGGGCAAATCACTAAGAACCCGATTACCATGGTTGGCGGACTTAAGTCCTTCCGCCACCCTATTGGGGATTGGGACCACCCGACAGGCTGTCGGAGGCCCAGCAGTGGGCATTTTGATGCGACCGCCACCACGGTGGTCGCAATGCCTATATTTTGCATTGCGGCAGGTGCTGCGGGCTGCACCACCCACCGCAATGCAAAAAAGGTACACTTTACAAGTCCCTGCACTACGTGGCAGGCACCATGCGGTGCCTGCCACATGGTGCAGGGATATGTAGGGGGACACCATAGGTGCCCCACAGGTCCCTTGTCTGGGGGCCAGGAGGTAAGGGGGGCCCGCTAGGGGCCTCCAATGTCCCTTTCCATCAGCCTTTTCATGGCGGGTTCACTGCCATGAAAGGGCTGTCGGTAAGGAACATCGTAATCCCCACGGCGGTGCCTGGTAGGCACGCCACCATTGTAGGTACTACGAGCCCCTCCGCCGCATCATAATGTGGTGGGCGGTGATTCAGTCATCGAAGGCGGTGGGACCACCACCGACGGGCTGTCGGTGGCAGTCTCACCGCCATCGTAATCGGGCCCTTAGTCTCCCCATGCCTAACAAAATGAATGTGTCCTGTAACGCAACTGGTGCTCATGTAAAGCGCTCTGATACCTTCGGGCCGAGCTTGCGCTATATAAAACTCCCCCCTAAAAAAGGCACAAGCAAAAGAATTGGATAAAAATCTTTCAGTTTCGGAAAATGGTGTAGCCCCAGCAAAATGCATCTTTAAGGAAGTCATTGTACTGCTCCAACTGCTGGCGATGACAGCAGATTACCCACTCAGTCCATCTTACCCTGCTCGAAGCCAGACTGATTCTTTTTGAGGGACTGGCACCTACTGCAGTGTTTCGCATTACACATTTTAAGTACCCTGGCCCGGCTGCTACACCTCCTCCTGCTACGGTCTTCATCTGAGAGAGGTATAAAGAGAATGCTAGTGTGCCAGCAATTAGCACATTTTCCAGACATTTTAGTTGCACATCTGCACTAATATAGATGGAGAATTAACTGAGTTCAACAAAATCCGATAGCTACTGACTATTCTCTAGATTTATGCACTGCAGCCACACTTCTTGTCGTTTCCGTTCTATGAGAACTGCGCAGCCAAAGGCTCTGTACTTGTTGAAAGATTCTCTCTCTTAAGTACTCAAGTCACATAAGAGAAGCTGTTGTCACATAAGTCGTGTTCTATTTTTTTGACTTACCCTAGCATCACCTTCATATATTCACACTTCAATTTCAATTTTCGTTCGCTTTCTTCCCCAGGAAAGCATAAACCTCATTCACTCCATTCATTCCTGTTCAAATTTGCTCATTGAGGGATGATGGGCCGCCCTTCTTTGATCCCTAAATAAGAGCTGCCTAGCTCTTCTTTCATTTCTGCATATTCTGAAATGAGTATACATACTTCATTAATTGCTTACGATTTATGAATTAAATCTAGCAAAGACAGCTTTTTACTCATGAAATATACTTTTGCAACTCAGTGCACTGCCTCCTAAATGGCTCTGATGTCATGACACCATGCACTCCAGCAATTTGAATATTTAACAAATTAAAGCCCGGACATCTTAAGGATTTTAGGGGCCTGGGCCAAACGTATTGTGGGGGCCTCTGTTTTGAACAGCTTTGAATTTATGATCCAATTTCTTCTCTTTCATGTCCTCTTAGGCAAGGTCACTGACGGTGCATAGGCACACTCATCTGAATTCTAAATGTGTTTACATTTAAAATTCAGGGATAGGGATATGTCTTTTCAACATTGTAACACAACAGCAGCTCACTAATATTGCTGCAAATAATCTCTGTGACACCTTCCCATTTCTCATAGTTAGGTCCTGTGTTGATCTAAAAGAAACTTTTGTATGGATGTTGCATGACACATAAACACAACATTTCTCTGCAAAATGTCTGTAATAGACTCTCACACATCACCCACATTAAAAATAAATTAAAGAAGAACGGTATTTAAAACAATCTGCTTAAGAATTATTGAAGGTCATCATTGCAAGACTCTGCAGAACAGAGCTTGCTCCATTGGAGTGGGGGGGGGGGGTAAAAGCCTGGGGCCCTGGGTCAGGGCCCCCTTTCCCTATATCTTTAAAATGTCTCTGAATTAAAGGAACTACAAGAAAACATAATTTTCCCACTACACTTTTTTTGTACATTGTCATTTTGTTAATTTAAGACTTTTATATAGCGCTGGCAAGACCCAAGGGTATTAGAGCGCTTTACATCAGTAAATGTTTACATCAAGGTAACAAGACAAATCAACTCAAGTAAGTCAGACTAAGTCAAGTCAGTGGTTGAGTACATGAGAGGAGAAATAGCGGGGGGTCCAGGGAGAGCTGAGGGTGGAGATGTTGTCTCGTTGGACGATTAATGATCCGCTAGTTGAGATGCTGGTTGAGGAGGAGATCATTTAACTGTCTCTAGAAGCATAAGAAGGAGGGGTTGTCCTGATATGTATTGGTATGGAGTTAGGGGCATTGCTTGAGAAGTAGCGAGTCAGAGTTTTTTGTTTGTGGGCTTTGGGCGGGATGAGGAGCATGGTGTTTGAGCTTCTGAGGTTTCTTGTCTGTCCTGCACTTTTGAGCTTAGAGGTGAGGTAGGTTGGTTTTCCAGTGTGCAGGCCTTTGTGGGTATGACAGGCTGTTCTGAAGCTGCAGTGAGCTTCAATAGGGAACTATTTCAGTTCTTTCAGGGCCGGGGAGATGTGGTTACATTTTTTGCTTCCTGTGACCACTCTGGCTGCTGCGTTGAGAGTGGTGCTAATGAGCGCAAGGTGGAATTTGGCAGAGCCTGTGAGGGTGGCATTCTTGTAGTCCAATCTAGACAGCCCCAGTGCTCGTGTGGCTGATTTGAAATCTTCCTGCGGTAGGTAGGGTTTGATTTTGTTCAGAAGTTTCAGGTTGTAGAAGACACTCTTCGTATCAGTCTTAACATGATCTTTCATGGTCAGTTTGGAGTCCAAAGTGATCCCTAGAGATTTGGCAGAGTCGGCTAGTGAGAGAGAGCAGTTGCAAGCGTCTATGGAGTTTATCCATTCTAGCATCTGGGTGGGCTGCTCTGTCTTTGATATGAGTAGAACTTCTGTCTTATCTTGTTTGAGTTTTAGGTGGTTGCGAGATAGCCAGTGTTATACTTCTTTGAGGGTGGCATTTAATCGGTGAATGTCTTCTAGTGAGGAGATTTCCATGTAGAGCTGGGTGTCATCCGCATATAAATGGAAGGGGATTTTTGCTTGGTTGAGGATGGCAGTGAGAGGTTCCATGTAGATACTCAATAGTGTGTGGGAGAGGACAGAGCCTTGGGGAACCCCCCCAGGTTATCGCTGTCATATCTGAGGTCTGATTGTCTATTTTTAGTTTTTGAGCGCGGGTATGTAGAAAGGATGCCAACCAGTGGAGGGCCACCCTGTCCGCACCAATTCTTATTTGGAGAAAATCCAAGAGTAGCTTGTGGTTGAATGTGTTGAAGGCCACTGATATATCTAGGAAAATGAGAAGGCAGCATTGGTCGGTATCCAGAGACTTGTGTAAGTCATCTATTTTGTGCAGAATTGCTGTTTCCATGCTGCATCCTTTTCTGAAGCCTGATTGGTGGAGGTCCAGGAGGTTGTTGTTTTCGTAGTGTTGGTCAAGTTGTGCGAGAACACATCCCTCTAGAGTTTTGGCTAGAAAGGGAGATTAGAAACTGGTCTGAAGTTATTAAGGTTGTTCTGGTCTGCTCCTGGTTTTTTAATTGTTGGTGTGACTTGACTGAGTTTGAGACAGTCTGGCATCGCTTCAGTTTTCAGGGAGCTGTTCATTACATTGGTCCAGAGGGATGTTAGGGTGTGGTTCAGTTTTTTTACCAGGGAGGCTGGGAGGGGGGTCCTCAAAGTGGGAGGAGGGGTTGGACGTAGCCCACAAAGAAGATATTTCTGCCTCCGTGAGTGTGTTGAAAACCTTCCAGCTTCTCTGGTTTATGTGGGACCCTGGGGTTTGAATGCACTCGATGTTGTCCTGAGGGGTGATCGTTGCTCAGGAGGGTGCGGAGTGAGAAGGGAGTTGTTATCTTCATTTCTAGGAGCGGGGTCCCCGTTGGAGGGCTGGTTGTGATTGAGGGAGAGCTTGATTTTCATGATTTTTCAATTGAAGAATGTGGCAAGTTTTTCACATTGTTCTTTGGTTATCTGAGGGTGGTTGAGGGCTGGCTTGCAAGTTTTTTGATTGATAATGTTGAAGAGCTCTTTTGGGAAGTTTTGGGCTTTATCTAGAGCGTTGCAGAGGAAGGAGGCTTTTTAATTCATGATGTGTTTTTTTAAATTCCTGTGTTTCCTCCTGAGCTGGTCCAGGTGGGCTGTGGATGGATTTGTTCACCAGAGTCTTTTGGCTGCTCTGAGCTGTCTTCTTTCAGTGTTGAGGTCTTTATTGAACCAGGATCTCGAGCAAGTGTTTCTCACCTTTTTCAGTTTCAGAGGGGCTACTTGGTCCAGGATGGAGGACATTGTTGAGTTGTAGCAGGTGGGGAGTTTAGTTGTTGAGAGGTTGTCTAATGAGGGAGGTAGTAGAGGCGCCATACTTTCTTTAATGTCTTGTAGAGGTACTTGCCTAATGTTTCTCTTACATTGGAGGGTTTTTTGCATATGAGTTGGGAGGGGAGATACCTTGCCAGGGGCAGCTCCTCCATGTGGACGGAGGAGCGTCGCCATACTGCTTTCTCGCAGTACAAGAAGCAGAAATATAAAATGGTATAAATACCATTTTATGTTTCTGCTTCTCGCACTGCGAGAAAGCAGAAGAAGGGTTTGGTTGGGGGCGGGCAGGTGGGCGGGTCTGCTGGAGTCCAGGGGAGGAGTGGCTAGCCCAATGTTGTGGGTGGTGACTGTTTGGTCGGCCCCAGGGCCGACCAAACCAGTCATGCACACTCTCCCTTTTCTCCATGTAGGCTGCATGCAGCCTGCATGGAGAAAACAGCCTCCCCATAGACGCCTGTGTGGTTGACGTCCCAGCCAATTGCAACGCTGCCATTGCAGCATTGTGATTGGCTTAGGGGAGGGGAGGGAGGCTGCCTGTGGCTGTTTCCTGCGAGCACGACACGACGCGGGACCGGACCGCTGAAGGTAAGCTTTTATTTTTTTATTTTATTAAAAATTAACCCCAAACCCCCACCCCACCACACGACCCCCTCCCTGCGTGACCCCCGCCTCCCAACCCGCAAGTCATGCCGGCCGCGACTGTACCTTGTTGATGTGAAATAAGATGAGGTGGTGATCCGACCAGTCGACTCGGAGGATGCTGTCAATCGTTAGTGTATCTTCCTGAGCTTTGATGGCGTCTAGGGTTGCTCCTTAAATGTGGGTTTGACCTTTGCAATGTTGGGAGAGGTTGTTGCTGAGTAATAGGTCGCTGTAGAATTGGATTAGGGTGTTGCTTTTATCGTTCCAGTGAAGGTTGATGTCCCCTAGGATGATGTTGTGGGAGTGTGAGAGGGAGCAGTGTGCAATCATATCTGCTAGGTGTTCAACAACGGATAGTGCGTTACCCGGTGGGTGCTAGAGAAGGTGACAGTTCATTGTTATGTTGCTCTTCATCTTTATAGTGGAGCTGATATGTTCAAATGTATTGTAGGAGTAGGTGTCTGTTTATTATTAATTAGATTCTCTCATTCCAACAGTCTCCACAATCCTAAATCCTCATTAACATTGCATTGAAAGTAAAGGTGCTCTGGACGATGCAGTAGGCAACAAGCAGTTCCAGTAAATGGAGCCCACACCAGTGACAGAAGTCTGCTATGCAAAAAATAGCAAGTGAAGTGACATGACGCATCTTCCTGTCTTGTGATGTCAGCTCAGTGGTGGCTGGACTGCTTCTTGATGTTCTTGAGACCAGGATACCGTGCAAGACAGAAACCATTGGGCAACAAACCATTGAGAGCACTTATTATATGCATTATTGCCCTATATTCTCCTTGGGTTTCTGTCTCTTTTACATATGGCTTGTCTTTTGTTTATAATTTGCTTCATTTGACGTGTGTGAGAATGTGGAGTGTATGAATGGTAAGACTGTTTGAAATATATGTGTATGTTTTTGCCTTTTAGGTTCATCTCATTCCATAGAGCTCTTCCCTGGGGTTATACGAGAACTTATCTATGAATCTAATTATTTTTATCAGCCCAGATTTTTTTTGACTATTTTGATTTTTTTGTTGTTTATGTTCACTGTATATATGCTTTGTGTATATTGTCTTCTCACTTGCTCCGCGATGCATCATTTGAAAACTAAATAATATGTATGTACAATACTTCTAAATAAACATGTTTTTGTATTGCATCCTTGTTTAGATTGAATTTGTTGTGCAATTTATGTCTCTTGGATCTAAGCCAATCTCCCTTTTGCTATCAATTGGAGGCGTAGTTACGCTCCACTATTATTCTGTGGCAGGTGACACCTTCCTCCCTTGTCCTCGAGGGTGGACATATCTTCACTTGAGACCAGGATAGTCAAATTGCTGCCACCATGTATAAGATGCAAAATGTATATCCAAAGTGAAGGTAGATTTCCAGTGCTGAAATAACAAGTACTCCTGGCATGCTTGGAGTTTCCTTCCATCGTTTCAGGGACAACTGCTTGGGCACAGTGAGACAGCACTGTGCATTATATAACTGTATTCAATGAAGAAGGTGGTGCTGAACAGAGTATCAGACTGGCCAACCTAAACTGGGAGACTAGTAAAGTTTCATTTTATGTGGCCTCTTCATCATTCACACAGCATTGCAAATGTTGAGGGCAATGCTTCAGTAAGGATGACTTGCACCTTCCTTAAAATAGACTGATGGAACACCAAGGAGGGTGGTTCCAACTCCTGGTGATTTTTGGCAGGTCTCATTACCTATATCCATCGATTCAGCACCAACCTTTCTATACAGTCTCAGGGAGTGAAGAAACGCTCATAATGTGAACAAGGATTCAGAGCTCACATGGTCCGACAGCACTGTGATACACAATGTGAGAACATGCAGCCATTGTTTCATGATGGAAGGGCGAGAGACAGGATAGCCCATAGAAGTGCCCAACAGTGGGACATACAAATGCCACAGACACTGAGCAGCGACATGATTCCATGGAAATGGAGCATGGGGGGGTATGTAAAAAAGAGCATAACATAATGGTAAATAGCATATCATATCGTTATGAAATGACCATGACTTGCAGAAGGCTTTGAGCACTAACGTTAATGTTTTGAATAAACCAACAGCTGGGATGCATAGTAACAGTTATTTATCTTTCCTCTTCATGTTTGTCTTGATTGAAGGAAGATATTAACAGATAATAATCAGTCTTGAAAAAAAATGCATGCAAACAGCTGAAAAACAACAAGCAGCTCCATATGGAAAGGAGGTTACACTTTAGCTTCAAGTTCATGTGGAAATTATTCACGTTCATACAGTTAACTTTGCATTTCTGCTCAATAAATGCTATTGATTTCAAATTACAGAAACATGTATTATGCATCACAGTCTATTATCCAGATTGCAGACCTCAGACGCAGCAAGGATGCTTTAGTGTGGTACATAAAGAGGAAATTGGAATGCATCATTAGGCAAATGGCCTCAAAAAAGCAAGAAATGAGAAAAGATTTCATGCAAGGCAGCTCCTTATAAAAGCATGCATGAGGCGTATACAGGCAACAGTAGGAGTAGGAGCTACAACACACACTGTTACATTGCTTTCTATTTGACAATTATGATTGACAAGCCTTTCCAGGTGATCGTAGCAAGGGTGACTCCCCAAACCTCCTAGGTGGATTGATGGCCATGGGTCTGGACTTTGTTCCCTCCATCCAGAGTTGGAAATGAAAATGGAGCAGTTGGTTCTGAGTAATAGAAGTAGATTCCATAGACAGAATGTGGATGTTAGTGATGCCCATTATCGAAGATCAGGGAATCAATCACACCAGCGGCGTAACGCAAAATGATTGTAATGAGGGGTCCCCTCAGAGTCTCCCATATCTCACAGAAATTCATTGGCCTTAGGATGAATGGGGGTCCCCTGAAGGGTTGGGGGCCCCTGAAGGATTGGGGGCCCCATCCACCCGCACCTGAATCACAGATTATCAAGACTGTGCCTCCACCTGCATTTTAGCAGTTCAGGAGTTTGTTGCCATTGTCCCCAAATGTCCACTGCCAACTGTATTTTATGCCAGGCTTTACTAGCAAATATTGCAGTAAAGGGTTCTTTTCTTACTCCAAAGAAGGTATGGCATGGTGAGTATCTTCTATGAGGAATAAAGCATGTGAAGACCTTCTTGTCATGAACACACACCACATATACATCCATATGAAGGAAGTAATCACTGCAAGCTCTAATGTCCTCGCAATGTGTATTGCTCCCAAACAGTGAGACAAAGGGACGATACGTGTTGGTAGGATGGGAAGGAGCTATCACCTACCACACTTGCACCATCACAAAGGCTCTGCCTGAGCACTCTCACAAAGGGTTTGTCACTAGTCTTTTGTGACCCCAGACAAGCTGGGGCTAGGATAGGGAGGAAGGTGATGCCTGACACTTCAGGGGGGTGGAAACCTCTAGAAACTTCCTCCTCTTCAAAATGGTCACTGGGTATCAATATTGGAACTCAGACCCCAACTCTTCAGTACACTTTTGGACCTGTGGAAGATTCTGCCAGGAAGAAGGACAGCTGTTCTGCTGAAATGACTGCCACTCTGCTGGACTTCTGCCCTAAAGGTCTGCTGCCTGCTGTGCTGCCCTGCTGCTGTCGACTGCCCTCTTTCCTGGGTGAGGAGACTGGACCTGTAATCTGTACCCAGGACCTCCAGAGTGACTCCAAGGGCTAGTCTCTTGTAACCAGCACCTGGATTCTGCAACTGTGAGTCCTACCCTGCCAAGTGGTGCCCCCCGTCCTGTATATTTAGAAGTGGGCCTCAAGTGCTCTCCCAGCTCACCTGTGGAAACAACACATTTCCGCTGCTGCACAGCGCAACCCCAAACAGAATCAATGCATCGCCTCTGGTGCATGAAGACTTTTCCAGAACCAGGAATCCGCATTGCAGACCTCTGCTTCATCATAACCACTGCTGCGCAATTCATCCTTGTTGCACACCCCGTATCACAAACCCCTTGTCAATGACCTCCTCAACGATGATGCAGGACCTTGCATAGAAGCCTCGCAGCTCCCCAGAACCGAAGCTGCGCAACACATCTCCGACCCAGACATCGCATCACGTCAGCTCTGCAACGCATCCTTGATGCGGGAACATGCAACTCTCCACAACCAGGACTTAAGGTACTCCTGTTCAGTGGGCCCAAGTGGGTCCCTGTAGTCGGCCCACACTATGTCGCGGTTGTCACGGTCCGGCACGGCCAGATAACCACAGTTGGCTCTTTGTGCTTTTTTGGACTATTTTCACTTAAATCTTTAAACCTGCATATCTCCTATTCTATTGATTGGATTTTTGTCATTTTGTTCTTGTTTTAATTAATAAAATCAACTTCTATTTCTCGAATCTGGTGTGGGATCCTTTTTGTGTTATGTTTTCACTTTGTTATCATTTGTAGTACTGTATAAATACTTTACACATTGCCTCTAAGTTAAGTCTGACTGCTCTGTGCCAAGCTACCAGAGGGTTGAGCACATGTTAATTTGAGGTTCACTTGTGACTTCACCCTGACAAGGATTGTGGTTTTTGCTTGTGTAGGGTTTCACCTCCCCCTAAACTAGCAACCCAATTTCCTACAGACAGTACTCAAGAAAACATGTAAAAAGTAGCACAATTAAGAGAATATTTTGTCTTTTTGTGATAAATCTGTGCGATAGAGGCTCACGTTTGGTATAACATCAATAGCTATGCCCCATAAACAAAATCCAGGAAAAAGTGAGTTCACAACAGATGCCTAGTTAAATAAGGTAGGCATTCTCTAAATGTTGTGTCTCCTTTATGAAGTCCTGAATGACATGAACCTCTTGGGCTCTCATTTGATCTCTGGTCTAAGATGCTCCTCAGTCAACCGGACTAGAAATCTTTCCTTTCAGTATTCCTAATCGAGTTCTAGTGTTTTGTCTTCAATTTAGATTCTTTTTAGTACAGTTGCAACATACATGTATTGGGCCTGATTCACAAAGGTAATTTACACTTTTAAGTAAGTTTACTCTTTTGAGTAATTTTGCTTTTTTTCGGTATTCACAAACTGCATTTTTGTAGTAATGTGTACTTTTGTAGTAACTTACACTTTTGCAGTAAGTCCAGCACTACACATGGCCAACCACTGGAACTGCAACACCCTCCTATAGAAGATAATGGAGGTCAGAACTTAGAATAAAACCCCATTTGAGATGTTAAATTATATTAAATTATTCAGAATAGTTAAAAATAGAAATAAATAGAAATACATGTTAAAAATATACAAAGATAGAACATGTTTATTATCTAATTGTAAAATATTTAGTTTTAAATGCTTTATAATATATACAAAAAACTTTAAATTATAGGGCATCGTAAGCAAATAAACAATGATTAAAGAATCATTTGTATGTCACATAATCTTCTAACCCTAACACAGTCACAACTTTAGTTGATTGACGATGCATTTGAAACATGCCCCTACTATTCAACCAAACATACACAGTACGTGATCAGTATCAAAACAAAAATATCTCTTATATTTTTGCACTACTCCTTAACACACAAAGCAGTACATACAATGAGTTTTAACAATTATACTCAGAAAAGTAAACAACTACTCCCCATTACAAATAGTAATAGACTTTAAGTATGCCATGATCCATACAATTGTTTCCGAAACTTCCATATTCAAGGGTACTATTTTCACTTTAACCAAGCGATCTAGCACCACCTTAAAAAATGTACTCTAATAATGTAATATGGAACAAACAGTGAATTCACTTTTTAGATATAAAAACGATTAGACAATCTCCCTACACTAGACCAAACTAGACTAAACATTATGATTTTTTAGTTGACTCAGTTGTATGAAAGCAATGAAGGAAAAAATATCTCCCTTTACTTAAGTATTTTGAAAATTCTTGGGTTTGCTGTCTACATCGATCAAGACACAGCCTCTAAGCCAGAAAGCACATTCAATGATGGAATGTGTATCATAGCTCACTAAATCACAAAGCAAAGGCCAACATTGCTAGTGAAGGCTAGCACTACCCCTTTCATAGGGTAATTAGAAGGCTCTAAAGAGCACTATATTGATGTATTACAATTCTTCAAAACAAACACAGTCATCAAGACTTAGGAATTAATCTAGGCCATGCATACACTCTAAAACCAAAAACATGTAAACAAACCAAACAAATGAATGAAACATTAGCCAGTTAAACTTTTTCAAAACCCACAATGCTTGGATTAGCTTGAATGAATAGCCTACAGTGGAATTTAAATGAACAAAACCTACACCCGAACAGCTACCAAATAATTCATAAATACATATATAAAATACCTACACCCAACCTAAAATAATTTCAAGATTAAGCACATTAGAAATAGTGTACTATATTCCATTCACCAAAAGTGACTGCAAATTTCACGCCAAATCTTTAAGAATGGAATCGGATTTTCCGGCCCTACCGATGTAATAATAGATCAGTTCATAAAATAACTCTCAGAGGGTGACCTGCCTAATTAATTTTTATTAGACAGGTCTGAACTTGTGACACCCAATGACTTGGATGCAACCAGAAGGATGATTGTTGTATTCCTCTTATGGTGTCCATAAACGGGCTTTCCAGTATCATGTCCTTATATAGGCACAATTCGCCCTGCCCTTATATAGGCATAAAATCCCAGCCCTTATTTAGGCATTAACCGTGCACTCCAAATACAGGCATGGTCTCTGACATCCGTCCACCCTAACATCACAACGAGTTCTTGAAGAACAGTCCCTTAGGCTGCGGGAGTTTCCCTAGTCCAGGACTATTGATTTCTTCAAGGACTCATATATTATGCATGAACCATTATTCCTTAGGGGTTCATTCATGACGTCTTCCGTTGTCCGACTCACGTCAATACTAACATTCTTAGGTGCTTCTCAGGTATAAATATACCTTCCCTAGCCCCTGTAAATCAGAGGAGACCTCGACTTCAGAGGAGCACGTATCCTGGCCTGACGCACTGAGAAGACGCTGTCATCCCTGCACGCAGAGAGTCCAGCTTCCAGTGATCTAACTTCCCTTGCGGGGTGTTGGAGTTAGAGTCTGGCAAAGAGATTCCAACCTCTCTCATTCTTCAGGTATGGAGCAGACTAGAACCTAGAGGGACTCTTGGCATACTAGGCGTACTGGGGTTAGCGTACTCTTAGTATACCATAGTAAGGAATACTTCACCTACTTCATACCTCGTCCTATACCTAGGTTAGGTTAGGTACATTGGGGTAGAACTAGATTAGAAACGCATCGTATGAGTACTCGCATTTTTAGTCTGTGTTATTTATGTAACAGCATATGTACTAAAAGATAATGCTCTCGCAGTATTATTTATTTTTACTGCTCACACTGTACATTATTTATCTCGCATACTGTCTTGTGATCGTAACAGCACATTTTACTTACACCAGAAACAAGACTGTTCAATAAATATTTTATTGAAACGCCCGTCTATTTCTTTCTGTGTAACTTGGAGAAAACTAAGCATGCACGACTGAGCTGAGTGAAATAGTTATCTATTGTTTCCACGACTCTGGGACACGTTCTGATTCTAAAGGGAAACACAGTGGTCATGTTTTGCGGCTGCCAGAAACTACTCTCTTCTTGTTTTCAAGGAGTTTCTAGTGGCCTCTGAGCTAGCTGGCACAAGTAATTAAGTTTAATATACTCGATAGGGACATACTGACCTTAGTCCTATGTCAAACCTATAGGATATATTATTCCAATGCGCAGAGCCTATTAGGGAAATAGGAGCTACACTACAGATGGGGAACATTTTTATTTTTTAAAGCAGCCCTTGTTCCTTAATGGAACCAGTGCTGCTTTAAAAGGAACATGTTTGGTCCCCTGGACTACTGCCTACTCCCCCTGCAGCTGCAACCCCAATTCATAAAGTGTATTGAGGTTTCATCAGTTGCTACCTCCTTTGAGGAATCACTCAATTTTCAAGGGTTTGCAACCGGAATTGTGATTGAAAAACTTTTAAATCTATCAAACTAAATTCCACATTCCAATCTGCAATTCGGTATGGGTCACAGCCCCCTATTTGTGAGATTGAAAGTTATTTCCTACTCACAAATTGGGTTGTGTATATTCCAAAAAGTGACTTTGCGATCACAAACCTAGTGATTTTATGAATCGCTAGGTTTTGTGACCACAAAATCATTTTGAACATCCTTCCCAAAGCTGACAAAACACGATTTTTATGCATAATGCATAATTTAATTAAAAAGTCATAATGCAACTAAAACATTTGCTACCAAGGGCACTACAAACCCCTCCCCCCAAAAAAAATAAAAAAACTCTGAGCTAGCTGGCACAAGTAATTAAGTTTAATATACTCGATAGGGACATACTGAGTCCTATGTCAAACCTATAGGATATATTATTCCAATGCGCAGAGCCTATTAGGGAAATAGGAGCTACACTACATGGCGCCCAACGGTTTTGTAAGGCAGTAATTCAACGTTAGATACTGTAACTCAGCCGTGCTTTTTCTCTCAAGACCCCTACCCATATACTCCAAAAGACGTCTGGAGTGGGCAGGGTTTAGTATCCACCACGGCTACATAGGGCAGTACCCTATATATTAGCTGTTTGGTTTGCTCAACGTTGAAGGATACAGTGTTCCAAAATATTGTGCACCTTATCTTTGTTTCCTTGAAACTTGTTCTACATTTTTCAAAAAACAAAATGATTGAAGACGTTGGAAACAGTGTAGCTGCGGCTGATCCAGCCCAAGCAGCAGCCTTTAACATTACAGGTTTAAATGAAACCGAGGAGGGTGTCATAGACATCACTCCAAACTTAAGAAGAGACATTACTCTAAAACTTATAAAACATGGCCTACCACCAAGAGGCGGTAGATCAGTTTTCGTGATAGAGGCACACGAATCCTTTCAGACAGAGGTATTCTATTCATGGGTAATATTTCCTGAATCCAATCCAATAACACACATGTTTCACTTCTACAAAGAAGATGAACCACCAGAGGAATACATTCCTTTCGAGGATATAGAAATTCCATTAACATACCAGGAGCATCAGCTCTGGTTTAAAGGCGCCCTAAAATATCACAGAAACATTACCAGGCTCGGTCCACTAGGAAGACCAGGAGCAACATGACCAATTCTAGCCGGCTACACACCTCATCCTGAACTGGATATAATGTCAGATGAGGACTTACTTGTTCAAATACAAGAATTAATAAAATTTACAGACAGTTGGTCCAATATGTCATGCGGACTTTTACAGTCCAGCAACCATTAACACTTCCAAATCAAACTCCTCACCAGGGGAATACACTAAAAATTACACCACAGACTCTATACGCAGTCATGGGTAAAATGCCCACAAAACGTGAGCAAATTCCTTTCTGGATAGCTCAAAAAATTACTCAAATCGAAGCAGTATTTCCAAATACTAGCCCGTATGAGAAACACAGAATACTGACAATCAGTTTACCAATGGGGATCACACCACAACTGAAAGACTGCACCACTTGGGGCTCAGTCTTTGCTGCCATCTATACCAAAACACATGGCATTCCGTCAATTGCGGTAAAACCTGATGTCCTGAAACAAATTCAAAACGAATACGGGGCAGAGCCTGCTCTAAATTTAGGTATGAAATTACTGAAACATTTCGACCAGGTCTCAATAATAATATTATCTAATATTAAAGGGGAGGCAGCAGCAGTTGCGATCCGCCAAAAATTAAGGGAATTTGATGTTACAGAACATCAAACAGAGCTACCTAGAATTATAGAACAATCTTATGCAGAATTAGGCAGAGATAGTTTGGGTGGAAGACCAGTGAAGCCGAAACTATCTGAAAGTCCTGAGAAGGACTCAATCAAGCAAACTCCTACATCTTCTAAAAACAAGTGGGAGTCTACTAAACAAAAATCAGACGAGAAACGTTCTCAATCCCGAGGTAGGTCTCCTCAAAAGGAGCCCTCTGAAAGGAGGTATAACCTCAGGAATAGGGATAATTTGAGAAAACCTGACAGGTATCAAGATACTGATACACGTTCCTCTCGTCCCTTTCAGATCTCATCACAGACTTCGGAAAGAAGAGGACGATCAGAACATAGAGAAGAACGCGTGAAATCGAAAGACGACAAACACGCTCCAAAAACTAAAGTAAAACCTCAATTCTCCAAAAAGAAAGTAGCAGGTCTAAAGATCAGACATGCCGAGAATACTGAGAACACAACTCAGGAACGGAGAATGGGTTCAGACAATGCTTGACAGTGCAGCAGAAGTCACAATAGTTCACCAGAACCTGAAGGAACTTCTGGAGATAGTGGACTTGAATGAGTACATTACAGTCGAGACTGTAGACACCAGGGTTAGTACTCCACAAAAGTTATATGAAATAACACTCCGGATGGAGGGAGACAAACCTAGACAGGTGAAAGCACTTATTTGGGAAAGACTATCAAGGGGCTATGACATACTTCTAGCAGAAAAAGACTGGCCACCACAATTTGTCAGGGAGTGCCCACATGGCGAGGACATTATTATGCCTGCCTTCTCCAACCATATTCCAATTCACCTAAAATATACATATGCCAGGAAATGGGCAGTGGCCCAGGCCCCAGCATTATATAAAAATCATGTAGGATGGGATGAGGACTCTCCTCACCATAAAATACATCTGAAACATGAACCAACTGCACAAAGGCAGTACCCAATAAAGCAAGAAGCTAAAAACAGGTCAGGGAGATCTTAGATCAACTTGAATACCAAGGGGTGATTGAAACATGCACCTCCTCAATGAACAATCCTTTGTTTCCTGTCTCCAAACCAGACAATACATATCGTCTAGTTTTGGACTACAGACACCTAAACACTTGTTCTAAAACTTTTGCAGTGCAAAATGCACATAGCACAGCATTAATGAATAACATTGTGCGTAAAAAATATAAAACAACATTAGACATTTCAAATGGTTTCTTTTGTCAAAACATAGCACCTGAAAGCATTTACTTAACAGCATTCTCCATAATGGGGACCCAGCGTCACTTTTGTCGACTCCCACAAGGGTTCAAGAATAGCCCAGGGTTATTCTCAGCGAGGGTAACGGAGTTACTACAAATTTATGACAATGAGGCATTGTCCTATGTCGATGACATCTATCTGACAGACGATGACCTGGACAAACACTTGAACAGGGTGAGCACCATTATACTAGGTTTCGCCTCTGAGGGTTACAAGTTCAACTTTAAAAAGTCCAGAATTGCCCATCTCAATGTCCTATTTCTAGGATATGAGCTTTCAAGTGAAGGCAAGAGCTTGGCAGCTAACTTTTTAGAAAAGTGTGCGCTGCTCCAACCTCCAAAAACGCAAAAACTTACAATCAATCCTGGGTTTTCTAAATTTTGGAAGAACATACATTCTAAATTACGCAGAAAGGGTTAAACCTCTCTACGCATTGATCAAACCTGATTTTTCGATCAGAAACTGGACACAAGGACACACAGAAATCTTGCGTTCACTACAAGCTAACATGTTAGCAACAAATCACTAACAAACACGCGTAAGTCAACGCAATTTGGTGATCCGAATAATTTCGGGTCATTGTGGATTCACCTACTTAACCTTCAATGAGGGGGAGAAAATACCAATAGCTTACAAATCACATTTGTACACACAAGCGGAAATGCGCTTCAGTTCAACTGAAAAAATTCTAACAGCAGTTCAAACCACTGTAGCAAAAGAAAAAGCCTTAGCCCAAGGGAAACGCATTATTGTCGTAACCCCGGTACTAGCTTTAGAAGCGGTCACAAAAGCAAGCATTCCAAATGCTAAAGCATTACATCCGAGATGGATACAATGGGTTAATTCTCTTGCTGCAACAGATGTTGAATATGTTTTTGATCCAGATTTAAAAACACAAGCATTCCTGCAATACGAACATGAATGTCCTCTGCCTACTGAAATTCTGCCTCTCGATCAGTACGAATTCATAATTTACACTGACGGATCCGCACAACCCGCAATAGGGAGTAAGCAAGCTTACAGTGCAGCGTGTGCAATCGTTAAAGGTCGCATGCGAAATGGCATCTTCAGAACTATGGTCACAAAAACTCAATCTCTAGGAGATTGTACAGCTCAGCGAGCTGAACTACAAGCATTCAAACTGGCACTTGAAAGTACAGATCGAGAATTCCCCACACTGATAGTGTGCGATTCCTTTTACTGTGTTCAGTCGTATAATGACTATATACAAAACTGGCTTGAAAATGGTTTCAAAGATGCGAAAGGTGGCACAATAAAGCACAAAATGCTTTGGGAACAAGTAGTTCAGTTGAAAAACGAACTACCAAAGGCTCACGTGATCCACACACTGAGTCATCAACGTGATGGCGTTCACGTTGCAGGAATTCATTGGCTGATGAAGCCGCTAAGGGGGCTGTGCAGACGGCTTCCGTAGCTGCGATCACTCGTTCAAAAACAAAAATAGACGGTGAGATAATGTTGGCTGTCAATGCTTCAAGCAAAGGCAGCAGTGCAGCGTTACCAAAAAGTTTCCACTCAAGTACTCTTATGTAATTGATGCGAACAACGTTCCTTTTGCTCGAATCCCTGGAGTGGGGGATAGGGTAATTCCAAACAAGGAACGCAGATTAGGACTAATCCTAGCAGCACCCGAAGGGATAGCTTCTGCCCCTGCAGGTGTTTCAGCGACAGTATCTTTACTCAAGCAAAGATATTGGTGGCCTGGCATTCGGAAACAAACTAAAAACTATGTTTTAGAATGTGATATTTGCCAACAGATGAAAGTCTCAACAGTGAAACGTCCTGCGCAGACACCCCTGTTAATTTCAGACAAACCATTAGCTTGTGTTTACCTGGACCACTGCGGTCCCTTGCAAAGGGACGGTAACTATAAATATATCATGGTTGCAGTGGATTCATGCTCTAGGTTCCTATGGTTATGGCCTCAGCGCTCGGCTGACGCTCAAACTGTTATAAAAGATTTTCAAGTCTTTATCGGCACATACGCAATAGGCACGCTACATTCTGACCAGGGTCCTGTGTTTAGCTCTAGGGCTTACAAAGAAGTCTGGGCGTTGCATTGCGGTACTCCTCTCCATTCCAATCTGAGGGAAATTCTGTTGTGGAAAGGAAAAACCGGGACATAAAGCAGTCTATAACAGCTAGGGTATTAGGTTCGGGTGATGGGTGGGTCAAACACCTTAGTGGGGTTCAATGCTCTTTGAATAATCTGCCAAGAAGTTCTCTAGGGGCGGTCACTCCGTATGAGGTCCTATTTGGGACAAGAATGTGGGTACCAGACCTTGAACACGTAGGCACAGTGGTGGAAAATAAACCCTTTGATATCAAAGATCGTTTGGCTGTTTTACAGGAACTAAACAAGTTAAGAACGAAACAAAGCAAAGTATTCCTACAGCCAACCACCACTGGGGATCAACCGGCTGTCCCAGCAAGGCATGTCTGGATTCCAAAAGTTCGGGATCTAGTCAGAGAAAAAATTGCGGACAAGAAGAAATTTGGACCTTCTTACAGACAACCAGTACCTGTCCTAGCAGTTCAAGGAACAAGAACAGTACTTCTGCCACCCCTTGCTGGAAGAAAGGAGAAAAGATTTGTGTCCATCGACCTGATCAAACCACAGTATGTGGCCAATACTAAATAGTAGGCCTCGTGGACTCCGACCTAGTAGCAGACGCACTCCTCTCGCTACTATCCAAGAGGTTCAGACTGAAAGACTGATAACAATCGAGAATTCAGCTGTAACTGATGGTGGACTAAGCAACAACGCTATGGAACTCATCCCTCTTGACAACCAAGTAACAGTTCGTCAAATACACCTGTCTACACCAACGTGGCAAGTGATGAACTGGTTCCAGTGATTTCTACAAATCCTGATGCAATTCCAACAATTGACAGAACTGCTTCTGGCTATTTCATTAACTTTGATACGTTCTCAGAAGATCCGAGTGAACCTGAAACGACGCCAGCATCATTCCAATTCAAGCAGCAAGTACAAGACTTTCTTCACTTTCTGAAAAAGACTTATTTGGTTTCTCCATGGATTGAACTCTGGATTATATCTGGACTTTTTGTTTTCCTGCTCTGGCTAGCTTTGGTATCAACTGTGAGCGTGCTTATAAGTGGCAGATACATCCATGTGAACACTGAAGGAAAAGGCGTGAACGTACTTTTGAAACCTCATAAATCTTCCCATCGTGAAGCAAGATACTTGTCATCAGTGAACATCACAGCTGTTCCTATACAGGATGGTATAGTGTGGGACAAAACAGATTTTGAAATCTTCAGACCGACGGAACAATTGAACATTCCACATTTGTTTAAAATTTCACTAAGTGATCTAATTACGTCCAGTACCTATTCAGATGATTGGGACTTTGAGACTGTGAATGACATAATGTTTGACCTAGAAAAATCTACTGCATTTTCTAAACATGAATATTTAGAGGGTTCATCAGACTATGAACAACTGTATTGTTATAACCACTATGGTCATCATTATTTGCATAAAACTGCATATCCAAGAAATGTGTTTATGTTTAACCAATGGGAACATTGTCCTACACCACCTAAAGGTAGTTCAAAAACATTTGCTAGTAAGTTTCCATATTTTTCAAGTTACAATACATCTGATCCAGAAATGTTTTACTATAAAAATGTAAACAAGACAGGGCTGAAAATTATGTTAACAAATACAAAACAGATTTACTCTGAATTATTTAATGCCCAACTGTCTAGACAGGGTTTCGACTTTTGGAAAGACACAATAGACACCAAAACAGTCTGGGGTACTAAAGATTGGCAAGTGCAGGGGATAGAAGCTTTATTTAGAGCCTGTATCATCCCTGAACAAATAATGTTTTTGAATGAAACCATCCAACAAACATCTTGTCTTGGATTAGCCAAGATCAAAGAGATGAACACACCTTCTGTACCAACACCTGCAAGTGATAACGATACACAGGCAGTGGTGACAGTTGACAATATACTACACCTCAACAGATCTAATCCTGATTGGAAAAAATGGTTGATCTGGCCCACAGACACGAATAACTGTCAGGAAAGATTCCTGAATAAAACTCAGGGCTTTACTATTCATAGGCCCAGACCCAAGATACGTCCAAAGACAACATCCGGGGGTAGTAACAACATACAGTGTAGGGAAAATTATGCCTCGATTGGCTGCATAAGTCTACACTACAGGATGTGAAACAACACTTAACCTTACTTAAAAAGGACGCAGACCTTAGGGAATTCTTGCTTGGACCAAGAAAACCGCGTCAAAAACGTTTCATATATGCCAGCATTTATGCTGCCTATAATGAAGCATGGAAAGTATCACAGATGGAGGCTGCAGAACGAATACGTGAACTTGATCGTATTAATTTAGAGAAAACACTCTCTGTAGTCGACAATGGGTTAAAAACGTTGTCCTCCAGAATATATTCATTGGATGGCATGGTATCCTCTGCTATCGACATACTAGAACAAGATTTGGCGATGTTACAACAAGGCCAGTCTCAATTACGTTCTATTATGTTATTAAGCTGGACACTGCAATCTTTGCGAGCGGGCTATGTGCCTTGGCGTTTCATCAACACATCGGCTCTGTTTGCAGAGTACAATCTAACTGAAAAACAGATCGAACTGGCACAAAGAGGAGCAAAGTATACAGTGCTGAGCATTGAAAAACTGGAAAAATTACCATTCACAGTGGCAGAAAAACCACCTACAGAATGGCTTATTCATGGCAAAATAACATTACCTGTGAGTACTTTTCAGTTTCAGTATTGCCTCAGACAAATACAAGCAGGCAAATATGAAAGGTTGGGTAAGGAATACATTAAGACATCTTGGGATTTACCGTATACATATAGATGTTGGAGTGGGGATCGTGAAGTGTTTTTAAGCGGTACACACTGTAAACTTGCACTGAGTGGTTCGCTTATATGTCAGGACATTACTTTACACGGGGCATGTAATGGTTCTGTGGCAAATTTGTCTTGCCATCAGCAGGGTACACCAGCCTCTGTGATTAATCCAACGTTTGGACAACTTTCAAATGGGTGTTACCTCATGTTGAATGATCAGAGTTTGCGGCATGCTGCCAGGCATCCCATATCTAGTAACAGTCAACTCCAGGGTCACTTGCTGTATGCAAGTATTGTTTGCCCCAATAGACACAGTCAGGGAGTCGCCTCTATGGCCTTCGCTGAACGTCTCTTTTATAAGATTTGATACTTTGAGCAGAATGAAAGCCATGCTTTTACAGCAAACAGTGCCTTTGACCTCGGCCAAAGAAACCTATGATCTACAAGTAGCAAGGACTTCGGCTGAGATACAGACTTTAATACGTACAAACTGCCCTATACATTTCGTAGAAATGATAACACGTATCTTCAACATGTCTGATACAAGTGGAATTATACATGTATTTAAGAGCATCTGTACCGGTCTGTTAGCACCTTTCCAGGCAATACTCGAATCATCCCGAACTTTGCACATTCGGTGTTTGGTGGCATACCATTAATTCTAGCACTTGTTGCCGGAATTCTATTTCTCTTCCTGCTATTGCGCTTATGGCCAGCCTATTCGCAGACATCACTCTGAGCGAAATGGAGAAAGCTCTCCTTGAACGAAAGTGCCGTGAGCAAATAGTACAGCTATTGGGCATGACTCGTCTACGGGACCTTAATACAACTTGGTTCCTGTCATTCAGACCAATATGGCAAGATTGCATCTTACCTGTTCTACGATGCCTGCTATGCGGTGAAGAATGCGTGTTGGACACCTGTCTAACATTTCCATCAGCTACGCCAACGGATGTCGATACTCTGCTGGACCCGATAATGGCCCATGCTCTGTGTTGTCCCCAGAGGCTTCCTATCCTGATGTCAGCATTCATTGAGATCTCACAGACGCTTCCGGCTGCTGCTGAGGTACGAGAAAGAACTACAGGCACACAGGTAACAACGGACGCGAACATTGCTGCTGCGACCAATGCTGAAAGCAATGCTTCCCATCTCTGTGCAATTAATCTACTACACGAGGTGTTCCAACTGACACCAACTACAGTGGATGATGTTTTGTCTATAGAAATAGATGATCTCATGTTTACACCAGACCCGTAAACTGACTCTGATTCAGCATACAGTGTTCCAGAGATGCAGTAACAATTTGGCCTTCATTCTACAAAAACTTGGAACTCTACCAAAATTGAACTTTTTCCCATTTTTCGAACGAAAAGGGCACTTCAATCTGCTTAAAGTAGAACTAGCCTTATAATACAGACTTCAAGGTACTTCCACGGATACTTAGTCATCTTGTGTGTCTAAAACAGTTCATTAATTTTCATGACATGAAATGACTTTGATTTTTGAACAATTTATCGATCATTTTCTGTCACATGTATATATTACTG
The DNA here is from genome assembly GCA_963921515.1 of Calotriton arnoldi. NCBI lineage: Eukaryota > Metazoa > Chordata > Amphibia > Caudata > Salamandridae > Calotriton > Calotriton arnoldi. The sequence continues at coordinate 315,003 of CAWUFW010007476.1, forward strand.
CTTCTTTCATTCCAATTGCATTTATTTTCGAACTTTATGCCTGAAATGAAAAGCATTTGCTTCAAATGTACAGTACCTTTTGCATTTTTTACTATGTTTTTAAGACTTTTAAGAAATATTTTTAATTATGCGGTACTCCATTTTATGTTTAGCATTTTAAATGTTTAGCATTTTAGTATTATCGTACACACGAAAGTGGAGTGGGTGTTGTATTCCTCTTAGGGTGTCCATAAACGGGCTTTCCAGTATCATGTCCTTATATAGGCACAATTCGCCCTGCCCTTATATAGGCATAAAATCCCAGCCCTTATTTAGGCATTAACCGTGCACTCCAAATACAGGCATGGTCTCTGACATCCGTCCACCCTAACGTCACAACGAGTTCTAGAAGAACAGACCCTTAGGCTGCGGGAGTTTCCCTAGTCCAGGACTATTGATTTCTTCAAGAACTCATATATTATGCATGAACCATTATTCCTTAGGGGTTCATTCATGACGTCTTCCGTTGTCCGACTCACGTCAATACTAACATTCTTAGGTGCTTCTCAGGTATAAATATACCTTCCCTAGCCCCTGTAAATCAGAGGAGACCTCGACTTCAGAGGAGCCCGTATCCCGGCCTGACGCACTGAGAAGATGCTGTCATCCCTGCACGCAGAGAGTCCAGCTTCCAGTGATCTAACTTCCCTTGCGGGGTGTTGGAGTTAGAGTCTGGCAAAGAGATTCCAACCTCTCTCATTCTTCAGGTATGGAGCAGACTAGAACCTAGAGGGACTCTTGGCATACTAGGCATACTGGGGTTAGCGTACTCTTAGTATACCATAGTAAGGAATACTTCACCTACTTCATACCTCGTCCTATACCTAGGTTAGGTTAGGTACATTGGGGTAGAACTAGATTAGAAACGCATCGTATGAGTACTCGCATTTTTAGTCTGTGTTATTTATGTAACAGCATATGTACTAAAAGATAATGCTCTCGCAGTATTATTTATTTTTACTGCTCACACTGTACATTATTTATCTCGCATACTGTCTTGTGATCGTAACAGCACATTTTACTTACACCAGAAACAAGACTGTTCAATAAATCTTTTATTGAAACGCCCGTCTATTTCTTTCTGTGTAACTTGGAGAAAACTAAGCATGCACGACTGAGCTGAGTGAAATAGTTATCTATTGTTTCCACGACTCTGGGACACATTCTGATTCTAAAGGGAAACACAGTGGTCATGTCTTGCGGCTGCCAGAAACTACTCCCTTCTTGTTGTCAATGAGTTTCTAGTGGCCTCTGAGCTAGCTGGCACAAGTAATTAAGTTTAATATACTCGATAGGGACATACTGACCTTAGTCCTATGTCAAACCTATAGGATATATTATTCCAATGCGCAGAGCCTATTAGGGAAATAGGAGCTACACTACAGATGGGGAACATTTTTATTTTTTAAAGCAGCCCTTGTTCCTTAATGGAACCAGTGCTGCTTTAAAAGGAACATGGTTGGTCCCCTGGACTACTGCCTACTCCCCCTGCAGCTGCAACCCCAATTCATAAAGTGTATTGAGGTTTCATCAGTTGCTACCTCCTTTGAGGAATCACTCAATTTTCAAGGGTTTGCAACCGGAATTGTGATTGAAAAACTTTTAAATCTATCAAACTAAATTCCACATTCTAATCTGCAATTCGGTGTGGGTCACAGCCCCCTATTTGTGAGATTGAAAGTTTTTTCCTACTCACAAATTGGGTTGTGTATATTCCAAAAAGCGACTTTGCGATCACAAACCTAGTGATTTTATGAATCGCTAGGTTTTGTGACCACAAAATCATTTTGAACATCCTTCCCAAAGCTGACAAAACACGATTTTTATGCATAATGCATAATTTAATTAAAAAGTCATAATGCAACTAAAACATTTGCTACCAAGGGCACTACAAACCCCCCCCCCAAAAAAATAAAAACTACAATGAATTCTAATTCCAAATAAAAACAATCTCACACATAACTAAAATTTGAATAAATAATAACAACTAATCCACATACTATAATACAGCAAAAAAAATAAACCTACATATCTACACAAATGAAAATAAACTCATCACATACAGCCATTTTCAAAAGCACCATTAAAAAAAAAACATTCCAATAACAATATAATACAGAAACACAAATAAACAAAGCTATCACAACAAAACTAAAGTCACATATAGCCTGATATGATCACTTGCCAGCGTGATGTACTTAATCTCGTTAAAAGGATACGATTCCTAGAAGGAAGAGCAGAAGACTTAGAAGGGAGGTCCTGTTGTAATAACATTTGACTTGTGGGCCTGCTGGGGTGGACGGAAGGCGAATACATGGTGAAATATATTGTGTCCTGGATACGGACACTGGTCGCTCCCCAGGGTCTTTTTGACTTGTTTTAGATTTGGCGAGCACATGGGTTATCATGATCTAAGTGCTGTCAAGGATGCTATTCTCATAGCAGTAAGGAAACCAGCCACTTTGTTGTGGATAGTTGTAAGGTCATATTATTCACAGGTTACATCTTGGCTGTGCAACAACAGTGGCTCTTGTTCCTGGGAGTTAAGAGATGGCTGTGGGACAAAGGCATTAAATATACCCTTATGTTTCCAACACGACTCAAGTTAATAATAGGACATTGTGCTTTGGCGACCCCAAGGATGCATTGGACTGGTTAGACAATTATGACAATAAGCATACCACTGATTATCCCTTCTCACAGCAAAGCCAAGAAGATTAAGGAGTCACAAAATCAGGAATCACACAGTACACTCGGGGGCAAGACCTTCAGTGCTGCAAGCAAAGTGTGAGTGAGAAAAATGTCTGGTTGGCTACAAACAATTGACAATCTGGAGAGATGACCAGAGAGATAACTCCAAACAGAGCCACACTGGCCTCAGTTCTGGTTCAGATTATGCAGTGAAATCCAAAACAGACTGGCCGGTGCTGACCCCCAGAACGGCAGATGAGTTGTAATAATGAGCTGGCAGCACCTTCTGCGTCGCAGCCCTACTACCTAGTCTATTGAGTAACAATACAGCCATTGGGGAGGACAAGGATTGTTGAAACATGTTGGGAACATTTGCATGGAGGGATCAGTGATTTGTAGTTCTGAAACATGACATAGGAGCCTGCCACTGCAAGGGACTAGACAATACTTCTATGTGGGTGGCACTGTTCCCTCCACTCCAATCAATGCCTGGGAATCACTAGTTTGCACTTCTTGTGTTAATAGGTCCACATTTTGGGTAGGAATAGTTCTCACATCAATGACTGGCAATACCAACATGGAGTTTACATCCTAGCCACTGGATGACCCAGTATTCAAAGATAAAATTGGTGCATAACGATGTAATGGCCAAGGAGCCCACCAATGAGTGGGAGGCTTTTGATGTAGTATTGCGTTGTGTCTGCATTGTTACTTCCTTTGGTATTAGGAGACCCTAACACTAGAGTTCACAGTGACTGAGGAGCAGATGGGCCTTTTAACCTTGATATGAAAGTCCAAAGAGGAGAAAGAAGCACACATTCAATTGTTAGAGCATCATGCTTGCCAATCACACCAATTGGAATGTCATGACTGTTGAACTTATTTGATTTCAAGGCATGCAGAAGGTAACAGAGCTGGTAGGCTCCTGGCATAGCTAACTAGACAGGACAAGAGAAGCCCTTAGTACTGATAAAAGACAGTTCAGGCTTGCCCAGCTAGACCCAAACAGGCATCAATTAAGCATTTTTCAGCTACTACACAAGCCATTATGCTGCTAATCAAACTCCCCTGAGTCCATTGAAGGATACCTGAGGGACGCATACCATACTGTCCTTGACAATGCTCAACAGGAAGCCATTAAATGCCCAATCATAATACAGGAGTTGCAAACTGCCATTAGTCATTTGGCATCGAGCAAGGCCCCAGGGACAGATGGACTCTCTACTGAGTTCTATTAGGCATGCTCGGTCAAACTGATCCCCAAATCACTGGCATTATACAGAAGGAGTTGTGACCTTAGACAAATGCCAAGTTCATTGTGTGAGGCACTTCTTACCTAAACCAGGACTGGGTACAGGCAACACAGGAGGTACAGACCACTCTCCATACTAAATGTCGATTATAAGATTCGTAGTAAAGTTAACGCTACACTTATTCTGTGTTTGAAAGCAGACCTGGTGCATCCAGACCAGAGTGTATTCATTCTAAACCATAGCACCTCGCAAAATATGCATTGCCTTTTACACATTGTAGGTTCTGATCTAGGAAGCCACATAAAGCCTGGTTTTGTCAATTGACCTTCAAAAGGCGTTTGACACAGTTAGCTGGCCTTACCTATTTGCAGTGCTGGAAAAGATGGGATTGGGACTTGGGCTGATTATATAGGTCAAAATACTGTATAAAGTCCCAATGGCCAAGCTGAAAATGTTAAGTTTGTTTTAGACCCTGTACAAATTTGCAGGAGATCAAGGCAGGCCTATTTCCTATATTTACTGTTGTTTTCCTGGTGGATAGGGCCTTTGGCATCCTGTTTCTGGGCTGAAAGTAATCATTTGGGGATCAGGGTTGCGGGACTTGAGTGTATGATATCCTTGTCCACTGATGATGTCATTGTTTATGTGGGGAAGCTGAACCAGGGTCTAAACCTCACAGTTAGATGATGGACTCACGATCAATTGGGGCAAAACATATGTGCTTCTGCTCAGATTGAGGGCCTTGGAACTTGTGGTAGCATTTCCAAGGGGAGATTTGGATGGGAAGCAATATCATTTAAATACCTGAGCATTCAAGTTCTCCATGACCAGCAGGACATTATTGAGGCTAACAGTGGGAGAGCCATTAGGGGTCTAAGATCCAGCATCAAATTCTAGAGAAATTTGCCATTGAGTGTTATGGGAAGAGTATCCTTGTTTAAGATGGTAATGCTCCCCACAATGTTATATTATTATGCTAATTTACCATATAGAATGCCACTGAGTCATTGTAGAGAACTGGACTCGATGATAGCGACTTTGTTGTTGAGTGAGGACAGGCCAAGGGTGGCGTTAAGCACGTTTGAGCTGCCTTTATACAAGGGAATATTGGGATCCCCAAACTATAAATGTTACCATATGACTGCTCAGTATCATTTAAAAGTTAGACTTTGCATGAAACTCCATAGGCTAATTAGCATGTGTCTGCCAGCAGCTGCCCCCTGTCATTGGTTCTCCTTAATGAGGTGTGACAATTGCTCCCAGAACAGAAACAATGGTTGAGGCCTTTTGTAGGCCTTCCTGGGTGTGAGGTACGTGATTCCTCTCAGCTCAGGAAGGTGAGCTGGGGTGGCTTCACAAACTTCCTTAACTTGAAATGGACCAGAGTGAGTCCTGTCCATTCATTGTTAAGTGTAAAGAGGGACCTGTGGAAGAGAAGCCTTGGTTCCCTAGGCCAAGTGTAGCCTGCTTGACATCAACCAAGTAGAATGATTGTCTAGTCTCAGAATGAGTTTATTGTGGTTGATAAGGAGGGGATCGCTAATTTTCCTAGACACATCCCTGATTGGAACACCAGGCACCTCCAAGGGTCTGCATAGTGGATTGTTCCCAGAATGGTGCAAGTGGATAGTTTGTAGTAATGCAAATGGGATGTCCTGTAAATGTGGGAAGGTCTTCCTTTATGAACTTTTTTTCTCATTGGTTAGCAAAGGTCCAGTAATCACCCCCACATATTTGCAAGTGAATCCTACCAAAGGGACACCTCAACTGTAGCTCAATTTCTGAAGCTGTGGGAGAAAAGAAGAGGACATGACCTGCTGTCTGACCTGTATGGAAAATTAAGGGGCTGGACCTGCTTCGACTTGTACCTAGGGTTGAGACATTAACTAAAAGGTCAGTTGGCAGACCTCCTTAGTGACTACAGCAACACAACATGTTGCAAAAGGCCTTGCTGCAAAAGGGACCACTAGACCTGTACTGGACCCTGCTGACAGCCTCCACTGGAGTGAGGACTGGCCCCAAAGTACTGTTCCAGAGTGTAGCATCCTCCCCCGCCCAGGTACATGTAAATAATCACACCACACATGGAGCTCGGTATTACAAGTCTTTATTCTTCAGAGTGTAACCGTTAACTGCCCGTAATACGCCATGAATTTTCTTAACCACACCCAACCACTTACGTCGCTATTCTACGTAGTTCGTCAGGCACCAGCGGGGTGCCTCTATCTCTAACATACATGATACTGCATCTCCCCCTTGTTAAATAACAAGTACACAAAAAAACATATATACATTATAACTCCTCAATGAGACTTTGAGGTGCTCGGATCAATCTTCCAGTTCTTGTTGTGTGAGGTTGAGGAAACAAAGGAGACATAGGAGAGGCATCCGGCACAGGTGATACAGGCACAGGTGCAGTCTTTGTGCTCTTGTGACTCCCAGATAAAAGGTTCTTGCTGTGAATGAAGTAATCGAACCTCGAGGCAGGTGTTTGAAGTAACAAGAATCTCTTGTGATGTACTTTCCAGGATGATGAGCAGTCAACATGTGCCCCTTACTAGTTACAACTCTCAGTGGGTCAGTATCAAAAGGAGCATCACACTTGTGTTTCCGTTTCTGCCTGACAATGTCTTGGTCTCCTCTTTTGAACACAGTACTTTGAGCAAAGCAGCCTCTATCTGCAGAGGCCTTCATTTTGCGTTTGTGAGATTAATCAGTAGTGCCAAGTTTATCAATGTCAATAGATATTTCAGTATTCCATTGTGGCAGTTTGGTTCCCATGGCTCTCCCAAACATTAAGGTGGCAGGGCTTTCACCTGTGGTAGAATGGGGAGTTGACCTATATGCACGAAGAGTAGAGTGAAGAACAGATTTGAGTTCAAGTCTTTCCGGCAAAGTGCGCTGAACAGTCTTGTTGAGGGTGCTCATAAATCGCATGAGGACACCATTCTCCTGGGGCCAGAGAGGTGTGCTTTTCTGATGCTTGACATTTAGGTGAGTGCGAAAATCTTTAAATTCTCGACTTTTGAAAGGCAGGCCATTGTCAGATTTCAAGTTTGAAGTAATGGTGCATGTCACAAAAATACTTTCTAATCTCTCAATGACTCTGTTGTGAGTGGTTGATAATAGATCTTCCACATGAGGAAAACAGGAGTATTCATCATCAATTGCTAGTAGATGATGTCCATTATCAAGTGGCCCAAAGAAATGAATTGCAATCTTCTCCCATGCATGCTTTGGATGACAAGCAGTTGCACAAATGATGTGCCCTTAATTCCTTTTCAACGCTTTCATTACGACAAAGGAACCACACCGGTCCCGTAGGGCTCGTTTATTAGCAATAACTCCACGTGCCCCTCATGTGCCAGTTCAATGAATTGCTGTCTTAGGCTCTCAGATACCACAATTCTCAACCCTCATAATATAATGCCTGCTGGGGTAAATGAAAGTTCTACCTGCACATTTATGAATTTATGGTTTTCAAGTCCTTATTAAGAGGCCAAGTATGTTTTCCTGAAGATTGATGTGTGATAATGTGTTTGAGTATTAGCAAATCTCTGTCAGTGTTCGTGGCCGCAATGATTTGTTCTACTGATATGGCAACAGGAGTACTGGATTTTACAATGAAGTTAACATAAGCATCAGCCGCTTTAGATGTGGTGCCATGACACAGTATTGGTACACGTGAGAAGAAGTCAGCAAGGTTTTGATCTTTTCCTGGATGATGCACAACCATATAATCATACTCCTGCAGTCGCAACCCCCACCTCTCAATGCGAGTAGGCTTCTTGGCTTTAGGATTGCTGAAAATGGTGAGTAGTGGTTGGTGGTCGTGACAACCGTGAAGTGCTTTCCATACAGGAACACATGAAAATGCACAAAAGCCCACACCACAGAGAGGCTTTCTATTTCAGGTTGTGAATAAGCACGTTCTGTCGGTGGCAAACTCCTGCTAGCATAAGCCACAATGTGTCTGGGTGCATTAGGATGTGCATTGTGCTGGGTAAGTATGGCACCTAACCACACCGGACTGACTTCAACAACAATCTCCATTTGTAGTTTGGGATCAAAGAATGCCATTTCAGCAGCATTCTCAATCACATGTTTTATTCTCTTGAAGCTTTGTTCACATTCACATGACCATTGAAATAGAATATTTTGTTTAATTAAGTCTCTCAATGGGGCACTTACAGTGGCAAAGTCAGGTATGTACCTTGAACAGTAATTGGCCATACCAAGAAAGGATAGCAGCAGAGTTAGATCTTGTGGGGAAGAAGGGGATGACAAAGCTTGTACTTTATTTGGATCTGGAGCCACTTCAGAAAAGATATGACCAAAGAACGTGATCTTTTGTTTTATGAAACTCGCAATTTGCTGCATTTAAAGTGAGACCTGCATCAACAACTATACAACACACTTGTGAAAGAGCTTTATCATGTTCCTTTCTTGTGGCCCCAAAAACCAGTATGTCATCACTGTAGTTGAAAGCATTTGTGACTGGCTGTATTATGCAACAAATGACATCCTGTGAGAAAGTGCCTCTTTTGCTTGTTCAGCCCCCCACTTGTTGCCTGGTGTCGATGTGGTTTCAAATGTAGTGCACAGGGCCCATGCCATCCAGGTCCACTGTGCCAGTACTCCTTCCCTGAAACAAACCCCAATTGGTACTTCTGCCTCCTGTAAGTCCCTAGTAAAGGGTACCCTGGGTAACTAGGACCTTGGAGCTGAAGAGGGTCCCTTGGGACCACCCTCACTGGGACAATGCCACTGCCCTTGCAGCCTGCATGCTCCTGTGAGGGAAAAAATGACAAAGTCGACATGGCACTCTGCCGGGGTGCCATGCCAGCTAGCATTTCCCGACCGTTTCAGGTAATTCACCCCTATAGCAGGCCTCACAACCCTAAGGCAGACTGCACTATACTCAAGGTGAGGGCATATCTGCATGAGCAGATGTGGCCCTACAATATTGGGCACCATTTTCTAATATTGTAAATGCCAGTGAAGCCACAGGGAGTACATGGACTGGGCACTCGACAACTCGAGTTCCACAGCCCCATTATGGCTTTACTGAATATAGGAGTGTTTGGTACCAAACTACTCCTTTCAATAATTCCACACTGATGCCAGTGTGGGATATATTGTACAATGTACCCAGAGGGTACCTCAGTGGTACCCCCTGAATCCCTACCAACCCTGGTGTGTTCTCCGACCGGCTGTAGGCAGCCAGCCACCATCAGACATGTTTCTGGACCCCTGGGCAGAGAGCCCCTGCTCTCTGGGACCAGAAACAGTGCACATCCTGGGCAGAGATGTCATGCTTCATCCCCCAGGATGGACCAGTTCTTGAAGAGGGAAGCTTCAAAGGCCTGCCGTCTTTGTAATGCGGCCCCCAGCCTCTGCTGCTAGCAGCAGATGGCAGCCCCTGGTTTACACCCCCACTTTGGATGGGAAAACCAGTGGGAAAATGTGAAAAGATAGGAGGTGTGCCCACCTCTGATAACCCTACCCCTAAGGTGGGAGGAAGTGAGGTAAAGCACAACTTGCAGTCCCCACCCCACCATCTTGAAGATGGGGGGACCCCTCCAATCAGGGCTTGGTCTATGCCCCCTCCCATAGGACGGTGGCGTAATAGAGTGTAGTCACCCCAGGTAAGGTGCTCATTGGACCTACCTGCTACTCCCCTAAAACACCTCCTAAATTTAGTATTTAGGAGGCTCCCCCAGACCAGGCCCTCAGATTCGATGGACCAAAGAAGAAGACGGAAGACGGCCGCTGACGGACCAGGAACTGAACCGCTGCACGAAAAACTCGGCAAAATCCTCGCCACCTGCCACCGGATCAACCAATGGGCCTGCCGTACTTCCAGAAATCCTGCAATGCCTCCAAGAAACCCTGGGGACCTTTCAACCTTCACCAAAGTGCCAAGAACCTCCTTTCAGACTAGAGGCTTTAGTCCCCGGCGTCCGCCAGTACAAGAACTGCCACAGTGAGGACCGACCCTTGTGTCGACGCGACTCAAAACTACAAAAGAATTCCATGACCGTAGTGGTAGAGGACCGACCCTTGTATCGACGTAATTCTGCCCTGCCAGAAGAAAAGCACCCCAGCCGGACTGTCTCCATGGCCTCGGGGATCCTCTTGGCCCCACGAACCAAGCTTTGCCAGCTCCGTGTCCGAGAGCCCGTGCCCTCCTGCAAGTGGCCCTGTTAGCCTCCTGCGGTGCCTTCTGCACTGCCGCCCAACATCGATCTCCCCATGATGGTCCAACAAAGGCGAAACTCCTGCATCTGAGCTACAGCAGCCTGCCGCCGGTGACCGCGGTTGGCGACTTTTGGAGGTCTGCTGAAAACCACCCTGCTACATTACTCTGCACGAACCGCAAGGGTACATATCATCGCTGGTATTGACTGCTTTGGCGTAGATACTGAATACCACACCTTTTGGGTGCCTCCAGTCCCCTAACACCAACATTGCCTGCAGTGTTGGCCTGAGACATGCGAAGACTAGAACTGTAAGTGGTATATGTATCTGTTACACCGCACAATTGTTTTCCTACTCAGGATAATGTTGAACTGCTCTGAAATTTGCACTGTCAAACTTCTGAAATCTGAAAAGTAATATTAATGAGAATTGTACTTACGATAATACGAATAGACCCTGTTATGTTATGTTATTATGACTTGTATAGCGCACATATACCCTTAGGTGTCTTGGCGCTTCCGGTCTCCATATTACGTTACAAACCACTGATCCTAAAAGAGCCATGTCTTTAGTTGCTTTCTGAACTCCAGGAGGGAGGGAATTTTCCTAAGATAAAATGGGAGGGAGTTCCATTCCTTTATGGTATTGTAACTAAAACTCCTCCCACCCCAATTTGTTTTTTTAATTCTGACAGTAGGCATCAAATTTAAATTTGCCGATCGTAAAGATCTATTGGGGGAATACCACCTGAAAAGGTCCCATAGAAATTTCAGACCTTCTTTGTGAAGGGCCTTGTGAGCGATGCAAAGCGCCTTAAATTTTACCCGCTGACCGACTGGCAGCCAATGCAGGTCCTGAATCCCTTTTGCAACTGACTGATACTTGGGGATGTCCAATATGAGTCTTGCTGCAGCATTTTGTACCATTTGCAACTTTCTAAGGAGAGAGGATTGAATGTTAATATAAAGGCCATTGCAATAGTCAAGTTTTGATAAGACTAGAGAGGTCACAACTGTCTTTCTAGATTCTTTAGGAATAAAAGGAAGTATTTTTTTTAAGGTTTTAATCATGAAGTATGCGGAAGACACCACTGTAGACACTTGGGGTTTCAGGCTCAGTTTGTCATCTATAATAACTCCAAGATTTTTAGCTTTAATTACAGGTGAAGTTGGGGGGGCCGAGATTGTCTGGCCACCACTCAGGGGACCAAGGTGGAAAGAGATTACCAAACATGATCACTTCCGTCTTGCTTGAGTTCAATTTCAAGCAGTGATTGCTCATCCAGCTACTTAACTTAATCATACAATCGTGAAGTTTTAGAGAATGATTAATATCCTTATCTATTGTCGAGATTACCAACTGGGTATCATCGGCGTAGGTGGTAGGGATCAAATTAAATCTTCTAATCAATGGTGCCAATTCAGCCACGTAAATGTTAAAAAGCGTAGGGCTCAACGATGAGCCCTGAGGGACCCCGCAAGGCAGTATAAAAGGTGCCGACTTAAATTTGCCTAGGTGGACAGATTGGGATCTTTCTGATAAAAAGGATGTCAACAGGGAGAGGGCTGCTCCTCCTATCCCTATTGTTTTTAGTCGCTGGACCAGAAGAGCATGGTCAACAGTATCAAATGCTGCGGATAGGTCCAGCAGAATAAGAACTGCTGACCCACCGCAATCCAAAGAGGATCGAATTTCTTCCGTGGTTTTAATCAAAGCCGTTTCCGTACTATGATTGGCTCTAAAACCGAACTGGCTATGATCTAAAACTTGGCTGTCCGCAATAAAGGTAGAGAGTTCTACATTTATAATTTTCTCAATTATCTTTGCAGGCAAAGGAAGTCTTGCGATAGGTCGATAATTGGCAGGGTCAGTTGAATTCAAATTAGCTTTTTTTAGAAGAGGCAAAATACAAGCCTGTTTCCATATAGTGGGGAAAGATCCTTGTAAAATCATCTGGTTAAACAGCTTAGACAAATAAAGTCCCATGAATTGGCTAATACTATGTAAAATTCTAGGGGGACAAGGATCTTCTGGTGAACCTGATTTGGCCATGGAAATAAGTTTAGCTATTTGAATTGCTGATGTGGGAGTAAAATTAAGAAAAGACAGATTGGCAGTGTCTTCTTGCTCTATATTAATATGTGACTTAGAGTGGGCAAATTGGTTAAAGATTTGATCTACCTTAGATTTAAAAGTATGAGCAAGAATATCACAAAAATCTTGACTATGATTAGCAGACTCCTCTTTCATACCTGAGGTCAAAAGTTTTACAGTTTGAAAGAGTTGTTTGCTGGAGTTCCCAGCTTTTTCTATCTGTGATGTGTAATATTGGCTTTTCTCAGAAATCAGCTTTCTTTTAAAATCTAAGAGCAAAGCTTTGTACTTGTCCTTCTCTGGTGCTTCATAATGTTTTCGCCATATTCTTTCTTGCCTTCTGCAAGCCTGTTTGTCTAATCTAAGGGCCTCTGAAAACCACGGAGCTGAAGGTGTTTTCCTATTTTTATTGATCATTGTAATAGGAGCAAGTTTCGAACAATTAGAGTCTAACCATGTAGTATAGTTTATGGCTGAGGATTCTGCCTCTAGCTCCAAGTCCGGCTGGGTTCGGGCTAAATAGTCCACAAGCAACAAAGGATCAATTTTGTGCCAGGATCTAGCAATGGTCCTGGCGTGGACCGTGCTGGTGGGATTAGATCGGGGGAGCGTATACCAAAAAAAATAGCGTGATGGTCAGACCAAGTTAGAGGAAGAGTAGATATGTTGGAGATAGCGGGATTTTTAGAAAAAGACCATCTAGAGTATGTCCTGCTAGATGCGTAGGTTTTTGGATAAGCTGTTTGAGACCTAGTTCAGAAGTCAATTCCAATAGTTCCTTTGTGTCTTTATCTTCCAACGCTTCTAAATGAAAGTTCCAGTCACCCAGCAACGTAAAAGAATTAAATTGGAGACTTAGCTCTAAAAGTGAATTTAAGTTAACCAAAAAGGTCGTTCTAGGACCGGGAGGGCGGTAGATCAGTAGACCATTAATTGTGTGTTGTCCCTGTGTTGAAATTTTAAAAGGAAAGCCTCGCAGTCCGATGAACCGACAATTGAGCAGTGAGAGCTTAGCTCCATTCTATGTATTACAGCAAGACCACCACCTCTAGTCAATTGTCTGTCATGTCTAAATACTTTATAGCCATCAGGGACAGCAATATTAAAATCAGGATCAGAGGTGGCATTGCCCCATGTTTCTGTTATAAACAGTATATCAATATTGTTGTCAGTAATAAAATCGGCGATTTCATAGCTATGTTTAATAAGTGACCTAGCATTAATAAGAGCTAGCTGTAGTTCACTGAACACTAAATTTGAAGAAGAAACTTCATTGTGTAAATTCGAAGGCCTTTTGTATTTTTATATTGCATACCAGGCATTGTGAGCATTCAGATTTTATTAAATCCTCTCCTGTAAATACCTTGCAAGCCTGTCGTCTAGGCGGGCAAAGCGCTCTTAAGCTCTCTCCCGGGTAATGTAACCTTAGCGTATCTTCGATATCTGGACCAGGTTTTCTGGTCCTAGGCCCGGACCAGGCGCGGATGGGCGCAGACGGGCTTGCCTTAGGCGCGCCTTTGGCGCGCCAGCGGCGCGCCCGCTGCGCGCGTCCTCTGCACGTCCTCTCCAACGTGCTTCTCAATAGGTACGTCTGGAATCTGGACCGCTAACCAGGGCGGAAGTGAGTATCCGGAGTATCCGGAAATACTGTCTAACGCGAGGTCTTCCTTCCGCTACAATCGGCACAAGCCGCGGCGGACCGGGGAAGCCTCAGAGCAGGGATTCAAACTACTAAACAGGTCAGAGTCCCACACATCAAGATCAGGTTACTATATTAAAACATACTAACAATTTTAAAATGGAGCCAATGTGTAAAATAGCAATGTGCAAAATAGCAATAATGGGGAGAGCACCTGAGTAAAAGCAGCGTGGCGTGGTCAAGTAAAGAGCAGCAATAGAAGACCGCTGCGCGTCCTCTCCAGCGTGCCTCTAAATAGGTACGTCTGGAATCTGGACCGCTAACCAGGGCGGAAGTGAGTATCCGGAGTATCCGGAAATACTGTCTAACGCGAGGTCTTCCCTCCGCTACAATCGGCACAAGCCGCGGTGGACCGGGGAAGCCTCAGAGCAGGGATTCAAAATACTAAACAGGTCAGAGTCCCACACATCAAGATCAGGTTACTATATTAAAACATACTAACAATTTTAAAATGGAGCCAATGTGTAAAATAGCAATGTGCAAAATAGCAATAATGGGGAGAGCACCTGAGTAAAAGCAGCGTGGCGTGGTCAAGTAAAAAGCAGCAATAGAAGACCCTGGTCTTTAAATAAAATATAAACAAAGTATAATTTTCTTAAATTAGTCTGGATCTCCTTCTTGAGTCATGTGTCCATTATTGATCACTGTTGTGCAATAAATGTCTTACATTCCTCTTTGTTAGGCCTAAGGCTGCTCGCCCACACTACTGCAAATAGAGAACTTTGGGTTTTGCATTGAGTACTGTACACTTGTGGGAAACCCCTGGACTCTGTGCACAGTATTGCCACCTGGTGGCAATATCATATACAGAGCAAGCTTCCTACACATCCTGAAAGAGTTTTGAAGCTGATGATACTCCAAAATGTAGGTTTTTATATCAAACCAAAATAAACCAACATGAGTCGAAAAGGTAGTAATGTACCTGCAATTTTCTTCCAGTTCAAGTTGGTGATACCCTTTGTTCAACTATAAATGAGCCTTGACTTTTGCAGTGGCGTCGAAGTTGCCCACATATACACTTTGATTTTTGACGGGGTTAAACGGGCCACTGGAGACAGTTCATTGTACTTTTCTGCTGGCATAATGTTTATCGATGCGCCACTGTCTATGATAAAAGATATGGAGTGCCCATTCACATTGAGTGTGATTTTGGGACTGTGTTGAAATGAATTTCTCACTTTCACTTGTTGATCTCGCTTTGACCAGCATTTCTCCTTGCACAAAGCTAATCCTACATGCACACGTTGGCCAGTGGTCGACATTGGCATCACTCACCCATCATCCTCACTGTTGCTTGACAATTACTGTGACAAACTCTTAAATGAGTTTCTATTTGCCTCAACTGATGTTGCCGTTTGGCCTTGTTGGTGGGGAACTTTCTGGTATTCATTTGGTTTTCTTGATGTGACGCACTTGATTTTTCCTTTGCAAACCAATTGCAAAATGGATCTCTTTCCCGCAGCTTTTGCATATCTATCCAATGGCGGGACATTTACCTTCATGTGATAAGGAAATTCCACATCAAAAACATAACTTCTTTTTTCCTAGAAGACATTTCTTTGTGGCCTTCTACCTTATTTCTCGGTTTGCTTGTCACACTCAGCGCTGATTCATTGTGGGCCATTCTGGCCTCCATGTTATCTGCTTGTATGCCAGCTCTTTCTTCTGCTCTGGTAGCCATGAGTACTCGCTCCAAGCTGAGTGTCCCTGTCCGTATTCGTCATCTTAAGGAATAGGAGAGACAACCATATATCACTCTGAGACGCATGGCCTGTTTATCATTGAACTCATTCAAATTGCAGTGCTTGATGAGCAAATCAAGTCTTTCTACAAACTCATCCATCGTTTCTTCAGCTTTCAGCCTTTCTTGACTGAAAATATATCTTTTATAGTAGCCATTTGGAATTGGATTGAACTTGGTGTTTAAAGCCTCTTTGATTTGAAGGTATGTCTCTTCACCAAAGTGCGGTATTTTCTTTCTCACTTCTTTTACTCCTTCACCTGCCAAATTCTTTAGATATTTAATGATCATTTTGCCATTTACTTCTTCCAGTGCATCAATTAAATCATTATAGGATTCGATCTAGGTAGTCCATCTGTCAAGCTAATGTTCTTCTTTTTAGCGGTATCAAAGGGAAACAGTATTTTTAGGATTACAGCAGCATCATAGCCTGTGGAATTTTCTGCTGTCGAGAGTAGAGTCCCCTCCAGCAGTGTTTGCCACCTACTTGGACTGGCACCTTCATTACGCAGCACGTTCCCCGTGCTGCGTGGGGAACGTGCAAGACCATGGCGTGTGCCAGCATTATATTTTCTGACTGTTCTACTGCCAGTACTGCTGCCCGACTGCTCTGAGGCAAGGCGGAAGTGCGGAAGGTACTGGATCTAAGGTGGCAGAATAGTATGCCACTGGGCGGTAGAAAGATCAGTGCTTTTGTGTCAGGACCCCTAGTGAACAGCCCTCCTTTTCATGGCAGAACAGATGGAAGTCCTTACTATAATCCGGGAGGCCTAGCGCTGGGGCCCCACAAAGTTAATTTTTCCGTTTGTAGAACGCTCTGTCACAGTCCTGTGACCAAGGCACAATGTCTGGCGCATTCTTGTGTGTTAGGGCTTGTAGGGGCTTGGCAACCAGGGAGAAATTTCGGATCCAGTGCCAGCAGTATCCCACCACCCCAGGAAGGCCCGGACATCCTTTTGTGTGCGGGGTCGGGAAAAGTGGGTGATGGTGGATATTCTGTCAGGCAGTAATTTTCTTGTCCCTTCAGACAACTCATGGCCCAAATATTTCACTGTGGTGAGGCAGAACTGTAATTTCTTTGGGGAGACCTTGTAGCCCTTCAGTGCTAGATGGTGCAGGAGGGTAACAGTGTCCTTTGCACAAGCATCCCTGGAAGGTGAAGCTAGTAGCAAATCGTCGATGTACTGGATAAGGGTGGAGCCTTCCTTTAGTACAAGAGAGTCCAGATCAGTCTTTAGTGCATTTGTGAAGATGGAGGGGGACTCTGTGTACCCCTAAGGAAGACGACACCACGTAAATCTCCTCAATTCATTACAAAAAGAGAAAAAATACTGGCTGTCAGGTTGTAGGGGAATGGTGAAGAAGGCGGAGCTAAGATCCAGCACTGTAAAGTGTGTGGCTGTCACTGGAATGTTGGACAATATTGTAGCTGGGTTTGGGACCACGGGAAAGGAAGGTACCACTATTTTGTTCAATTCTCTTAAGTCTTGTGTAAAACGATATACAGGGGCCCCATCCGGGCCCTTGGAAGCCTTCTTTACAGGCAGTTTTGGTGTGTTGCATGGACTGGAACGTATTTCCTTTATTATTCCCTGTTGGAGAAGGTCTTTACGACAGGTGCTATGCCCTCCTCCCCCTCTTTTGAAATTTTGTATTGTGGCACTCGTGGGAGACGAGCTCCTGGTATCAATTTGATCTCCACTGGTGGGAAGTTCAACACCTGTCCCACCCCATTGTTATTGTGGGCCCAGACCTGAAGTGGCATGCAGTCACGCAGTTCCGGCGGTATTACGGGGTCTGTACATGTCATGAACGCTTGTAACATCAAACCATTTGCCCTGCTCTCTAGGAAGACCCCTGTATTGTATTGTAATTGCATTTATATAGTGCTTACTACCCCTGACGAGGCGTCGAAGTGCTTTTTCGGAGAGTAGCACTCTACTCCAGAACCCATAAAGGATTAGTGGTGAATTAGTATAGTGAGAATATGAAAGTAATTTGAGTGGTGGATATGTTAGTCAGTTATTTGGATTGAGAAGGATAGTGCAGGGATAGAAGAGGGGAAAAAGGTTTGCATTTATATAGCGCTTGCTACCCTTGATGGAGTGTTGAACCGCTTTTTTGGCGAGTAGCACGCAACTTCGAACCCATAATGGATTAGTGGTGAATTAGTATAGTGAAAATATGAAAGTAATTTAAGTGGTGGATATGTTAGTCAGTTATTTGAATTGAGAAGGATAGCGAAGGTGTAGAAGAGGTAAAAAGGTTTGCATTTAAATAGCGCTTGCTACCCCTGATGAGGTGTTGAAGTGCTTTTTCGGCGAGTAGCATGCTACTCCAAAACCCATAAAGGATTAATGGTGAATTAGTACAGTGAAATATGAAATTAATTTGAGTGTTAGTATAAACATCAAATCTAAGATCAAAGTCCATGACACAGGATGCTTAGACTTCAAATGCATTGGTCATATCATTCTTACTAAGAGAGCCTTGCTTGACTTTAAAACACAAATGTCTCTCTCTTGGCTAGTAGAACACACTAGCCCTGGTATGTAACCGGGGATGGGAACTAGAGGCACAGGGCGCTAGGAGCTAGCCAGCCTACAACACGAAATATTAAACACAAGTGGGGCTGCTCCTAGTGAAATAATCTACAGGTGCCTAGAGATGCGTGATTGGTGGGGGCATCTTACAAAAAGTGAAGGAATGGCCTCACACACCACCTGGTGTCATGCTTCATCATAGGCCGTCCTCGCCCTCTAAAAACTTGGTTTGATAGAAGGCGGGCATACACCTGACGACAGGGATGCACTTCTAAACTAAGTGGGGGCCCGTGGGTAGTGAAAGTGATCTAAAAACTATTACAGTTGTCATAAAGATTTAGTTTTAATAAATTGGGCAACTGTATGGTGTTAAAAGAAGTGTGCGGTGACTAGGGAAATGATTATCCCTTCACCGTGGTGTTTGTGGTCAACATGTTTCTGCCCAATGTCCCATGCGGGTACGTGGCATTCATCAGGACCTTAAATCTAATGGGCTCCGTCTTTATAATTAAATAATTAAATAAAGATCAACCACTATATGGGGTGTGAGTTATCGCTATCCCCACTGTTATGGGACTCCAAGTCTAGCCTGTAGAAAGAGAAAGAAAACAAACACAGACGTGATATGTAGGTTTCCGCTGGTTATTACACAAGTAACCATCCATCACCACACTGCTTATCGCGCGTGGTTGCTAAAGGTGCATGACACGTGTCACTCATACGTGTGTGCACTCCTTTTTAAACTGCAAGAGAGTGTCTCTTATAACTTACCCTAGAACTCTAACCTACTTTCCCCATGGGAGGCGTGGGGGAAGGCCCCTCTATTGACATTCTGGGAAAGTGGGAAAGAAAAACAAACAAACCCGATGATGATTAATCAGGTTCACACATAAATGCAGATGTTTTTTTAAAAAACGGGTTTCTTGACTAGGCAGAGAGAGTACACACAATAGGGCGTTTCACACGTACCCTCACCCACACCAACATACATATTCTTACTGTCTCTCGGTGCGCCTTCCGCCACGTAACCTAGCTGTGTCTGCTTCGCCTCCCCGTCGATGAATGGAAGCGGGTTTGGTGGGACCTTATATAGTCCTCCTTCGTGTGTAATTGGTGTCAATTTAAGTATATTGGTAGCACCTTGGTGGGATCCGGTGTCCCCGCTAGTTGATGCCTGACTGCCTGGCTCTGCGCGTCTCACCGGAGGTGAACGTTGGCAGCTTCCTGCCGTAATCGCGCTTGCCCTCTGTGCCATTCCACCATCGGCGGGCGTGGTCGGGGGCGGAGCCACGGTCCTGCCGTCTGACGCTAGAGAAAAGTCAAGGGCGCTGAACACAGTTAGGCACTACCTGGACTTCCGCGGAGTTAAACGGGTCAAGGGACTCGTTATTCTGTGCAAGGAAGGTTCCAAATAGTATATTAAAGACTTTTACACAGACAAGGCTTCAAAACATTAAACCATTACCACTGAATAATAAAGGCTATTCCCTGTAGTATTGCAGTTATTGAAGGGCCTAAAGACTCGTAATTGTATGCACAAATGGTAAAACCATATGCACAGACAGGGTTTCAAATCATTACCCCTGAGAAGTATAAACTATTCCCTGCAATATTGCGCTTATTAACGAGTCTATAGAGGCTCGTAATTGTTTGCCACTAGATGCGGGGGTATATTAAATTCCTCTAGTGTTATTATTCAATATTTAGGCAAAAACGCTACTTCGTTTCTGCAACTTCTCAAGTAAAAAATTGTGTCCTGTTAGTGCGCTACGGTGTGTTATGTAGTGCTTAGCGCGCAGGATTTGGTGCACATGGTTTTTGGGAAGAGATCCATTAGTCGCCATATTTTGCAACAGGGTTTTTTTGACGTGTCTAAATCTGACAGGTGTTCATGCAATGAAAATGCGCAAAAAGGTTCTGATCACAGGATGGGTACTACCCATAGGGCGGGAATGCCCAAGCAGTGTTAGTCTGTTACTGTGCACCGTACTCGGCTACACGAGGAGCGACGTCCGTGGTTGGGACCTAAGATAATGATACACGATTTTGAGCATCTGGGACTTACAGGGATCCCTTGGATATAAGGTCGGATACTTGTGATGTCGCGAGAAACTGAATCCCACTGTGGGTTGGAAGTATCACCACAAATAAAGGATTACTTACAAGAAGATAATAGCCCTGATAAAGTCGCGGGACGAATTCCCATGTATGCGACGAAACACGTGTCGGCTGTCTGAACAGCCAGAAATAAAAGAAAAAGAACGAGAACTCACCTACTTGTATTTAATTTGTGCTTACATTACGCATGTCCACGTGTATTGTGATATAACATACGTGTGCTGAGGAATTCTATGTTATTTGGGCTTGCTGTGCATACGCGCAGTGTGCCTTTGGGCCTTTGTTCATCAGGTCCGCACGTGTCAATGACAGCACTTTATCCTGATACGATCTACAATTTGTTGCTATAAATGTATCTACTTGTAATTTTAAAGCCTGGGTGGAGTTCTCGGAGTTCCGCTCTGTGGAACTCGGCGAAGTGCAAAAAAAACTCTGCAGCGCTACATGGAGCTCCGCGAGCAGCGGACTGCGTTAGATAAATGCCGTTCGCAGTGATTTTCAGTGCCAGGTGCTTGTCTGCACTGTGCAATGATCGCGAACGGCATCATGCACAGCGCAAGCGGGCGCTGCTTCCTTTCTGCCGCTCGAGTAGATTTTTACTCGAGCGGCAGGTTTCTCAACGCGAACCGACGGTTTCTCAATGCGAGCAGTCGCGAGCAAACGCGACCACTCGCAATGAGAAATCTGACCGCCCGCGTTGAGAAATATCGTCTGGAGGTTGATTTTCCATGCTCGCATTCACCAACTTGATGTTGACGATCGCAAACGAGGAAAAATCTCGCCGGGAGGTGGATTTTCCTTGCTTGCGCACGCCAACTTGACGTTGACGAACGCGAGCGAGGAAAAAACTCTGCTCTGCTTCCGCGAGCTCCGCGTAACGCGGAGTGAGGAAAACTCTGAAAACTCCACGAGCTTAGTGGAGTTCACAGCCCAGATTTAGTAATTTCCCTTCCACAGTCTGATCTAATAGATCCTGGCATTAATGGTGTCTGCCTTCAGCATTTTCTTCTTAGTGGCAGGCGATGAGTGTGGTGAGGAGGTGGTGGAATTTGTATTATTAAAACAATTTCTTTGGGACTGCAACAGAACAGGCTGTGTTCCTGCCATGGCCTGTTCTAGCGTGGTGATATCATGTGCTTTTGATGTGCATATGTACATATATCTCATATGAGATTCCACCGCATTTCTACCGTAAATGTGTAATCCCTTGATTTGTCATCAAAAAGTTGTTTCCACGTGTTATTTATTAAACGTGGTACAGCTGTTTCTTTTTGTGTGCAAATATCTAACAGCTCTTTTTTCTTGCTACTGTATTTTGAAGCTGCGCAAGCTGCTTCCTGTCTCATTGTTGTGAGGGAGGCGACGTTTGAAAGACCGTCCAGGTCTTTTCTTGGAACTTCCTCATTCAACATTCAGCTGAGTGTGTTGTGTTCCAGTGGCAGAGGATGCCACAGTGTCATCTGTGTTGGGAAGGGGGATCTGCTGTCTACCCATCATTCTTCCCGTTAGTAGGTCTTCGAGGATGTATCCTCTTCTCCCTCCCCCCCTTTATCTGTTCTTTTTCACCCCCCACTGGAATGCATGGAAACAGGCTGATGACATCTAATTGTGTCTTTCTCCAATTCTCAATCATCTTTTTCTTTGCCATATCATTCAACAAACTGTTTTTAACCTCTAACAATTCCTTATGCACCTTACTTTTTATGTCACTTGTTGCGCGCATATCGCTCAAAACCAAACCCCACTCATAAAATGACTCCCACTCTTTTGGCCTTGTTTTCTTGCCCTTCAACTTCAACTTGTCTCGAATATGACAATTTGTTTAAGTCATAGGTCCCGCGAACCGGAAGTTGCAAGTCTGATCTTTTTGCCGTCAGGTCATGCCATTTAAGTGTAAAGAGGTTGGAACCTTGTCCTTGACGTAAGGCCACGTGGTATGCTGGGGAGTCCTTTGGTGGAGCTGGATGGCTGCTGTTTAAATTATTTTTACTCAGAGGTTGCCAATAGTAGTAGTAGTGGTGTGGCGTGATACTGTTGTGATGTGCAAGCACTAACACTACTTGCTTTTAAAGACAGCTCAAATCTACTGAACAAGGGGAGGCAGGGGTGTCGGGATGATGCGCTGTATTGGTGACAGATAACACAATGGGTGGACAAACGTTATCACATGCTTTCAGCCAACCTGCAGCTTTTGCAAAAGCAGAGGAAGCTGTCCGCCAGGCAATAGACAGTTCAATTAGTACTCGTTCATCAAAGCATTCACAAGTTGGAAGGGAAAGAGACGTCCTGGGTGCTGGTAGCCTGGCAGTACTGGTGCTTCATAGACAGAAAAGAAGGCGACAGGAAGGTAGGAAGAAAGGTAATAGTGGTTCTGTCCCCTTGCATTCCTCCGTTATTCCCCACAGGGTGAAGGGTGTGGCTGAACAGAATTAAAGACACCTCGGGTGTAGCCATTGGGGGCAGGCATTCAAGTTAACAGAGCAGAGGTGGTGAACTCCTCATACAGTTCAGGCACACACACGAAACATGAAAAGCAATATTTGTAGGCCCTGCGCTGCAGCGCTGTGTTGTGTGCTTCGACTAGATGGTGTATAATTATCCTAGTCCCAAAATAACAACAGGGGAAATAGGAACAATGTTAGTGGTACTTCAAACGATATAAGTAGTAGCACAAAAGTAGGTGGTAATACACAGTACACAGCGAATATTAATAAGTCTGTCAGCCAGTCCATTTTATTTGTGGTATATTATTTAGTGGCATGTTTAAGGTAGCAAATGTTATTACAGGGGAAAGTCAGTCGGTCATATGATAATTAGCAGCCAATTAATGTCAGTTATGTGGCGTCCGTAATACCCAAGTAAAGAAGCTCTGAAGAGAACTGAAAACGCCCTGCAACAATGGAAATTGTAGGTGCTACCCTAACAATACTTAACCACAATATATGAGAGGCACATAATAATAACGCAATAAAAAGTGCAATGAAACCCAAAATCAGAGAGAATAAAACAACCGATACTCCATCCCTGTTGTGCCCAGGTGGACACCTAGGCACAGCCAGAGACCACCTCTGGCGTCCAGCGGGAGGCAGCGCACCAGTGGTGACCGGTCGCCAGCGGCACTGAGGTGAGTTGGCAGCACTCAAAGCTTAGTTCATGGAAACTGTTAAGCGGTGCCCAAAAAGTGTTGCAACAAAAGTAGGAGTCCACCTGGCTACCACTCCCACAATATCGTTCCTGCACACCAACCCTGTGCAATCCCAGGGGAGCCTAACCTGCTACTGCCCTGAACCTGGGGAGCAAAAACTGCTGCTACTCTAAAACGAGGGGCTACCTGCTGCAACCCAACCCTGAAGATGGAAGTCCTCAATCAGAACTCACCAAAAGACGTTGAGTCTGGCAGTGCCTACCGACCTCTGCTCCTGTCAATGGATGCAGTCATCGAAGTCCCCCACCCCCTCGGCCAGGGAGTCTCCACAGGCAACACAGAGACTGCAGAAATGCGCTCTCCTTCGTACACCGTCAGCCAAGTGCTGCTTAGCACCAGAGAGTCACTGCTTGCAAGGAAAAAATGCAGATGGACGCCGTCTCTGGCCTGCAGAGGTGAAGTCGAGGCACAGGAACTAAAATGTAGATCAAAAATGCACATTAGAGAGAGGAGCAGAGTCCAGCAGTAGCACCAGAGGCAAACACCGCAGTCTGTGGGATCAAACTATTAGTATTATACCACAGTCAGCAAAAAATCCATGAGGTCTAACCTCAAACAGTGGCACAGTCTGTAGCCGAGTGATGACAGACGGAGAAATATATTATCAAAGCCATAAAAAGGAAGCAAAAGAAAGTGATCAGAACAGCTGCAACAGCAGCCATTTAGGAGGAAAGTTCGCAAAGGAGGAGGCAGATGATAGTAGTGACGAGTTGAAAAAGAAGAGCGAAGAGATAAATAATGCACCAGAAAAGATCCATGCATATATGCTGAGAGGGAGGAAAGCAGGAGCCAGTGACAAAATGACAAAAACCAACTCACAGCAGGCAGAGTCCTTCAACCACAGAGCGGAGGGAGAGAGAGAGAGAGAGAGAGACGCAGTAAAAATAAAAGTTGTCAAACCTCAGACTGCCGATCGAATGTGAAGGCCAGCAGCCCGGTGGTGGCAGAAGTCAGTTATACTAGAGCCACATTCTCACCCAAATGTAGAAGCCTAAAACAAAGAATGAACAAATAATACTAACTCTCTATCAGCACATAAGATGAAGAGAATTTATTATAGGTCAACAAGATAATGCAAATACGTGCAGCACGGAGACAGTCAGCATAGCTGCTGAGTGTCCAAAGAGGTGACGTTTCTGACAGCTTTTATTGGTTCAAACCACAAAAGGAAAGAGCGTCATAATGCATGTAACACAAATTAAGCATTGAATATTTGTCCAATCAGGGAAGGCCTAAGCTGAGTTATACCATTTATGGTCCAAGATATACCTTTGCTGACCAAGTGTCCTGAGTACGTGACAACTTTGAAACTTTCCACTCTAATCGAATGTATTAGCCTTAGTACTTCTCCATACAAATAATTACTAGAGCAGAACTATTTCTAAATATGATGTGCTGAAACACTTGCGGCTAAGCTAGCATTCTGGGCTGTTCTAATGTACTTCTTGAGCAAGCCTTGCGTTACGAGCGCAGCTTTACTTCTGAGCTATGGAAAAGTACAAGCATTAGTCTGATGTTTTATGTCAACTTTGCGAGAGCCTGAAAGCTTAGGTATTTGGTATCAAACTAAGAAAAGATGGTTTCCACATTATAATTTGATAATAAATGACAAATAATTAAATTACTGCATTACTTACCCATTCCCTCACTGAACCCCAACTCCAAAATCACAACTACACCGCAATGCATAAATTATATTGTATACAATTAACTGCATAAATATACATTATAGTAAAAACATTTAAGTACATTTATTTTATCAAATTAACCGTTCTCACTCAATCGCCCAACAAGGCCCACGTGTAAAATAAATGTAAAAAAGTAACACATATTTATAAATATAATTAATTATAAGCAACTATAAACAAAAACACAAAATTGATATATGATTATATTTTAATATAATTTATTTTGAACATTTATATTATTAAGAAACATTAAAAAAAATTGTTCTCATTATTATGGCTCAAGATATATTTTAACTGATAATATTTTGACCATGCTATCCTGGTTAAACTATATTTGGAATCGATATTCAGGTAGCATTTCAAATTCACATCTCCCTTGCCAAGATAGGCCATAATTTGACTCATATATGTACTAATTAACCTGCCAGGAATCCATAGGTTCAATTAGGTAAAAATT
This sequence comes from Calotriton arnoldi, assembly GCA_963921515.1. Taxonomy (NCBI): domain Eukaryota; kingdom Metazoa; phylum Chordata; class Amphibia; order Caudata; family Salamandridae; genus Calotriton; species Calotriton arnoldi. The sequence goes on from CAWUFW010007476.1 coordinate 340,732, forward strand.
ATGTCAGATGGTAGAATAATTTGTTTTTATGTAGTACTCCTACACCTAAACAAATTTGCTAGACTGCATTACAGCAAAACAGGAGAAGCTTTTTCTTGAGTAAGACTGCACTGATGATGAAAATATGGGCTCCCTGCTCACAAAAGCATTTCTGATTACAGGACATAGTACTCTGCTAGTACTGCTTTATGAACTCAAAAATGCTAATCACAAATCTCTGGCCGAAGATTTCTGACTAAGGTCCTCATTACAATGTCAGTCGGAAAGCATTCCGACCGACTCGGTCTCGGAATGGTTTCCGACCGAATCAGATTCTGGGAGTCCGACCGACTGATTATGATGTTTCCGAACACCGTTCGGTCGGACTCCCATTGGCTTCAATGGGAGCCTGTGTTCCGACCGACAGCACAGGCTCCCATTGAAGAAAAGGGTGGGTGGGGAAAAAGGTGCATCCAGTGGCGGGCACCTCATGGTGCCTGCCACACTGTGCATGGTTGGAAAGAGGGGACACATGGGTACCCCCACGGGGCCCATTCAGAGAGCCCCGGGTGAAGGGGGCCTGCTATGGGTCCCCAAAGCCGGATCCCGACAGCCGATCCCTGTCGGAACAACTGATTCAGAAAGGCTGTCCGAATCCGACATCGTAATGCGTCGGTCGGAAACGCAGTCCATAGACCTGTACGAGTCTGCTCCAACGGACTCGGCTCCTCCGAATGCCGTTCGGATCAGAGTCGGAACCGAGTTGGAAAGTCCGAACAATTTCCGAACATCGTAATCGGTCGGCGGAAGGGTTTCCGAGTCGGTCGGAAAGGCGGGTTCCGAATCGAATTTGGACTAAGCGAGTGCCTTTTGGAGCCTTTCCAACCGACATCGTAATGAGGCCCTAAGTCTGTCTTACTTATCTCAGCAGATCTCTGCCACTTGTGTGGAGATCTCAGGACAAACAGGTATATGTTATTGTACTAAATATTAGAGGGACAAAGAGGAGTGATTGGAAAATGAGGGATATCCACTACTAAAGAAGTGGGATTAAGGTAAATTTACAGAGGATTTTGGGAAGGGAAATGCAATTGCTAAATCATACCCACATAAGAGAAACAATTGTTAGCTTCAAACGTTACACCTACATCTATTCCAATAGCACTACTGACAAAACAGGCTCAAATCTATTTGTCATGCTCTGAAGTATTTCTAGTACCACACATGGCTAATCACTGGTACTGCAACCTACTCTCATGGAAATCAATGGAGACAGGGAACAACACTAACACCACCTAGGGAAAATAACACATTTAAAAAAAAAAAAAATGTTACAAGAACATTAGTTGAATAATGTAATCATTTTAAATGTGCTATTTATTTATAAACCACATACATTTTATGTGCAAGTAATATAAAACACATATTGCATCCAGGCTTTAAGAATATTAAACACACCTGATATTGTATGACTTGAAGTGAATGAACTCTGTGACACACATCAACAGCTAGAATTAACTGCAACATCAACCAATCATACAAAGGCTACCCACAAAAGAAAACAACATACCACATGTTTTTTTTTATGTTTATTGTATTGCCCCTCATTTGACGAACAATTATTTGAAGAGGAGAGAGGATTTATAGACATCTTTTGCAAATCCAGTGAAGCAGTTATTGCTAGTTATTGCTTCTCTCCAGATGTGACCATTGACATGGTTTCAGACTCGGAGACAGAGCTCAATACATCTGCAGTTTTCTTCCAGTACTCCACAGAATTTGTGTACAAGTTTCTTGTAGCTTATTGTGTGCGTCACAACATTGCCATGCAACATCAAGGCCTATCCCTGAAACTATGTTATGTTATGTTAGCAATTTCTAGAGCGCACAAATACCCATGGGTGTCTCGGCGCTATGGACTGTAGAGGAAAGCGGGGAGGCCCCTTATTGCTCAAATAGCCAGGTTTTTACTTGTTTTCTGAAGGATAGTAGCGTTGGGCTGGTCTTAATTTGTAGGGGGAGCAGGTTCCAAAGTTTAGCCGTTGCCACTACAAATCTTCTGTCGCCCCAGTTGACTTTATTTGTTCTGGGAACGATCAGAAGGTTAGCTTCTGCGGAGCGTAGGGCTCTGCTGGGCGCATATGCCCGTAAAGCTTTTTTCAGGTATTCGGGTCCTAAACCATGAACTGCTTTATAAGCAATGCATAGCGCTTTAAATTTAGTTCTGCTTTTTATGGGCAGCCAATGTAACTGGCGCCTTACATTGGAAATTGACTTAAACTTCGGAGTACCAGACAATATCCTGGCGGCTGTATTCTGTATCCGTTGCAGCCTGTTCAAAACATTTTCTTGAGCGTTGATTAAAAGGCCGTTACAGTAATCAACTCTTGACATAACTAGGGCACTGATGAGTGTTTTTCCAGTGCTCATCGGAAGAAAAGGTAGCAATTTTTTTATTATCCTTAAAACATAAAAGGAAGAAGAGGCCACTGCGTTAACATGCTGTTTGAAAGTGAGGCTCTCATCAAACATGACGCCTAAGTTTCTGGCCTTCTTGACAGGGGTGGGGAGTAATCCCAGTTCAACTGGCCACCATGTTGGAGACCAACCAGGGGTAAGGTTACCGAAGACCATTACCTCGGTCTTGTCTGAATTTAATTTGAGGCAATTGTTTGCCATCCATGAGCTAATGGCCAGCATGCCGTCATGAAAGCTAGCCGCCACTGCCTCCCCGTCTTTATGCACCGCTAGCACCAGTTGCGTGTCGTCGGCATAAGACGTGAGGCCCATTCCAAAGCTTTTAATTACTCGTGCTAAGTCCGCCACATATATATTAAACAACGTTGGACTTAGCGACGATCCCTGCGGAACACCACAGGGGAGAGAGAAAACTGATGAGTTGTAATCACCCATACTGACTGACTGGGTCCGTTTGAAAAGAAAGGAGGACAGAAGGGCCTTGGCCTTTCGTCCGACACCTATAGCTGAGACACGGTTGATCAAGGTGACGTGATCAACCGTGTCAAAAGCTGCTGATAGATCTAAAAGCACCAGGACTGCGGCACCTCCTCTATCCAGCACCATTCTTATTTCATCTGATGCTTTAATCAGTGCAGTCTCCGTGCCATGTCCTTTCCTAAAGCCGAATTGGGTGTCATCTAACAGCTTGTTCTCTTCTATAAACTGCGCTAGCTGGATGTTCATGACTTTTTTAAAGACTTTTGCTGGAAAAGGTAGACGTGCGATTGGTCTGTAATTTTTGGTGTCTCCTGGGTCGAGATTGTTTTTCTTTAACAACGGCTGAATAATGGCCTTTTTCCATATAGAGGGGTAGGAGCCTGAGCAAAACATAGTATTACAAATGCTCGTTAAATTAGTACCTATCAGGTCAGGAATCATTTTTAAAACTGATGGGGGGCATGGGTCAGACGGGGATCCTGATTTGACTGTCTTAACCAGGTCAATGACCTGTTCCACCGGCACTGGCCTGAATTCCATGAAGCTAGGGGAATCTCTATTCCTGTTATTGTTCAAGTCACCCGTAGGCGTATTAAAGTTTGAATACATTTGGCCCACCTTGTCTTGAAAAAAACTAGCTAAGGAGTCACAAGTGACTGAGATGCCTCTTTGGTGGTATTAACCAATGGCCCTGTCAGGTTAGAAACTACATGAAACAATTGCTTAGTGGAATTTTGTGCTGATTCTATCGTTCTGGTGTAGTAGTTACTTTTTTCTATGATTATAAGACGTTTATACTTTGTCAGGGCCGCTTTATAGCGTGTTTTCTCCAAGTCATTATATTCTTTGCGCCAACGTCTTTCTTGATTCCTGCAATGTTGTTTCTCCAATCTAAGCGCCTCTGTAAACCATGGCGCTGAAGGAGTTCTCCTGTTTTTGAAGACTGTCTTGTAGGGTACTAATTTGCTAAATGCATTTTGGAGCCATTCAGTATAGTTAGTAGAGGCTAGTTCAGGGTCCGGCACAATCTCTGGTTGGGAATCTATTAGATTTTGTCTAAGATGGATTTTATTAATGCTACTCCAAGCCCTAAATTGTTTAGAGGGGGTGGGGCTGGTATGCATAGAGATGGGCTGTAATATCCTAATGTCAAATATTATTGCGCAATGGTCAGACCATGTCAAGGGAAGAACCATCCTTATTGAGATGCGATCACTGTTTGAGAACAGACCATCTAATGTGTGTCCAGCTGAGTGAGTAGGCATCCTTACTTTTTGGGAGAATCCTAAAGCCTCTAAATCAGAGATGAGAGCTCTCGAATCTTTGTCTAGGAGGGCCTCCAAATGGAAGTTAAAATCCCCCAGAATTGTATAATTGGATTCAGCCGCAACAGATTCTAATAGGTTACTTATTACTGACGGAAAATCTCCCCTGGGGCCTGGTGGACGATATAATAGGGTCCCCTTGAAAGACTGGTGTTTAGAGAGCAATATATTAAAATTAAATGCCTCACAGGCCGCAGTGGTGATCACCTCTGTCCTGACTGAGAACTCCTCTCGATAGATGCGTGCCAATCCTCCTCCTTTCTTCAGAATTCTATCACATCTATATGCTGAGTAGCCATCGGGAGTGGCAATACAAAAATCTGGGCCAGCTGAGGGATCAGCCCATGTCTCCGTAATAAATAAAAGATCCAAGTCATATTTATCCAATAGATCTGCTATCTCACATTTATGTTTAGGGAGAGAGTGTGCATTGATCAGAGCAGAATAAATCTTGTCCTTCTTCTTGGGGTTTTTTGGAGTTATAGTGTTATTTCTCTGATCAGATGGGTCTGTTGGTGTCCTGTCATAGGCCTCTAACCTGAACCCACAAGTCGGGCACAAATCTGTTTCTTTACTAAGAGAGATCTCCAGATTAAAATGCGGACAGACCTGCATGCCATAGTTACCATTACTTAGAATGGTCATTAGTTGTTTGCTGGAGTATGACCTTACCCTCCTCAGTTCCTCTGATTGACCTGGACCAGGGGTCCTGGCCCTTGGCCCGGTCCGGGCGCGGACGAATGCAGACGGGCTTGTCTTTGGCGCGCCGGCGGCGCGCCCGCTGCGCGACGGCGCCACAGTGCTTATGAGTAGTGTGAGAGGCGGGAAGCCCGTCCGATCCAGATGATGCCATGATGCCATGATGACAAGAAACATAGGTGTTGCCATTTTTAATATGAGATGTTGCTATGGGTGCTGTATCACTGTAGTTTAATAGATAATGGTGAACCAATGATGTATGGTGGACTTTGGCAACTTCCACAATTGCCGTCCTGTGACAACAATTTTGCTGAGCCATGAAGCCACAACCATACACACAAGAATCATTAATATGAGACACTAACACATCACTTACTCATTCATTTAATAATTACGTGCTATGCCTACATACATCATTCACATATAATAAGCATATATTTGTGCAGGCATATTTTTACCTTTAAAATTATGTCTTTCCTTTTTTTATTTTGTTTTTTACCTCCACAGTTGATTTCTCCATGTCCAATATGTATGCTGTGAACTGCACAAAGAAGAGAGAGACCTTTGTGAACCACAACAAACAGGAAATGACATGCAGGAATAGGAAGTAAGCCATTCCTGAACCATCCATTGACCACACACAGTCATCCACTATGCTGCTGCTCCTTGTCATATATTCCTCAAAAATGGCTTAGGATTGTGAAGAGACGGCCCCCAGTTTTTTTCTAAGATTAATTAGAAATCATCGGTTTTGGTGTCCTCTAAAGGTATCTTCAGCGGTATGAGGGGCAAATAGTCAAATGAGAAATGACACAGATTACCAAATATGACAGAATATTGTCAAACATTGTAGTATAATGTGTGCTTGCATAAGAAGAGCCAGGGAGTGTCACAAGTGCTTCAAGGGCCTCTGGTATTAGGCACACCTGAAGGTACATATGTAGTAAGCCAAGCTCACATCACTGCACAAGAGGGTTCTAAAACCAGCATGTCTAACTCTCCATGTTGAGCTGGAAGTACATGAGCTCAAACACACAAAAGATGATGGGAGGAATACTTGCAATAAGTCTAACTACTGGCAATTGCTCAGGGAAGCATTCTAACAAATAGTTTTTTTGCCCACCATGCCACCTCAGTGTGAACCCAACCATATGCAAATGAGTGTTGACCCTGCTTCAATAATAACAGTCCATCCTGAAATGCCAGGCCAGGTCCTCCCTGAACAGGAACACAAGCAACCCAAGACCAGTTTCACTCTGATTGGGGCTTTTCAGTTAAGTGTAGCTTGGTTTCAGTGCCACAGTGAGCCCGGACCCATGTGTAGGTATTCCCATGGTCACTGAAGGAATGACATCAAACATACAAAAGGTGATGGGAGTAAGGTTTGCAATAAGTCTAACCCCTGAAAATCACTCAGGGTAGCATTCCAACACTCCATTCTTTTGCCCACGTCACATCAGATTGAACCCAGTCATGTGCAAATCAGTCTTAACCCTGCTCCAATATGAATAGTCCATTGCGAACTGCCAGGCCAGGTCCTCCCTGAAACTGACCACAAGGAACCCAAGATCAGTTTCACCCTGTTAGGGGCTCTTCAGTCATGTGTTGCTTGGTTCCAGTGGCACAGTAGCATGGGACCCACTTAGGGTGTGAGACCATACACACAAAAGGTGATGGGAAGAATAAGTCCAACCCTTGCCAATCGCTCAGGGTGGCATTCCAGTGCATTATTCTTTTGCTCATCATGCCACCTCAGTTTGAACCAGCCGCGGTCCATGCAGGTAAGAGCGGTGGGGCGGTGAGGCCCGGTGGGGGGGATTTCAACATAGGACCATGAGGGAAAATTAATTATTTATTTAATTTTTCCTTGTGGTGGTATGTTGAAATACCCCCCACCGGGCCCCACCACCCCACCGCTCTTACCTGCACTGATCGCAGCTGGTTTGAACCCACCTGTGAGAAATTGAGTTGTTGGTTGACTGGAGGGTGAGCCCTGGTCAAGCAGCAACCACAATCCTTGTCAGGGTGTGGCACAAGCCTACTCTAAATTCACCAGTGCTCAACCCTCTGGTAGCTTGGCACAGACCAGTCAGGCTTAACTTAGAGGCAATGTGTAAGATATTTGTACAACACTTCAAATAGTAATAAAGTGAGAACCCCCCACAAAACAAATCACACATAAAGTTAGAAAAATAGTATTTTCTTTCATAAATAAAAGATCAAAATATCAAAAATCCAATCAGTAGAACATAAGATATAACATTTTAAAGGTGTCTGTGAAAATAGTGCCACAAAGCACAATGCGCCAACTGTGGAAATCTGGTCGCGTCGGACTGGGACAAAGTCAGGCTGACCGCGATGGAGTGTGGGCTGGATATAGGGACCCAGGTAGGCCTTCTGAATAAAAGTGTCTTAAATCCTGGTTTGGGGAGTGTTGCGGGGGTCCACATTGAAGATAAGTCATGCAGCTGAAGCGAAGCATCAGTTCCAAGATGCGGCGAGGCTTTGATGCGGAGGCCTGCGTCATCATCGAGGGTCCCATTGACAGGGCTTGCAGTGCGAAGTCTGGCGTCGAGGATGTAGTGCGCAGTCGGGCCAATGTGTCGGTCCAGAAGAGCTGCGAGGCTGCGAAGTGAAGTCTGGCGTCATTGTCAAGACTACCATCATTAAAGGATGTAAGGGCCTATGCCAAGGATGTGTCATGCAGCGTCGGTTCTGAAGGCTTTGCGGGCTGTGGAGGTGATGCAGGTCTTAACGACAGGTCCAATCTGTGCAGCAGCAGAGAAGTGTGGGTTCTGCTTAGGGTTGTGCCACACAGCAGAGGAAATGCTTCAATTCCACTGGGTCCACAGGGGCTGGCAAGCACCTTAGGCCCACTTCCAAGGATCCAGGACTGGTGTGACACCCATGGCAGAGAAAACTCACAGATGGCAAAGTCTAGGTACAGGTGCAAAGTTGTTGGAAGCCTCTTGTGCCATTGAGGCTTCAGATCAGGTCAGCCAACTAGTCCTTGAAGTCACTCTGGGTTCTGGGTTCAAGAGATGCAGGTCTAGTCTTTCTCACCTGGGCAAGAGGGCAGCACAGCAGGGCAGGAGTTCCTTCAGAACAGTAGTCCAGCAGAGTGGCAGTCCATTAAGCAGCACAGCAGTCCTTCCTGGCAGAGTAATCACAGGTCCAGAAGTGTACTGAAGTGCTGGTGTCTGACGTCTGATATATATACACCCAGTTGTGCCTTTGAAGTGGGGAGTAGCTTCTAGAGGCATGCCTTTAAAGTGCACAGGTGCCCTGCCTTCCTGGCCCCGGCTCCACACTAACTACAGAGTGTGTGCAGCCCTTTGTGTGGAGACGGGACACAGACTATTCAACTATAAGTGGAACTGGGCCCAGCTCCTCCTTCCCATCCTGCCAGTGATGGCGCATCCAGTCACGCCTAAGCTCCCCATTGCATGTGGCTGTCTAGGAGGAGTACACAAAGCCCAACTACCAACTACACCCAGTCATGTGAAGTTAGGATTTTAAATTGCAATTCCGGAGACACCAGACATGAAGGAGTTACCTGTTCCCATTTGGAAATTACACTTATAAAATGCAATAAGGTGATTCCAATGTTATCCAATGAGAGAGGCAGGCCTTGCAGTAGTAAAAAATTAATTTAAGAGTTTTTCACTGCCAAAACATGTAAAACATAAAAGTACATGTCCAACTTTTTAAATACACTACACCCTGCCCTTGGGGCTGTTCAGGGCCTACCTTAGGGGTGACTTACATGTATTAAAAAGGAAGCTTTGGTCGAAATGCAGTTTAAAACTGCATACAAAGGCTCTGCAATGGCAGACCTGCAATATGTTTAAAGTGCTACTTAAGTGGGTGGCTCAACCAGTGCTGCAGGCCCACTAGTAGCATTTAATTTACAAGCCCTGGGGAGAGGTTCTGCCACTGTACTAGGGACTTACAAGTAAATTAAATATGCAAACTGGGGATAAGCCAATGTTACCATGTTTAAGGGAAAGAGCACAAGCACTGTACAGGTTAGCCGTGGTAAGGTGTGCAGAGTCCTAAAGCCAGCAAAAAACGAAGTTAGCAAAACAGGAGGTCTGAAGTCAAAACGATAGGGGGTCAAACTCGCTAAGGATGCTAGGTCTAACACTAACCATATGTAAATCCGTCTTGACTCTGCTAAAATTAAAGCAGTCTGTCTCGAACTGTAATGCTATGTCCTCCTTTAGCCAGAACACAAGAAACCCAAGACCTGTTTCACCTGATTGGGACTCTTCACTATGGTGTACTTTGGTTCCAATAGCACAGTGAGCACAGGATCCATGTCTGGGCACACCCTTAGCCACCTGGGATGTGACATCAAGCACACAAAAGGTGATAGGAGGAATGCTTGCAGGAAGGCTGGCAAAGGCTTACGGTAGCATTAAAAAATATTGCTCTTTTGCCCACCTTGCCACCTTAGTTTGAACAAAGCCACATGCGAATCAGTCTTGATCCTGCTCCATTTGGAACAGTAGAACTGCCGAACTGCCAGTCCAGGTTCTCCATGAACCTGAACACAAGCAACCCAAGACTGGTTTCACCGTGACTGGGGCTTTTCAGTCATGTCTATCTTGGTTCTCGTGGTACGGTGAGCACGGGTCCCATGTCTGGGCATACCTTGCCACTTATTGTGTGACATCAAACATACAAAATGTGATGGCAGAAATACTTGCAATGCTTGCTGAAACAGAGTCCTCACTATTGAATGAAAGTCTATGCCGAAAGAAATTTAGTAATTCAACTCTTTACTTTAATGTTATATTTTAAATTGAGATATTGTAGGTTAAGAAAATTGATAGTATTCTACTGAATTGTAAACATAGACAATCTGGGGCTCCTTTAGAATTTAGCGGAAATGTTTCTCCACCTGCCTGATTTACAGATTGGAAGACCTTAACTATGTCAGTGACGTAGACTTCTCTGCTCCATCGCTGACATACTCCTCAGACAGCCCGACGGAGTAGGACCGTTGGAGGTTTGGCCACTTGACCTCCCGAACAATTTAGAGGTGGCAGTCGAAGGGCCATGTTTTTACTCTTCCTTACCGTCATGAAAAACGTGGCTGTAAGGGACAGTGGAAGAATTTAGTAAGAGCAAGAAACTCACATGTTGTGGGGTTCATTATTTCAAACACAAAATCTTGCTTTGGGATTTTGTTTCAGCAAAACAAAAACATGTTAAAAAATTAATGGGTGGTACAGTCATTTTGACAGTATGGTCGTTCAAACATTAAATACATTGACAGGAATCACCATTACAGTGAATCCTGCCATTATTTAGAGTTGATCGCAGACTGGTGGACAACTCTATATCTGGCAGACAGAGGACACTCACTATGGCAGGAGTAAAGCATTCCGCCATGCCAACGTAGTTCCCTCTGCCCGCAAACTCTAAATCATCCCCTCTATTTTTCCAACATAGAAACATATTTATGAGATATATATATATATATATCACCTGCAGATATAATTTATGAAATTTCAGCTGCACCTCCATTCCTCCTCCTCATCCTCATCCTCATCTAAGTGCCTGCATGGAAGAACAGTGGCCGTGGGTGACATTTGACCCATACATCGCTGAGCACTCCAGTTTTGTCCACTCATGTCTGACACAAGTTGCTTTCTAAGAGGGCATGATGCTGCTGATTGCTTGCTAGCAGACACTCTTTCAGGATGTGAAGGAATTGATAGGGGAGTTGAGTGCAACCCAAGAGGGGTAAGCAGAGAAGCATCAGGAACTTTTCAGTCTCCTGGACAGAAGGTGACCAATCCCTCATCACATACTGCTACTATGTCTCCCTGTACATCTATCCCAGCTATTTACCAACATTTCCTTCTGTCTCCTTTAAATCAGCCCATGTGCACTCCACCCCTGGAAGCTCAACTATCTGCATCTGAAAAAAAGTTGTTCGTGGTCTTCAAGTCCACACCATGGGATGGCGAGGAGCCTTTATCCCTAACCCAATGAATTTTGTAGACATACTATCTGGGTTGCAGGGGCCGAGTTTAGATCTAATTTGGATCTTAAACGTAGGTTTTTAGCATTGAGTTTTCTTTGGGACTTTTGGGCTTTTTTAGGCTGTTTGTGTTGGACATTTAGCAGTTTTTGTATACTTTCCGTTTACCAGAGTAAAGAGACTTGTTCTGTAATGTTCTGTCTATATTATTCCACTGCCCAACCTTCCCAGATTAACGTTTCCTCCCCGGATGAAGGCACTATTTTTTTATTTGTCCGTTCCCAAGACCTCTGTTGAGAGCAGCGTACAGCTACCGTCATGCTCTGTGGCTGAGCTCTTCCGGGGGGTTGGGGGGGTGCATGACGGCCAACACACGAGCAGCAATGGAGATGCAGAAGCATGATTCCATGGTGTTTGCAACAAGATAGGTAGGACTGCAGCTATCCCCGATGGGGTTTTAAGAGCTGGACTTGGGCTTTTGGTTTTTGCTGCTTGAGTGCGGGCATATATCACGCTCTTAGCGGTCCTGCAGTCCCGTGCTCCTGTGATTACACCACTTGTGCTCCGGAAGCCCGCTGCTGCAATTCCAGCACGTTTACGATTTACAGTCAAGAAAGCGACCACCAGGGGGTGAGGCAAGGCGAGAGTAAGCAGCAGCGTGGGACGCAGCCCTGCAGTATTTCCTACGACTACACGCGGGAGCTGACGGAGAACTGACTACCTGACCCAGGAGGCATATTGGAAGTGGGGTCCAGCTCACACAAGACTGGGAAAAGGCGGATAAACCTGCGGTGGCGGATGGTTCATTCCTGGTGGCGACTATAAAGAGTACCAGAGGAGTACTAGGCAAATCGTGGTGTGTGCTTAAGAGACCTATTGGTGAGTCCACTATCCTACACTGCTCTTTTTGGCTCACTTTGACTTACTCCATGCACTATATCCAGTGCGAGCATTAAAGGGTATTTGGGGGGTCTATGGTCACAGTGGTCAATGATCACAGCAAGGGGACCCTGGCAGGGAGAGCTAAGCCCAGGACCCCTACTTCCCTTGATTTGGACCTCCACTGGAACCTGTAGTTACTGGAACTTTTTAGGGAAATAGGACCGAAAGTGACTTACCTTTCAAAGCTCCCAGACGCCCAGCCACATTACCACATGTCACCGCTACAGATAGTAATGGGCCAGCGGTTCTGCCCGGCCCTGTCTACCATCAACCAGAAGGGGCAGAAATCGGGGATTGAAGCAGCTTGAGGGGGAGATCTAGCCCCCCCGAAAGAGGAGGAAGAGCAAGCCAGTTGCAGAAGCGGACCACGTAGTGCGGATGCGGCTTGTGGCTGACCTGCAATAACTCCGGCATCTCCCAGCAACAGCGTCGGGAGTACTGAATCACATACCTCCAGAATAATCAATGAAGCACATATCAAGAGATCTGCCAGCGAAAAAGCGTGCCACGAGTAAGAAACCCCAGATAAACAAGTGTGGTGAGCAAAACGAATCCAGGACATCCAATCATTCAAGTCCATCTTCATCACCAGATAGAGCAGGATTTAACATCACCCCAGGGTTTAAAGTGAGGATGGAGCCTACAAAGAACGCAGACAGTGTCTGCCCCCCCTTCAGCCATGGCAGAATCAAACTCCACCAAAACACTTACAAAAGGGACTGCTACATGCTTGGAGGGGACTACTCAAGAAATTGGGAAGCCTGTATATCCCTTGTTTTCCTTGGGGACCCAAAAAGACAACCCGTTCGAGCCAACATGCATCCGGGTGATGTATAATCTCAATGCGCCTACTTCCTCTCTAACGGTGGTGGTAAGAGCTTCCTCGCCCAACAATGGTCCAAGTGAAATAGAAGTAGAAGTGCCGTTCCGCTCAACTGCAGAGCCAGCATCGTCCTTCACCACTGACATGACCTTAAACCAGATTCTAAATGAACTGCGTGAGATGAAGCTTTCACAAGAAGCAGCACACCACAAGACGAATGAACAGCTGGGCCAGATCAATGAGAATTTACATCAGCTCTCAACCCGCATGACCCAGGTAGAGCAGAAGGTTTTTTCTTTAGAAGTCAATAGCAATAATCAAGAAACCAATCTGCAAATGGAGTTGGAAGATCTTCAGTTGAATCTGGACGATGTGGAAAACCGGGCTCGATGTACCAACCTAAGATTCGTTGGCATTCCAGAAGATCGCGAAGCAGGACAGTCGCCCATCCAATTAATAACAGAGCTGGTCCGGAAAGTGGTTCTTTCTAAAAAAGCAAAAGAGCACATCGAGTACCAGCAACTCGCCCTTTAAAGGCAAAATACCCAAGGACAATCCTGGTCAACTTTGGAGATGTCAGGATCAAAGAACTAATTCTAAGCCAAGCAATTCAAAAGAAATCCTTTACTGCTCTGGATAACTTTTCATTTTGAGTATATTCGGACATGTCGATCCTGGCAGCAAGAAGACGCAGAGATTTTATTGGGCTGATAGATGATTTTAAATGTAATAATGCTCCAGCAGGTATAACTCAACAATCCAAGCTAAAAGTCTTCTACAAAGGCCGATTGCATATATTCCAGTCAGTAGCGCGGGCCAAACATTTCCTGCTTATAGTTAAAAAGGAGGGGGAGAGTAGGAAATAGCATCTAAATGGAGTAGGATAACAGTAGGAACAAGGATCCGCCTAAGGTTGAATCCGATTTAAATCAGGCAAATTGAGAAGTCACTTACCCCTTAAAATTTCTCTGGCTCATTTTTTCTCTAGCATGTGGGGGGAACTTTATTTTGGAAGGCAGGCTTTTTTGCACTGCTCTCTCCGGAAACAGCCTCAAGTACCATTCCAGGGTACCATCTTAGGGAGAAGGGGGAGGGTAGGATGGTGGGTAAGGGCACGGGGATGAGCCCGCGACGAGTAGGGCTACAATCAAAGGGAGGCGGGAGGATTTGGGGTCACATGGAGGTGGAGGGGTAAAAAAAGAAAATGATAATCACAGACAAAGGAGGGGCAACAAGCAAAGATGTAGATCTAGACATAGTCAAACCATACTTGGCAGTGGAGTAAAATATACTAATTTGGGGAAGAATACCCAGAGCGAGGCCGACCATACAGAGACAGTTAACATAAATGGCTGATAATCTGACACTTCGAGTTGCCTCATGCAATATAAATGGGGCCAACAATCAAATCAAGTTGAAAGCCACACTTCAGTGGCTAATGGCAAACCAGCCGCAAGTTATACTGCTACAGGAGACCCATTTTAAAAACCACCCATCCCTCCCAAATGGCCTAATTTCATCGCTAAGGCCTGCCTAGCTTTGGCTGATGCAGCCGTTCGAAGTGTTGCAATCTTACTTACATGTTACTTTCGGGGGGAAGTTCTCCAGACTTTGAGTGACCTGCTAGCCAGATGGGTGATGGCAAGTCTTAAAATCAGGTAACAGGTGCCCCAGCTGGTTAGCTATTATGGTTCTATAGAGGACGAGACGTCAGCACTGGAAAAAGTGGGCAATATATTAATGCCATTGCAGGGGCTTATAATTATAGGAGGAGACTTCAATTTTATCCAGAACCCAGGGTTAGATTCTTCTCGCAAAAACAAGGCACAAAATAAACCTCAAACTTCTAGATACTTGGGGAGAACGATCCGACATTTTGCGTTAGTCGATCTCTGGAGAGTCCAATATCCAATCAGAAGCAAATTCACTCGCTTTTCCCAAAAATACAATACGATGTGTAGAATTGACTTTTTTCTAGTCTTGCACCAATGGGAAAAGGGTAAGTCCTGGATTATTCCCAACCCCTTTTTGGACCAACTGGTTCCTGTGACCGAAGTCAATATAAAGGGTAGCCCAGGCGAGCGGCTGAGATGGACATTGGATAAAACTCTGTTGACGGATGAGGGCTGGGTCGCAAATTTGAAAGCACTGCTTACTGATTTCTCCCAGCGGTATGTGGGATCAGCCCCTCCCTTCCCAGTCTGGGATTCTTGTAAGGGCTTTATTAGAGGGGAGACAATATCTTGTAAAGCAAACATCATTAAAAAAAAAAGGAAACGGCCAGACAATTGCAACAAGAGTTAGATCAGGCAAGCCAACTTCATTTAAGAGTCTATTCAACGGGAGCTACATTAATAAAAGCTAGACAGAGTATTAGAGCATTCTACGAGTAGCAGGCAAATGCAAATCGGAATACATGTCTACAAAAGTGGTATGAGGAAAGCAAATACACAGGTACATTTTTGGCTTGGTCCGTAAAAAAACAAAAATGCAATGATGCCGCCATTAAATCGATTTTTGATGAAGACAAAGATCAAAGTCTTCTTGTCACATTCAAACAAGCTGTACTCTGCTCCAGGCTCGATATCGCTTGAATTGATCAATGATTACCTCAATACAATGTAGCTGCCCATTTTAACTGGCTCTCAAAAGACCTAGATGTTGGAGCCAATTTCTAAAACAGAAGTTGAAGAGGAGGTCAAAAACACACCTAGCGCAAAAGCTTGCGGTAGTGATGGATTACCCATCGAACTCTATAAATATTTATGCCACAGATAACAAATCTATTGGTATCATTATTCAATGCGATATTGGAAGGGTGTCAGATACCTAAATCTTTCTCCGAAGCTGTTGTCGTCCACTTCCTAAAGAAGGGTAAGCCCTCTGACAACCCCGGGTCATATCACCCAATCAGCTTACTGAACAATGAATACAAAATATTTACCAAGATAATGGTGGCTAGAATTACTTCACCAGCGCAAAAGCTGGTGAATGAAGATCAATGTGGTTTTTTGCCAGGGAGGTTCCTCGCTAGTAATAAAAAAATTTAGTCCAGGCAATCGATTATTTTTCAAACAACGATATTAAAGTGCCAATCATTATGACTGATGCAGAAAAAGCGTTCGATTTAGTCAATTGGGACATTTTGTTTGTGCTCCTAATTGTCAGTCAGTCAGTCATAAAAGCTTTATTCGATTTTTAACAAAAAATCATAAAAGCATACAATTACTAAACCTTTCGATATCAATAGAAGTTTCCAGCAATATTTACACAGTAGGAAAAAGTAGAAGGGAGGTATGACCACACTATTCTCATTTCAATTAAAAAAGTAAAATAGAATACTAAATTCAAATTACATGCTTAATTTTATACGATTTCATTATCTCAATGCTAAAAACAACTAATCAGTAAAAACCTCAAATTTTGTTTGAAAAAGAGGAGACCATACAGGGATGATTCTAAAATAACACGTCCTAATTATTATATAACAATCCCTATACAACTTAATGTAAGAGAGTCGTAGCTTTATCTCCAGTTTCATCTTATAATTTGTCATATCATTATTCTCAAGAAAAAAATTGATATAAACATTTCATTGAAATGACCTTTACAGCATAAAAATAGTTAGGAATAGGAAACTAACAAGGTATCACCCCGTTTCCTACATGTGATCGTACACTTCAGGAATGAGGCGATATTTCTTGTAAAACACTCATTATCTAGATACTGCAAGGCAAGAAAGGCCGGGCGGCATTGCCTCAGACCCCATATTTTCAATGTCGGTTTGATCCACCTCTTCCTCAATTCTAGATAGAATTTGCAGAACAAGACCACATGAATTGTCGTCTGGGACGAAACACCATCACAGGGACAATTCAGTAGGATTTTCGACCAGTCATTTATGGTCGGAAAACTTACCAAACGATGAAATACATTTAGCCTGAAGCGGGTAAGGACAAATCTATCGTACCCTCTTATTATGTCTATTAAATATGGCTGGATAGTAATAGACGAATGCATCAGTTGGTTAGTTTGAACTGTGGGTCTTGCTGCCTTGCTGGCAAATCTATTTGCCTCCATATGAATCATACATTGTTTTTTAAATTCCTTTCTGGAAATAGTGCTCATTAAAAGTGGGTTGTGATAGTATTCTGGCCGACCTAAATCTGTCATAAATTCTTTTATGTATTTTATCCACTTAATCTCTAAAGTGTGTTCCAGGTTGAGACTATCACCTAGCACGTGCCGATTAAATATAGTTTTTGGCGAGGTCCAAATCCGATGCCATAATATTGCTGGTTGGACCTTTATTATGTCTGTGATATGTGGTAGGCCCAACTCAGTATGGCATTTAAAAGTCGATGTACTTCTGGGAATGGCCAATAGATACCTTAGGAATGCATTCTCAACCCTCTGTATTTCACTTACATCACAGTAGCCCCATAACCCTGCCCCATAAATAGCTGTGCTTATGCACTTAGCTTGGTATATTTTGATAAGTTCTACTGGAGGCCTCATTCCTAATTTTTGTGAGAAGTTTACTAATGCTGTCGTTGTTCTCATAAAAAGAAGTTTCCTGGCTTTAATGGCTTGTCGCCACGATCCCTTGACATCAATTAAAATTCCTAAATATGGGTAGGTTATGGTAGTTTCTAGCTTTTTACCCTCTAAAAAAATGTCCCTCTGCTTCTTGCCTCCCCTCCCGCAATTCATTATATATGTTTTAGTAACATTTATTTTTAAATCTAAATTTTTCATAAAATCGTTATAACTTTCAAGTGCCCGTTGTAACGCCAGTGGAGTTCTTGCCATAATGACAGCATCGTCCGCGTAGAGTAGGGCAGGTATTGAACGGTTTTGAGTCTGAGGTAAGTCCCGGCACCTCTCCAACATAGCCCTCTCTAAGCCATTAGTATATAGAGTAAACAGGAAAGGTGCCAGGACACACCCCAGTCTGACGCCCCTCTCCACTTGGAACGACGCTGTACACTCTCCATTAAATCCATATCGAACCCGAGCTCTTGCTTTTGTGTAGAGTTCTCTCAGGAAATGAATTAAAGGAGCCTCCACCCCCATTGCCGCTAGAATACTCCATAATTTCTCGTGAGATACACAATCAAATGCGGCAGAGAGGTCGACAAAGGCCAGGTACATTTTCCCCTTCCTTGCTTTTATATATTTCCCCATTAGGATGGTTAAATTGAGGCCCTGATCTATTGTACTCAGCCCATCCCTAAAACCAAATTGAAGGTCTGATAGTATGTTCTTAGCCTCGGCCCATTGTTGGAGGCGGTTGAGAACTATCCGGCCTGCCACCTTACCCAGTGAATCCAACAGAGAAATAGGGCGGTAGCAAGCCGGGTTCTGTCTGTCTCCTTTTTTGAAAATTGGTACCATTATGGAATCAGACCATGTTTCTATTAGTCCTCTCATGCAGCAAGCGGCTAATACTCGCGTTAATAGTGGAGCCCAGAGCTCTATGTCATGTTTGTAGATGTCTACCGGCACTCCATCTGTGCCCGGAGCCTTTCTGCCCTTGCTGGCTTTTAGTGCAGACTGTACCTCTTCAAGGGTGAAGAGTAAGTCTATTGGATGAGCTAACAATTCGGAGGTAAGGGGTGCTGGTCTATCTGGAACACCATCCCCATCCCTTACATATCCGAAAATGCTAGAAAAATGCTCCACCCAGTGTCTTTCGTCGATGGCAATTTCTATGGTGGGGATTTCTTCTGGTCTCAGAAACGGGGATTTGACCACGCGCCAGAAGGCACTACTGTCCTTATTGATACTCGCTATATGTAAGTCGGCCCAGGTTTTCTCTTTAATTTCTCCTTTACATATTTTCACAGCCTGAGTATATGCCTTCCTACACTGCTTTATCTCATTTATGTTCCTTTCTTTTTTGTGTAGTGCTTTTTTAAGTTCAGTATGAGGTTTTGTACACTTACTATTGAACCACCCCTTATTCTTCCCATTCCCCTTTTTTATCTCGACTTTCAATGTATTCCTGATTGTTTCTGTTATTTGTACAAAGAATCTCAGTACTTCCTCATGAGGTGTATTTTCGTTCAGGCATTTCATTATTGCGTCAAGGCTTTTCCCAACCACTGTCTTCGTGATCTTATGGGGGTCCACCTTATCCCACTTTAGGGAATAGCCATTGATTTTATCAATTTCCAAGTTTTGCACCACTCGTGACCTTTCATTGTGAAAGCTATAAACTTTGAAGAGGAAGGATATTGTCACACTCAAAGGAAAATGGTCGCTGATTGCGATCTTATGCACTTTGTAACTTGTTAAGCAATGGGAAAACCTATTCGGAAGTAGAATGAAATCAATAATGGAACTCAATCCTCTACCGTTGAAAGTGGGATGGGTGGTGTACTTAATACATTTGCGAAACCTAGATCTAACATGAATAGAATCTCATTTAGAGCATCACCATAAACACTGTGTGGGAAGTGGGGTAAATTACAATTATCTTCATCTAACAATCCACACGTGACGTCTTTGTTAAATGGACACAGGGCAGTGTTAAAATCCCCCCCACACACAAATAGAACATTCTCTATACTTATGTTCTGGATTTTCTGTAAAGAGTATCTTAGCTGGTTTAAAATGTCCACCAAGTGCTCCTTCGCAGCATTATTGTAAAAATTAATAAGGACAACAGAATTTTGCTTATCCAGATTCATATTAACAATTTGATAATTCGGTTCTGAGATAGTAAATGATGTTTCCTTTATCGTCAGCAAATTTGAAACGTATATACTTAAACCTCCCTTGGGCCTCCCATGAATAGATGGTATGGCCGGAGTATGATAGGTCCTATAACCTTCAATATGTGTTTCCATTATAGAACACGTCTCTTGCAAACACAAAATATCAAATTTCCTCACAAATTCTTGGCAGAGATGATTGGTTAATTTGGAGTGTAGACCCGCTATATTCCAAAATAAAATCTTAATACTACTCTCCTTATCTCTTAATGCCTTTTGTGTGGCACAGGCTAAGTTAGTAGATGCAATCGTATCTATGCCCCTGGCCTTGTCTAATCCTTGTCCTGATCCTTGTCTACTATTGGGGGAAACACCAGTGCCTAGCGAATTATCTAGTTTAACTGTGCTCTTTTTGTATAAGGTGTCATCATCTCTTACAGGAGCTTTGTTAGGACTTAAATCGCTAATTTCTTGTTCCTTGCGAGGGTGGACCTGGGGGTTCATAGGGGCGGCTATTGATGGCTGACACAGTCAATCTATCTCCTCTAAGGAGGAAAGTAATGCAAAACGATTTCCCACCGGTACATTGTATATGGACTGATTCCTAACCTCAATGACTCTACTACTGCGGCTTCTCCCTAACACAAAAGACGGTTGATAGAAGAAGCCAAGCAGTAGTATGTTAATGCCCCCCTCAATCATAATGTTGTTCCCTGCCTTCCGGAAGATCTTTTCCACACACTGAGGTGTGCGGAACGTTAGCACCACACAGTCACCTGGTAAACTTTTCCTATCTCTGCCAACCCACTTGACCCTACGGACCATCTTGAACTCCATAAAGAGTTGTTCCGTGGACCCAACCTTTACACTTAGCCAGTGAAGTGCCTTATTTCTTAAAGTTTCCCAGGATTCACTGTCTTGGGTCCCTAGCCTCGGTACATTTGCGAGTACTACCGTATACGGTGTACAAGCTGGTGGCAGATCTAGATTGGATGTTTCAGAAGATATTATCCTAGCTGGTGAGAGCGTTTTGGATTAATTACGCAGAATCGGGTTAAGGCATTGATCTTGGGTGGGTGCACCCTTATTGTCCCTATTTATCATAAGAGTTGGATTGTGGCTGGTTGGATTAGATATGGAGGTAGTGGCAGAAAGGGATAGGTTGGATTTGGGCACATTAATCCATGTGCTTTTCCTATTCTGATTAATCCAAGGTTGATTACTCCGTAGGTCCGAACTCCTATATATTTCGGGATTTCTGTTCTCTTCCTGCCTTTGATCAATAGTTGTATGCTTGACAGCTTCCTCCCCGGCTGAAGTATTTGTCAAACATACCTCCAGATGATCTAGTCTTTCCTCTATTTTTGCTAATGAGACTCTCAAGAAGAGGTCTAAGTTTTGAACTACTATAATTAAGTTCCTCAGGTCAATGCTCTGGGTATCTGTTTTAACCTTGTTGCCTTTCTCTATTTTATTTTTCAAGGGACATTTTTTTACTCCAGTGACTTTTTTACCAGACTTGCAGACTTAGCTTTATTCAACACAACGGTCTTGGTGGTTATTATGGTGTCACTTCCCTCTTCTATTACTTCTGATCGCTTTAGTGTTGGATTTTCTTTTCTCTTCTGTGGGGGTTGGGTGAACGAGCCATAGTCGCTAAGTATTACTTCATCAGTTATATTTTGAATACAACCATTCTGGGGTATAATATCATGTAAGCCCCCCCCTAGAGAACTTTCCGGCCCTTTATTTGTATTATGTGGTCTTTCGCTTGTGGCTAACGTACCTGAAGCTAGCGACTGCTCTACCGTCGATATCTGTTTCTCTATTGCCCCCATCGCCCCTGTCAGGTAATTCAATAAAGTTTGCTTTGTGTCACCTTTGATCTTTTTTCCATTCTGGCGCTCAACTGTTGCAGCCTTTCTTTTCCCCATTCTATTTATTTACTTAACCCCCTATCTGCTGGCGCCAAACAAGTATATGTATCCAAACAGCTGTTTTACATGTACAAGAAAGGCAAAATTAAATCCCCTCCTTGCTTGTCAGGGCTAAAGTAGCAACGAATTTTTAAAAGCGATACCTGCTCACCCTCAAATTAAAAACTCCTACCATATGTCCAATTGTATAAGCATATGTCCTGTCCGGTCCAGTTCATGGAGCCAAGAGAGTGAGCCCAGCCCGGCCTCCTACGGCCTCTGACGGGCTCAGACGGGCCCGCCCTTGGCCCAGGCTTAGCCCGGGCACGCCCGCGCACGTCCCACGCTGCGGGAGCCCGCGAGAGGATTTGTTGGCGCCTCCGGGCGCTTGTGGTGACGTCTTGCGACGACGGCCGCTCGGGAGTCTGGGACTGGAGGTCCCTGTGTGCAGATGACAATCTCGGGCAGCACTGGCAGGCACTGACGGTGAACGGGCTTCCCGCGCTGCGGGAGCCCGCGAGAGGATTTGTTGGCGCCTCCGGGTGCTTGTGGTGACGTCTTGCGGCGACGGCCGCTCGGGAGTCTGGGACTGGAGGTCCCTGTGTGCAGATGACAATCTTGGGCAGCACTGGCAGGCACTGACGGCGAACGGGCTTCTGATTAAATTTAAGTTTCCCCTAGAATTTGTTAATATGTTAAGGAATCTATATGAGAAAGCTGAGGCAAAAATAATAATCAATGCAAATACAGCTGGTACAATTAAGATTCAAAGAGGCACTCGTCAAGGGTGTCCAATGTCCCCTGCTTTATTCGCTTTATTCATTGAACTACTAGCCTCAGAGATACGCCAGAATACCTCAAATAAATTGCCGGTAGCTGGGGCTCCAAAACTCAAGCATTTCGCGGATGACCTTATTCTTTATTTGGTGGCAGATCCTTTAAATATCAAGCGAACCTTCAACACATTTGAAAGCTTCTCTGATCTAGGGGGTATAATATCAACGACAAAAAATCTGAAATTTTATTATTCAGTTGTCCAGATCAGGTTTTACCCAGTCATCTTTGAATGCAAGTCTCCAAAACTAAAGCAATTAGCTATTTGGGCATTTGGGTCTCCCACGAAATTCTACAGCTGTTTCCACTTAACTGGCAAGCTTTACCACTCTCTATAATTGGGAGAACTGCCCTGATAAAAATGATGGAACTCCAGCTATTTATTTTTATTTTTTCAAATGTTTTCATCAAGGTTCCCTCCAAGCTATTTTTTGAAAATAGACCAAATGTTTCATACATTTCTTTGGTGAGGTAAGAAACCCCGCACTAAATTAGAAACCCTACAGCTTAGATTGGATAAAGGGGGGCTCGGGCTACCCCATATTAAAAAATATTTACAGGACGCATTTATGGATTGGTGTGGATGCGTAGTGGCATCTCACAACTTCAGATTTAATTTTTATCTGCAGCAAATGCTATTTGAGAGTAACATACAGTTAGTACCCTTTATCAAGATCCCCAGACTACCCAAAGGCAATAGATACAAGAGTTCGCACATAATTCTAGTTAGATTTACTCAAATGAAGAAAGAGTTTTAATTTTCCATAATTCACCCGGATCTTAGGTTAAGGAACTGCAAGGATCTGGGATTACATGAGAACCTGCAGACTATTAAGAACTGGGAAAGTCCAGTAGTCCATCAAATAAAAGACCTAGTGATCAAGGGGACATTGAAGACCTGGGAGCAAGTCCAAAGGGGCAGAACAGAACAATTTATGGCTCTATCATTCTCTTATATGCAGATATGTAGTCTGGTAAGAAAACTACAACTTCCAGAGGGTCCACTCACCAAGGCAATTAAGCTATGTTTCATATGTAAGGGAAATGGTGGGGATAAGGAACTGGTATTGCATTCTCCAGGGGCAATTCTATGATCGGACAGTCCCTACTACTCTGCAAAATGTTGAGGAGTCTAGGGGATGTTGCATAGATGCATCATTATGGAAAACGTATAATGAATGGTCCAATAAGGCCATACATGGGGCCAACTTCAAAAGCATGGCTCTTTATTGTAAATGGCAACTATACTATACCCCGTTTAAGCTCCATAAAATGTTCCCAGAGGTCTCATCACAATGTTTTAGATGTAATTACTCGATAGGAGATTGGACTCATGTCTGCTTTACTTGCCCCAAGTTGAGACTACTGGAGCTAGATTTGGCAATGGGTCAGTAAGAAACTTTCTGTAAGACTAGTACCCGATCCCCTGTTGCCCTATTTGGGATTCCAAATTCAAATGTAACAATTCATGAAAAACAGTTTATATTTATTGCTTCTCTTGTAGTAAATCCCTGATTTTACAAAATTGGAAAATGCCGGAATCACCCAGACTTGGACATTGGTTAGTAAAGATGAGTCAAGTCAAAAACAAAGAAAAACTCTATTCTTTAAGGGTGGGCGCAGTTCACAAGTTTAGTCAAATCTGGCAAGAAGATTAAATTGTCATAGAATAGTAGTGATAAAGGCGAATATCCAGACTATATATCAGGAGGGTAGTGGTGAGTGAGAGGCAACTATAGAAAGACTCTACTGGGGTGCCAATAAGCCTACTGGGAAAACTAGAATTAAGTTTCTAAGATAAGGAAAATCGATTGTTCCATTTTTTTAACCTTGTAGCAATCAAATGTTTGGGTGTCATAAGGCTTTTTAGTGTAACAATCAACTATTTTTGTACAAATGCCTTTTATTGCTCTTCATCTTTTTTCCTCGTTCTTTGTAATATTAGTCTGTGATTATATTTATAAATAAAAGGGAAAAAAAACAGTCTACAGCGGGCAGAGGTGCCCACCCACTGAGCTGCTTTACAGTCTTGCCCTTGAGGTGCAAAAAACCTTTCTAAGTCTGTAAACACACTTTGAGTCATTAAGTGGGCCCTCTTGCCCTCTTGGGTCAGGGGAGGCATGCCCTAACGCAGCGCCCCCTGCTGCCCGCCTCATTAACAGCACATTCCTATGAAGATGGCTAAGGGAAGCTCTGCTCCTATTTCAAAGGTGGGGGCCATGAAAGACGCACACCCTACACCCCTCCCACCAAGGCCTCTGGGCTGGGGGGAGTGGATTGGGCCAGATTTTGCGCTATAGCTGCTCCTTAAATGGGGGGGTGAGGATAATTGGTCTCTTTGGGGTGCAAATGTACTGCTGGCACAGCCGTGGGGGGTGTTCTGCCCGCTTCCTGCCCCGAGGACATAAAAAAGCAGAATATACTGGAGGGGGGCTAGAGTAAGCAGCCTGTTACCTCACAGGGCCTGGACATATCACGCAATGCACGTGTGACCTTGGGCTTCTAAAAGCACACGGGGCGGCAAATATTCAGGATTATTCGGAGACCCGACTCTGGGAAGATTTTTTCTGCAAACTGCATCAGGAAGGAATTCTTTAGCTTTTTTTTGTTTTCTAGATCATCTGTTGAAGGAATTATGTGAAAAAGCTACAAATAATAAAAATGTTTTCTGTGCAACTAATCCTGCCATTTGGTGATTTTTAATTAAGCTTTAGCATTTTGTATTTTGGTTTTGTTTTGTGCAATAAAAATACAGAATACCAAGTAGTGTGTCGAAATTTGGCACAACTGTAAATTGTACACATCAAATTCTGGAATACTGTGTTTTTCTCATGTATGAGACATTACTTCTAAAATATATACATCCCAGTGCAATCTAAAAAAAAAAAGTCCATTCCCAAGGACTATCCCCTTTGCCATATGTGATGAAAATGTGTTTATTTCCCAATAATTCATAAATTATTTTAACACATATCTTGGATGTGTTGATAATCTTTCTTACATATGTGGGTTTGCATTTAGTTCTGAGTTTTTCAGTAATGACAAATGTCAAACTATGCAGAGTCTGTAGCACAAAACCTTTTTCCTTTTAACTTGCACAAGTAATTTATATGGCTATGTACACATGGAAGCACACACAGTTGATCAGTAAGCGATACTGTGCAAAGGTGCACAAAGTTATGTTCTTTACAACGTAAGGTTTCTAAACAGTTGACCTAAAAGTTCTATATTTTTGTGAGGATAAATCAGTGTAGTGATATACAGTATGTTTCGGGGTTTAGTGGATGATGCCCTCACCCATGTGGGTGTCATAGAGGTCTCCTGCTCTGCAATATAGGGAGCATTAGAGGTTGCAGGTGTGCCTGTGGAGTGTGATATGGTGGGCTCATAGGTGGTATGAACCGTAGAGGTTGGGTTATGCCTTAGTTGACTCCTCCATATGCCTTGACCCTGCAGATTAACAGATGTGCTTGTGTGCTATTGCCTTTCTCATCTGCATAGCCGAGGCATGTTACCTTGTATTCGTATCCCTCTGCAAATAAATATGCTCCCAATGCACCTTTGCCATGTCTTGACCACATTTTTCATTTTTTCCCAAGACACAGGTCTGCCTCTCAATCTGGAGAGTCTTCCCTGGTGGATGTCATTGCTGCACAAGTTCACCGTCATGTCACATATATTCCCTTGCAAAGTTCTTTGTAGTTGGAAGAACTGATCCTCCTAGGGGATGGTTTTTTTTTCCCAACACCCACCCCTCGCATGGCCATCTGGTAAGGCCAGCAAGTTGACCTTCACAGAAAGTGTTGATATATAGGAGATTGTGGGGCAAGACTGGTAAATGGAGGAGAGTTCTTCTCACCAAGGTTGTCCTCTCCCTCAGAAGATTGAGAGAAGACCAGAACAATTGCACCTCCATGAAAGGAGTGTGCAGGAGAGTCAACTGTGG
Organism: Calotriton arnoldi; assembly: GCA_963921515.1. Lineage (NCBI taxonomy): Eukaryota > Metazoa > Chordata > Amphibia > Caudata > Salamandridae > Calotriton > Calotriton arnoldi. The sequence goes on from CAWUFW010007476.1 coordinate 366,868, forward strand.
AACCTGTTGGTTGATAGCAGTGGGGAAAAGAGTCCTGAAACCTACACAAGCATCCATGTCTGTTTAGCTGTTAGGCAGTGTTAAAAGGGTTGTCATGGATGGATTCTACAAGCTCCTCATTCATTTCAGTAGTGGGGGCTGCACAAATGGCAGCTTGTAGGAGAAAAGTGTTCATTCCTGGAACTGGCTACCATCTATTGCTCCTGAATGATATGGCATCTTCATCATACTCTGGGTCACCAGGCGCTGCAAGAGTAAAGTGAAGTAAGTTGAAAGTCAGACATTAAAGTTTGTGTAATGCCACAATCAAACCTGTTTCACATTATCTGTCAATAACACTTACCCATTTGGAGGTAATAATTGATTCATACATGGCTATCTGAATGACGTATGATGACATCTCACTTGCTACTGTCAAGGATGTTCCCTTTGTGAATGCATTCCTTGATGTCAGCTGCTGAATCAGTGTTTAGGAACATGAATTGCAAGCAGAGGGAAAGTCCATGAAAACAGCAAATGCCAGAAAACATGCAGAAGTAGCTCTTCAAAGAATAGAGTCTGACTTCTTAAATCCAGTGTTAACCTGACATAGGTAGTTAAAGAAATATTGCTAACAATGAAAAAGTGATATTTCAGTCTTAGGGACTGGTTTAGAGTTTGATGGACAAGTTACTCTGCCACAAGCCTCTCGCTTTACCTGCTGATCCCACCTACATCATCCTTCCTTCTCTCACTACTCCCTTCTTTGTCCTTCTTCCTACCAGTGCCCAATCTCCTCAAGTTTGACCCAAGATACAAAGGCTCATCCCCACCACTTCTTCTCCGTCTGCTTTAATCCTTACATCCATATCCTCTCTTTTGCTACCCTTTCAAATTCACTTCTTCCTTCCACTGACACTCAAACTATTCAACAGCTCTTAACAATTCTTGTATTTTGTCTCTAACCATCTATCCATGCCACCAACACTCTCCCTTTAAACCTCTGTCAAGTCCCTGCTCCACCTCCTAAAATCTGAATATGGGCCTGTGACTTCTCTCGTTTTGTCTCCTTTCTGCTCATTTTTTAGCTTTACCGGCCAGACCTCACCCACATCAGCCTCAACTTTGCATCATTGCAACTGCTTCAGCATAAAAACAAGACCAATGTATATAAACACTTGAGCGGATCTATGCTCTGACACAATAGCAGAACTTGTTTTCATCACCTTAACTTGGCTCGGAGACCATGAGCACTTATCCTCCACAAGGCCATCCCACTTGGCTATGGAAACTTCATTCGAAACTGTCCTAAGAAAACTGATGGAATTTAAGCAGTCATCTTTAGGAACTCCTTGCTACTCACAAGCTTTCAAGATTTTACTCCTAGAAGAATGCAAATCTGTAATCATCCACTGCACATTTACTCCTACCTTCTCCTGTTCAATTTTCCTGATACACCAGCCTTTGCCGAGCAATTCAGTGTTCACAGTCTAGATTGTTGATGGCATCACTGACACCAGCATATTCCACAACAACCTTTGCACCTTAGAAGACTTGAACATCTGGTTCAACTAACCAAACCTTGCCAAAACTAGATCCCTCTTGATAAATGTATAGGAACATGACTTCTAGCAATTTATAATAACTGGACACACTCTGGATTCAATCTTCTCCCTGCCAGGACTCATCACTTTAGCTATCTCATTATCATCAGCTTGAATCTGACCTTCAGTCCAGCTATAATGATGACAAACTATAAAGCAAGCTATGCCTCATTGCTTTCTATTCTCATATCGTCAACTTACTACACGTGATTCAGATCACAGAAATGTAAACTATACTACCTCTCAAAAATGATTATTGGCAAAACGCTGACAGGCACACCCATTGTTCAAAGCAAATGCAGGGGCACTGAAGACAGATAACGGAGCCCTAACACTGCAGGATAAAAAAGAAAGACACAGTGGCAAGCATGTTTCCAGTGACAAGCAAGGGTATTCAAAGGAGCCATCAAAAAAGCATAAAGGTTCTCATAGCCCAGTTAGATCTCTGAAGCAATATGACCATTTGATAAGTTCTATAAGATTCTTTCAGAATTCCATTATCTAGAATATACTAGGTCCAGGATCCCTCACTTTCAAACTCTGGAAGACATCTGTAAGACTGCAGATCACTTTGTATTGAAAACCAGGACCAAGGTACACTTCCACAGCTTCCTGCTTCACACTACACAAGATGTCCACTTTGGCCGGCAATCAGTCCTGGCATCCTTCAAATAACTCTGTCCGATTCTGTTCAATCAACTGCTCAAGAATAGGGAGCCCATCTTCTTCTCTGAGGACACTTTCCCATCTCAAATCTTCAAGGATATCTGTCTCTTCATCACCAATACTGTCCTGGCCAGACTGATTGCAATGACTTCCTGGTCTTGGACTGCTTTTCCAAGGACTTGCTATATGTAGGGAATAATGAAGAAATAAATCCTCAGTCCAACAGACCCAGCTAGCTAATAACCAATTTTAATTGCTTGTTCCTCATGAAACTCTTTGAAAGAATGGTATTTATCTAGATTTCTAAGCTAATGGACAACAATAACATTCCCTCATGTCATGAAAACAGGCTGATTATCTAACAGGAAGAGGAATGGAATCCATATTGATTTCCACCTGGAACAACCTGAAGACCTACGTTAACAGAATTTGATTCACTGCACTGTTATCATAGACCACCCATGCAACTACATAGGTTGAAAGATACTGGCATTCAATGCAGAATCCGGGTCTGAATTTCAGATCACGCATTGTCTTGTTCCAACCATATTTCTCTGTTGCTTTCAATAAAAAGCTCAAATCACATCTGTGTTACTCTCGAAGCTAGCCTCAGCCACCCATGTGGCCTCATCAAATCATTCAATATAACTTATTATAGAAATGTAGACTCCACCCAGTTCATCCTCAAGATATAAAATGTGTGTCCTAGACCAGTGCCTCCAAGCCATAGACTAATATGTGCTACTAAACTATCTCAAACTCAAGTCTTAAAGAAACAACATTATCAACTGCTGATAATGAGTGAAGTATCACCCTACCATTATCTGGTCTCAGAAATTTTCAAGTGGATGGCTACAAGGCTTTCCACAGCCTCATATCTTTCTCCCTCTAATCGAAACTTCAGGGATACACTCAAAAGAGATCACTCCGATAAAATTTGGTCTTCTTCCTGAATGTTCCACCTTTCAAGAAAGTCCACATTGGTGGTACTTCTTTCTTTATTGAGATAGTTACCCTTTGCAACTCACTGCCAGCTATGGTAAGGAACATTTAGGCTCACTTAGAATTGGGGAAAGGGGTAATTATGTCACTGTTCCCAAAAAAATAGCTCCTGTACTCTAAGCTCAACAAACCAATACTCCACTGCACATAAGTGCAGCAACATGCTCACTAAACTTGTTTAAGTCACCACCCATTAATGCCCAAAGCATAACATCATTCTCTTTTTTGCAGGCAGGTTGCTGTGCATAACCACACTCTAAAGGCAACAGGAACAAGTTCTAGTTGCACACAAAAATGATAATTATACAAAAAAAGGTAACTATATCTTTTACTCCCCATTACTTTACTCCATGCAATATCTTTCCAAATGCAAATACAAAAATTGCAATACTGTTAACATTATACATTCATCCTGGAGAGACCCAAACTCAAACCCCCCAACAAGACAATTAGACTGTCAATCACACTGCATACATACCATTCAAATCGCATATATCAGTCATCCATAAACATACAACAAAAATTCCGTAAAATCAAAAAGGGTTTATATGTATGAGGCAACAAGGACCAAAATCAAGATACCTTCTTGTACACAATGGACAATTCTCAAATTCATGTTACACTGAAACCATAAATTTCAAATTACATGACGGATAGCTGGATTCCTAAATGATTGTATTTAATTATTGTAATCACATGTTCTGGTCCTTGTGTTCCAATCCAAGGTGGGCGCCTTGTATTGGAACACAAGGACCAGACCATTTGCAGTGTGATTGTGCTGGCATTTGAAAATATATTGTGTATACTTTAACGTTTGTGAATATGCCATAAGAAATATTGAATATTTCAAATAAATATGATGTTTATATTTTTGTGTAAAAAATTGCTTTCTGATATGTTTTTTGTTTGTACTGAATTACTTGGCTCGACTGCGACTTATTGCGCTTTAAAATTATTGATGAGATATTTTGCTTTCATTAATTTACTAGGCAGGTTGTTTTTTGTTTGAATTATTGTCCAGTATGGTGTCACAAAGATAGAAGGTGTGGAAAACAGGTAAACAAAAGAAACATTCTCGACATGTTTGTGAGGAGTCAGTAGGGAAAGAACACAGTAGGGGTGAGAAGCATTGCATAAGTCTTAACACTGCATTCAGAGGGAATGCTTTGAATTGAGGTCTAGATCACAGGTGGTTACACTGTTTTGGGAGAGGATTGCCAGAGCCTAGCAATGCTGGTGGAGATGTGCAATATGATGTATCTGAAGCATGGTGATTCACAAGGGATCTAAGTGAGAGTAAAAATGTCTGTAGGTTGTTGGGTACATGCCATGGACATAAATCATGACAGAACAATTCACAGCTGTAAGTTAATTTATCTGTCCTAGCCCTTTCTATATTTCCCCCCTTGAACTGTTTGCTCAAGCATCTTGCGAACACCATGTGGACATGCTGCAGTCTGGTCTGAGGTCCATGCCACACCCTGCCAGCTCCCACACCGTTTATTCCTGGAGTTGTGAGCAAGCATCTACTGCTACTGCACCTCCCTCTGGAGTCCTTCTGATCCCCATGCAATTTGCTGTGTATGTGGTAGATAAGGTTGCGGGCCTATGGTATTCACTACTCATTTGGTCATCAACCCACCCATAATGCGGATTACAGCCTCAATCTCACCTTCTCCCAATTCCCTAAGCATAGTACAAACAACTCCATGTTACTCTACTGTTGTGATCATACTTTCAGTACAAAGGTCACCTCCAGAGTTTGCAAGGGAATTACTGTCTAGTCTTGAATCTAGCAACACATCTAAAGCTCTTCTTAAAGAGCTACCAGCCGTAAAACTCTTTGAAAGTGTTTTTTCTAACTATATTTAGATTATGAAACTTTAGGAGGGCAACAGCACTGGTTGCAAGCAAACTCAGGGTGTCACACCCACCGCTGTGGTTAGCAACAGATCCACTACCCAATAAAATTGTTTCAACTTCTCACATCAGAGAAGGCACCACGACCAAAAAGACTTCGGAGTCTACCATGAAGAGTAGCCTATCCCCAAATCTGTCCCACGCTATTTCCATCCAACAACTTGTGGTGACCTAATGACTTTCTTTCATGACAAGAGGAATATAATTCAGGCTAAGATAATGACCTCTCACTCCTCACAGCTGGGGACCTACGTGAAAAAGAAATCATTACTGCTTCAAAGCTGCTCCGTGTTTCTCTGTGCGGGTGGCAACCCTCCTGCACTTTGAACAAGGGAGAGAGAGTAGGCAGGCGCAGTGAGTGACTGCACCTGCCTGGAGGGGGATGTCTGTCGGGTCCATTGGACCCCCTTCCAGAGGGCTGCCCCCAGGGGGCTCGCTGGTAGTGTGCAACCTTTTTGGGGTCCACTGTCAGCGCTTCTCCTAAGAGCACGTTTGCATCTGCCCTGTGTCCATAATATGGGGCAGGCGAAGAGTCAAAATGATTGCTTCATTTGCATGGGATCACACCCCCATACAAATGAGGGAACACCTTCTGAAGTTAAAGTTGATGCTACATGTGCACCACCACTATCAGTTTTACAGAAAGGGCCACAAAAGCGTCTGCTGCCCCTTCTATAATAACACAGGGCCCTGGGGATGCTAAAAGTGGGCACACACACCCGTTGCACCCACGGGACACTATCTGTAATGCCGCCCCAGAAGTACTAGGAATCTACTTAATTACTATTCAAATGCACTAAGAACCTACCTCATTACTATCCATGAGATAGTCACAAATTGCGACTCACTCCACTTCGATGCCATCGCAGGTATGGTTGTCTGTTGGGGTCAGCCTGTGATCACAATTAAAGTATTTTTCTAACTGCAGCCCATATTTCTTGAAGAAAACGGAACTTCATTAAAGAAACAATATACATTTTTTTTTTTAAACACCCAAACAACCTTTTTTTTACATTCACAAAGTGGAAAGGGTCCTTAACAATGGATTGCTACCGAAATTGCAGTTGCAAACCATTGAGACATAGCATTTCAAATCCCAATTTGGAAAGAACGCTCTAAACATGTCCCTTTAAAATTGCAATTAGGAATGCATTTCTAAACCCATTTTGTGATTCTGAAACCACTTACTGAATTATAAAATGGGTATAATAAATATTAAAAAGCTATTTAGCTATCAAAAATCATAGGATTTAGTGAATCTCTGGCATTGCAACCACTAAATGGGTCCGTACATCTGGCCGCTGCTGAAAAAAACTGATGCTGACCTTTCAGACTGCTAGCTGATCTTAGGCATCTCGCGCATAGCAACTACACTGAGAGTGTTTCTCAAGTGACAACTTTTCACAGAACAGGACAACCTCCTTGACTTTCATTGAGACCCCATCCTTAGTGGGCAACCAAGTCCACACCCATGAACCTGGGACGATTGTTCACTTCCAAGGCTCGGGCCAAGCATGCTCTGATCCTCCTCAGGCCTCCAGAAGCTTCTGACACTATTGGTGGTGAAACACCATGCAACTATCACTTAGCATCATGCAGAATTGAGGGAATTGTCCTTGTTTGTCTTCTTTGTATGCACCGAGATGTACCATGCCAACTTGTTTTTTTTCACTCGTCAACCACACTTTAAGCAACTGCAGAGTTTCTCAAAGGTTCACATTGTCACTGGCTCTCTTCAACAACTACATGATACCTCTTGCAAAGAACCTCAGCGCCAACAACCTAACCTGGGCTTCTGTGTGCATGCCAGTGATATCCAGATTCAAAACATATTACCTAAAAAAACAGGAAAATGATCAGCTGCCAATTGAATTAAGTGCAGTTATAAACTCCTTAAAACTAGCTCTGTCTCAACATGAAGGTTCTGTTTCTGAACACTGGAGACCTCATCACACTCGTCTTTACTATCCCTGTTCCATATACCTTCCTCTGACTTCATCCCAAAAGGTACTCAATTTGGAAGTCACTTTCAGGATTAATCTCTGCCTCATTTCACCTCAACAATGTCACAAAAACATTGTTCTGCCATCGTTTTTCATAAGTGGCATCTGTTTTACAACTGCCGCAATGCATAGACCTAATCCTTCATACAATCTTAAATTGCATTTACTACTGAAATGGCATCCACAGAAACCGCCTTGCCAAAATGCTAGTGAAACTCCACCCTGAAAACAAAATCACTCAGCTTGCCTTATCATTGACCCGAAATGCAAGTTTTAGATCTCTGCAGACCCTATGTTGCTTTACTGAATCCTGGCCACGCAAAAAGTTAGTTTTCAAATCCTCTGCTTAGTATGCAAGATCTTACATAGCGGGGTGTCCCACTGCTGTTTCAATTTGATGGTACCTTGCCAGCTGACCAGCCACCTAAAGATGGCCACCCTAAACAGAAATCCATCCACTCAGTACAATCCAATTGTTTCGGGCAGAATTCGGCTTATGTAAAGCTAAACCCAGTATAGCGTTGTACGATTATATGTTTGCTATGAATACTTGATGAATTTCTGCAATAGCCTGCAAAATCCTATCAGACATCTGCACTACCCAAAAACGAGTTGCCTTGGCAACTATAATAACTTAATAAGGTGGTAGACACTTAGGGCCCGATTCACAAAGGTAAACTGAGACGAAAGTCTAACTTTACTACTTTCAGTATTCACAAAGGGCATTTACGTGTAGTAAAGTTAGACTTTTGTCACAGGTAAACTTAAGTTTTGGTCTTAAGTTTAACCAAGACCAAAACTGAGACAAAAGTCTAACTTTGCTACTCATAAACGCCTTTTGTGAATACCGAAAATCGTAAAGTTAGACTTTCATCTCAGTTTGCCTTTGTGAAACAGGCCCATAATTTGGCCAATGTGAAAGGAGAGCTGGGTCATTTCATACTTTTTTGTAATTGGATATTCTGTAGTTTGGGTCAACCTTTGACAAATAATCCTCATTGTCTATCAGATAATGGTTGTCAAAGTTCACAGTATGATCAAACTTCCACTTGTGCAAGTCCAACTGATAATATATTCCCATAAACAACAACAAATATGTGGAACTGTCAACGTGACAGGCCATGGCTGTATTTTAGGGTTATAGCCAGTGTGTAGCTTACTGTGAGTGCTGTTCTAAGGAAGACAATGTTGCGTTTTGGTCTGGCCTAGAAACAGCTTTAGGCATCTCTCCAGTTTCATGTAGTAAAAAATCATTAATAAAAATACATACACCTATATAGAGGGGGTTTGGGTGAGCCCCCCCTCATTCATTTGTCATTCACATTTTGAGTCCACTCACCGTATTGTACACAATGGAGCAATGGTCCAGGCTACTTTAGCCTGTGGTTCTCTTGCACTGTGAGCTGTCATAGTTTACTTGATCACATGTGCATACCCACCTAAAAAGAGAACACTTCAGCGCCAGCAGTTTCCTTGGTCACATGTGCATATCCACCTAAAAGAGAGCTCTTCAGTGCCAGGACTAGTGGGCCTATACTTTATTTTGCCAATGCTTTTTCTTTCCTTTGTATTCTTTTTCTTTCTTTACTAATGCTTATGTGCTTAGAGCTCAGAGTACAAGTTTGCGCCAATAACAATGATGATCTTACCTAAAAAGGGTTTCCATACCTGTTCTAAGGACACCAGACACAAGGAGGCACCCTTAGTGTTCTATTAACATTACATGCAGTCATTTAATTAAAAACTATATATCTTGCAACCACACGGCTGCTACATGTGGTAGCATATTTTCTTTATCTTTCTTCTTTTTATTTTTGTCTTATATTTTTCCAACAAAAGATATTGATTTTCACGATTTTACCAAGGTAGACCTATTGCTTTTGTCAATTCTCATTCTTTTACAGACACTATTGTTTAGCATACCATCATCGTCTCAGTACTGAATTTAGCTATGCAAAGTGATTTTTAAGCAAATTTAGGACACCACATATAACTGAGTTATGGTCTAGGCTTAAATATTCTAACAGATGGCTGTGATGTTCGTCGGGCCATTAAAATGAAGTGATTTAAAAGGGGACATCTCTATAATGAGCTTTAAAAAGTACCTTGGTTAAGGTCTAGGAAATTCAGTACAATTATTTCTTCTATCTTTTTAGCTATATTTTAGAAGGGTGAAAGGCTGTAGCACTAAAACTCTGAGTGGCATGGGTCCAATTTTCAGAGGCAGCCAAAGCTAGTGAGCGGCAGCAGCGCATGAGGGCCCTGACTAAGAGTCAGACAGAACAGAATTAATGCAAGGAGCTCTGCTCTGCCTGATCACGACTGGCCTAGGGTTCCAGCACTTGGTTTTCTCCTTTATAGGAACATCAGACCCTATTTTTCCAGTTGATAAAATTGTATGAGGCTTTGGCCGCAACAGCAGCCAAGCTATGTGCTCATCAGTCCCTGACAAATATTTTTTTTTAGCAAGGGGGAGGGCGGCTCTCTGCTAAGGCAGAGGAGTGTCGCCCCACTGCTCTGTGAGCAGTTCAAAAGGTAAAATAAAAATGTAATAATGCTGGGTGGGGGAGTGGTGGGCACTCTCAGTGCGCATGACGGTTTGGCTGGCAGTCTTGGGCCGGCCAAACAGTCATGCACACTTTGAATGTTCTCCACCGGCTGTATTGCACAGCCTGGGTGGAGAACATGCACAGCCTCTCAGTCCCTCTCTGAGAGCCGAACCACGGTGCTCAGACCAATCACAATGCTGCTGTAATGCCTGTGTGGTTCCTGGTTCCTGCTCCTGGAGTCGATCGAACAGCTGAAGAGGACCAAGAGTCAGCGGCTGGCCTGCAGGTACGTGGTTTTATTTTTGTTCATTTACCCCCCTTACCCACCCACCCTGCCACCCCCATTAAATAGCGGCCGCCACTGAAGAGGGGTCATGCAATGTTCCTCCTCCGAAAACGTTTCATCCCTTTCCCTCCCCTACCCTTCCAGCCCCATTTTCCCCACAGGCAAGGAAACCACTTCCCCCAATTTCATCAGAGCAGGTGGGAAATGGAAGTGTTATACACCTCAGAACAGGGAATACTGCGTAAAACTGAATTAAAATTGTAGTGAAGGAGCGGACCAGTGATAACAAAAAACATTGGATGGACTCCATCAATACCAAAACTCTAGAAAGCAGTATGATGTGGTGTCAGTGTTGACGTGATCAAAATACAGTGTGTAGTAGAGACACCTGTGATCTTATCTTTGCCAACGTTACATATTTGGCTATTAAAGAGAGGTCCTGTTGCAAGTGAATAACCATGAGTAACAAGTAGGAAACTTAGCCCAGTATCAGGGGGCGGAGGGAAGAAAATATCAGCTGATTTGAAAAGCTCTCAAGATCACTTAGGGCATTGTTGGCTCCTGCAGTTCACAAGTCTCTATGGTAGCGGAATTCTTGTTTGTGGTACTGCGTTTTTGAAGAGCGAATGCCATCATGGAGTTTGGACATCAGGAGGTGTTTCTTCCCTCTCCTATATACCCAGGCGGCTTTGTGATCAAATGGATGCCACCACATAAATGGTTTCAAAAGATCCTCACCAAGAAGGCTTCTTCAATGCCTCGTCAGTGGTCGTAAGCGATACATAAATACATTTACAATTAATTACAGTTTTGAGCTTAATGAGGAGACAAAGCAAAATAAATATTGATGTGCATTGTCCAGCACCATTTGCTGATGATCACAGATGCAGGATTCCGGGTCACATATTCATTCACTCTAACTAAAGTGCCATTAAGTGGCACACGAATGTGTGCAGGTTCTGTTTCCTCAATCATTGTAAGTCCTTGTAATGAATTTGGTTTTCAGGTAATGTTAGAACTCTAACTGCTGTGCTTGAACATTCTGCCATACTCCTTCTTGGACAAGAGGGCTCCGGCTTTAGATCAAGACGCTGGATGTAAGTGCATGGTGTCCAACATGGCGCCAGATGCTGCAGCAAAGTGCTGTCATAAACGCTCATCAGGAAAGTTTGTAAGAAGGAGGGTGGTACCTGCTGATCTTTTTCTGGCGGATCTGAGCTTCATCAGATCAATGCTTCACCAATATTTCTCGAAACGTGCTGGTGAGACTTTAGCCAGTGAGTTAAAAAGGATATTATATAGTTATTTAACTTTTAAAATGAAACTGAACTAGATTGGAATGGCTTGAGTAACGTCACTGCGCCATATGACAACAACAATATCCTTTTAGTTGCATGGATTGAAAAGTAACCCTTCTTTTTGATGTTCACAGAGGTTTAAAAATGCCCATTTTGCTCTTTGCATGTATGGGTTGAAAGTCACCCCTTGACCATTCCTTGCATAGGTTGAAAATAGCCCTGTTTCTGCCAGCTCGAGAAGGGCTCAGCAGTTAAATAGATATAATTTGAGTTTCTTTCTGAAGGCCAAGGTATGGGAGATGAATTGCAGCGAAAGAGTTTGGAAATGAAAAGCAGCGGCCTCCAAGATCGGATTTGTTGATGCACAGAACTGTAACGACACTGGCAATTTGAGAATGAATAGGACGAATGAATAGCGAGTGAAGGAATATATGCATGAAATGAAGGAAAATTGAGCCCTAGGTACTTGGGTGCAAAGTCGGGGACCGCTCTGTGCACCACGCATAAGACCTTTATTTTGGAGGGTTGTTTGATGTGTAGCCAGTGAAATCCCATTGGTGTGGAGAAAGCGAGGCAAATGTGGGATGGAATAGGAGGAGTCTGGCTGCTGAGTTTTGGATTATCTGAATACACTGGTTGAGGTACACAGGTAACCACAAATAAATCAAGTTCTGGTAGTTTATATGAGAGATAACAAGTGAATGCATCCCAGTTTTCTGAGCTGAGGGTGGGAGAAAATAAACCAATTTCTTAAGCATTCTTAGAAGAATGATCAAGTTCTAAACAAATGATTGATCTGAGTGACAAAACAAAGATACTGATTAAAGATAAAAACCCAGCTGAGGAAACATGTTCGATGAGGCGGGGTTCCTAATTCAGATGGTGTCAAGGTGATGAGATGTGTGATTGAAGACCAAATATGAGGGCTTCTGTGCTATCCCCACTTAATTTTAGACAATTATTCTTCATCCAGTTAGCAATGGCGTTCATACAGGAACAGAAACTAGATGTACTGGAAATGTTTTGCCTTCAGGATACTGTGAGTGTTACGCAATATGGTAATTTCCCCGCAGATTTGCACCCTACATGGAAACATGGTAACCCACCTGTTGCTTAGTTTAAAACCCCAACCCAAAACTAAAGTTCTCTGTAGGTCTGAGAAGCAATCATCTTCCTTTCTTGAACAACGTGTTTTCCTGCTCTCCATTGAAAATGTGTCCCCTTTCTTGTATTGTACAGGCTGTCATCTGGCAACTAATGCACTGAGGCTCAAAAAGTTTGGTTTGATATCCAACTTACCTTGACTAGTTCTGATAAACCTTGACTATACCATCTGCCTTGTATAGCTCACAGAGATAAAATTTCAATTATTTTGGATCACATGCTTCAAGTACTGCTAAAGGTGGAGAAATTGCAGAGATGTTTTCCAGGAGGACACCTGGGGTCGTATTACGCATGCAATGTATTTTCCTGGTTAGTGCTGGGCACACCTTTCAAAAGGTGTGCCCAGCATAATCCAAGAAAATGTGCCACATTATGGTGAATGCGTTGCCCCCAGGGCAGCTGCGAACTGGCGCTGCCCTGGGGGCAGCATATTCAAGTGAAAAGTGGAGCGGCTGCTTTGAAGCCACTCCGTGTTTCACAGTGCAGGCGGCAACCCGCCTGCACTTTGAAGGGGGATTAGAGATCCCCTTGCAGGTGGATGCAGTGAGTGACTGAACCTGCCTGCAAGCGGATGTCTAGGGGGTCCATGGGAGCCCCTTTCCTCCTTCCAGAGGGCTGCCATCAGAGGGTGCACTGACAGTGTGCTTCGTTTTAGGTGGCACACTGATAGTGCGTCTCCAGACAGCTTCTTTGGCTCTGCGCCAGCATCTGTAATACGGCGCGGGTGCAGATGCAAAGGAATTCCCTCATTTGCATGGGGCCATTCCCCCATGCAAATGAGGGAACGCCCTCTGATGGTAGCACTGCTGCTCTATGTGTGCCAGCACTATCGTAATTGAAGAAGGGGATGCACAAGCGTCTGCCGCCCCTTCTGTAATACCAAAGTGCCCCGGGGGCGTGCAAAGCGGGTGCAAACACCCGCTGTGCCCCTAGGGCACTCCAGTAATATGGCCCCTGGTGGCTGAATTTGAAAATGTGAAACCAGATAACCTGGAATCAGTACTGGCTTCCCTGCTTGTCAAAATTGTGTGGTCCTATGCAGATATTTTCTTTCACAGAGCCTCCTTTATCTTTATTATCACATATGAGTGCATTTACATGAGTTCTGGATGTGCGCTATACAGCCACCTCTTATATTTGATTTAATAGATTGTAATGTTTCTCCATCGATAATCAGAATCTAGGCCACCTTAACGGGTTACATAATTACTGACCTGCCTCTTAGGTCACCAATGGTATTGTCATTTGTGGGTGAGACATGAATGTTTCTAAAAACTATCACTTTCAATAAATGTCTGTCTATGCGTTGATATTATATGATATGCTAAGGTGAAACTCTTCTACATGTTAAAGAAATGCACTTTTTTAATTTTGAAGAGATTATATCATATTTGTATATTATGTTTGTTGCATGATATACATGCCTATCATTGTCATGGCTAGGCTCGCACATAGACTCTACAGCCAAGAAAAACCCATGATTCTTTTCTGGCTCTTCCGTTTAATTTGCCTGCCTCCTCTATTTGCAACTTGGGCTTAGTATATGGGACCCTCAGTCACCTGATAAAATGATTTGTAAGAGATGTGGACTAGAAACACAGAGCCCTGCCCACATGTACATGTTTAACAACTCTCCATCAAAGCTTCTTGTAGCAGAGACGAAGAGGAGTACGTAAAGTGAAAATACTTTAAACTACATTTCAAAGTGGCAGGTACTCTAGGCCATTGTGTTGTTCATGACTGTAGTCATGAGTTTGCCAGGAAAGAACTACTAGGCCCTGGTGAGGCGGCAGGGGCGTAGCTTCAGCAGGGATGTTTGGGGTGTCAGATCTCTCAGATGCATTCTTGGTTTGGTAGTTGCATCTTTGGGCCCTGAGTCTGGTCTGCTATGTGTCTATGTTGGTTTTTCTCATTGTTCTAATTTTACTAAGAGGTTTTAACTTATTCATTTTTTGGTCAGGATCTTAAATATATATGGTGACTGGTTTAGAAAAGTAGTAAATATGCTCCCATAGAAGTACTCTTTGAATAGGTGTAAAGGTATTACTTTTTGAGATTCGTAAACATTGCTGGTTGTAGGCTAGGAAAGCTGCGCCAGTCTCAAGTTTCCAGGCATACTAATGGCAATCAAACACCCAAACAATAATGTAATGAATGCTTGAAAATAGCCTAACCAATGGCAATCCTCGGGGTACCATTCCAATCCATAGTTTTTCACCCACTGTGGCACTCCAGATAGAGGCACACCTAATGCAACTCATAGTGACCCAGTTCCTCGTAGAAACAGTCCATCCCGGCCTTCGTCATCTCAACCCTCTTCCCTGCAGGCCACTGTTTTTTTAATTGAGAAATTTGAGATTCACAACCAGCAAATCTCATTGAATAAGCTGCAACCTCGGGATTGGATCACAATCTGTTTGCTCCATTCCATATTATGTAGGCATAAAAGTGGTCTAATACATTTTCTCTGTTTCTTTTCAGTGCAATGTTTATGTGATATGTACTCTGTAAACGTGTGTAGAGGAGAGGGAGACGGACTGATATGCTGAACTAGGCCGCAATTTCCGGTGGGAAAATAATCAATAAAAAGCTTGTTGCTCTACACAAAAGTAATTTGAAGAAAATAAAATACACCTGCTAGTTTTGGGCACAAAGTTTAGGTTTATTGTGATTTATGCATGGAAATAACTTAGAGAATCAAGTGATAAAGTGCTTGTCTATATAAATTCTCCCTTCTGTTTGGGTGAATTTATTTATGCAGTTTTTTACAGTGCAAACTTGGCCCAAGGGCATTGGAGCCCTGTACATGAGCACCAGTTGCATTATACAAGTTCAGTTTTAATTTTGAAAAACATTTTTTTAGGCCCAATGAGATTAAGTGATTTGCTCAAAATCACCGGCTGTTGAGCTGACGCCGGGATTCGAATCTGGGTTCACAGTTCCAAAATAGGCAGCTCTGGCATTATGCCACAGAAAAGGGGCCCCGGTTTTTTTTCATACTGCATGCTATTTAGTTAATTGGACAGCATTGAGCACATTTAATGTATACTATGAATGTTAAACAAATACTTATGTTATTATTCAGATTGTAGCGCAAGAACCACATATAATTTAATGTCTGACCTATTGAATTGTAGGCGAAACACATTCAAACAAATAGACCTAGACATTAATAAGTGTAGTCAGGGATAGCTGTTACTACTCCTGGCCTTTGGGGGTTAGAATTACAGCAGTGGGAACACAAAGGAGGTTGGCTACAGAGCCATAATTAACACAGTAATTCACCTTCCTGCCAGTTCACTGCGGGGCATATTCACAAGGACTTATCGCCGAGTTATTGGCACTTTAGCGCAGCAAAAGTGGCGATATAATTACCGCCCCATTCGCAAGCTGGTGCTAACTGCCTACATCGCCACATATCCAACGATAGCTGCAGCAAAAAACATCGCCACGGTTGACACCGCCAACTAACGCTAATGAGATGCAGAGTAGGCGTTCCCGTGCGAAAATACACGAAAACACCACATCGCGACATTCATAACGAACAGCCAGATCCGCGATGCGAACCAAAAACAGGCGATAAGCTGCGCTAGCAGCAGCGATTTTACACCTGCTCTCTGCTGGTGTTAAGCAGGACGACTACCTGCACCACAAAAGGGATCCCAGCCCACAGCCACACCTGGAGAACAACAGATGCCATGGAGCCACAGCTCATGCAGCTCGGAGACCCCAGAGGCCCTCAACACCCTCCACCACCACCCCCAGGACCCCCCCACACCCCTGGGCCCTCCCCCGGCCCACCCATCCCAGACAAAGATATGCCACAGCAACTTCACAAAATCACGAGATAAGAAAGACCCTGATGTCGCACACATACAACAACAAACACACGTGTGGTCAGAATAAGGAGAATCAAACATTCAACAGTGAAATTCCCATAACAAAACTGTATTAATACACAACACAAAACAACAAATTGGATTAGTCCTTGCGGATCCACTCCGGACAATCTGGAAGCCACAGCCTGCAAGACAAAATCCAAGATGAGAACGTGTGTCATGCGCTCATCAAAGGACAGAGAGAGAGAGAGAGCGAGAATGAAAGGGAGAGAGAGAGGGAGGGAGAGAGAGAGAGAGAGGGAGAGAGAGAGAGAGAAAGAAAGGGAGAGAGAGAGGGAGGGAGAGAGAGAGAGAGGGAGAGAGAGACAGTGAAAGGATGAGAGGGCGGGAGACAGCCGCCCCTGCGCACCCATGCCCCACAGCCCACCTGCTGCCACCGGTGTGTCTCCAACCAGGTGCCGGTATCCACTGCAGTCCACCATGTCCTTTCATCTGCAATGGAGTCCAGATGTAATGATGGCAGAGTACATACCATTGCACACAGCAACATCGCCCGCCCGCCCCTGCGCACACATGCTGCTGCACCCCAGCCCCTCCCGCCGCCCATTGGACATTGTCCACCCATGCGCCCCCAGGCCTCACTGCTCACCTTCCGCCACCGGTGTGTCTCCAACCAAGTGCCGGTGCATGCTCCAAGCCCGTGACACGCGACCTTGGAAGACTCCACATCACGCGGACCCGCCCCGCGGGCCACTAGGTCACACACGTGGAACTGGGCCTTGATTTCGGAATGGGAGAGTCCATAACAGTGCACACGTCCTCAACGCTGGCTGCACACCCGCTCAGCATCATAGGTGCCACTAACTCCGCGAACCTTGAGGCAATGCCACGTGGCAGTAGGCCCACGTCGCACGCAGGCTCCGGCCTACACTGCGGTCCAACAGGGCTCACACCAACCCTCACCAGCCAGGACAGCCAGGACGGGGCATCATCGCAGAACTGCGCACCCGCTCAGCACATCAGGTGGCCCTACCTTAGTGCCCCGTGAGTCACCGACCCATGGCGGCATGCCCGTGCCGGCCGACGTGCTCCGTGTGCCGCTAACCCAGTGCGACGAAAGTCACCGTCCGGTGTCGCGCGGGACGTGCCGCACGCAGTTCAGCTCTGTGCCCCGCAAGTCATGGTCCCTTCATGATTGTGTCACGTGACATGGCAGGCGGGCGCAGCATTGTCCCCTCCGGCATTGTTGAAGATCTGGTCCATGTAGCTCTGTCGTCCCACCCATTATATGTATACGGAGTGGGCTGAGCTTGCGTACGCACGTCCAGCGTAGGGGTGTGAAGTATCATCTCCGGGAACTGGGCGTGGTCCTGGTCTGGGCAGGAAATGTACATATGCGTGTGCCTCTGTCACAGTGTCTGCGCAACACGGGCCGTGATGTGTAATGTTGCAATGTTGCATGCAGCCGGAGGGTGCACGCGCACGTGGGAATGTACAAGGTGCGCAAGTCCGCTCGGGCTCTTGGCTCATGCGTGCCAACTGCCGTGTGTATCGTTCTTGGTGCGCCATGGGCCTAAGGCCTAGCCTCAATTGCAGCGTGTAGACCACATCACATTTCCACATTGCAAGCAGTAGTCAGAGTGACATCAGAGATGAATGCTCCATTGTCTCCACACAGGAGGCGGACAGGCATCTGCACCTCCGACCTTGGACACAGCATGCTGTAGAAACCCCCTGTGAGTGATATCATAGCAGATGGCGACGACTCCCACACTTCACACAGCGATGATGAAGGACCAACGTATACACACCCCACACACAGAGGCCCTTGCCCGGGGTACTTCCTGCATGGAATGGCCTTCACACTTACGTACACAACAACCCATACGTCCTAACGTCGCATGCCCATATGACTCATTGCTCCGAGCTGTGGCTTTTCATCCACATGACTGCCGCAGGTCAGAGGAGTGGCGGTTCTGCGAGTGCCACCACCGCAATGGCCGAACATCACGGGCACATGCACAACCCCAGTCGTGTGGGACTGTACCGTGCCCAAATGCTGCAAATGTTGGGGGTCCTGCCACTTGCAGTGTTGCGCATCAGTTACCGTCTGAGCTTCCGACTTGCGTACGTCACCTGCATCGAGCCCTGGTTCCACTGTCCAACATGCATATTCGAGTGGCCAATGGATGTCTGCCTATCCAATGCAATGGTGGCTGAATTGGATTATGACTTGTGTGTGCGCCCCCTGTTGGCCCACGACCATGAGTGTAACCGTGATTCCCGTTCATGGGATGCCTGGATATTTGGCATATGTGCTGGCAGTTGGACATGGGAGTTTGCACGATTCCTCGTGTGCAGTGACCACATTGAGACGCCCCCCTATTGAGCTGTTCTGCGGATTAGTGAGCCGACGTGGACGGAGCACATCTGTCCGGACCAGTTGATGGATTGGCTCGCCCTCATGTTCCTTGAGCTTGACAACGACGTACTCCTGGAACTGATTGCACAGGAAGCTGCGCTCCCTTTCATGGACAACTAACGACGTTCCAGCAGCCACGACTGATGGTAAGCCATGGCATAGGTCCCAACACCTTGTTGCATTCTGGTGATGAGTCCACATTTGCCACAACAACAGTGGACATGGCTGCATTCCTTTGCTGCCTGTGATTGTCTGATGCCTTGGTCTGCATGTTGTGGCCCTTGTATTGCCCGTAGTTCCACGCACATGCCAATAAAGTGGTAAATAGACATAATAGCGAAAAAAAAATATCGAATGGACAAAATATCGAGTTCAAAATATAGAATGGACATAATATCGAATGGACACAATATAGTCGTTAAAAATATCGAAATTAAGGTAAGTAATATCGATTGTTAAAATATCAAAGTACATAATATAGGCATTAAAAAATATTGAATTTTTAATAATATCGAATTTTTTCTAAGTGTATTGTATGTTAGTATATGTATTAAAAGTGTATATTAGTTGTTGTAATGTATATTTAATTTTTTAAAAGCAATGAATTTTATGTTATTTAATTTTTGCGTAATTTAATTCTGTAGCGGGTAGTGGGTTTATAGGGGAATAGGGTGGGAAGTAATTTAATTGAAATTAAGTACATATTAATAAATATTAATTGGTATTGATAATTAATTTATTGTTAATTAATTATTAATTAGTAATTAAATGTTATTAATTGGTAAAAAAAAAATTAATTGATTAATTGGTAATTATGTTAATTCTATTAATTAAATAGTTGTAGCGGGATGTGGGTTTATAGGGGAATAGGGTGGGAAGTAATTTAATTGAAATTAAGTACATATTAATTAATATTAATTGGTATTGATAATTAATTTATTGTTAATTAATTATTAATTGGTAAATACATTTTATTAATTGGTAATTCATTTTTTTAATTGATTTATTGGTAATTATGTTATTTCTACTAATTAAATCGTTGTAGCGGGATGTGGGTTTATAGGGGAATGTGGGGGGAAGTAATTTAATTGTAATTAGTTAATTATAGAAAATATTTTTTGTATTGATACTTAATTTACTGGTAATTAAATATTAATTGGTATTTATTTAAATATTTATACACATCTGGTAATGATTATTAATTGGTTGTTAATGTATTATTAATAGGTAATTAATTTTTAATAAATAATATGTATTGTATTTATAATAAATTAATTATTAAAGATGTAATTTGTAATTAGTGTTATTAATAATATTTATTAGTATTGATAATTAATTATTTTTAGTAAAATATTTAAATATTACTTTCCCTACTGTTGCACTCACTGGAGTGGGAATAGTAATTTTAACCCTCCCGCTATCCTACCCTGTCCCTACTGTTGCACTCTCTGGAGTGGGAATAGTAATTTTAACCCTCCCGCTATCCAACTATTTCCCTACTGTTGCACTCTCTGGAGTGGGAATAGTAATTTTTACTCCTACGCTATCCAACGCTTTCCCTACTGTTGCACTAACTGGATTGGGAATACTAATTTTTACCCTCCCGCTATCCAACACTTTCCCTACTGTTGCACTCTCTGGAGTGGGAATAGTAATTTTTACCCCTACGCTATCCAACGCTTTCCCTACTGTTGCACTCTCTGGAGTGGGAATAGTAATTTTTACCCTCCCGCTATCCAACGCTTTCCCTACTGTTACACTCTCTGGAGTGGGAATAGTAATTTTTACCCCTACGCTATCCAACGGTTTCCCTACTGTTGCACTCACTGGAGTGGGAATAGTAAATTTTACCCCTATGCTATCCAACGCTTTCCCTACTGTTGCACTCACTGGAGTGGGAATAGTAATTTTTACCCTCCCGCTATCCAACGCATTCCCTACTGTTGCACTCTCTGGAGTGGGAATAGTAATTTTTACCTCTACGCTATCCAACGCTTTCCCTACTGTCGCACTCTTTGGAGTGGGAATAGTAAATTTTACCCTCCCGCTATCCTACGCTAAAAGTAGTGATTATTATTTTATATTATTATGTTAATATATGTATGTATTAAAAAATAAAAATGTATGTAGATTTTGTTTTTACTTAAAATAATTATTAATTAATTTTAAAGTAATTTAACTAATTTTAAGTATGTTTTACTTTATTTTATTTATTCTTTCATTAATTTTACATTACTTTTAACAGATTTATAAAATTCGATATTTTGACTAACTATATTTTTAACGACTGATATTTTGGATTCGATATTTTTGTACTTACCTGTTTGGAGATAGGGAGTCGATATTTTGACAGTCGATATTTTGTCCATGATATTTTGTCTGCTCGATATTTGTGCGATCGATATTTTGTCAGTGATCCCAATAAAGTCTGCGCTGCCACACTTGTGTTCAACTGTGATGGGTGTTGGGTAGGATGGCAATTTGTGTGCCTCATTGGGCATTGTCCGTACACAGGGTGGGACTGGATGACGCATTTCATTTAGGGGTGAGTCCCTATTGGCAGGTCCACCTCTGTGCGCCAGACTTTGTGGTTTGGGATAGTTGCTGGTAGCAGTTCCGTGACGTCACCATTGTGGGTATGGGGTCCGATTACTTGGCATGTGGGTCACTGTGATAGTTCTGGACAGTCTGTGTCCGCCCAGGTGGGTATGGGTAGGTATGCGAGGGTAGGTGCTGTTGTCACATGTGATGGTGGACACACCTTCAGGCTTGCTACCGACTTTGACATCCTTTCACACAGACCTCTTTCCTACATGGACGTGGGGCTACGTTGGGGGGTTGCGAGTATGTTGTTCATGGGTGATGTGCCCACAGCTAGTTCAGTCCTACGCAGTCATCTCATTGGACTGCCATTTTTGCATTTGTCTTGCCAATGACACGGTGGTGGTGATGGACAGTTGTTGGTGGTGTTCTGTCCACACCGTGCAGTGGATCCGGTTTTCCTGCGGTGTGGTACCCCGTTTTCCTCTTCCTCTTCTCCTTGCCCTTCCCCGACCGCGGGGTTCCGGGATGGTCCTCTGTTGTGCTTGTGGGGTTCGAGTTGGCCTCAGCACTCAGGCCAGGTGCTTCCATGGTGCTCCGCAGTTCGTTTACTTGTTGGTGTCTTTTTTTGGGTACTTTTATGGCGCCTCTTCACGCATGGCGCGTGGGTATTGCTGGCCTCCTGCTGGTTATCACGGTTGTTTCATCGGCATTGGGCGCACCGCAGCTTTTTTAGCGTTAGGGTTTGGATTTTTATCGCCATCGCAGTAGTTGTTTCGCAGACATTTGCCGCGTTATCGTGCGAATATCGCACGGTATTGCCGTGTTGTGAATGCCACGTTAACACAGAGTTATTTTCCCGCGATGGACTGCGATGTGAGGAGTTGCGGTAAGCTATTGTGGCGATGTTTATCGCACGTTCTTGTGAATATACCCCTGCAACCCTTATCAGCAAATATAAGGTTGTTGAGGAGCTTAAGCTGCGAAAAGCGCTCCACCTCATGATGTCATTTTATGCTAATTCTTGCATTTTGGTGAAGAAGCACCTACGCAGTGCTAAACCATTCACTGCCATAGTGTTTGCGTGCCTCTGTACTATAGCTTTTTTTTAAAAATCAGCACAAGATTGTTCAAGCACCGACATCTCTTTAGTCTCTGTGTGTACCATGTGAGCTATACGTTTTTAGCACTTTCGTTTCGTATGTGTTGTGCAAACTCTGCTTCAATATTTCATTGCAGACTGATGTCTCGAGATAGTTTAATTTTTTTAATAAATGTGCTCCATGTTTCTTCTGCATAATAAATTATGAAAAATTAGTGCACATCATGAATTGTGGACGAATCACTACTGTTCGTTTGATGACAGACATCAAACTAAATATATGTTTTAAATTAGGCATGCAACATCATAATAGGAAACAAATCAAACAATGCAGCACCACAAGCATGGAGCAATCTATCCTCAGATATGGAATACAGCTGCTTGAGGTCCTGGGGTAAGAGCACATCAGGTCCAGACAATGTGTCCTGCTAAGGGCATAGGGGGCAATCAAGAGCAAGGGAGAAAAGCAGCAGGGGGAGTAAGTGGGGGCAATACAGAAATGGGGAGGCAACGACCCACAATTACTTCAATGAGTCCAAAATTAAATCTCCAGACGTCATGAATAAATGTGATTAAAAATTCAATTCTTTATTGTTCAATCCAAATTCCTTTATAAAATACAGCCAGATAGCCAACTTATTTCGCCCTTACACCAAGCACTTCCTCAGGGCTGTCGTTCACAAAATTACATAACATTAAAATGCTAAATTATTCACACATTAAAACTAAAGTAGGAATAACCTACAACAATAATCAAATCTGAACTCGAATCAAAGAGTATGAAGCCAATTTTAACTGGCAGATTGAAACAATAAACAATTAATTTAAGTTGTACAGAGAAGAGAATACATTGACTAATTATTTACTGTGTATTAGAACATTGGAATGTTGGGAGCTCCATTGAAGACAATGGAGTAGCTCTGGGCTTATAATGGCTGGTATAAGCCCAGCACTCCAACATTCCAATGTTTGTCTTTTTGTTTCTCCATTTTTAATTTAGAACATTCTACCCTTAGTGGGTGGAATGTTCTAATAGCCTTATAGCCCTTCTGCCTCAGGCTATATCAGGGCCTTTAACAACTGGTATAGCCCTCGGCAGCGGGCTATAAGGCTATATTAGAACATTGGAATGTTGGGAGTTCCATTGAAAACAATGGAGTAGCTCCGGGCTTATAATGGCTGGTATAAGCCCGGAGTTCCAATATTCCAATGTTTCTTCGTTCATAGCTGTGGCTGTGAACAAAGGCTTCAGGGAGCCTGAGGGGATTGCAATCCCCTTGCGCTCCCTGAAGCCTTTGTATTATTTGTTAGAAAATTCTGCCCTCTAGTGGCAGAATATTCTAATAGCCTTATAGCCTTTCGTAGCTGGGCTATACCGGCTATTAAAGTCCCTCTCCCTTGTTAAAGGCCCGAGCCGAAGCGGGCCTTTAATATAGCCTTATAGCCCGCTGCCGAGGGCTATACCAGTTGTTAAAGGCCCTCATCCCGAGTTATAGGCTCGAGCCGCAGGCGAGGGCCTATAACGAGGGAGAGGGCCTTTAACATCTGGTATAGCCTGAGGCAGAAGGGCTATAAGGCTATTAGAACATTCCACCCACTAAGGGTAGAATGTTCTAAATTAAAAATGGAGAAACAAAAAGACAAACATTGGAATGTTGGAGTGCTGGGCTTATTCCAGCCATTATAAGCCCTGAGCTACTCCATTGTCTTCAATGGAGCTCCCAACATTCCAATGTTCTAATAGCCGGTATAGCCCGCTACGGCGGGCTATAAGGCTATATTAACCAACTTGAGCCTAAAGCACAGTAGTTGCAGACTCAAGTCAGTCTATGAATACACCAAAAGTAACAATCAATCTAATTGTAAACTCAAAGTAAGGCAATTTAAATAATGTATTTCAGAAATGTCACAGGATGCATACTAATGCAATATAGTCATGTAAGACACCATAATCTTCTACAATCCTTTGTTTATTGTTATGACCCTAACGATATTTTTCCCAAGACTATGCCCACATACTGATTAAACTCAACATATTTTATAACGGACCCAGAGAAGGTGAGAGGCAGCAGCCGTAGTAGTGTGGACACGCAATAGACAACTGCTGGTAATTCCAGCGCTGGCTTGTGTCGAAGTGGAATTCTTCTTCCTGAAGGGAGGGGAATGATTTGATGGTCCATGTGTGAAGCAGTTGGTCTAATGTAAGTATGCCTTTGGTGATCCAGGTCTCCCAGTGAATTGGCTCTTCACAAATTGGAAGTGCTTTGTTGTCCCATATGAGAGCCTTCTAGCACGAATAGGTATGTTGTTTATGGGTAAAGAATACTACTGCAGGCACATCATTGCCCATTGATGTGTATATCGCCAAATGCACTTCGCAAACTGCAAGCAGTCGACTTTTAGTTGGTGAGCTCAGTTAAATCAGATGAATCAGTTGTGCCTTGTTAAGGTCTCAGTAGATAACAATGCAAATCTGATGTAGGTAGGAATTCGCATTCCTTTACTACTGAAAATCAGATTCGGGCATCTACTTGATAAAGAGGTGACTCTGATTTCTTGCATCAGTTGAGTGATCAATGGATGTCTATCTGATGAGGGTGGAATAGAGATTGCCAGTTATTGCTTGATTTACCCTCAGACCTCCAACTGGAAATCGATTTTTAGGTGTGGCCAGTGCTTAATTTGAGCCAGTGGTTTCCGGTGCTCAGCACCTGCACTTAATCATCAACACCGGCGCTTTTCATGAGCACCAGTTAGGGACACATTCATTTATGGGAAGATTAAGTGATTTGCCCAGAATCGCAGGATGTTGAGCCGATGCCGAGACTCGAATCTGGTTCCCCAGCTCCAAAGTCTGCAGTTCTTGCCATTACGTCTCATCATCTCCCCATTTTGATGGTTAGTAGTTGGTTCTGTTTTAGGCAGCACTAATAGGAGAAATGGGCTGGTGCAAGCTGCCTCCTGACAAGAGCCCTGGCACTTATTACAAATTAAGCAAACACAAGGAGATGATGGACGGAGCGCTGAAACTTTTCAGACACTCACCCCCAGTGACAGATCTGGGTTGAATCCATCATCGTTCTTTGGCTCACTCCGCCACTCCAGTTCAGACACAGCTATATGCAAATCAGTCTTGACCCTGTGCCTCATGGGAACAGTCCAGCCCGAACTGCCAAGCCATGTCTTCCCTGGACCGGAAACAAGCATCCTGGTACCGGTTTCGGGCTAACAGCCCTCATCAGCCAGGTTAGCTTGAATCCAGTGGCAAAGTGAGCAAGGGACCCACGTCTGGGCATACCCTGCCAACTTGGGGCGAACAAAGCAAACACAAGGAGATGACTAGGCCTGGGCGGAAAACTACGCTACGCTCGCGGAGTGTGCATAGTTTGCGCAACTATGCGCTACGCGAATCGCACGTAGCACAGTGCAAAAACGCGTAGCGTGGCGGGCATTTTTTGCTCGCTCGCGGTCCTCAACGTCAAGTTGGCGACCGCGAGCGAGCAAAATCAACATCCCAGCGAGACTTTTTCCTCGTTCGCGATCGGCAACATCAAGTTGCCGATCGCGAGCGTGGAAAATAAACCTTCTGGCGAGATTCTCAACGCGGGAGGTCAGGTTTCTCATTGCGAGTGAGTCGCGTATGCTCGCGACCGCTCGCGATGAGAAACTACCAGTCCGCGTTGAGAAAGCTGCCGCTCGAGTACAAATCTACTCGAGCGGCAGAAAACGACCGCTTGCACTGTGCATGATGCCGTTCGCAATGATTGCACAGTGCGGACAATCATCCGGCACTGTGCAATCATTGCGAACAGCATTTCCCTACCGCACTACGCAGTTCGCGTAGCTACGCTAAGTGCAAAGTACACTTCGCGTAGCTACGCGTAGCGCGACTACACGAACTACGCCCAGGGTTAGAGATGATGGATGGAGCGCTGAAACTTTTCAGACACTCACCCCCAGTCACAGATCTGGGTTGAATCCATCATCGTTCTTTAGCTCACTCTGCCACACCAGTTCAGACACAGCTTTATGCAAATCAGTCTTGACCCTTTGACTCATGGGAACAGTCCAGCCCGAACTGCCAAACCATGCCTTCCCTGGACCGGAAACAAGCATCCTGGGACCGGTTTCGGGCTAACAGCCCTCATCAGCCAGGTTAGCTTGAATCCAGTGGCAAAGTGAGCAAGGGACCCACGTCTGGGCATACCCTGCCAACTTAGGGTGAACAAAGCAAACACAAGGAGATGATGGACGGAGAGCTGAAACGTTTCAGACACTCACCCCCAGTCACAGATCTGGGTTGAATCCATCATCGTTCTTTAGCTCGCTCCGCCACCCCAGTTCAGACACAGCTATATGCAAATCAGTCTTGACCCTGTGCCTCATGGGAACAGGCCAGCCCGAACTGCCAAGCCATGTCTTCCCTGGACTGGAAACAAGCATCCTGGGACCGGTTTCGGGCTAACAGCCCTCATCAGCCAGGTTAGCTTGAATCCAGTGGCAAAGTGAGCAAGGGACCCACGTCTGGGCATACCCTGCCAACTTTGGGCGAACAAAGCAAACACAAGGAGATGATGGACGGAGCGCTGAAACTTTTCAGACAATCACCCCCAGTCACAGATCTGGGTTGAATCCATCATCGTTCTTTAGCTCACTCCGCCACCCCAGTTCAGACACAGCTTTATGAAAATCAGTCTTGACCCTGTGCCTCATGGGAACAGTCCAGCCCGAACTGCCAAGCCATGTCTTCCCTGGACCGGAAACAAGCATCTTGGGACCGGTTTCGGGCTAACAGCCCTCATCAGCCAGGTTAGCTTGAATCCAGTGGCAAAGTGAGCAAGGGACCCACGTCTGGGCATACCCTGCCAAATTAACCACTGGGTGTGGTGTGGCTTGAGGCAGCTTTACCTGCCTTCCGGAGCTTTTGTAAACACAAAAATAAAACACAGAAAGTAATTTAAAAATACAGAATATATAGAGAAGGGAGTCTGATCAGTCCTCTTCATCCATTTCATGTCTGAGGTAAGCTCTTAGTTTGTTTTGTGAGACTGAGAAGTTTTCATCCACTGCCACTATGCGCCTCATACAAGTACGCCTGGGCTGCTATTTTCCAGCAGGGCAGAAAGGCTGGATACAGCTCATAGAGCTTATCTAAATAGTTGCAACACAGCCAGAAGAGCACATCTAGGTTCACGAATCACGGAAGCGAAGAACTCCTCTAAAGAGCTCTTTAAGTTTCTGAAAGAGTTTACTAACCCTAGAGCTAATAATCCTTCACCCCCGCTTACGCAAGGGTTATGTGAGGACCTAGCTTGTTACTTTATACAAAAAATTGATAAAATCTATAGCTCCCTTGGTTTGGAGGAGGCTGTTAAGGAGGGTGTTTCCCCATTGGAAGACCCCTATCACCTAGTTTAGAGTCTTTCCCAGCCATTACTGGCGAGCAAGTGGTGCCCTTATTAGCGCACACAAAATCTGGCTCTCCGTTAGACCTGGCTCCCCCTTTTATTATTTCAGAACTTGCCCCGGTCTTGTCCCATGCGCTCTCTGAAGTTTGTAATATTTCGTTAGCCACAGCCACGTTCCCTCGCAAGTGGAAGAATGCACGAATTAAGCCACTGCTGAAAAAGGCACTAGCGGATCCCTTAGATTTACAAAATTACAGACCGATCTCTCTCCTGCCATGCTTCTCAAAAATCATGGAGACATTAATTAATAGACAACTCTCCGGCGATTTAGAACAAAATAATTTACTTGACTCTTCCCAGTCGGGATTCCGTGCATGTTATAGCACTGAGTCCGCTTTGACGGAAGTAACTGACACGATAAGGATGTCACTGGATAAGGGGACTCCCTCGATGCTGGTTCTTCTTGATCTGTCGGCAGCCTTTGACACCATCTCTCATGGAATCCTTCTGGAAAAGTTATGAGAGATTGGTGTAAGAGGAATGGCCTTAAAATGGTTGCAAAGTTTCATGACCAACAGAACACAATGTGTCCAGTTGGATACTTTTGTGTCACAGACCACGTTAGTGGACAAGGGGGTCCCACAGGGATCCATTTTAAGTCCCACCTTCTTCAACATCTATGTGGCACCGCTGGCCTCCATTATTATATCCTGCGGGTTTGAGACGATCTCGTATGCGGACGACACTCAAGTGATAGTCCCCATAGAGTCGGACCCCGCAGTGACCAGAGCAGAGTTCAAAAACTGTATGCTAAAAATAGCCACATGGATGAGTAAGAACTTCCTTCAGCTCAATTCCAATAAAACTGAGATCTTGTTGTTTGGTAAAGCTGAGGAATTGTGGACCCCTGAATGGTGGCCGTTAGAACTCGGGGAAGCCTCGACACCAATAAAGTGGGCAAAGAACTTGGGCATTATAATTGACGATAAGCTTTCCATGGAGGAGCATGTGAAGACGATTTCAGGCACCTGCTTCGGAATAATGCGAATGTTGAGAAAGATCTTCCCTTGGATCCCTCTTATGGCCAGAAAAACTCTTATTCAGTCACTTCTGGTCAGTAGACTAGATTATGGAAACTCATTACTAGTTGGAATCAGGGAGGATCTACTATCAAGATTGCAGGTAGTCCAAAATACAGCAGCCCGTCTTGCCCTCAATAAACCTGCACGCACCCCATCACTACCTCTCTTACGTCAGTTGCACTGGCTTCCTATCAGGAATAGAATAGTCTTCAAGCTCCTGTGTACAGTGTTTAAGTCTTTTCAGGGGACGGGTCCTGCCCACCTCAAGAGGAAACTTGAGCTGTACGTGCCCGTGCGTCAGCTGAGATCAAGCAACCGGAATTTGCTCTGCACACGGAGAATCAAGAGAGCCAAATTGGGCGGGCGTGCATTTTCTCATCTAGCCCCCGTCCACTGGAACAGCCTACCAGACGAGATCTGAGCCTGTTCGAATTTGATACAGTTCAAGAAACTGCTTAAAACCTGGATGTTTTAAGAACTGCTTTTTCATAGATGACTGCTACTCAGGCGCTGAGAGATCCCCCTGGGGATGATTCGCTGCGCCCTACAAATCATAATAATAATAATAACAATAATAATAATACATAAACAGGGTCCCTGAACATGAGGTGACAGCAGCACAGGTATGGCGCTTAGCAACGGAGCAGCATTGAATGCATGCTTTGGCACTGAACAGCGCCCTGTCTGTACTCCTGACAACCCCTCAGTTCACAGCTCAATGAAGGAATCGGTCTCTGGTAATCGTGTGCAACACATTGCTGCTTCCTAGATGTAGCTTACTATTACATTTTACAGTGGCTGGCATAATGAGTTAATATTATGATATCATAGTAATTTGATAGCAAACAAGACAAATAGTTATCAAGTATGTGTGTACCGGGGGATATACAGGTGCTCAGAAAGTGCATCCCAGGCTACATGGTTGCAGAGTGCCTCCAGGTCAGCACTTGGCTTGCTCCAGGACCACATTGGGGTGAAAATATTGACAAAAGTATGGACTCCAAGCAGACACTGTTTGAAACTCTTGAAGTTCAATGTAGCACAGAGTGGTAAGTGTGTATGTCCTTCAGGGGATGAGGGCCATTCTACCCCGCTCTCTTCCATGTGTTGCAGTGACCATGACAGCATGCCTGAGCGTCCTTATAACACCTGTCAGTAAATCCAAGCATCTAGGGGGCCACTACCAAAAGTGACTTGGACGCATCATGCAATGTGTACATGCTTTTAAGGTGAGAACCAGTGTTAGACCTGTCAGCTTTACAGTGGTCTACCCCCAAATGTTTTGCCTTGCTCCTCATGTTTTTGCTGTACTCATTTTTGTTGGCTTTAGGACTCTGCACACTTTGCTACTGCCAACCAGTGCTAAGGCGCTTGTGCTCTCTCCTTTAAACATGGTGAAACTGGCTTACACCCAATTGGCACATTTAATTTACTTGCAAGTCCTTAGGGCCCTGATGGGGATTTTTACCTGAGTGGGGTTTCCCAAGGAAGTGGTGTCTGACAGAGGCACCAACTTCATGTCCGCATACATGAAGTCCATGTGGGATGAGTGTGACATAAACTAAAAGTTCTCCACACCCTATCACCCCAAACACATGGGCTTATTGAGAGGTTCAACAAGACCCTCAAAGGCCTGATTATGAGCCTGCCTGAGCCCATGAGGTGGAAGTGGGACATCCTCTTACCGTGCCTGCTCTTTGCCTACAGGGAGGTACAGGAGAAGGGGGTTGTGTTTAGCCCATTTGATTTCCTCTATGGATACCCAGTTAGGGGACTTCTCAGACTCGTGAGAGAGGGGTGGGAGCAAGCTCCCAGGAAGCACCCCCACGATGTAGTTAGCTACATGCTGGCTGTCTGCAACCAGATGCAGTGCTTCTGGAAGAAGGCTAAGGAGAATTTTGAGGGCAGTCAAGAGGTAATTAAAATTTGGTATGACCAGAAGGCTACTCTGATAGAGTTTCATCCTGTCCAAAAGGTGTGGGTCATGGAGCCAGTGGAGCAGAGAACCCTCTAAGATTGTTGGATCAGCCCCTATGAAGTGAAAGAGCAAAAGGGGGAGACCACCTACCTGGTGGATCTCAAAACCCCTAGAAGTTCCCTAAGGTTGCTCTACATCAATTGCCTCAAGCCACACTTTGAGAGGTCTCTGGTCACCATCCTCCTGGTAACAAGCTGGGGTAGAAGAGGAGAGCAAACCTCTCCCTGACCGCCTATCCTCCAAGGAGCATAGTCAGTAGACGGTTTCAACCTCCCCACTACTCTGACTTCAGAACACTAGAGGGAATGTCACCAACTGTTGGGTCAGTTTGACTCACTGTTCTCCCTCACACCTTGGCTTACACATTTGTGTACGCAATACATAGATACTGGAGAAAGTATAACTGTTTAAAACAAAATCTACAGGTTGTCGGACAAGGTGAGAGATAGTATGAAGGAGGAAGTCTCCAAGATGCTAGCACTACGGGTGATTGACTCTTCCAACAGGACTGGTACCCAAGGCTTCACCACCAGGCGCCACCCAAAAATGTCAAGTCTGTGTGGACTACTGAGGACTCAGTTCCATCATTAAGACTGATGCTCACCCCGTCCCCCAAGCTGATAAGCTCATTGACAGGCTGAGCACTGCTAAATTCCTTAGTACTTTTTATCTAACATCAGGGTACTGCCAGATTACCCTGAGTGAGGGGGCCAAAGAGAGGTCAGCATTCTTGACCCCAGAGGGCTGGTTCCAGTTTTGGGTGATGCCCTTTGGGTTAAAGAATGCCCCTATCACCTTTCAGAGGTTGATGAACATGGTCCTGGCTGGGAAGTAGGCCTTCTGTGCTACCTAGCTCCATGACATCGCTGTCTTCAGTTCCAGCTGAGAGGGACACCTGTATCACCTCCGGAACATGCTTCAGGATCTGCAGCAGGTGGGGCTGACTATCAAGGCTAGTAAGTGCCACCTGGTGGGTGGGGGCAAGGTGCAGCCCCTCTACGCCAAGATTGAGACTATGCTGGCCTAGCAGCCACCCCAAACACAGACTGAGATGAGCGACCTCCTGGGTCTCACAGGATACTACAGGAGGCTAGTTAAGGGATATGGCATCATTGCTGCCCCTTAACTGAGCTGACTTCCAAGAAGCAGCCTAGCAAAAAGGTGATCAGGACAAAGCCCTGTCAGAAAGCCTCCAACACCCTCAAGGAGGCCATGTGTATAGCACCTGTAATTAAGGCTCCTGACTTCTCCAAGGAGTTTATTGTGCAGAGAGATGTTTCAGAGCATGGCATAGGGACTGTATTAGCACAGTTATATTAGGGGGGCCTAGATCAACCGGTAGCCTTCATTAGCAGGAGGTTACTTCCCCGGGAACAGATGTAGAGTGCTATTGAGAGGGAGGCCTTTGCTGTGGTCTGGGCACTGAAGAAGCTGAGACAATACCTGTTTGGGACTCACTTTCGGGTTCAGAGAGACCACAGGCCCCTCAGATTGCTCATGCAAATGAGGGATGAATAAAACAAGCTGTTGAGTTGGCCCATCTCCCTACAGGGAATAGACTTTACGGTGGCACACTGCCCTGGGTCAGACCACTCCAATGCTGATGGTCACTCCAGGCTCTTCCACCTTAGTGATGAGAGCTTCTAGGAGTATAGATGAGAGTAAGCTGGCTGATGGCAGGAGGGAGGGTTTCTGGCAGGCAGTGCACCTAATCTCGCTTATTTGAAATGGGTAGTAGCGTTCCCTGAAAGGGAGATACCGCACATCAATGAACAACAGATGTAAAAAAAGTAAAACAATAAATGGCGTAAAAAATAAACAAGACAACTGTAAGTACAGCAGGGTGCTTATCTAGCTTAAGTCACACACTACCCAAGGGTGTCAATCGCATGTAAAACATGCACATAAATAACCAGAGAATAAAGCTATTACAGCACACCAATCATAGGTTGTAATTGATCCAATAAATCAAACTGTTATTACAAAAAGCTAGTAGTCAGTACTGTAATTCTTTAGTCCATACAGTCCTTTGATTTCTTGTGCCCTATGTACAGCACGTGAAAGATTTTCCAAAAGCAATTCTTTTCATAGAAAACGTTTCTTTTATTGAATTTTTCTTTTTCCTTAATGCCAATTCCCAGCAAACAAAGCAGCCAACATGTGTTTCGTCTGTACAAATGTGTACTGAGACTGGTTACCAGCAAAACCTAAGGGTTTTTTTAAATGTACAATGTGCAATGTGTGCCCTTTTGCATTAAATAAGATCACAAGCTTTAAGTATAACACCAGTCAGACACACAATATCATGCATTTTATCAATTGCAACACCAAATATGTTGTTTATTGTATAGTGTGTCAATGCAATCAAATTTATGTGGGTAGCACCATTAGACCTTTGAAAGAACGAATCCAGGAGCACATTAGAGCAATTCGTAATAACAATGCTAACTACCCTTTAGCAGTGCACTATAACACTGAACATAAGTCCCTGGAAGTGCTACGTCTCAGTTTTCACGGAATAGCCCATGTCGAGGATGATCCTCGTGGAGGGGATAGAACCTCTACACTTAGGAAGTTGGAATCTAAATGGCTCATTAAATTGAGATCAGTTGACCAGGGCCTGAATACTGACAGGGAGATGCATGTATTTTTACACGATTAACAACTTTTATACATGTATCTTAATGCTGTTGTGATCACTGGGATTCATTTTGATTTTCAATATATGTGTGATATGAGAGATTGTTTTTCGATTGCTGACAATGTTCTTGCTGTTTGTTGTTTCCTTTCTCAACTTTCTGGTATACTTGGGCTATAACAACTGCACCTTATATCGTTTGTTCATGTTTTTTTGACAATGAAACTTGTTTATTATTGCATGTATTCTCTTGCCAATCTAAACATGGCGGCTTCAATCTTAATATTTTTCGCTTGAAAGATTGATGTGTCGTGTTTACGCGGATCTTAAGCTTGCCATTAATATACAGATACACCAGTCCGTCTATCTTATTGATATCTCTACTATGGGGCCATTACCAGTCGTTATCCATTATTTCTTACTTTGGAATTTTTAATGGTGTTATTTTGAACGATTAATCATATAGTATATTTTTTGTTGTTTATGATCTACTGTTAGCATCCACCACAATTAAGACAGTTTCTTAGTGGTGTCGATACTTATTATTGGTTCTATTCAGTCCCCTAAAATATGGCGGCTGTTTCGATCCAAACATTTTACTTAATTGACAGGATCCAAACGAGGGTCACGTGTCTTTCCATTTCGTATTACCTCCGCTTTCTCCCCTTTATGTAGCAATGGCATTAGCGTGTATTTTATCGTTCTCCTTACTAGTTATAGCATCCACCACAATTAAGAGAGTTTCTTAGTGGTTTTGATGCATACTATCAGTTCTATTCAGTCCTCTACAATATGGCGGCTGTTCCGACCCAAATGTTTAATTGATCGACAGGATTCAAACGAGGGTCACGTGTCTTTCTGTATCACATGACCTCCGCTTTCTCCCCTTTATGTAGCAATGGCGTCAGCGTGCATTTTATCGTTCTCTTTACCGGTTAGAACGTACGTGTTGGGGTCGGAGTTACATTTCATTATCAGGACGGGTGAGTCCTTTTGGAGTCTTTTCATACGCTCGGTGTGACTTTCGCATTATTTGGAGCACTTAATTTCAATATGTTTTACTTACTACAGGTTTAGGACTTATCACTGTCCCACCCGTTTACTTGAATTTCCTCAACTTACTACTCATTGGGGATTTCATTTTAGGCGGTGAGTCAAAGGAATGTTTGCCTTCAGTATTTCTATTTCTATATGCATAACATTTTAGCCCTCTTCTGCTTATACTATTTCTGTTCTGTTTAGAATTTAACCGCTGAGAACTGTGAGACAGCAGCACTGGTACACCAGAAGGTTTCAGTTCATTACCTTGGTAATTTTATATATATTAACCATGCCATATTTCTGGTGAGGTATGGGGTTCTTGCAACTTCGTGATACCCCGTATCTAGTGATAGCTTGGCAATGTGGTAAATGTATTTTCTGTCCCTAACAGGATTCTATACATCATTTTGTATACATATCTTTTTCTTTGGATTCGACTCCATGGGACAATAACTAGTACTCTCATACCACCACTAGCGATACTTCATGGTGACATTTTTATCAACCCTAAGCTTCTGACAGTAGCAGTTTGTTTTTGGGTGAGTGACTCTATACCTTACGTGTATTTCGCGTTTTGTTTTCTCCCCTTTTTCCTTTTCTCCGTCACTTACCTGCCCTTCTTTCTTTCTTGTATTATCCTTACATTCCCTGCTTCCTTTTCAGTTGAGGATTTGCTTGGGACTACTGATGCCTTCTTCTTTTTTCATTCTTTTTTCGCTGTTTTATTTTTGATTTTGATTTTAGATCTTTTCTTTCCTCCCTTGGTTAGTGTGACTAGATGGTTTACATTATGTGTCAATCATGCCTGATCCACAATTTTGTCGTAAATTCAAGGTTGTGTTCTTTTCATGGATTTTTCATGAACATCATGTGTCAATCATGCCTGATCCACAATTTTGTCGTGATTCAAGGTTGTGTTCTTCTTTATCTGATTTTTCATGAAAATTATGGCCACATTGGGGCCTCTATATTGCAGTGTTATTTCATTGCTTCATGATGGTTTTTTGACATCTGTAATGATAGGAGATAGAGTTTCTTTATCATGATTCAGCTTATGTACTAACAATAAATTGTTAGTTTCTATGCTATTCTTAACACCAGATATTTATCTCGCTATGGTGATCATTTGACATAATAGAGCGTATATATCTTAGTGCTCGTTCTTCGTTCTAGGATGATTATTATTAATTTTCATATTTTACAACTTTATTGAGATATATTCTTATACTTCTCCTACTTATCTTTATAGAACGAACGAAATACATTCATTACACTTTCAGTGTCTTTGACTGTAACAGGACTAGCGACAAACTTGATCACTTTAGGTGGGTGTTATATATTTATCCAATGTATAGAAACTTCTTTCTGTCCACTGACACTATTCCAATTAGGGAAGAAATATCTCTTCACTGTCTCGGGTGTTCATCACTTTGTGGTTTTGGTCTTTGTTTTGTTTTTTATATTTTTTAATATAGTGTTTATTATCATGTCTCCTTAGTCATGATGTATTTTAAAGTCCTTTGCTTCTGGGCAAACTAGGATGGCTTGTTCTTTTGCTCATACATTATTAGTCTTTTTAATTCACTAATGTTTACGGTTATGATTCACTGTCTTTTCAATTTGTCAATGTTTTTATGTCCATACTATTAAGTCATTAATGACAGATATGGATTTTAAATTATTGGTTGTATGTTTGTTTTTCCAGCCTTGAGAAAGTCTCGGTACACATTTGTACAGACGAAACACGTGTTGGCTGCTTTGTTTGCTGGGAATTGGCATTAAGGAAAAAGAAAAATTCAATAAAAGAAACGTTTTCTATGAAAAGAATTGCTTTTGGAAAATCTTTCACGTGCTGTACATAGGGCACAAGAAATCAAAGGACTGTATGGACTAAAGAATTACAGTACTGACTACTAGCTTTTTGTAATAACAGTTTGATTTATTGGATCAATTACAACCTATGATTGGTGTGCTGTAATAGCTTTATTCTCTGGTTATTTAAGTGCACCTAATCTCACCTGGCA
The DNA here is from genome assembly GCA_963921515.1 of Calotriton arnoldi. Classification (NCBI taxonomy): domain Eukaryota; kingdom Metazoa; phylum Chordata; class Amphibia; order Caudata; family Salamandridae; genus Calotriton; species Calotriton arnoldi. The sequence continues at coordinate 403,414 of CAWUFW010007476.1, forward strand.
TGGCAGCTCGATGGTTGAGGTGGTGGCTGAGAGAGCCCAGACAGAGCAAAAGGAGAGATGGAGATAGAGTGACCCAATAGAGCCTCAGGTGGAGACAGATGGCTGTGGGCTCTGCCGCTGCATTATATGGGTGGTTTGGCTGGATTGGAGTGATGCTGTGGTAGGCTTGCTGCAGATCGCCATTAGGCTACTGGTAGGTGGAGGAGTGAAATATTAAAATCCATACATGGAGAGGTTGATCTGGCCCCCTCCAGCGATTTCAAGTTTGGCTATTGCATGCTTTTGTGAGGTCGGGGTAGTCATTGCTGGACATAGCCATGTCTTGTTGGGGCTCCTGAGGTTCCTCCTCGGGGCCCGCTCCATGCATAAAAATTGATTACTTCCCTCTAAGTTCTTGCAACAGTCTAAACGATGTAGGGGGATATTCTCAAGAACGTGCGATAAACATCGCCAAAATAGGTTAACGCAAGTTTTCATATCGCGAGAAAATAACTCCGTGTTAACGTCGTATTCTCAACACGGCGGTAACATGCGATAGTCTCCCGATAACGCCTCAAATGTCCGCGATAACATTACCGGGACGGCGATGAAAATCCAAACCCGAATGCGAAAAAAGTTGCGATGGGCCCAACTGCCATAAGACAAACAGCGAAAAGCAGCGCCAGGCCTGCAAATCACACACGTCAGGCGGAAAAAATCACTACAAAAGCAGAAAAAAAAAACCACCAACAAAAACCGAACTACAGCGAAGCACAATGGAGGCAGCCGGAGCAGGTACAGAGGACGGCCAGAACCCCATAAGCCCCCCAGAGGAGCAGCCTGGGACCTCGGGGACAGGGAAGGGCAAGGAAAAGAAGAAGAGGAAGACGTGGTTCAGTCCGCAGGAAAACAGGATCCTGATCATGGAGGTGATAGAACACCATCAACAACTGTTCGTCACCTCCACTGTGTCATTGGCAACAAAAAATGCAACATGGCAGTCCATCCTGGACAAGGTGAATGCAGTCGGAGTGCTGAGGAGGACAATGGAAGAGCTCAAGAGGCGCTGGAATGATGTGAAGCGCAAGACCAAGCAGAAACTCGCCAACAACCAGAAGGCAGCAATGCAGACTGGAGGTGGGAGTCCAGCGCCACAGGAGGAGTTTGATGAGATGGAGGAAATGGTGTCCACAGTCATCAGTGTGGAGACGGTGGCAGGAGTTGGGGGACCGGACACTGCCCAACATGACCTGACACAACAGCAACAGGGTGAGCAACCACCAGGGACTGGGGGGACGGGGAGATGGGCACAATGCCACACATGCACAATTAAGTATAGCACAGTGCACACCCACAATGACTCTGGATCATGTCCCTGATCCCCTTGGCACACTGCAGCACACCTAGAAACAGCAAGTAGGCCCCCGTCGACTATATGACCAGAGGGGGCCCTTCCCACACATCACCAATCTCACAACCAACCCATGCACATGTGCTGAACCCAGCAAAGCTGCGGGTCCGTGAGCCACACTGACAATGCAAGTGACACTGCATGACGATTAGCATGGCTGCAGTCCGATCATCATGACATGGTGCACGCCACCACACTGAGGTAGCTGAGTGTGGACCACATCCGTAAAGGAGCAGGTCACACTCTGACACATCCACCTGCACAAACAACCCTTGACGTCAACAACACATCTGCGGACAAACCATGCCCCAGAGTCCCAACTCCCACCAAGACCCAAATTCACCCAAGTCTGCAACATCTCAGTACTGTATGGGCACAGAAGTCAAAGGCACACCGCCTGAAAGGGACAAGGGGCAGCAAAATCAGAGCTGCAGGGGCGACTCTCCCAAAATCCAGCACACACACATGACATTCAGAGCACATCAGCATTGACAACAATGTGGTACAAACTGCAACACGTTTACAACAGGACAGAGGACACAACAGCTGCCGCTTGTGTGTAGAAACTGGCCAATCACATTTGGCATAGCAGGGAAATGTGAGATGTCAATGTACTAGTACAAACACATATCCGTGATGTCGACGAAATGTCCACTGCCCCGCATCAAATAGGCAGCTCCTCCTAAACAGTCACAATGTACATTGTCATGCAGTCTGCATGTGAACTTGTACAATGCGACAACATACATGTGAACACAATGTAATACTGCATCTCCCCTTCACATTGCAGAGGGAGCATCAGCACCTCCTGCAGAGCAGCCCCAACAACTCTTCACTGATGACGATGAAGACATCCCCGACATCGACACCGAAGCCCTCCAAACCCTCATTGACAGCTTCGGCACCCCACCTCCAGGAGCAGGGCAGCCCAGCTGCATCGCGGAGACCCCACCCCCTGCACAGACCACACAGCAGGAAGCACCTACCACCCCGGCTGTCTCCCAGGACCCCCACAAACAACACATGGCCTTCCAACGCCGTGTGTTAGAGGTCCAGGAGAAGATGGCTGATCAGGTGCGGATGGGGTTCGACCTCATGGCAGCCAAACTTGATGCCATACATGGGTGTCTGAGTACCATCAGGGACCACTTACAGTCCCTAACGGACACCCACAGTCCGCTCCATGCTCTCCAATGATCCATGGCTGACATCGGTGGAGTCATGATACTGAGACAAGAACAACTGTCCACTCAGAGTGGCTCCAGCGATGTCAGCCGGGAGTTGGGACAGATGCGGGGGCTCATGGAGAACATGGAGCGGATGATGGCGGAAAGAATGGCTGCCACGGCTGCACACCAGCGAGATGTGGCTGGGACCTTCCATGCCCTGCAGCACATCGTCATGGCATTGCTGCCTCAAGGCCTTGCGCAGATGAATGCTCCTGCTGCTTCTACATCCACATCTCCGCCCCCTAATGTGTCACTGCCTCACAGTGCGGCAGGCAATCCACCACCACCCACGTGTGAGGCACATGTGACATCAGAGGACGAAGATGCGGGTGAATCAACCTTACTGGTAAGGAGGAGGCAGTAGCATTCATCTCCGCCATATGGCCTGTTTCTGCTTGGTTCTGCCCTTTGCATCATCACCTTCCACTGTCCCCCGATACACTCTACGACACTCACCTTGGACCTCGACTTGGACTGCCATTTTCTGTTTGGTTACCAATGACACAGCGATCAGACTGCGGACTGAACTCTTCCTCTTCCGATGTACTTGTCATTCCCTGAAGGACTCTGGCTGGCCCTCCACAGGCCAATAATGTGAAGTGGGGTTTGCATGGCCCTGTAATGCTCCAGCTGCAACACTCCACTGGATGTGAATTAAATATTCAGAATCGCACAGATGTGTCATGCCTTTGATCATTCAAGTATGAAAGTATGGATGAATGTAGGGTCAGTGATTCCCCCTTACATCCATGTTGCTCATGTCGTGGGACTTGAGACACAGGGTGCAACATTGCCGATTGCGGTCCGGGTGGCATAGACACTACAACAGAGACACAAGCATCAGTTACTTTCTTGTCCAGCCCAGAACTGAAGCATGCCCAGAGCCCCGGGCTCATTGTTCCCACCCCTAAGCTGGCCTGCCATACGCCAGGCCAGTCCACTCCGCTTACGCTCAGAGGGGGGGACGAAAAAGCTACATGTCCCAGGTCTTCCCTGTAGTGATCTGCTGATCACTGGTCTAGTTGTCAGCATGCCACAGCCACTCCCTGAGGGCTGGTTCACACCCACACCACACCCATCCAGCACAGGCGTCACAGGACATGTGACCCTGCCAATAAAAGGGGCCTAGCATGTCACATTCCCCACTGCCGGAGATGACATGATGGCGTCCGCACCACGCGACCCAATCATGAAGGGTCCATGACTTGTGGCGCACTGAGTTGGTGGCACCCGCTGCACTGCGGCCGGCATGGGCCTACTGCCACATGACGATGACTTGCGTTGCCAGGGTCAGTGGCACCCGCTGCACTGCGGCTGGCAGGGGCCTACCACTACGTGACAATGACTTGCATTGCACAGGGTCAGTGGCACCCGCTGCACTGCGGCTGGCAGGGGCCTACCGCCACGTGATGATGACTTGCGTTGCACAGGGTTAGTGGCACCTGAAGAGCTGAGCGGGTGTGCAGCCTGCGATGATGCGTAGGCCCCGATGAGCCGTCCTGCTAACCGTGGTTCGATTTGAATTGTGAGTCCTGCTGGACCGTAGTGCACGCAGAAGGCAGCAGTCAGCACACACATGACTCCGCGGTGCGGTGCCGCAGGGTGTGCTGGGGGCCTGTGGCGCGGAATCCAGCGATCGGCTGAGGAGGATGCACCGGCACGTGGTGGGCCCTCTTGGAGACACGCCGGTGGCGGCAGGTGAGCATTGAGGCCTGGGTGCGCAGGGGCGGCCAGTCATTGCTGGGCGGAGGACTGGTCTGGGGACCAGGGCTGGGGTGCATCAGGCGCACAGGATCGCGCAGGCTCCACCGGTCATGGTGGCAGACTCGTGGCTGGGTGGGGGCGCCGCCCTTGCTGACACGACCCTGCATGCGATGATCGTGATGTGCGCGGGTTGGTTTGGGATGTAGCCACCTCGTCTCCAGTGTGAATGTGCCCGTTGAAGGTGGTCGGCCACATGTGTGTAGGCCTATGGGCAGGTTGTGGCGGAGACTGAGACACACGCAGTAGTCACTTTGGTGGTGGATTGGTGACGTGTGCATTCCCACAGTTGTGAGTTGGGGGATTGTGGAGTTGAGGTGTGTGGTGTGTTAAGTTGGTACCTGCCGATGGGCAGTGCATTTCCATGGGGGCCATCCTCAAAGCGCTGGTTGGTGGCGGACTTGCGGACATGTGGGGATCATGCACACTGCCTGGGGAGTTTGCGACGACATTGGTGGACAGGTCACGGTGGTCCACTTTTGTATGCACAGTGATGGCATGCGTGTGGTTGCTGTTGCCGTGATTGTGTGCAGTGTCGGCAGGGGGCACAAGTCATACACGTGTGCTGTGAATTGCCCCCAACACGTGCGTGACGCCAGCTATGGCTTAGTTCCCTTGCGTGGTCTCAAGATGTTCCTGCGCAGTGTGGGGGGAGTGAGGGGCAGGGGTATCGAGCTGACACACACCGTGATGCTTTCAGGTATGATGAGTCCTGCATGATGTGACCGTAACAGCAGTTCGTGTGGTCGTTACCTTCCTCTTCATTCCTACGACGGTTACGGCCACACGTAGTTCTGTTACGGTCTTCTCATGCATGGTTTATCAGGCCTGTGAGCATTTCGGTTTGTCCAAGTGCAGTACACTGTACCAGATTAGGCATGTGACTATACGGAAGTTTGACCATTGTCACCATTTCTCCCACAGGTTTCTGAAGACACGTTGCCCTGTTGAAGTTCCCCGTTGGGAATGGAACGCGTTGGCTGAGCTTTTCGTTTTGTTGATTTAGGTATTTGTAATAGAGTTCTGTTTTTACACTACTGTTGACTACTGGACTTCATGACCTGGCGCACCCACATTTCGGTTACTACGATCTTGGGTCTGGGACACGGAGGCGTCTAGCACGGCTGGCGTTGGGGTTGGTTGTGCAGGTACACTATGAATTGGAACTATCGTGTGGTGCGGATACAGGGGCCGGCCGTTGCTTTTGTGGACATGCATCCATGACATGTGTGAGGGAGTTTGATGGGGCTGGCTGTGTGACTCCTCCGACTCTGGCTGTTGTTGGTTGGAAGGTACCAGAGGCCAACAGGTGCAGCACAGCCAGCAGCTTTGTCTGCGGGGGATGTAGGTTGTCCGCTGTGTTGGTACCGTCAGCCTGTGGGCAATGTGGGTCAGGATGCGGAGGATGGTTGTCCTTTTGAGCCTGTGTTGGCCAATGGCTTCCTCTAGCATTAAGTCTCTGGGGCTGGTGCGTTTTAGGGTCGTCTGCTGTCCTGCACTGCCTAGGTGGTAATCCGGGGGGGTGGTCCGGGGGGGGTGCCTGGGGGTGGTGGCGGTGGGTGTTGTGGCCCTCTCAGTGTCACCCTGGCATCTGTTGGTCTTCAGATGTGGCTCTGGGCTGGGCTCCCTTTCTACTGCAGTTGGTCGTCCTGCTTAACACCAGTAAAAGGCAGGTGTTAAATCCCTGCTGTTAACGCGCCTTATCGCATGTTCTTGGTTCGCATCGCAGATCTGACTGGTCGTTGAGAATCTCGCGAAGTGGTGTTTTCGTGTTTTTTTGCACGGGAACGCCTACTCTGCATATCATTAGCGTTAGTTGTCGCACTCATCCGTGGCAATGTTTTTTGCGGCAGCTATCGCTGGTAAACTGCCGATATCGGTAGTTTGCGCCAGCTTGAGAATAGGGCGATAAATCTATCGCCACTTTTGCGGCGCTAAAGTGCCGATATATCGACGATGAGTCCTTGAGAATATGCCCCGTAGTGTACTGGCTCCCCTGCTCTTGCTGTGCTTGTGTGCCTGTTAAAACCCTTTTATAGCAAGTAAATGAGCAATATGCTGGATATGGGACATTGAATGGAAGACTGTGCTTGCAAGGTTTCTGTTGGCGTAATACACTTCGGGATCAGAACCTGGGATTACAGGACCACCTCAGAAACTCTCACTCATCGTACGATACCTGGGGGGCTGGCAAATGTGAGCACTTTCCACATTTGCTACGACAGGGGGCAGGTTGCCGCAATTTAGGGGCAGCCGATGGACACGCAGAGGGGGAAGTCCTACAACAGAAGAAAGAGAGGGTCTTTGCAGCACAATATGAGCCAATTAACATCTGTCAACCTTTGCAACTGTGAAAACGATTGTGAAGTGGATTAATCTGAAGGCATGTTAAAAAGGAAGACCTCCATGAAGAAAGAGAGACCTTATCAAGGGAATCTCCTTGTGAAGTTTAGCCAATCAGGCAAGTTAAACCCCCTCTCTTTAATGAATCCCACAATGAACAATCTTATAAGTAACCTCTATGGATTCAGACGATATATTAAGAATGGGGAGAATGGAAGGGACCTCGTAAGGGTAGGGGTAAAAAGCATGGGAGTGATGAAAGGAGACTCATAAGACACAGAAGATTTTTCCCCACTACCTCTAAACCTGGCACCAAAACAAAAAGGCACAGTAGAGTTCCGGAAACTAAAAAATACGGACCTGTCGGCGGAAGGCAGGAGGAGGCTTATATTGGCCAAGTTGAGCAACATTTAACGAGGGAAGAAAGTTTAGTGGGGTCTTTGGAAAACATCCGCCTCCTTCCCTCCCACCTAAAGCCAATACCAATCAGGAAGACCCCCCCAGTGGAACACATTATCCTAATTTCCAGAGGCTTGGCAAGGGGAAGAACGGTGGAGCACAATCTCTAAAGGTGGCAGGCACCGAGAAGTGGGCGCCTGACCCCACCTGAGGGGGGACACAGGATAATAATTCAAAAGAGGAGAGAGATAGGCTTAGTGCATTTTCAGGACTTCAGTATTCTGGAAAAGTCCAGAGAAAAGCTATTCAATGTAAAACCATAAGTATAGAGAAGGATTTTTCATTTCAAATATTCCCGGATGTGTCTTTGAAACTTATCACCGATGGTATGAGTTTAAACAGATGATTAATGCTGTCAAGGCCACAGGGGTGCAAGCATAAGTAATTCAACTAGCCGAGTTGAATGTTTTATGGGTCAGGATATTTCAGGTTTTTTTCCCAAGTGCAAGAGGCAAGAAAGCTCCTCTCTCAGTTGGAGGGAGGTTCAGGCTAGTTGGTGTTCTTTTTTTTCCATTCAGGGTTTAGAAAGGGTCTCAGATGCCAAAGCCGCCCCAGGTGCCCATCCAGTGCACCAACTATATGGAGGGAAAAGGAGGACTTAGCTTTCGGGGGCTAGGTACTTTGGTGACTTGGGGTGGTTGGGGATGGTTGGGGGGTAGGAGATGGTAGGGTGGGGTGGTCGGGCTAACCACTTATTACAGAAGGGGAAGGGCACTGGGCAATACTCCAAGTACAGAGTAATAATTGTAAGGTTAAATTTGCCTCTTATTATGGCCCGGTAATGGACAATCTGAAGCATCTATGCAAGCTGGGGTGGGAATTAAGCTATTTGCAGGATAAGGCTTTCATCTGGGGTGATTTTAATTTTGTACCAGATTTGAGCCTGGATTCCTCCAACCCCTGCAGGGTTCAAAGGAAGAGGCACACTGAAAAGATTTTTAAAGAAAATTCTCTCCGTTCAGGGGTGGTGGACATGTGGCGGGTAAATAAGGCAGGAATCAGATTATATACTTATTATTTGAAAAGGTTTAACACTCTCTCTCAGATTTATATTGTTTTGGGGCCTCCCTCTTTTCATATTGCTGTTGTCTTGCACTGTACTACCGGCTTGTCAGCTCATCTGGTTGTAGTTCTGAAATGTGCAGTTCTGTACCAAGTAGTGTTAAGAGGTGGGTGATGGATAAGACAATTATTCTGAAAAGGATGTGATAGATTTGATTAATTTAGAAATCGTCAGCTTTTTCAAGACTTATGAGGCACCAGCAGATAGAAGCTTTTAAATGCACCATCGGGGGGATCCTTATATCTATACAAAGATTTTGAGTGAAGAGAAAAAGGGAAGCACTAGCCACTCTTTAAGCAGATGCAGAAGCAGATAGAGCTTTTCAGGCTCTAGGACCACCCGTGTTTTACAAAAGGCATTAGTCAAACATCAGACCTTTCAGCAACAAGTCTAAGGGGATAGGAATATATAAGTCATTTTGTAGCCTGGAGGGCAAAAGAGAGGGTTAATCGCAGCCTGGTTACTAGAATGAAGAACCCACAAATGGGGCAGTATAGAGAAAAGGCAGAGGAAATTAAACAAATCTTTTTTGAGTATTACTCCAGTTTGTATTCAGATGACCAGGCTGAAAATAAGGGGCAGGAGCAGCAAATTGATAGCTTTCTTAACAGATCACAGAGCAGGTAGCGGTGTCGGTGACGGCGTCAGACTGTGGTTTCCCTCTGTGGCAACTGGATCGCACGGTCCCAGAAGTGGTACCCAGAAGAAGGTGAAGTCTTTGCTGTTCCTGAGACTTCCTGAACAGGGGGCAAGCTCTACTTCAAGCCCTTGGAGAAACTCTGAAGAAACAGTTACAGAAAGGTCAGTCCAGTCCTTTCTCTGTCCAAGACAGAAGCAGCTACTGCAGGGCAACACAGCAAAGCACACAGCAAAGTGGTAGTCTCTCCTCACAGCTTCCCCAGCTCTTCTTCTTGGCAGGTTACTTGATCCAAGCGAGTTCTAAAGTCCTGGGGTATGGGCCCCTATATTTATACCACATTTTCCTTTATTCTCTTGTGGCATAGAGTGTTTGTGCTCAGTCCAAACCAGTTCTGTCCTCTCTGACCCAGCTTCCTGCAGGAGGTGGAGACAGCATTTTCCAAGGCAGACCAGGCCTATTCAGGTGCAAGGAAATCTCCTCCCACTACTCTAAATGCAGCCCAGGTCAATTCAGCTCAGCCCTGACTCATCCAGGAAAGGCAGGACACACCTCGACCCCCCCCCAGTGGCTGTCTACAGTGAATGCACATCCCCAGCCCCTGTCACTCCAAACCCAGACAGTTAATCCACAAACCAGCGGAGGCACACAGGAAGGCTAAGCAAGAAAATACCCACTTTCTAAAAGTGGTATTTTCAAACACACAATATAGAACTCATCTTTATTAAAAGATGCATTTTTATATTCTGAGTTCAAGCATACTAAACTCAATTTCTCTATCTTGTCCCACTGGGAAGTTATACTTGTAAGATGTTACAAAGTACATCCCATTCTATCCTATGGGACAGATAGTCTTTCAATAGTGAAAAACGAAATACACTGCATTTTACTATCAGGACATGTCACACACACCTGTACATGTCCTACCTTTCACATACACTGTACCCTGCCTACAGGGGAACCTTGGGCCTACCTTAGGGGTGACTCATATGTAATAAAAGGGAAAGTTAGGGCCTAGCAAGTAGGTGCACTTGCCAGGTCGACATGGCAGGTCTGCGACACCTTTGAAAGGCTGCTTGTGTGGGTGGTACAATCAGCGCTGCAGGCCCACTAGCAGCATTTGATTTACAGGCCCTGGGCACACACAGTGCACTGTACTAGGGTCTTACCAGTAAATCATGGATAATCAATTATGCTCACAATTTACACAGAGAGCATATGCACTTTAGCACTGATTAGCAGTGGTAAAGTGCCCAGAGTCTTCAAGTCAACAAAAACAGGGTCAAAAATAGGAGGACAAAAAGCAAACAGTCTGGGAATAAACCCTCTGAAAAAGCCAGGTCCAGCACCTATTTTGTTTGAAGAAGCTGCTTCCATTTTATTAAATCCTAGCTCAGAGAGGTAGGTGAAAGAGATCTTAAGACAGCTCCCCAATGGTAAAGTCCGTGGGGAGGATGGATTTGGTTCCGAGTTTTATAAAACATTTGTATAAATATTAAAGGGTCCCATGTCTGCGCTTTTTAATCATCTGCCCGCTTGTGGTCAGGTGCCAGACTCATTTCAGAAAGGGGTTTTGGTGAATTGTTTAAAGGCAGGGAAAGAGGCAGAGGATCTGAAATCTTATAGACCTATAACTCTTTTAAACTCTGACTATAAAGTTTATCCTACATTTTTGGTGAATCGGATTGACATGGTAGTCGAATCTCTTATAGTGGCGGATAAGAATGGTGTTATTAGTGGCCGAAATCTATACTCCAATACTCATCTCATGTTTGACTTTATAGATATGGTGACAGCAGATGCTATTCCAGAGGTGATTGTTTTGTTGAATGCAAAGAAGGGCTTTGATCTCGTAAACTGGATGTGTTTATTCCGAGTTTTGGATAAGTTTCAATTTCCATCCCAGTTTACGAGATCTATTCAGTCACTACATCAAGGGGCAGCAGCTCAGCTAACAATTAATAATTCTCTGGCAATAATTCTCTGGCAGGTCAAACTAGCTTAAACCAGGGCATGTGCCAAACTGCCCTCCCTCCCCCTTGCTATTTGCCCTTTTTATTGAGCATCACAAAGGTTCTGCCTCAGTACACTCACAAAGGGTTTAACACTACTACTTTGTGCCCCCAGACAAGCTGGGGCTAGGGCAGGGAGGCAGAAAATTCCAAACACCTTTGGGGGTGGAAATCTCCAGAACCTTCTCCTACTTCACAGCTGGCACCAAGTATAAATATTGGACCCTCAGACCCAGCTCTTCAATAGACCTCCAGACCTGTGGGAAACTCAGAAGGACTGCTGTACTGCTCTGCTGCAAGAAGGACTCCTACTCTGCTGCCCTGCTGCCTGAGTGAGGAGAACTAATCTTGCATATTGAACCCAAGGTCTAGTTGGCTGGCCTCCTCATCAGAGCTTCAGGGACAGAAAAGGTTCCAACCACCTTGAACCGAGAACCTGGACTCTGCCTGCTGTAAGTCTTGCTCCTCAAGTGCTGCCACCCTAGTTCTGGATACTTGGAAGTGGGCCTGAAGGTGCTCTGCGAGCCCAGCTGTAGTCTTTTGGGCAGAACCGCTGCAGAGCGGCTAATTACCTCGCAGCTCCACATCGGAACCACCACTGCATTATGCATCTCTGATGCAGAACCTTGCATCGCAGCCAGCAGCTTCTTTTGAACCACGCTGTGCAATGCAGCCTCGATGCAGGAGTTCACAGCGCTCCACAACCAGGATTTAGGGTACTTTGTTTAGCTTAGCTTGATCCCTGTACCCGGCCCATGCTACATCGCGGTTGGTCTGAACTTGTGACTTTGTCCCGATCTGGTGCAACCAGATAAACACCGTTGCGCTGTATGCATCTAGGCACTATTTTTACTTAAAACTGTACAATTACATGTATCCGGTTCTACTAATTGGATTTTTGTTGTTTTGGTATCAAATCATTTATTTAATTTTACTCTATTTTTCTATGTTTTCTAAATTGGTGTGTGATTTTTCTTGTGATGTGTTTTCACTTTGTAACTGTTTGAAGTGCTGCATAAATACTTTACACATTGCCTCTAAGTTAAGCCTTGGTTACCAAAGTAGAGAGGGAGGCAGGGGTAGAGGCTAGGTTTATTCTCCTGACAGTTACGTAGTTAGAAAAAAATCGAGTATATAAAAAAAAACCTGCCCTTAGGGAATTAGATAGGATACAGCAAGAATTTGTTGTAATCACTTATCTAGAAAAAAGATTTTTTCTCTAGAGACCCCTCACCCACCAGGGTTGCCCCTAGGTGGCACGCTTCATCATTGGGGTTCCTCTCAATCCTCTATGGATTGAGGCGTGCTGCGACTTGCGAATTACGTAGGAGCACTTTTTATTGTGGACTATGTGTAGTGAAGTGATGTGGAGTGCAAAGGGAAAGAAAATTTAAAAATACCTAACTAGTTGGCCACTCTTTTATTCCCGCCCCTAGTTGGTATGATTAGAAATCAGGGTCGTTTACTGAGAAGAAACCTGACCTTAATGAGTCTGGTTGTCTCAGTAATGTGTTTTTGTCAACATGTTTCGAGCTGTTCCCCTAATAGCTCTTCACAGGACTCCACAGGGTCCAGCTTCGTGTGTACCACTCCTAGTAAATCCTGTAATAAGGAAACAAACCATGCACACCTAATGCACACTGTATACATACAGTTCTAGTGATTAATCTGTGTCTGTAGTTAGAAAGCAAAAAGATATATTAAAAACAGTGACCTGTCAGCCGTGCTGGCAGGTCGCATTAGCATGATTGTGCATGCAACTATCAAAATATCGCACCCGTATATTGTGGGTGCTCATATGGTCTATCCTATGTGCTCAAATAGTGTGTCATGAACATGCCACACATTGTAATGGGTGACACCACTCGTAAAATAGCACTCGTGAAACAAGACACCACATGACAGTACAACATTAAACATAGAAAAGATAATCCATGTGATAAGCTGGCCACCCTGAGCAGCCCTGCCTAGACCACTTGCACAACAGCCGGCAATCGTTTGCTTCTGGAAAATGACTATGTATCCTGCACAAGCAATACTCCCCAGACAAGCCAGCCCGTGAACAAGATGACGCAGGCTTCAGCACTGTAGAATCACTACTGGCCCAGCCCATCCCCCATGCTCAGAGGTGAGGCTGCCCATCATGCACCCGTAGATGCTTCACATTACGCAAGGACATGAGAGTAAGTGGGCAGTCAGTGAGCATGGGCAAACACAACAGATAAGTGTTGATAACTACTCCAGTCTGTTAATGACTTATGCAACTGGTCCTGGTGCCAATAGCCCCACTGAGTTCGCCTGTAACTGGCGTTATATACGGTTCCCACTGCAGCCTGGAACATACCGCAAAACATAAAGGCAAAATTTGAAGCAGATCCTTACGAGATAGAAAACAAGATCCCTCATTTTGAACCCTCCCACCTCCAGCACAATTGGGGGCTGATCACAGCACCAGGCTTCCCTCCACACAATGGCTTAGACGAAGTGATATCTTCCCAATTACTAACTGCAGAGACAATCAAGGAAAGACAGATTGGAGGCACATGGCACCCCTGCCTTGGGTAAGTTTACTGCAACAGGTATGGCAGGCAGCTGCCAGTGAAGGAGCTTGCAAGTCAATGCATGCCACCACCCAGCTCACAGTCAGATGTAATAGGTGTGTAAAATCTGCAGGTAAGCGCACCACCTTTTGATGCAAGACTGGTTAGAAAGATAGGACACTGTGCTGCCTCATTGACCTCTCAAGCAGCCTCTCCAGAGAATGCACAGTTTGTGAGTTCAGAAGTTGCATTTTTTTTTAAGTTGGTAACATTGTAGACTTTTTGGGAGCATGGGACCACAGGCATATTATTAAGAATCACAAATGGGCTCCTCCCGAGCATTATGGAGACGCCTAGGTGTTCATGTACTGCTATACAAAACACTCATACCATAATACAGTCCAAATGATGATCAGTTAGCGAGGCAATTCATTTTTGGAAACTGTAATTGTGGATTTTCTTTCAATCTAAGATACAACCAGGGCCATGTAGTATTATGCTAATAATGGTGTAAGGAAGCGACATAATGGAGACCAAGAGAGGTAGTACTGTTGCCACCTTTAAAAAAATGCCTGAAATTAATTTGTATTTTAGCACTAAAGGGACAAACACCCATAGCCTGATTAACATGCAGCATATGACTACATTTACAATGGTGCAGGTTTAAAACCAACTCCAATAGCATTAAATCATAAAGAGAGAATTTTATTTAGCATTTCAAAACAATCCCATTATAACAGAAAATACAATAATTAGAGGATTTTCCCACTCTTTATGTCACTGTTAAATATGTAAAGACATTGGTCTGTGACTCTAATAAAGTGCAGCAGATTTATCACAATCTTGTGTAGGTGCAAACTGATGCAACTTGTTGCAAACACAGCACAAAGTCTTAATAAAGTGTTTACTGTCTAGCGCAAAACTTTTTTTCTCCTGGAAAGTTACTCAAAAAGTAATTACCTTACTTTGCATCAAGGGAACGCTCAATGGGAGGGACAAGGGCAGTCCCACTCTACTGTCAATAGTTTTTGATACAAAGCCCTGTCTACTAAAATTAGTAGACTTGGCTTTGCCTCCAAAAAAATGCCCCCTTGAGTTAACAAGGAAAAATGCTTTAATTTCTCCTAACTTTTCACACATGGTGTGTATGCTGCACTATACAGCACACTTCCAATAAGTGAAAAGTTTTAAAGTTAATGTAAGCATAGTATTTTGTACTGAAAGGTTACCTTTCCTCTATAAAGATTATGCTAGACATCAAGAACTCACTTTTGCACTAATGTGCAAAGGTGTGTTCGTGGCACTAAGCAGCCTGTTTGTGCACTAAGGCCATATCTTGATAGATACTAGTCTGTGATGCTCTCTCGCTCTAGCGCAACACAACACAGCATCTTTCGTTGCTCAAATTGCTGTGCTGCATTGCACTACAAAATAATAAACCTATCCCAATGTCTGTACAAAAAGACACTATTCAAATGTCTTTACTGGCAAGACTAATGAACACTTCTTGTGAGGAGGAAACAGACCCAATCAATGTCTTTGAAACCCACTAGCGTATGCCTCCTATTCCAGATAGTGCTCAAATATTTAAAGCACTACGTTTTCCATGTTACATTTTTTAGTAAACGCAAGTACATAACAGGAATAGAATGCCGTGAACACAAGGAGATGATGGACAGAGCGTTGAAACTTTTCAGACACTCACCCCCAGTCACAGATCTGGGTTGAATCCATCATCGTTCTTTAGCTCACTTTGCCACCCCAGTTCAGACCCAGCCATATGCAAATCAGTCTTGACCCTATTCCTCATGGGAATAGTCCAGCCCGAACTGCCAAGCCAGGTCTATCCTGGACCGGAAACAAGCATCCTAGGACCGGTTTCGGGGCAACATCCCTCATCAGCCAGGCTAGCTTGAATCCAGTGGCAAAGTGAACAAAATGGAATGCCCTCATGTGCACCTACCCCAGTCCTCTGCCTGCAGGAGGAGCTCATATAACATTTCCTTTATTTGTCAATGACTACATAGTATTGTTTTTTTTACTAGCAATTCTTTGTTATAGAACACTCATGATACATCAGCTATTAATACTAAAAAACGGTACATCATTCAAGACAGCACATACTAGCAATAAAATTGTGATGTGTGGTGTGGAGATCTATGAGCTCCTGCGCTCTGGACAGTGAGTAAGGAAGGTATGTTGGTCCCTATAACGCAGTAAGGAATCTGTGAGTACCAGATGTACGGAGTTCAGCATTAGTAGTCCAATAAACTACCCAACAGGGGCTGAAACCAGGAGAGCTTGATGTTCGTGGAATCGCTCTAGTCTCTCATTAAGCGGGGGTGTCCCGCCATCTGTCACCATGTGTAGGTTGTGTCGTAGTTCGGTGTGAACCAGCCATGCATGTGGCAGGATAGCGCTGTTAATATCAGTAGTACGGGTCTAGTAGCCTGGCGGTCGGTGCCCTCTTAACTACACTGGGCAGTGGCGGGTGCCTGGGGCCCCACGAGCATAGGGGCCCCTTGCAGACCAGAATTTCACACGAATTTTCTGTTGAACATTTTTATTCCTGTGAGTGGTTGTGTAAGGGCCAGTGCACAGCTTTGCCCGGGGGCCTATAATACTGTTAAGACGGCCCTGGTTGGGGTGGAGGTTGTAGGATAAGTTCGAGAGGTAAGCCCGTTCTGCCATGCTGCTGTGGCTCGGATGAGTATAATGTGGGCGTTCACGGTTGCCTTTCGTTTTTTTTCGGCATCAGCTTTCCCAGGTTTGTATCCCAAGCAACACTAAATGGGGTTTCTCCTGTGCCATTAGGTAGTGAGCGCCAGGCCGCGACCTCCACAGTCGTCCATTTGGATATACGACAAAGGAGTTGTTTCGGCTCTTGCACCATCAACCAGGAAGCGCCTTTCCTTCCCAGCGTTGAGCATAGTTCACATCACGTATTGACTTCAGCTCCTCACTAAGGGGCTTATTTACAAGGCCCTTGCGCCACTTTTGTGTCACTTTTCCCATGTTAAAAATGACGCAAAAGTGGCGCAAGGGGCTTGTAAATCTGCCCCTATAAACGGAGCAGATTACCGTTGGACTGGACATAAAATCCCTACTTGGAGGGATAGGCCTCAATTTTACTTTCATGTTTAGATGTCGCATAAAGACAACTTTGTACACACTGCAGAAGGAATTAGAGGATTTTAAGCAGACTAACGTTGTATCGGCTCCATATTATAACATAATCAAAACAAATGGCCTAGTGGTCTCTATTGAAATACAAAGTATGAACAGACATTGGCAAGTAAACAGCGAATTTACATACATTGTAGCCTGTATGGATCCCTAAGACAAACGGTGGGGATGAAAACATTCGGTAAAGTATCTTGGCTAAAACAATTCACAACTCTTGAAAGTAAGTGGCGATCTAAGATGATTGGAAGGCAGAAGCGAATTTCCTCTGCTCGAGAAGGGCTTCAAATCTGACCTCAAGCAAAACGAACTAGTAAGCACTCCACTAAGGGGCGTGATTTTCACGTATCTGCTGGAAAGTTAATTGTTTTGCAACACAGAACATGATTTCACAAAAGGTCATTCCTGTCAGGCCAATTTATGGGGAGTTGCTGGAAGGTCAGTGCTGGGAAAGGAGAGATGAATTGCCGCCTTCTCTCAAGGTCTGCAGTTAGGGCTTCGCCTGCTTTAACATTTTACCAGTAACCTTGCGTGTTCTGCTGATGACTACAAAGACGCTAAAAGACTGGCCATAGGGCGAGGAAAAGCTGAATTGCACGCAGGAGTGGACTGAGAACTATTCGAGGAAAAAAAATCTTGCATTTTCTATGTTTATAATGCTCGAGCAAAGTTCCTGGGTCATTGGGAACAACAGTAGCTTCAGTTTTATCCGCTTTGTGAACATCTTTCACCTGCAAGTGCAATACTGTCAATCGATAAAACCTGGCACGAAATGTACCTTAAAAAGAGAACAGAAGAAAATTATAAAAGTTTTATGACAAAATTGTTTCTAAAGAAGTATCAATTTACCAGGCCATAGATCTGGAATGTCATTATCCAGACGGTGGTTTAATCTGAACCTATGCTGGAACAGTCCACGTTGATGCTATGAATTTGGGATATAGGGGTTTCTGGCTTGTAAGTCATGTGACCATATGTTTGTTGTGAAACCTCCGGTCTGTTAACCAGACCCAGTCAATATTCATGACCTGGACTGTTTTCTGTCTGTGTTGGCGGAGCGGATGGTGGCATTGTGTCGAGTTACACTATATGTCAATGCCATATAAGGAAATGTCTCAATGTTAGACCAGCTATGTTGATCAATGAGGTTTACTGGATAATGTTCAAATAATTGGTAGTTGGAAAACACTAATTCAAATCACGAAATCTTTCCCCTTTTCCCCTTCCAAGTCCATAGTCTATGAGATGTGAACACAGACACTTTTCTTGAGCCACCCTTCCTTAAAATGTTCTTATCTGCCGCCATTGAATAGAAGGTGGTGAAAGGAGTCATGGGCATAGGGCATGGTGAACTAAAGGAACCACTCTGCTGAAGTGCTTAAATTTCAATAATGAAAGTGCCAGAGCTCTAGGTAACTCTCAGGAGCATTGCACCACCCATAGCGCTTGCCAGCACAGACACATGCCAGTACCAGTGCTATCCACTAATCATCACACTCCTACGAAGGTGACAGTTTTGACTTTTCCAGGTCACCCAAATCTGTAAAAATGACCTGGATGCACTGGTATAGTTTTTTCAATGTATCAAATTATTAAGCACTCGATGTACTCGATTTTTTAAATGTACTCATTTAAAAAATAATCTGACAGCATCACCATGTGGTAGCATATAAAAGTTCTGGTGTTAAAATATAGATGCAGGGCTGAGCATTGGAAAACACCTGCAAAAATTAAGCACTGGTCTGCTGTTCTTAAGGGTTGCCACACATGATGTTTACCTGCATAGCAAGGTAGGTCCTTGGAATGCTGTTGAATGCACAATGGTGTATGCCATTTACAAAGAGGGCTTTGTCTTGTTTCAGTCATTGGCAGTCTTGGGGAAATAAAAGAGTGAGCCAGCTTACTGCATTTCCAAATAGCAGCGATGGTTATATGGAGCAATTTTGGCAAGTGGCCTTTTTAAGAGCCTGTCATTGTAATAAGGATTTGGCCAATGTTAAAATGTCTATTGATATCGAGGTGTTTCAAAGATTCTGATCTCATTCTTAATCGAGGTCATCATTTAAATAATATAGAAATCACGGACGATGGGAGATAGTACCAAATGTCAAAGCATCTTGTAAGTCACAAAGGGGACCCAAATAGCGTATGTTGGTGTTGATATGAATTAATAAATATTTTTTTATGTACGGCTAGACAGCGCATGTGCTGTCTCGAAGAGACGTGTTGTGTTTTATCTGTGGCCTGACAGGCCGCCCATCTCCTACCATTGGTAAACTTCAATTTCGCTCTCAATTTCTTTGATGCCATTTGTCATGGCATGTGGGCGTCATGCCCTCTTCTTGTGTTTGGCCTCCCACAGAGCATGAATCAAGTACGTGTCTCATTACACTGCTCCCGGTTTGCGGAGCAATTTATTTTCTTTGTTTTCATGCACTCCATAGGAGTACTTGTGTTTTCAGGCTGTCTCCCTTGTACACATACACATATACCACTAAAATGCATGCACATGTACATTAAGAAATGAATTTCTTAAAAAGTTGTTAACACAACACTTGTTTTATTTTTTTTCATGATTCGATGGTATTCTAATGCTCACTCCGCTGTTCATCTTGCCATAGCGCAAACACAAGTCAATGGTATTCGAGCGCTTTAAGTGCTCACCAGCTACATTACACAATGACACATTAATTTTTGTCTTTGATCCTGCTTCAATTGAGGTTCTTTTTCCTGTCGTTGCCTGCCCATCCACCCATTCTCTCTTGCTATCCTGCTTGACGTCCCCCACTACTTCCCTCCCTCGTTGTTGATGCTTTTTTTTTTGCACAATACAATGGTATTGGAGCGCTTGTTCCATCTTCCATCTTGCCATAGTGCTAACACTAGCCGATGGTATTGGAGTGCTTTCAGTGCTCACCAGTTACATTACTCAATGACACATTCATTGTCGTAGATAGGAGAAAGCATAAGTGATTTGCCCAGAATCACAAATTGATCAGCCGACCCCGAGATTTGAACCTGGTTCCCCAATTCCCATGTCGGCTGTTCTGGCCTTTATGTCACATCCTCACTACACTTCAAAGCTCCTCAACTGTTTGTCACTATCACTTCCACATTTGTTCAGCAAGACCCCATCAACATCAAACAAGCATTGACAAAGCCAATAGATCTCGGCAATGCCCCAGCTATTGGCCTTGTCAATGTGAATGTCTTTTAGCCATGTTGCCTAGCAGCACATCTGCTGTTCAGCATGGCTGAAAGTCACTGAAAAAAGAGCTATGATGCAGACAGTGCAGGCCACGTCATAGCGCTTTTTTGTGTTAGGAGGGGCAGGACAATAAACACAACATGGGGAGCGAAGGGAATCGGCATTGGCTCAACATCCTGTGATTCTGGGCTTTCAGTAACTTTCCGCCATGCTGAATAGCAGATGTGCTGGTAGACAACATGGCTAAAAGACATTCACATTGACAAGACCAATAGCTTGGGTATAGCTGAGACCTATTGGCTTTGCCAATGCTTGTTTCCTTTTCTCAAGAGTCTTATTTTGAAAGGGGTAAACAATATTATATATCACACCAAACTGCTTTATGAACAGTGCAAAAGTTCTCGTGCAATCTTGATGCTTTATAGGTCTGTGTAAGGAAAGTTTTTGCTGTCTAGCAGAGCTCATGAATGCTGAGTGAAGGAATATGGCCAACTCGCTTAATCCATTACTTGCTGGTGTCATCATTCACGTTCTATATCAGCACACAGGGCATCTTACATAGAGGGGGCAATGGGTCAGCTCCCTTTAGCCATTTCTTTGCTGAAGGTGCCATTCAAATTTAGATCTGCCTTTTAGCGATTGTACTGCTGGTAATCATGACATGCTATTTTGCCTCTTTAAATCTGAGTCCTCATTGGGTAGGAGGGAGCATTGAGAAAGAAAAAAAGTCCTGATTCAGCCATCACCATGTAACACCAAACACTGATCTTTCAGGGAGCTTGGGTCTTGGGACTGAGGCACAGGAGATGAGGATGGAGACAATGGAGTGTCCCATGCACACAGAGGGCAACTCCTGCAGCATGTGCAGTACTGAGCGCCGCAGTGATATCTGAAGCACTCTTTTATACGGAGCATAACCCAGCAGTGGCACCTCGTTAATAATGGGCTCCGCCCTCTCATTAATGAGCAGAAGGGAGTAAACAAAAAAATCTATCTGCTGCTACCTAAACAAAGAGCATAACATTGCTTCCTTTCTTAAGTGTGCTAAGCTCTTTACTTAAATGTACTTCCAACAACAAACAGGTTTGTCTGCGCATGTCAGCCCAGCATAACAGAGGCTTCAGTGGCGCTTGACATAACAGCTAAGCGAAATAAAGATGACATCAGACGTTTTCTCTCCATATTCAGAAAAAAACTCGACTCCCCGCTCTGATGCTATTATTTAAGCTGGTGTCGGAAAGTGGGTTATCAGTAGGTGGGGGTATTCACCCTCAAATAGTAATAATATCATGATCCCTAATAGATCTAGACAAGTCACAGTAAATTAATCCTTGCTCAACCCTTGGCAGCTTAGCAAATGAGCAGGTAGGCTTAACTTAGGAGACAGGTATGTGTAAAGCATTTACTACCACCAAAACTGTAAATAAGTAAAAGACACACCACAATAAACATCCACTACCAATTTATAAAACTAAAGAATATTTTTATCTTGGAAACAACTCCAAAATGACTGAAATCTAATGTAGGGAACCAGAGATAGGAATTTCTAAAGATTTAGATAAAAATAGAGCGAAAACATACAAAGCTCCAACTGAGGGTATCTGGTCGCACTGGACCGAGACAAAGTCGCAAGCTCAGGCCAAGTGCAAGGGAGCCCAGGCTGGGTGCAGGATAAAGGGATGCCCACTGAGCATTGTACCTTGTCTTTGGTGTGCGCTCTGTGCGGCATTGCTTTGCAAGACTTCGAGTCATCCGATGTCAGTTCCGGGAAGCTGTGAGGGCTGCAATGTGAGGTCCTGTGTCATGTCACGTCGATCTGCATCAGTTCTGATGAAGCTGTGTGGTGGTGCCTTGCGAGGCTTTGCTTCGACTCGCGTCGGTTCTGTTGAAGCTGGCATCTGAACGGTCAGGCTTTAAGAGGCTTTGCTTCGTCTTGCGTAAGTTCTTGTTGGTTCCAATAAGGTTGCCAACTGGTTCTTGGTTTAATTGGGGAGATAAGTGTCCTATAGCACTGGCCAAGGATTAAAGACTCTGGGTTGCCACTTGGGGCCTGGACTGAATCTCCCACAATGCACTTGCGCAGTCCAGGACAAGCCCAGTTACAACTGGTCAGCTGGGGTGTTCTCTCTTTGGATTTGCAGGTGACTCCAGTCTTTGCAACAGTAAGGGAAAGCACTGGAGTTTAGAGGGGCACAATTTACTATTCCCTCTCCAGTCTGGGCAACAGTAGGTAAAGTGCTTCACTTCAAACACATAACATATATGAAACATAGCCATATTAATTTATAAAAAAATATGAAACTCTTAATATAAACTTTATTAATTATCCAAGGGAAAAAAAAAATATATATATATAGGAAAATAATTTAACATTTAACACAATTATTATACAATTTAATCATTAATTATCAATTAAAAAACACTGGCCATTATTTATTACTTACTTAACTTACCAATCTATACCCCCACTAACCTAACAGCACACACATAAAATATAATTAAAATAAATAAATGTAACACAATTACCATAATTAATAACAAACTAAATATTAATTAATAATTAGTCACTAATTAGTCTATTAATTAATTAATCAGTTAATAATTATTTAATTAATTTATTTATTTATAATTAGCTTCCCACCCTACTCCCCTACATACCCACCAACCGGCACCTAACAAATAGTTTAAACAATAAAATTATTGCAAATTTTAAATAATTAATAATTTATTAAAATAATTAATAATACATTGTCAATTAATTGTTAGTTAATTATTACTCAATTAACTTCCCTCCCTATACACCTACAAACCCAGTAGCCTGCACATAATATTTAACTTAAAAAATATATTTACACAAATAACATAATTAATTATCAATTAAATTATTAAAAATAAATTAATAATGATTATTTAATTAATTATACTATATCTTTTCAAGAGATATCATTAGGGACTGTCTTGTCGGCTCTAGTGTCGAAAAGATCCCCTGGTTCCATTATTTGAAACACAGGTTCCACGAGATTGGCTTAGGTGACTTTTTTGAAAATCTCCAAATTATGACCACTAAATCAAAAGACACTAACAAATCTGCGTTTTTTACAAGGGCCAACATGCGCCATCTGCACCACCAGGGATATTGTGGAACTCTGACCCCTGCTTTGACTAGCCCTCTGAGGACTCATTTACAGTTTTATCTAGTTTTTAGTACTAATTCGCAAAATAAATTTTATCTTACAAGATTCCGGCTAGGCACAGTACACTTTTTGGTATCTTTCCTACGTCAAGGAGGTTGGTCGGATTAGCTTACTCCATGTCCTTGTGACAATTTGTCTAAACAAAGTACCCTGCACCTTGTACTATTTTGCACACTTTATAAGTCATTGAGAGCAAGGTTTCTGCTCCAACTACTGAGAAAGCAACGCCCGTTTCCTTACAGAGAAGGTTTTAGATATCTGCATTCACTGCCCTCTATCGACATCTGTATCGCGGTCCTGAATTTTATCAGGGGTACCGTTGATATCAGAAAACGCTATGTGTAAAACTTGCATTTGAGTGCCAGGACCTGTAATTCTTAAGTTAAGCTAACTCAAATGTTTTAACACCTTCTGAATAAGGTATTTAATTAGGCCTGGCTCTTTATAAATACTTCTACGAGCATACCTCCCCCTTTAAAATTATGGTGTGCCAAATCGATCGGAAGAATAGTTGGGAGATATGCACTAGTTTAATGATATTTATCTATGGTTTTATAGTTTTATAGTTTTAATATTTTTATACCTTTTACTGGCTTATGTACACTATCTTTTTATATACTGCAGTGAATTGTTTGAGCCGCCCCCATTTGGAAATAACACAGATAACCCGGGCGAAATGACGGACCCATAGGAGCCCATTCGCAAGGGCTCTTGCTTTGAGGATATTGTCTCCCGGGTTTTGATTGTAGCATTAGGGCTGCATTTTATTAACTGATGAATTATGTTAGAAATTGATTAGTATATGTACACATCTATGGAATGTGATTGGATTGATTACGTTTTTATGTATTGAGAATATCCTTGCACTGTGTACTTTTATGGTTCATTGAACTGAAATAAAGTTAATATGACAGACTGACTGACTAATTATACTTAATTAACTTCCCACCCTGCACCCTTACAAACCTGGCAACCCGCTACAACAATATAAATCACTATTATAATTAACTTAAAAATTAGCAATCACTTTAAATTACAAACTATATTTAAAAATATTATTAACAATTATACAAACAATAATAACCCAAAAAATGAGTATATAAACTAACACACATAAAGATAATTATAAAATGATATTTTCAACAACAATATTTTTAAACGATATTTATAACAAGGATATTCCTGAAAATGATATTACTTACCTAAAAAATAGATATTCTTGACAATGATATTTCTGCATCATGACATTGTTGTATCATGATATTTTTCCCCCAATATTTCCGCAACCAATATTTCCCACTCAATATTTTTTCCAAACACCCTAAATCTACTTTCCTGTGATAGTTATATTGAATCCAACATTGGCAAGTTGTTGGGCTTAATGTAACTATTAATTTGATCTTCTTCTTTGTGTTTGCTGCTTCAGGTAGGCCGTTGTCTGTCTTTGCTTCACTCTTCACCTATATATGTCTTCACCCCAATGCTGGAGCCTTGCCTGTGTGGAAGAGGGGTGTGGCTGGGGGACAGGAATTTCTGCATGACAGGTGCATGGGCTCTCTTTCTGACTCTCCATCTGTTTGGCGACTGTGAGTGACCTTGGGTGTGCCCAGGATATTGCATGTGCATGCTGTCACTGTTACCTGCATGTGCTGCTGGGGGGCAGTCTTGAAGGACAATCAGTCCCTCTGCCCGGGGCCTACTGTACAGTCCCATCATTGTGTTTAGTATTTGGGCTTTGAGGGTATGGACCAATCTACAACGCTTGGGCAGGGGTGGGGTTGGGACTGTTGAGTGGTGTGGGAGTTAGCCCTCTACCTAATATTCATTAGGGTTTCTTCCTTTTTTGCACTTCCCATCTCCCCTATCCTTTTACCACCTTTCTCTTACCCCTCTTCCCATTAAAGTCCTTACATTTGAGGGTGCTCCACTTATTATTATAGAGTGGAGTGAATAGGAGGCTTGGAGACAGCGCCTTCTCTCGGGTGCAGCCTGTTCTTGTCCCCCTACCTTCCACTGCTTCATTTCATCCTCTTGATCACAGACGGCTCCCTGTCCTTGTTACCGCTGCATACAGTCCACTTCTCAATATGTCCAAGCCCTTGTCGATTGTATGCTGGCATGTCAATGGTATGTCGCATTATGGGAAATGGAAAAAAGGTCTCCACTATCTCTACAAAAAGCATGCAAATATTGTGCTGCTTCAAAAAAACGCACCTCTCTATAGCTGAGTCTCTCAATGGGCACGGTGGAGAGTAGTATTAGAAGGGTGAATGCAAATGGGGACACATCCCTGACCACCACCTCCTCCTCCTCCAAGAAATGTGGGTTGGCCATCCTTATAGGACAGAAGCTCCCTTGTAGAGTCCTCAAGACCTGGTTCGATGAGAAGGGGAGATGGGTTATTGCAAAGGTGTGCCTGATGGGTAAGTCAATGGTTCTTGGATTCATCTATGCCCCAAACTCTGACAGGATTTACTTCCTGGCCTCACTGTCCAAAGTTATCACAGCCTTTGGGCGCACACACCTGATCCTGGGAGGGTATGCTAATTTTACCGCCTGATCTTGTCTGAGACCACTCTAATTGTCCCGACTCCTATATTCTTCATGGTGGGGCCCTCCTTTATGATCTCTTGGAGGATAATGCACTCATTGAGGTCTGGCACTTACTTCGCACCTCGGACCGGGACTATACTTTCTTTTTGTGTCTGCATGGGATACATTCGCAAATCAAATACTTCCTTCTCCAGAGTGGGGTGCTTTCGGATGTAGTGGGAAGTCATATCCTAACTGTTGGCCTCTCGGATCACAGTCCTATGCCGTTGAATCTGGGTGTGGGCTTGATGTCTCCCTTTCCGTTTCGCCAACAGATGAGAGCTTTTACGTACAGACAACCTAAGTAGCAAACCCAGCTCCTATCATACATTGGTTCATATCTCTCTGATAATGAGGGGTCTGTGGGGTTGTGCAGAACCATTTGCAATATTGCAGGGTATCCTGATGCGAGAGTCTGCGGTAATGAAGCATAAAGCCCTGGCTGACATCCAGCGTTTAGAAAAGGAGGTCAACGACCTCCAGTGTAAATGCACTTTCACACCCACACCGGAGCTTCAGAGAGAGCTGGAAGTATCCAAATCCTGCTTTAATACTTATTGTACAGTACCGGCTGAAAAGGTGCTAGTAAAGCTGCAGTGGTGGAGGTACGACCACAGTTAGAATGCAGGGTGCCTATTGGTAACTCATCTGTGGTAGCATGAATCCCAACTGTCCATATCAGCAGTTCACTGATTGCAAGGGAGTGGGTTAGGATTGTGCTAGAGGTATCACGATCACATTTTTCTATGCTTCCCTCTACTCCACTGAATACCAGGCCTCGCCAGAGCATGTTGATGTCTTTCTTGCACCCTTGCATCTACTTTTCCTCAATAATGAGGGGCAGGCATTGCTTGATGGGGATTTTACAGAAGTGGCTGAGGCCATCTCGGCCTTGCCTACTTGAAATTCACCTGGGGAAGACTGCTTTCCAGGAGAATTTTACAAAGCAGCAAACCCTCTTCTGATACCTCTCTTAACAAAGGCGTTCCTGGAGGCGGTGGCAGTGGGTTCCTTGGGAATGATCTCTAATAAAGCCATCATCGCCCTCCTTCTCAAAGAGAACAAAGACACTATGGACTGCACTAGTTAATGCCCTATTTCAATGATTAATGTTGATCTGAAAAGTATGGCTAAAATACTTGCAACTAGACTGAGTAAGGTGATGCCGCAGCTCATCTATGAATCCCAGTGGAGCACTTTCCTCAGTAGATCTTCAGGTAATCACCTTAAGATGCCAGCGCATGTGCTCTGGCACCCGAGGAATGATGTTGACAGCCAACTGGCTTTCCTTGGTGCAAAATGGTGTTTGACTGAGTGGAATGGCCTTATCTTTTCCAGGTATTGTCCAGGATGGGGCTGGGTGCTAACTTTATAGCCAAAGTTTGCCTCCTCTGTGATTACCCCTCAATGGAGGTCAACTGCGGTGGTTTCTTGTCATACTCTTACATGGTCCACCAGGTCATGCAACAGGGTTTCCCTCTTTCCCCACTCCTCTTCTTGCTTGCCCTTGATCCACACTCCATTGTCATCTGATGTGCAGTGAAGGGTGACAAGATGTGTGATGGTGAAATCAAGGCACTAGTATATGCCGATGACATCCTCCTTCTTCTGTCTCATGCGGAGGCATTGGTAACGGCGACCATGTCCATCATTGACTTGTTCTCTCATTTGTCCAGCTATAAGATAAACTGGGCAAAGTACAAAGTTCTCCCTATGTCAAGGGGACTACCAAAGCTTATATGCAGGCGAACAACATGTGGTGGGTCTTCAAGGGCCTCATATACAAAGGTATCTTCATAAGTAGGGGACTATGAGGAATGGTGAAAGACAACCTCATGCCCCTGTGGCTAAACCAAAACTCAAGTTACTCAAGTAGGAATAACACAATCTCTTGCTTTGGGGGGGGGGTACAGATGATTAAGATGACTGTTGCCCCGATATAATTATGTGTTCCAGATGGGGCCTCTATGGATAGCTCCTGTTACGGTATTGCGCTTGGAGGTGGATATTAGTTCCCATATCTGAAGCAGGCACGACCTCGACTTTGCGCCTCGCAACTGTGGCCAAATACTATTATAACCCAGAAGTAGCCAGAAATAATGGCTTTGCCAGTGCTTGTTCTTTAGAGTATGTAAAGAGGGTTTTCTTAAGTGTCATTTCCATATAGAAGTCGGGGCTGGCAATGAGAAAGGCAAGTTTTTGTGCTCAGAAGGTACCATGATCAGCAGCAGCTTGTGAGCTTTCAAACTTGTGGGAAATTTAAGGCGGCTCAAACAGTCACATATAGCCTGTATTATACATTGTGCCCGGGGGCGCAACGGGCAACTACGCCAACTTTGAGTGCCCCTGGGGCATAATGGTATTACTGAAGTTCCTTAGATGCTTGTGCATCACCTTCTGTAATACAGATAGCGCTGTCGGAACAACTGAGCTATCATGAGAAGGTGTTTCCTCATTTGCATGGAGGCTTGGCCCCATGCAAATGAAAAAATTACTTTGCCTCTGAGTCTGTGTCTGCGCCGTATTACCGACATGGGCGCAGAAGCAAACATGCTTTTAAGAGGCTCACTTAAAGTGCGCCACAAAAGGTGACACACTTTCAATATGCCTCCTAAACACAGCCCTCTGGAGAGGAGAAATGGGGTCCCATGGAGCTCTCAGACATCACCCTGCAGACTGGATCAGTCACTCACTGCACCCACCTGCAAGGGGATCTCTAATCCCCCTTAAAAATGCGGGCGGATTGCCGCCTGCACAGTGAAACATGAAGCAGCTTTTAAACAGCTCTCCATTTTTGATTTGCATGCACTGCCCCCAGGGCAGCGCAAGTTCACGGATGCCATGCGGGCAGCGCATTTATTCTAATATGGGGCACTTTCCTTGTTTGTGCAGGGTGCACCTTTTGAAAGGTGCGCTGTAGCACACACATGTAAAGTGCTCCGTATTCATAATACTGCCCCAGGTCAGTATTGAAAGCACCTGCGCCGGCCACACACTTGCCCACCCACTTCTGTATGCAGGTACTGTATGCAGTTGTTCTGTGCACCGCAGTATGCATAAAACCGGCAATACAGGGATATGGTGATTCCAGACTGACTAAAAACTGCTTGGTTTACAACCTATATACAGTCGTTCATTTCTTTTTAGGGTTGCCTATAAATTAAAGCATCAGTTGTCTCAGATCTTATACAAGCTATAAAGAAAGAGAGAAAAGGGCAAATAGTCAGCCGCCGTTAGGACAAAATCCCACATTAACTGGGTAGCTGTTCCGTCCCACACAATGTTTTCCTTTGTCATTAAAGTTCCATTACATTTTTCCCTTTTCGACTGGGAATCAGGGACAGGCAATCCTAAGGGATTCCAAACTGTGGATCCACTATTTTTTTTTTGTAGGACCTACAGTGTACCCTAATAAAGGTGAACCACTTAATAGGTCTTCCCAGCCTGTGATTTCAAGGGGCATCCCCTTGAAGCCTGTGCCCATATCTTAAGTGGTGGCAACATTGTATTGGTTTACAGAGTACCGAAGCTGCATTCAGGAGTAATGCTTACTGCCCTCCTGTGTATATTAAGTTCAGTCATATCAGGTAAGGAGTGTTAATGTCCATATATAGCGCGAACTTGACCCGAATCGGGTATCAGAGCGCTTTACATAGCACCAGTTGCATTACATGAGGACACATTCATTTTTTTTCTTAGGCACGGTGAGATTAAGTGATTTGCCCAGAATCACAGGATGTTCAGCGTCATTGCCGAGACTCAAACCCAGTTCCCCAGATTCAAGGTCGACCGCCCTAGCCGTTAGGCCAACTCCTCTCCCCTATTATCTTTATTACATCAATAATAATGATAGTGGAACAATAATAGAGAACAATGGAACAAGTAAGGATGGAAGGCTGGCTGTGAACATCTTTGTTGCACGTCATCAAGTTTGCATTTAGAAATCTGTGAATATATTTTGCCTGAACAGCAATTTTAAGACAGAGGACTGCTGATGTTCACTGTGATATTACTGGGCCAACCTATTGTCACTTCTCCTCTCTGCAATGTTGTTTCAATTACCTGAAGTAATTACACATGGTTTTCAGCCAGATCAGAAATTTTGCAAAAGTATCTGCCTAACATCTCCCATCACCTACAATCAGTCGCGGCTCCTGGAGGGAGTGCTGTGAGGCGGTGGGGCGGGGGAGGGGCAGGGTGGGGGGTAGTAAACTCCGGCATACGACCGAACGGAGGTAAGTACAGAAATAAATAAATAAAACGAATTACATTGCGCGCGCTGCAACGCCAAATGGCGATGCGGCGAGCGCAATGTAATTCATTTTATTTATTTCTGTACTTACCTCCGTTCGGTCGTATGCCGGAGTTTACTACCCCCCACCCTGCCCCTCCCCGCCCCACCGCCCCGCAGCACTCCCTCCAGGAGCCGCGACTGCCTACAATGCATTTTGGGAGCAGGCCTCTCCCCAGCTTCCTAAGGACAAAAAATTTGTTAGAGTCTATCTGAATTTTCGAGCTTTTAAGATGCACTGACAATGGTTGGCAATTGGCTCCTACCCTTCTGCAGATTGTGGGCATGTACGGTGAAGCCCAAATCCAGCACATTGACTCAGATCTACGTGAAACTTGTTGCTGTGTTTCTTTAATGTAGAGTTGTACTTTCTCATTTTCCTCAAGGCTATAAGTAAGCCTGATGACCTGCTGAAGCTCTGGTGGGCTACCTTGCTGCTTTTGACCTTGTTTATTGAACCTACTAGCCAGACCAGGAGTCTAGACGCAGATAAGGTATGCCAAGAGTTCCTCTCGATCTCTCCTCAGTGACTGGAGAACAGTTGTCCAACTGACAGGTGAACATAAGCTCAGTGATGACTCAAAGTGAGCACACTCCCTCTATGTGCCAAAATGTGACTGTTTTACCCCTTTGTGGGACCCCAACATTCCCTAGCTGGATACCACTAGTCTCTGTCTGTAGTGAGAACAGACCCCTCACTAGTCTCAGTGGCCCGGATAGCGGAAAAACTAATACTGAACCACAATTGGGGATCTCAACCATGCCTTGCTAAACAGATCCAGCACCATCTGGTTTACAATCTATCCAGTGCCAGATCATGACTCCAGGTCATGAGTGGTCCTTTGGTGTTCCCTCTGTTATTATAGGTCCTCACCCATATCTTTTACAGGGGTTAGATCCCAGTTTTCCCAACCCTTTTGCTCAAGATCTGTCCCCCCATATATGAACCAATTTACTCCGAATCCCTAGCATGTTTAGGTCGTGAGATATCTAAATTTCAAGGCACCTGAAAACGCCCCCCTTACAATTGGGATACAAAGCATGGTTTGTTGGCTACCTACAGTTCAATTGAAAACAATGAGATATTTGCATTACGTCAAAAGAATCTTTTCCCAAAGGTTGCATAATTTGTATACAATGTGGGGAACAAATTGCAACATGTCATGGTCTCATTTGTATTACAAGTGGCACAGCATTCGCCATCTGTTAGTGACTGCCAACCCTATTTAGTGTGTATAACAGCGTTCTGTAACTTTTTTCTTGTGAGATACTGCGTTACTTTATTGATCAGTGTGACTTACAATGTTGGTTTTTCTTTTACCTTATATATATTAATAACGTTACTTGTATAAATATCACTCTGGTTAGTTACTTCTACTTCAAAACTTTTCAGCCTTGTTATATCGCTGCCTACAGAAAACAGCCCCATTCCCCACTGTGTCTTGCTTGTCTGGTCATTTATTTCCAAAGTCTGTTTGAAGGGAATATGTAAGATTTCCTATCAGAGAATCCCTTGTAAGATATGCCTGGCCATCTGCACAAAGGCTGGGACCACCACAATGCACTCTAAGGAGAGGACCTAATAAGGGGGCATTGTCAAGGCATATGTGGCTGGATCCTTTGAATCTGGAGATGCACTGACTATGCTTGACAGTGTTTCCTGGCCAACATGCCTAAATGTACACATATAGGCTAGAGCTCTCCTCCACCTTCTTGCTCACCTTCTGGACCTGGATGTGTGTGGACTCTGCTGCTATTGGTGCTTGTAGAATGTGGAGCTAAGTGCTGCCCTTTCCCTTTTAGCTGTGGAAAGGCATGAAAGACCCTTTAGAGATTCCACTTGCCTACTCTGATGCTGCTCTTGACGTTGCTTGCAGTGGCGGCTGCCACTGAGTAGCATGGGTAGGGGAATATTGAAAAATAAATTAAAATAGACTTACCTTGCTGCCGGACCACCGCCTCGCGTCGTCCTCTGAAGCTGGAAGCACAGGCTCCCTCTCCTAAGCAAATCACAACACTGCAATGCAGCGTTGTAATTGGTCAGAGTGCCATGGATCGGCACTCAGATGTAGAATGGGAGCCTGTGCACGCTCCTCACCAGGCTACGACATGCAGCCTGGTGGGGAACATGCAAAGTGTTCAGCATTGTTTGGCCGGCCCTCTTAGGCCGGCCAAACTGTCATGCTCACTTTAGTCGTCATCATTCTTTCCCTCCTTGTCTGTAATGACAGCCAAGCCCCACCCCATAAAGCTGCATGACAAATGGAAAATAAAATTATAATAATGCAGTGTAATTAACATGTTATTTTTACTTTTTCCACTGCAAAAAATGCAGTGAGGCGGCGCTCCTCCACCTTATCAGATGAACCGCCATTGGTTGCTTGTGTGGAAGTGCCTTGAAGCCCTCTATACCCCTCACAAAAAACAAGAAAGGTACAGCACAAGAAAGCTATGCTACAAATGCAGATGAGTTGAGTGGTAACTATGCCTGCTAAACAAACTACTTCTCGGTACTATCTTTAATAATTTTTGCTTCTAAATTGATTGTGCTGTTGTTGCAGTGGTCCAGCACTCAATTGGTGTGATAGCTAGCATGAATAGGTTTGAGATAAGCCCTTTGTGCTTGTGAACGTGCGCCCCTTTCTGTGAGTCACTCTGTGTCACAAAGACTGCTCTTCTGGAAGAAGCCACTAACCAGCATCCTCTAGGTGCCCAAGTAGTGAGATATACCCATTTTAGGGCAACCAACAACACTTTCCCAACTCTGAGGCAGTGTCTCTTACCTTTGCAAGTTGAAAGGTACCCTGTATATCGTGTATGATCAAATTCACGTTGTTCCTGCCTTTGTTCATGCTATGTTATATGATTCTATGCTTTATGATATGTTTTAGGTGCTCGCAAATACTGGGCTCTCAAACACTTAAAACCTCTGATAAGCAGCAGTTTTTGGTGACAGTTTTTAGTGGGGTGGCAGAGATCTCTTATTTCACTGTGTGCTGTTTGTGATCATGATAATGATGTTTCCAGGCAGTGCTATCGTAACAGCGTGTGCTGATGCTTGAAATCATTTATTGATCGCAAACAGTGTATAGAGGGCACAGCTACAGGGCACGTTCTTGTTAGTGAATTGTGTCACATTGCAATCTTATTGTTTGTTGTATACTTTCTACTTTTGGATTATGCAAATAAATGTATATGTCAAGAGTTTTCAAATCTTGAGCACTCACAACTCTGGCTGGCTATTCACGTCTTTTTTGGAACTAAGATAACAATTTTGTCCCACACCTAGGCCAAGATTTACAAATGTTTTGTGTAGGGTTTACATTACTTTCTTTTTAACACAAACCCAACGAAAAACCTTTTGGGCAATTTACAAACCAGCGCAAATGGTATTTGCGTTGGTTTGTTGGGCAAAGTAACGCAAACCAACATGAAGTACTTCTTTGCATTACTTAACGTCAAGGGGGTGTTACATGGGTGGTACGTGGGCATTCCGATGTAACCACCCATGCCTTTGACGCAAAACGCAATCTACTAACATTAGTAGACAGGGTTCTGCAACAAAAAATAATTCAGCTGGAAAACAGGTATTAAAAGGAGAAATGTTTTCATTTCTCCTTTCTTTTCTGACTTTGCATTTGTGCTGCACTGTACAGCACACATACAAAATAGGAAAAGTTTTAAAACTTGTCTAGCCATCATACTTTGTACTGGAAGGATACCCATGCTAGACTCACACACACCCTTGCACTATGGCGCAAAGGTGTGTGTGCGGCACTTAGCAGCAAAATTCTGCCCTGGTACTAGGGAGAGGGGAGGAGAGTGCCATATCTCTATAGATATGGCGCTCTCCTCTTCTCTTCTTGTCACACAACACAGCACAGCATTTTGGGTGCTGTGCTGCATTGTGTGTAACTTATGTAAATCTGGGCCTTAGTCTTATTCCATGGCACCTCACATGCGCTAAGCCTTGACTTCTACCTAGAGAGGCAAGGAGTCATAATGTGGCCATTTTGCTTTCACAGACTGAGTAGCCAACTGCACTAGTTAACAGGGAATACAGGCACTATAACTTGTGGAGTACCTAGTATCCTCTCCAACCATGCACACTGGAGAAAAAAACCACACACATCTGTTGGGGCAAATGAGATCATTTGGATGAGCATTAGCGTGAACCTGTGGGATTGTCTTCACTTTGTTGGAATGCAAATGGTACGTTTCCTGTGCCAGAACACCTTATAAAAGACACTTGGGATTCTGTGGAATGGTATGTTCAAATTATTGTACATATTCTGCTAAAGCACTCTCAAAATTAGAACTATTTTAATTTAGTTTAACAGTTCAATAACACCCTCTCCTCTTGACCTCACCATCATCTTTCAGATACTTTGTTGCTTCAGTTATGGACCGTATTGGAGTTATAATGTCATTTTATGAGAAAGTAAATCATTAATTGGTGTGGATGGTAGTCACTATCTTGTTAGGTCCAGTTAAAGGTTTTAGTACTTTGAACCTGAGCTCAGTCCCTGGTAGCTATGGCACAGAGCAGCCAGGCTCAACTTAAGAAATTGTGTAAAGCATTTAGAAGTACCAAAACAGTAAAAAGAAAAAAGTAAAAAATCCAACACACTAAAAATCCCACTCCAATTTATAAAAATATTAAATAATTTAGGGAACAAAGTTACACCAAAACAACAAAAATCCAATTAGGGGAACTGGAGATATGAATTTTTAAAGTTTTAAATTGAAATGGTGCCAAAAAACACTAAGCGCCAATGAGAATCAACTGGTTGTGGTAGAGTAGGACATAGGCACGACTTCAGGCGGACCGCAGTGGAGCGCGGGTCGGATACACCAAGTAGGTTTGAATCAGTTGGAGGCTTTGCCATGGTACATTGTTTGGAAGTCAAAATCCTTCTGCAGGGCAAGACAGCAGACTGTACCCGAGGAGGGCTCCACAAAGTCTAATAGGCATTGAACGAGATCTCAGATAAAGCTGTTGGTGTTGATAGGAAAAGCTCAGATCAGGAAAATTAGAATTTCTTGCCCAAAGAAGTCTTCTCACTAGTTGGATAGTGTTAACTTCACAACAACGTAAATGTACTGATCGAAAATAATAAAAATAAAAAAATTAATGCCTGTCAGTATTTATTTCTGTCCACAGCTACTTCATACAACTTCATTGAACTGAAATCGCTGTGGGCCTTCTGATGTCTCCCATTATAGCAAGATCTGGGTGCCCTTTCTGCCATGGTGCATATGGCTTCAATTATGCCCTTGAGATTGTCTGCCGTCCGCTGAGCAGACAGTCATCTCTGGGTTGTGGCTAAAATGGGTATTGCAATTAATGCGTTCTAGAGCAGCTTCTGCCTGACTATTATTTCCACACAATATATCTTGGAAAAAAAATCCTTTTCAGCAGTGAATCAGAGTAATATGTCTGGGAGGAAAATTTCTACTGAGTCTTAGGATGTGATAATCCCTGGGATCCGCTGACATTTTGCTGGAATTCGGCATCTGAAGCCAGGCCCTCGTACCTTTTCCTGGATGGTAAGTGCTGCGGTATCAGAGGGGAGCCAGGGCTGCTCTGGAGGCTGAGGCATTTGAGGATCTCCATCAAACATGGCGGATGGAGAGAGGTGAGCCTTCATGAGGTGTTGATTTGCAGGCCAGAGGGCTTCATTATATGACTCTTGTGTCTTCAGGTCTACACAAGAGAGATGCTGTTTTAGCCTTTCCATGGCTTTTTGGCAGGGAACCAAAGTAAATCAGGTGGATCACTGACAGAATATCGAGGAGCAAAATATCGACCTGGCAAAATATCGAGGAAAAAATATAGAATGCCAGAATATCGAATTCCTACAAACAGGTAAGTACAAAATTATCGAATCCAAAATATCGTTGTAAAAAATATAGTCAAAATATTGAATTTTTTAAATGTCTTAAAAGTAATGTAAAATTAATAAAATAATACATATAATTAACTAAAACATACTTAAAAATACTTAAATAACCTTAATATTAATAAATATTTAATGTAAGTTAAAAAAATAAACATGCATTTTTATTTTTTAATACATATATATATTAACATAATATTAATAACAAATATTCAATATTTTAAGCGTAGGATAGCGGGAGGGTAAAATTTACTATTCCCACTCCAGTGAGTGCAACAGTAGGGAAAGCGTTGGATAGCGGGAGGGTAAAAATTACTATTCCCACTCCAGTGAGTGCAACAGTAGGGAAAGCGTTGGATAGCGTAGGGTAAAAATTACTATTCCCACTCCAGAGAGTGCAACAGTAGGAAAGCGTTGGATAGCGTAGGGATAAAAATTACTATTCCCACTCCAGAGAGTGCAACAGTAGGGAAAGTGTTGGATAGCGTAGGGGTAAAAATTACTATTCCCACTCCAGTGAGTGCAACAGTAGGGAAAGCATTGGATAGCGGGAGGGTAAAAATTACTATTCCCACTCCAGAGAGTGCAACAGTAGGGAAAGCGTTGGATAGCGTAGGGGTAAAAATTACTATTCCCACTCCAGTGAGTGCAACAGTAGGGAAAGTAATGATGTAATATTTAAATGTAAAAAATTAATTATCAATACCAATAAAAAATTAATTACCAATTACAACATATTTAATAATTAATTAATTATAAATACCAATAAATATTATTTATTTAAAATTAATTACCTAATAATAATTAATTAACAACCAATTAATTTTCAATACCAAAAATTAATAAGTAATACAAAATGTTTACCAATTAATAATTAATTAACAGTAAATTAATTATCAATACACAAAAATATTTTCAATAATTATTTAATTACAATTAAATTATTTCCCACCCTATTCCCCTATAAACCCACAACCCGCTCCGAATAATAAATTAATACAATTAATATAATTATCAATTAATCAATTAATTACCAATTAATACAAATTAATTACCAATTAATAAAAATTAATTACCAAATAAAAATTAATTAACAATAAATTAATAATCAATACCAATAAATAAAAATAAATAATTACTGAATTACAATTAAATTACTTACCACCCTATTCCCCTATAAACCACAACCCGCTCTGAATAATAAATTAATACAATTAATATAATTATCAATTAAAAAATTAATACAAATTAATTACCAATTAATAAAAATTAATTACCAATTAATAAAAATTAATTACCAATTAATAATTAATTAACAATGAATTATTTATCAATACCAATAAATAAAATTAAATAATTACTTAATTACAATTAAATTACTTCCCACCCTATTCCCCTATAAACCCACAAATCGCTACAGAACTAAAACGCAAAATTAAATTAAAAATAATTAATAATTCCTAAAAATTAATATTTAATTTACTATAATTAAATTACTTCCCACCCTATTCCCCTATAAACCCATAACCCGCTACGGAATTAAATTACGCAAAAATTAAATAACGTAAAATTCATTACTTTAAAAAAATTAAAACATACATTACAAAAGTAATACATACTTTTAACACATATACTAACACTTAAAACACCATAAAAAAATTCGATATTTTTAACAACTATGGGGCTCATTACGATACCCGACGTAAAAAAATCCGCCAGGCATGGAAGCGGCAAAAATCCGCCCGCACACACCGCCTGAACACCGACCACGCCATTATGAGTACACAAACCGAAAACCGCCATCGGCGGAAAAATCACACAAAATACCGCCCGCCATCGTCCGAGTCGGAGTCAAACCGCCCGCCACGGACGGAAACACGCACGACAACACAAAACCGCCCGCCCACACGGCCGACACACCGCACGTGAAATTACGATCGCACCGCCATGAGCGCGGAAAAACAACAAATATACCGCCCGCCAGCGCAAACAACGCCGATGAGAATCGACACGGCAGAAGCCATGGCGCCCACGTACCTGCACAGAAACCATCCGCACACAAAACCAATAGCACACAACATGGCCAACAAGTCCACACAGCAAGGCACACACAAATACACAAGCACAGTACACATCCCGAAAACACCCCCCGGACAAACAAAAAATACAAAGGCCAGAACCCCAGACACAACACACCTGAAAACAACAGACCATGAGGACACACCCACATAGGTGAGTACAAAAGCAGCACTCCCACAGACCACAACCCCTTGCTACATTGCAAACCAGAGAGGAGAGGAGAGGACACAGTGACACAGCAAGGACAGCAGCACACCACAGAAACGCACACATCACTACCACCACCACCACCACCAAACACCGGCACCACAAACCCCCTGCACATTACACAACACACACCGCACCAGCACCACAAACACCATGGCACCACAAAGGATGCCCAAGTTCACGCCCATGGAGCTGACGGTCATGGTCGACGAGATCATCAAGGTGTACCCACAAATCTATGGGAACATGGTCCAGCACACACCACTAGCCACCAGAAACAGAATGTGGACCCGGATCGTAGACCAGGTCAATGCAGTCGGGACCCTGCCCAGGAACAGAACCGAGATAAACAAACGTTGGAATGACGTAAAGAGCCTGGTCAAGAAGAAGGAGGGCAAAAACAGAGAGCTGGCTGCCGTCACTGGCGGAGGGAATCCCGCGCTCTTTAAGACCTTCAAAGCGTGGGAGGAGAAGGTGCGAGTCGTAATCCATCCGGAGATCCTCGCCGGATTAGCAGGGGGAGTGGAGGCTGGTAAGTACAAACTAATGTATACCAGCACACCGCTATGTACTCACATGCGCAACTACCATGCCACAGCTCCCAGGGACAAACACCCCCATGTCCAGCACACAATACACAACACATCACACACACATGCAACAGACACTACCACACACAGCCCAAACCGAACAACTGTAAGATGCGTGGGGACATGTGTACACTAAGCCAGCCACGTAACCACCAACAGGTCCCCAAATATGCCAGAAGCGCCACAACGAGCACCCACCACACCCATGTGTCCGCCACAGCTGCACTAACCGACAAGTAACAGGTAAGTGGCAGGAACACAAAGTGCAGTGGGTGGGACGGTGGACAGCCCAAGTACAACACACACCAGGCCCCAGTCCCACAGCACAGCAAGGAGGAGCATCCCCCACACCCCACAGCCACGTGTCAGCCACCGCAGTGCACAACGACAGCCGAAAGGCAGACATCACGGTCCACAGCAATCGGTGTCAGTGGGTGTACAGCCACCCCCACGACCCACTACACCCCCCACCCCCACAGACCTGCAACATGGAGCACCCCCCGCTTAGAGCCATGTGGCATCCAGTACAGTGCACGCACGAACAACTTGCAGGTGGGAAACTGGACAGGGCTGGATTACTGGAGGCATGAGGACCATAACACCACCAACACATGGGACATGTCACGTAGCACACGGACACGCAGCACCGCCCACCGTCACGAACAAGTGAACAATGTGCACACGGACATGAACAGCAGACTCACACCCCACATGACCCATCACAGACATAGCAACACCCAAGGAGCCACGTCTGCATGCACAAGCCACACTGAATATAGTCCCACACGGCAGCCACTGTGCAACTCATCACACACAACCGAAACACCATTGAAGTCCTGTCCATGTAGCCCCCACTGCCTGTCAACCCCACACCCCACAACTACGCCTATGTAAGACAAACAACACTAGACGCAACAGAGCGGAACAACAGAAATGCACACGAACACCACTGAACCCATCAAACTCACAGACACACCATGCACATACAACATACCATCCATCCCATCCGTCAGCCCCAGTCACATGAAAGGCATGTCATCCGCACAGCTGCCACACATACAGCAGTCACGCTAAGACACATGCCCATGACCAACCATGTGCCAGAAGTCAATTAAGCGCACGACACACTGTGAGCAACAACACACAACATGGGCCACACCCCCCGAGCACTGCAGTGATGCACATGGCACAGGGCAGCACGCACACCAAGGAGATGGGACAACTGCAATACGTTGGCTGGCACACAACTATCACTCACTCATAACGATGCGTCCAATGCCATGTCCAGTAACCACAACAGACAGCAAATATGCAGGGCATGTCAGGCATGCACACACCTCAGACCATGCACTGTCATGCTGCCACAACACATGTCACGTTCGGCACCCATGGCTCACAGCATGTACCCCAAAAGCATATCCCCTCCCAAATGCGAATCTGGGGCATGGCCCCCATGTTGCCATATGCGTTCCTAAGCGTTCCATTTGAACCCCAAAAGCATATCCCCTCCCAAATGCGAATCTGGGGCATGGCCCCCATGTTGCCATATGCGTTCCTAAGCATTCCATTTGAACCCCAAAAGCATATCCCCTCCCAAATGCGAATCTGGGGCATGGCCCCCATGTTGCCATATGCGTTCCTAAGCTGTTCCATTTGAACCCCAAAAGCATATCCCCTCCCAAATGCGAATCTGGGGCATGGCCCCCATGTTGCCATATGCGTTCCTAAGCGTTCCATTTGAACCCCAAAAGCATATCCCCTCCCAAATGCGAATCTGGGGCATGGCCCCCATGTTGCCATATGCGTTCCTAAGCGTTCCATTTGAACCCCAAAAGCATATCCCCTCCCAAATGCGAATCTGGGGCATGGCCCCCATGTTGCCATATGCGTTCCTAAGCGTTCCATTTGAACCCCAAAAGCATATTCCATCCCAAATGCGAATCTGGGGCATGGCCCCCATGTTGCCATATGCGTTCCTAAGCGTTCCATTTGAACCCCAAAAGCAAAGTACAAACCAGACCCAGGATGGGCCAGGAGCCCGCATACACCAGAGTCACAATGAGTAGGGGCAAAGCAACACACCCATCGGCATGGCCAATCCGTCCCATGCCACATGTGCACAGCACACAGTCCCATTGCCTAGCACACACAACTACAGATGCCACAGCCACACACTCGCCTCCGGGAAACCCATGTACGAGATTGCACGAACTGCCAATGTCAGACGACTAATACATACTTCGCCAGGTGCAACACAATAACAAATCTCATTCTCTCCACAGGTGACGAACTGCTGGACGCTGGGGATGGAGACAGCAGCCAGCACAGCCAGCCTACAAGCCCCCAACGAGGACACACGGATCTGGAGGATCTGTCCACCTCTTCGGACACGGACCACCAAGCTGGCCCATCTGGCGTGGCAGGGCCCAGCCGCTCCCCAGGACCCCTCCTACCCACCAACCCATCATCCAGGGATGCTGAACAGTCCCAGTCCCCTGCTGCCACTGTCGTTGCGGCCACACCCACGGTCATTGCGGCCACTACCACTGCCGCAACCGCCACCATCGCCGCACCGACCACCACCGCCTCCACCACCACCACGTCTTCGCTGGCACCAGCCCCAGCGCAGGTGGTGGCCCGGCCGACTGGATCCACCCTGGGAGCCACAGCGAGGACCGTGGTGAGCAATGTGGCTAGTGGGCAGGCCGGTGGCAGCAGGACTGGTAGGAGGAGCAGGGTCAGGGAAACGCCAGCCTCCCTGGGAGCCATGCCCTGCCTCAAATGGCCAGAGTCCTTGGGGCCTATGAAGAGGCCCAAGGACAATGGGCCAGGTCTGCTACTGACACGCGGGAGGTGCTGGGGGTGCTGAGGTCCATGGACGCCCATATGGGCCAATTCGTGTCCCGTATGGACCAACTCGTGGACCTCATGGGCCAGCTGGTGGTGGCGGTGGGGTCACAGGCAAGGCCAGCAACACCACCTCCGCCACCACCTGCTAGGGCGCAGGGTCGG
Organism: Calotriton arnoldi; assembly: GCA_963921515.1. Taxonomy (NCBI): domain Eukaryota; kingdom Metazoa; phylum Chordata; class Amphibia; order Caudata; family Salamandridae; genus Calotriton; species Calotriton arnoldi. The sequence continues at coordinate 445,104 of CAWUFW010007476.1, forward strand.
CCAGCAGTGTCCACTTCCCCTGCGTCCACAGCCAGTGAGCACACCTCACCCACCACCAGCAGGTCGCCACCACACACCCCCTCCCAAACGTGGAAGGGGCCGTCCGAAGAGGAAACAGATCTCCCGGGAGGACTTCGCACGCTCCAGTCGCAAGTGAGGCAGCCAGCCAGCCTTCCGCCAGCCTTCCTTGACCAGCCACTGCATTGACTTGCTCTACGATCCCACTCCACACAGCCAGCTGGATGGCATGTGTGTGTTGGACTATGGACATAGAACCAGTGGGTACACCCTGATCATCACGCAGCCATGACCGACAGCTCATTGTCACTGCACGCACCACTTTTGTCATCACCTTACACACAATCACATGTCACAGTTCGTAATAAATGCACCTTTTTCACTAACTGCTGTTTGTGCCCTGTGTTTTATTTGTACGGAATACAACGGCCACCTTGGGCGGAAGGGCACCTGATGCGTGGCATGGCAATGGAATCCGGAGGGCCTGTAGGGACCTAGGGGTGGGAGACAGAACAGGAGCACATTCAATGAGTGTGTCACACACCCATCACACAGTACATGTCAACAACTACAAGCAATGTACACACATCGCACAGAGCAATAGGGCACAATGCCACAGTCACCAACAGTGGCATACTACCCTGGCCATGGAGCGTTGACACACTGCACGCAGTGAACATACGGCCACCCTGACACAGCACACACACACCTGCATAGATACAGACACATCATCCGTCGTACATGGACACTCACCGTCAAGTGAAGTAGCGGGCGATGAGCTGCTGGCGCACATTCCCAGCTTCCTCCTCTCCGCTGTCCACCTCACTCGAGCTGTCCTGGTCTGCGGGCTGGGGCCCTGGTTGATCTCCGTCATCCACAATGAGGGGGATCTGCTTCCGAATGGCCAGATTGTGCAGCATGCAGCACGCCACCACTATCTGGCACACCTTCTGTGGGGAGTACGCCAGTGCACTCCCGGTGCGGTCCAGGCACCTGAACCTGGACTTGAGGAGGCCAAAGGTACGCTCGACCACACGTCTGGTCCTCCCATGTGCCTCATTGTATCGATCGTCTGCTGGGGTGCGAGGATTCCTCAATGGACTGAGCAGCCATGCCCCATTCGGATACGCAGAGTCACCTGGGTGTGAGGGACACAGAGAACCGTTGCTATTCCAACTGGACAGGGGACAGCATCGCACAACCAGCACGCTACACCACTCCACATACTCACCGACAATACAGCCACGATCCTGTTGCAGATTGGCCATCAGTCGTGGCAAGATGCTGTTGCGCATTATGTGTGCGTCATGGGCCGAGCCTGGAAACTTGGCACACACGTGGGTGATCACCATGTCCGCAAGGCACACCACTTGCACATTCAGGGAGTGCGTGTGCTTCCTGTTGCGGTACAGGTGCTCAGTGGCCTGTGGTGGAACAAGGCCAACATGAGTGCAGTCAATGGCTCCCACGACGTGTGGGATTCTGCCAAGGGCATAGAATGCACCCTTCACTGCCGCCAATTCACGAGCCCTGGGGAATCTGATGTACCTGTTCCGGTACAGCATCATGGCTGCCAGTACATCCCTCAGCACCTTGCTGAACATGGGCTGGGACATCCCTCCTCCACTGCCCACTGTGTGCTGGAATGACCCAGTGGCGAAGAAATGCATGGCGGCCATCACCTTAGCCGTGGGGGTGACAGCAGTCGGATACACCCTGCGGGGACGGAGATGGGGCTCTAACATGGCACACAGTCGATGCAGAGTTGGCCTGTCCAGCCGAAACTTCCTGATTACCTCTGTATCGTCCATGTCCGCCAGCAATTGGTATGGGCGGTCAATGTTCGGTCTCCGCCTGGGTTAAATGGCAGAGGACACATGTCAAAGCAACACGGCACATAGCAATTTCGCATACACATCACTGACATGACTGAGCAAGCACATGAGCCACAGCCCAGCTGTCAAGCTGGGACGGCACGGCCACAATACACTTACACAGGTCTCCCAACAATGGCAATGGCAAGTGAGACATACCACTGCCATGTGCATGCACATGGGGATCTAGGCCCCAATGACTTGCGGGGCGTGCTGATGGGGACTGACTGCATATTCGTCAAGCGGCAACGCCACGGCAACATGAGTGTCTGCTGAGCATGGAACTGCTTCCGAGGCTGGATGAGTATGGCACACGACGACGACGATGTGGGCACGGGCTGAGCGGCCAATACAAGTGGGACCTGTGGCACGAGGGGATATGAGACAGTAGTAGGTGTCAGCACTGCACCCTATGTACAGCACTGTACGGATCACAGCTCCCGAAACATTGACTGGTGTCCACATTGACAGCCCCATGCCAAGACGGCTGTGTGCTTGCAGTCACACGTCACAGGTGAGAGGTTACATTGCACGTGCCAGGTGGCAGACGTACATAGTGGGAGCTGGCATGTGTGTGCATGTGTCTCCTGTTCAGGATCCACCAGATGGGCGCTGACTCTGTACTGACCATTGGACACAGCATGTTCCGTGGAAGGCTTGTGTGTGTGGGATGGTGGCACTGGATGTGCCTCCGTTGGGTGGGGGGCCATGCACAGGGCGGGTACGTCGATGATTGCGCATTGTTGGTCACGGTGGGTGCACCAACTAAGATGTGTTGCCCTGTGTTCAATTCCTATGTCCGCATGATGATGGACTGTGGATGTGGGCAGACTACACATTGGTCGATGTGCTGTCTATATGCATGTGCCTTCACACCAGGCACAGCTGCCCCTGCACATGTGACCCCTGCTGGACTCGCTGCTGGGTCTGTGGAGCTGATGCACCTTCTGCGCGTGGGGCGGACAGCTCTCCTCACTTCCCTCATTGCGCATGTCATGTCTTTGCCGCAGGTGACATGGATCATGGAGGGCCCACATGTACGCGTGGGTAGGCTACACATGATTGTTCACTGGTCGCCACCCCCAGTCAGTGTTTCGAATGGGAAGGTTGTCGTGCTGGTGGTATGTTCGATGTGGCGGATGGGCGGGCCTAGGTGCGGGCTTACATTCCGGACATGGGGGGTAGTTGGATTGGCGACTAGTTGCAGTACACACGGGACACGTCTCTTCCTTTCCACATCTGGGTCATCCCTTGTACTAACTGACAGTGATACAGTCATCTTCGCCCCAGCCCTCATGTCCTCCCCTCGCCCCCCAATATGCATGCTCACCTGCGAGGCTAGCGCTTGCACAGGCAACCCCAAGCTCGCACCAGAGAGGGCAAGGAGTGTATGTGTGGGTCCAGTTGCACGAGTGGGCTGTCTCAGGGTATGATGTGTGGCGGGACGCCGTCCACCTGCGTGGTGCCCCAAATGGAGACCCGGCCTGCATGGACTATGCATCACAGTCTTCGCCTTCCGGATCCGCCACCTGCGACACCCAGTGGCTGTGGCTGCCCTTGCGGCCAGGCCGCGTCCGTCTGTGGCTGATGGCCCACACATTCACTCTTTGGCCTCTCTGGGGAGGGCTCGGGGGTGGTGGCGCACGCGCTTGCACTTAGTCGCAATGGCATGTGGCGTGGTTGGTATGATGGGCAATGGATGGGATGGTGCGAGCCACCTCCCGTGACGTCAGTGCTGCTCGTGCTGTGGTGCGTCCCCCCTACACTTCCATTTGACTTGTGCCATGCTAGACGTTGAGGTTCTATTGCCTGCGTGATATGACCAGGAGGAGCGCGAGGAGACCTCTCACACACCATGCTCCACTGCCATCCCGTGCCCTGTATCGCCTGTGCGGATTGACTATGTTGGGGTTACACCTGGTCGACTGGGGCTGTGTGTGCCTTGTCAAGGGGCATGGCGGGCGCACAACAGGATCCAGCTTGTCCACAGAGGGTGGGCTGAGGTGTGCCTGGTACCGCTTTGTACGTGTGCCCGGCTGCTGTGCACACACGTGTTCACTCCCCCCGACAGGTGTCCTCTCACAATGCCCAGGGAAGCGGTGGTGTACTGTTCATGACCCCTCCCAACACGGCGTGCTCCAACTTGGCATGTGCGCATCTACCCGTCGCACCCACCCACCTGAGCACTGCGTCCATACGACTTCACACGACACATGTGTGTCTTCCACAGTAGTGCTACTCATTTGCGTTGACATCCAATACCAGTGGACTACATGGTCATGTCACGACTGCCGTGTACTTCACATACTCTCATCCTCTCTCATTCGTACTTGTGAAATGAGTCAGCGGAGACAGTTTTGGTTTCAGACATTATATTGAGTCTTCTGTCCTCTGTGATGCAGTATAGTGGACACTACTGGCAGCGGAATACATGTTGAGGATATACTGAGCATGATTACAAATGGGATAGGGTGTGGGGTTACATCTGCTTGGCCAAGGCTGTGCTAATGTACATTTACGTATAGCTGCGGAGCTGCGGACTTTGACACAGACGGTATACATGTAGCCTACCAGACCGCTCGGCATCATGGGCACAGTCCATCTCAGTTCCATGTGACAGGTTTGCTGCGGTTGTTCCTCATGCACGCGTGCATGTGAGATGACATCAGGGCATGTGCTTGCGTGCATGCAGCGGCGTGCCACTTGTTGTTGCACTGTGGTGGTTACTGGACATGTCACAGTCACTGGGGTCGTGTTGTTGTTGTATGCACTTGTCGTCCATGCAAAGGTCCTGGTATGGGATTCCCGGGGCGGGGGTGGGAGGGGTGCAGCACCCACAGACTCCAGGCGACCTATTCATGTCCACTGAGCGGTGTGTGTGTCCATGTGCGCTGGATCCATGTCGTGTCCTGGTTGTTCGTGCAGTTCCGTCCATGTGGGTGCGATGCACAGAGCCCATGCCACTGCCTCCCACGATGCATGCGGTGTTCCTGGATGTGATGGGGAACAGTGTGCATGTCCCGGTCATATCCGATGTCATGGCGATGTCGTTGATGGTGTGGTTACAGTTGCCGGTCATTTGGTATGGCTGTTGTGGTGGTGACTGGCCAGTCCGTGCGGAAGCTGAGCATGGGTGCGGGGTTGGACTTCATAGGTCACTCGGGAACCTGCGTTGTGGTCCGACGTATTTACAGGTTGTCAGGTATGCGATGCCGTCCAGCAGGGCTTCCATGTCATTGGTGGTGTACATGTTTGCCAGCCAATGAAGCGGATGGTGGCTGTCAAGGTGTTGTTCGTAGGTTGTCCCTTGGAGGACCATGATGGGGCATGCTGGGTGACATTCGATGTAGCTGTTCTCGATGATCCGTCGTGTGGAGGCACAGTGGTTCCATTTCAGTGCGCGTGCGATGTTGGCCACATACGCCATGCCCCCATAGGCAGAGCAGGCCCTGTCGTGTGCGTCCAGAGGGAGGAGTAGTGGTAGCAGGTCCGCCTTCAGACATGCCGGGTTGGAGAGGCATATCTCGACGGGATGCTGGTAGGGACACCTCCGACAGTAGAAGACGGGCATGACGCAGCTGAACAATGTGATGCGGTAAGTCAGTCGGTAACTTACGTTCAGCAGGGACAGGAGATCGCATCCCAATGTATGTATCGTGTTGGTTTGGTACAGCTTGAGCTCTTCGGCGTAGTTGGGTAGGTGTGTTGCGGTTGCCATTTCGCAGCGGTTCGTAGAGGTGGCGTGCTCCGGCTGTGTGTGCAGTCTGCAATGTGCACGCTCCGGGGTTGCTGTGAGCTCTGTGTAGTCGTGGGGAGACAGGACTTGTGTTCTGTTGGCTTGTTTGGAGGACACGGGCCCTCTTCCCACATGCTTCTCAGACAGTTCAAGGTTGGTGCTGTGTGACTCCTTCCAATTAACTTGCATGTGGCCGACATGGGGGAGTGTTTTCTTCTTTCTTCCCTGTCCGTTGTGTGCTTCTGTGATATGCGCTATCTGCCCTGTGGTCGGTCTCCTCGGCAAGCCTGTGTTGGTCTATTCTTGGACAATGGCTGTATTCACCGGCTTCTGTCGTAGGGCTGTGGTTTCGGAGTTGGAATGGAAGGTCATTCAGTGCTGTCTGCTCTCCCTTGTGTGGGCGGCAGGCTGCCTTTCCGCTCTGCGTTGGGCCTTGTGTGTGGATGTAATTCTTGGGCCACCTGTTGTCGGTCACCGGGCTCTTTGGTGTTCCGTTTCATGTGTCTTGTTCATATGTGCAGGGTGGTATGGGTTTTTCAGTGTGGTACTGGCGTTCCTCTTCCCGAAGGGGCCCTGCTTCTCCTAGTTGGTGTTGCCGCCGCTGTGTGCTTCGCCATGTTTGTTACACTGGGGTGTGTCCTGCTGTTGCGTGACTTCACTGACATGTGTGCGTCGGTTGTGTGGCGTTGGGTGTTGTCCGTGAATTGGGCGTTGGGGACATGTCTGTGGCCGGCCTGTCACGTGTCATGTGCGTTCGGGGTGGGGCTGGTGTGTGTGCTGCTTGGTTGTGTCCCTGTGTCTGTGTGCGACGCATGCATGGCGCTGCGGTTGGCCTCTGCGTTGTGCGCATGTGTGGCGGCGTCATCGGCGCTTTGGGGCCGTGACGGGGTGGTTGGTTCCTAGTCCCAGGTGGTGTGTACACATGTGTTCTGCGAAGTTAGGATTTGGCCTGTGTGTCATATGTGGATGCAATGGTGGATGTGTAGTGTGCACGCGCTGGTGGGGGTTGTCCGCTTTTCCGCCCTTGCACTGTGTGCGCTGTTTGCGTGCACTTGTTGTGTGTGTGCCTACCTGCGTCTCCGCGGTACGTTGCGTCCTTGGTGGTGCATCAGCAGAAGCATGGGAAGGGCCTGCAGTGCTGGATTCATGCCCGGGGTGCCGCTTCTTCGTTGTCCGTGCTCTGCGTCCGTGTTTCCGCCTCTCTTTCACGTGCGGTGTCTCTTGGCCGTGGGAGCCGTTTGTTTGCGGCATCGTAATTTATGCGCCGGGCGGGACGTGTTTCGTCGGACGGTGTGTGTCAGTTGGGCTGCGCCGCTACGTGTGCGGGCGCACTTTGATGGCGGACGGTGTTGCTGGCTTGCCGGCGGTGTTTGGCCTGCTTTTCGCATCGTAATTGGGCGGGCGTGTGGACTGCTGCGTGCCGGCGGTAACTGGTGGTTTTTGCATCCGCCAGCACGGCGGTTGTGCTTCCGCCCGCCATCGTAATGGGCCCCTATATTATGACTGTCGATATTATGACAATCGATATTTCTTACCTGAATTTCGATATTCTGCACCACTATATTTTGGCAATTCGATATTCTGTCAATTCTATATAAAAAACTCGATATTTTGGCAATTAGATATTAAAAATTCGATATTATGGGGTCGATTCCGATTCGGGCCGGAAAAAGCACCGACCGACTCGGATCCGGAAATAATACCGACCGACACGTACCTGTGGTGCCCGACACGCCAAGTACGATGCAATGCGTGCAAAATCCGACCGACACGTACCGAACCCAAGTCGAACGACCGAGCCGCACGGAAAACAGCAATCCGGTCGGAAAAACAGGCGAATCCAACCGACCGACACGCACCCGGAACAAATCCGACTGAAACGTACATGCGAACTCCAAACCGCAAAGTACGATGCAAGGCGCGAAAACCACGAGCGAGTCGGACGGAGGCCAAGCCGTACGACCGACACGCATACAAAACCGAGCCGAAGCAACACAAAACACCGCGACCGACGCGTACGCAGCATAGAAAACTGCACAAACACAGCGTGAACGAAACGGAGAATACCGCACGAGACAAATGCAGGGTCCGACTCGGTCACAAGAACGTTTCCAACATACACAGACAGTACAAAGGAAAAATCACACAAAAAAGGCCAAACAAGCAATTACTAAGCCAATAAATACTGGGGGGTGGGGACAGAGAACAAAGACACACCCACAACTCCACCCATATAAAGGACACAAATCACAACCATGATCCTTTGCAAATGCCATTCCACTGCCAGCACCCAAGAGAAAGCAACCACACACCCACAGCTCATCCCTCACACAAGCCACACACCATCAGCCCACCAACAAATACCTACCTCACATACACCCAGCAAAACACACACTCACACACCCTCACCTGCACACCAACACACACATCACTCACCATCACCACCCATCACCATGCCCCCCAAGAAGAATCACAAGTTCCTAGATTGTGAATTGGAAGTCATGGTAGACGAGATCCTCAGGGTAGAGCCACAGCTGTTTGGCACACTGGTCCAACAGACCCCCATCTCCCAGAAAACCAAGATGTGGGAGAGGATCATCAACAGGGTGAACGCACTATCACCATGTCGGCGCACAAAGAGCGACATCCAGAACAGGTGGTATGACGTGCGCAGGAGGGTACGGGACCTGCTCAAGAAAGACTACATCAACAGCCAATACACCGGCAGTGGCCCTCCTGCCAAGCCAATATACCTCAGGTCCTGGGAGGAGAAGGTGCGGGCTATCCTTCCGCCAGTGAGCGTATATGGACTAGAGAACATCTCAGAGCCTGGTGAGTACACAACAAATGTACACAATATACTGCCACAAAACACACACACATCACTGTCAAGGGGAGAGTCAAACCATGCACTCATAGCAATTACACAGCAACCAGAACAGAATCATCCCAAAATGTGTATGTCAGTCAGATAAACACAACACATGCCATCAAAAAAGTCACATCCAACTGTGCCATCACATGTACAAACAAACTACAACTACAGCTAGGCAGTGGCACAAATAGAACTAACAAACACATCCAGACATGTAGCCACCACAACAACACCAACACACAGTGAAGACCACTCAAAGGAAGGAATTCTGTGTATGCTGGCCAAGTCAGTGTAGGCAATAGCATCATGGGAGTCGCAGTCACACATATTGCCCCCCCCACAACTGTCCCATCAACACCACCATGAACCATGGGCACATCACAGGTAGTGGAGAAGGACTCACAAGCTGGCTGACACTGGCTACTGCTGTGGGGAGCACAAGGCCCTGCTGGCAACTGTGCACCAACAAACAGCAGGACACCACTGACTGACATCCTGAGAGACAACTTCCACTCCCTGCAATGCAAGCACGTTCCATGGTGGGATATCTGGCTGGCTGGGTGGGAAGGAGGACTTGCAGCAATGACCATAGTCACAAGCACCTCCCCTCACACCCCCCCTCAACACAGACTCCACAGAACCCACCTGGTAGAATGCAATGCCTCCCATCCTAACTCAAGATCCCACAAAGAACCACCACCCTGGGTTATGTTGTGTGAAGCACAGGGACACTCTTGGGACTTTTAGCCAAACAACTGCCAGGACAACACTCCCAGCCATCCTGTCAGCACAGCCAGCCCACCCCACAGGGAAGCAGAGCCAAAAGGAAGGAAGCATGGGCATGCTGGGAAGGGGGGTGGAGGCAATAGCATGATGGGAGTGGTAGTCACAGACATTGCTCAGCCTCACAACTGGCCCATCAACACCACCCTGAACCATGCTCACATCACAGGGAGTGGAGAAGGACTCACAAGATGGCTGACACTGGCTACTGCTGTGGGGAGCACAAGGCCCTGCTGGCAACTGTGCACCAACAAACAGCAGGACACCACTGACTGACATCCTGAGAGACAACTTCCACTCCCTGCAATGCAAGCACGTTCCATGGTGGGATAACTGGCTGGCTGGGTGGGTGGGAAGGAGGACTTGCAGCACTGACCATAGTCACAAGCACCTCCCCTCACACACCCCCAACACAAACTCCACAGAACCCACCTGGTAGAATGCAATGCCCCCCATCCTAACACAAGATCCCACAAAGAACCACCACCCTGGGTTATGTTGTGTGAAGCACAGGGACACTCTTGGGACTTTTAGCCAAACAACTGCCAGGACAACACTCCCAGCCATCCTGTCAGCACAGCCAGCCCACCCCACAGGGAAGCAGAGTCAAAGGAAGGAAGCATGGGCATGCTGGGAAGGGGGTGGAGGCAATAGCATGATGGGAGTCGTAGTCACAGCTCTACATCCCCCACCACATGGCCCAGCAAGCTCACACTCACGCATGCACATCCCACAGAGAGTGGAAAGGCCCATCAAAGATGTCTGACACTGTTGCTGTGTCGTGGGGAGCACAAGGGCATGCTGGGAACTGCACACTAACCAACAGCAGGACACCACTGTCAGCCATCTTGCCATTGCACACACACCCACACATACTGAACTCCCCACAAAAGCAAGTAAGTTTGGGAATGCTGGCAAGTGGGGTGGAGGCAATAGCATGATGGGAGTGGCAGTCACTGATATTGGTCACCCCCACAACTGTCCCATCAACACCACCCTGAACCATGCTCACATCACAGGGAGTGGAGAAGGACTCACAAGATGGCTGACACTGGCTACTGCTGTGGGGAGCACAAGGCCCTGCTGGCAACTGTGCACCAACAAACAGCAGGACACCACTGACTGACATCCTGAGAGACAACTTCCACTCCCTGCAATGCAAGCACGTTCCATGGTGGGATAACTGGCTGGCTGGGTGGGTGGGAAGGAGGACTTGCAGCACTGACCATAGTTACAAGCACCTCCCCTCACACACACCCCAACACAAACTCCACAGAACCCACCTGGTAGAATACAATGCCCCCCATCCTAACACAAGATCCCACAAAGAACCACCACCCTGGGTTATGTTGTGTGAAGCACAGGGACACTCTTGGGACTCTTAGCCAAACAACTGCCAGGACAACACTCCCAGCCATCCTGTCAGCACAGCCAGCCCACCCCACAGGGAAGCAGAGTCAAAAGGAAGGAAGCATGGGCATGCTGGGAAGGGGGTGGAGGCAATAGCATGATGGGAGTCGTAGTCACTGATATTGGTCACCCCCACAACTGTCCCATCAACACCACCCTGAACCATGCTCACATCACAGGGAGTGGAGAAGGACTCACAAGATGGCTGACACTGGCTACTGCTGTGGGGAGCACAAGGCCCTGCTGGCAACTGTGCACCAACAAACAGCAGGACACCACTGACTGACATCCTGAGAGACAACTTCCACTCCCTGCAATGCAAGCACGTTCCATGGTGGGATAACTGGCTGGCTGGGTGGGTGGGAAGGAGGACTTGCAGCACTGACCATAGTCACAAGCACCTCCCCTCACACACACCCCAACACAAACTCCACAGAACCCACCTGGTAGAATGCAATGCCCCCCATCCTAACACAAGATCCCACAAAGAACCACCACCCTGGGTTATGTTGTGTGAAGCACAGGGACACTCTTGGGACTCTTAGCCAAACAACTGCCAGGACAACACTCCCAGCCATCCTGTCAGCACAGCCAGCCCACCCCACAGGGAAGCAGAGTCAAAGGAAGGAAGCATGGGCATGCTGGGAAGGGGGTGGAGGCAATAGCATGATGGGAGTCGTAGTCACTGATATTGGTCACCCCCACAACTGTCCCATCAACACCACCCTGAACCATGCTCACATCACAGGGAGTGGAGAAGGACTCACAAGATGGCTGACACTGGCTACTGCTGTGGGGAGCACAAGGCCCTGCTGGCAACTGTGCACCAACAAACAGCAGGACACCACTGACTGACATCCTGAGAGACAACTTCCACTCCCTGCAATGCAAGCACAGTCCATGGTGGGATAACTGACTGGCTGGGTGGGTGGGAAGGAGGGCCGGCTGTCAACCAAACACAACCAATGCAGACCATGTTCACACCCCAAAAATACATAGAAATGCCCAAATAATGCAGGACAATGTGCCACACCAATATCAACCCCTGACTGTGACGACTTAGGACAATGCAATGTACAGGCCCGCACCCAGAGGCACAGTCACAACTGTCATGTGTGTCAACCATTGATGCCTGCAGAAACATAACATACATTGTGTGTGTCTCCCAAAAACAGGTGATGATGGGGACACAGCAGCAGACGCTGAGGAGTCCCAGTCCCAGGCCCAAGAGGATGCAGAGCTCACTGGCGTCGTACAGCCTCTGCCCTCCTCGGACGAAGAAGACCAACCTGGCACATCCGGTGCAAGTCTACATGCAGCACCAGCAGGACCACCAGCTGCAGCACCAGCAGGACCACCAGCTGCACCCCCTGCACCCACCCCTCCAACGACTGTCACCACAAATACCATCCCTGCCGACATGGACAGAACAAGGAGCAACACCAGCACAGGGACCCTGGACCAACCTGGGGCCATGGACACCACCACCAACCCCCAAGGTGGACCAGGGTCATCTGTGCGTGCCACTGCATGCACTGCACATGTCAGCAGGGGTGGTGGGAGGGGTGGGAGACAGAGGTCGCTGCTTGCAGAGGTTGCTGGTGTGCATGATGACCCACAACTGGTACGCATAGCTGATGCGTACCAGTCCAGCACCGGAGACCTCAGCCAGGTAGTGGGGCTCCTCAGAGACATGAAACAGCAGCAGGCTGCCCATCATGCCCGCTTGGACTCTCACATGTCCCACGTGGAGTCACACATGTCCCGCGTGGACTCACACATGTCCCGCGTGGAGTCCAAGTGGGATGCACTGCATGAGATGACGGCGGTGCACAGGGACATTTTACAATGCCTCCGCCAGATGAACAGCAACCAGTCCACACCTCCCTGTGTGCCAACAACATCTGGTGCTGAACAAACTGCAACTGCCACAGGGAGGGAGGATGACTCTGGCGGAGAGTCCCCTGCACCGCAGCAGCCTGTACTTGAGGGCCCCCCCAAGAAGAGGGGTCGTCCGAAGAGGGGCAAGTGAGAGGCCGATGGCCAAGCGCAACTCCCAGGAAGCCTGAACCTGTTCTGGATGTTCACCTTTGTGCACAGACTGTTCACCCTGTTGACGGCAACACTACTCCCACACATTGCATGGGGAGTACAAGTTGGACCAATGTGTCAGACAACTGTGGCCCCGATACTGGGGATTCTGTCTACCAGGACTTTCAATTCACCTAGGAACTTCTGATTGCAAGATTTATGTACAGCACTACCCATCCTATGCACTATTCACACAAATGTATCACAATAAACACACTAATACACCATACTTGCCTCTGTTGTGATTCCAACGTGGGTGCTGTTATGGGGATGATGAACTGCAAAATTACACTGTGTATGCGAACTGCAACAGCAAGTACAACACAGGCATGTGAGTAAAGGCAACGTGACACATATGAGGGAGACACACCACCAGGGCTACACAACACATACACACCTAGGCCATCTGACTCATTGCCTACACTGATGTTGCCAGGGAAGACGGTGCAATGCACAGACACCACACCCATTCCCAGTTGTAGTAAAGTAACCCACAGGTGCAGTAAGCAAATGGCAGTCAAATGTGTGACCACAGACAACGCACATCACAAAGTGAAGCACAGGTTTATTACACAGTTGCAACATGTCGTAACCACTACAGATGCAAGGTAATCCCACCTGGCAGCGGGCACACAGTCAACAACTGTAGACGGAAGGAAGTCCATGGGTGTGGCGCACATCACCTGTACGGACACAACAGCTACCAGCCTGGAAGTGCAATCACGTCGTCGGTGGACACAGTTGACCAAACGAATCTGAAAGTACCCTGTGAAGGACAGAAATGACACACAGTCAAAAGCAATGGAGTACAGGACAGAACAGCAAAACTCATGCACAATACATGTTACAAGATACCCACCCAGAACCAAGTTAGCATGTCAACACTGTTGGGGAGTACAGCCCACCTGTAAGCACACATCGCAACACACATCCAGTCAAGTAGCCCATGGACACACTCCAACAGCACCAGAGCACCACCTACACATATCATGCCAACTCACATCATTGACATGACACCTCAGGATACTCACATTCAGCTAAAGAAGTTGGTGATGAGCTGTGTGCGGACATCACCCTCATCATCATCATCATCATCGTCACTGGCATTGTGGTCCAGGCCAGGATCCTCCACAGGTGGCGGATGTTGGTCATTGTCATCCTGGATGAGAGGCAACTCCTTCCGCACTGCCAGGTTGTGGAGCATGCAGCAGACGATGATAATCTTGCACACTTTCGCAGGGGCATATGGGAGGGACCCTCCGGTCTTGTCCAGGCAGCGGAAGCGGCTCTTCAGGAGACCAAATGTCCGCTCAATCACTCTCCTGGTCCGACCATGTGCCTCATTGTAGCGCATCTGGGCTGGTGTCACAGGGTTCCTGAGGGGTGTCAGCAACCACGGCATGTTGGGGTATCCCGAGTCACCTACGGACAGACAAGTGCACATTAGCTGACTTGGAAAAGTGGGCGGAATACTACAGATCAGATCACACACAATGGCACAAAGTCAGTACACACCGACAAGCCAGGCACGCTGGTTCTGCATCTGTGTCATCATCCTGGGGATGCGACTACTCCTCATCACAAAGGCATCGTGTGCTGAACCAGGGAAACGGGCACACACGTGTGTGATGGTCATGTCTGCAAGACACACCACCAGTGCATTGACCGAGTGGTAGTGCTTGCGGTTCCTGTAGGCCTGCTCCTGGGCCTGTGGTGGTACCAAAGCCACATGTGTCCCATCAATGGAGCCAATGACATGCGGCATCCTCCCCAGGGCATAAAAGTCACTCTTCACGTCAGTGAGTCGTCGCAGTCTAGGGAAATAGATGTACCGGTTCAGGAATAGCAACATTGCCGCCAAAACATTGCGGAGCACATGGCTCAACATGGTCTGTGACATCCCACCAGCAGACGCCACAGTATGTTGGAAGGTACCGGTGGCAAAGAAGTGTAGGGCTGCCATCACCTTCACCTTGGGGGTCAGCGCTGTAGGATATGGCCGGCCAGGCTGCAAATGTGGGGACAACTGCACTGCCAAATCCTCAATCAGCTGCCTGGTGAAGCGGTACCGTCGGATGCTGTCCCGTTCCACCATCGTTGCCAGGTCTGGGAATGGTCGATGGACAGCAGGAGCCCTGCAGTGCAGAGGAGAAGTAAGCAAGATTGTCAGTCACCCCACATATGCGGCATTGAACACACTCAATATCCCAACATACATCATTATGAGGCACAACTACATGAAGTGTGCAGTTCCGTAAGGACATGTATGGTACATACATGGCCAACATCTGTCAACACGGTCCAACAGGTGGCATCAATTAGTCCCAGGTTGGCCCATTGGATATCATGAGGCCGTGTCACAGTTCCCATCTCCTGCTGCGTGTCACAATCACCCACCACAGTGACATGTGAGGACAGATGTGCCCCAGGCACCACATGGACACTGGCATTACATGGAGTATCATGTATACACCACAGCAAAACAACCATGACCCCCACAGGTAGTGGTCCCACTTGCCACGGCAGGACAGACATGGACGTCTGTGACACACACACGCACAACATCAAAGTCCATGCACACACAACGTGGATGTGGAGACTGTCTCCCATTGTGCACATGAAATCAGAGACAGTGTAAACACTACATGCACAAAGACTGTGGAGGACCATCACTATTGTGCCACTGGGACACCCTGGCTCAAACATACCGTCCCACATGGGACTCACGGGGTATGTGACATGACATACACATACACCACCGTGAAATGTGACCATGGCACATGCACAGATATGAACAGTTGCACATCACAGTGGTCATGTACACGTAACACCCCGGATCCTGTCCCCATGAACACGTGCACAGCCTGGGGGTGGCTGCCCACAGGTGACACCCACAGGACAACATGTACACCAACATACACACAATAGGAAATGCAGCCTTACATGCCTTATGATAAAGTTTGGACAGGCTGTCGTGATGTAGGTGTGCCCCTCACTCCCTGGGAGCTATCTGTGGCTGGCATATGTCCATCTGAGACAGGCATGCTGACATATGCCAGTCACATGTACAGTGATGCGTTGAACAGCAATGGACCGATCGGTGCCCCCGGCCCGCCCATTGCATACAATGTGTGCGGGTACGCGTTGTACCCCTGTACGCGTTGTACCGCAATGGACCGATCGGTGCCCCCGGCCGGCCCATTGCATTCAATGTGTGCGGGTACGCGTTGTACCCCTGTACGCGTTGTACCGCAATGGACCGATCGGTGCCCCCGGCCGGCCCATTGCGTTCAATGTGCGCGGTACGCGTTGTACCCCTGTACGCGTTGTACCGCAATGGACCGATCGGTGCCCCCGGCCGGCCCATTGCATTCAATGTGTGCGGGTACGCGTTGTACCCCTGTACGCGTTGTACTGCAATGGACCGATCGGTGCCCCGGCCAGCCCATTGCATTCAATGTGTGCGGGTACGCGTTGTACCCCTGTACGCGTTGTACCCCTGTACGCGTTGAACTGCAATGGACCGATCGGTGCCCCGGCCGGCCCATTGCATTCAATGTGTGCGGGTACGCGTTGTACCCCTGTACGCATTGTACCCCTGTACGCGTTGAACTGCAATGGACCGATCGGTGCCCCGGCCGGCCCATTGCATTCAATGTGTGCGGGTACGCGTTGTACCCTATGCAGCGTTGAACTGCAATGGACCGATCGGTGCCCCGGCCGGCCCATTGCATTCAATGTGTGCGGGCACGCGTTGTACCCCTGTATGCAGCGTTGTACCGCAATGGACCGATCGGTGCCCCGGCCGGCCCATTGCATTCAATGTGTGCGGGTACGCGTTGTACCCTGTACGCGTTGTACCACAATGGACCAATCGGTGCCCCGGCCGGCCCATTGCATTCAATGTGTCGGGTACGCGTTGTACCCTATACGCGTGGTACCCCTGTACGCGTTGAACTGCAATGGACCGATCGGTGCCCCGGCCGGCCCATTGCATTCAATGTGTCGCGGTGCACGCGTTATACCCCTGTACGCGTTGTACCCCTGTACGCGTTGAACTGCAATGGACCGATCGGTGCCCCGGCCGGCCCATTGCATTCAATGTGTCGCGGTCACGCGTTGTACCCATGTACGCGTTGAACTGCAATGGACCTATCGGTGCCCCGGCCAGCCCATTGCATTCAATGTGTGCGGTACGCGTTGTACCCCTGTACGCGTTGTACCGCAATGGACCGATCGGTGCCCCGGCCGGCCCATTGCATTCAATGTGTGCGGGTACGCGTTAGTACCCCTGTACGCGTTGTACCCTGTACGCGTTGAACTGCAATGGACCGATCGGTGCCCCGGCCGGCCCATTGCATTCAATGTGTGCGGGTACGCGTTGTACCCCTGTACGCGTTGAACTGCAATGGACCGATCGGTGCCCCCGGCCGGCCCATTGCATTCAATGTGTGCGGGTACGCGTTGTACCCTGTACGCGTTGTACCGCAATGGACCGATCGGTGCGCACCCATTGACAATGGCCTTGCCTGGCAACGGACGCGTTTTCGAATTTCGAACAAGTCGGTTGCTGGAAAATCAGTTGGTCACCCACGACAATGTTGCAAAATCATGTATGTCATGAAGTTGAAGATTTGAAGGATGCTGTGGGCGTGTTTTGGTGCCGCTATTCCATGGATTGGCCAGATTCAGAAGATGCAAACGACTTGGACCTATCACTTTGGACACAAGGGACAGTATCTGCCTCTCCAGCACATATATATTGCTGGCTGTTCCCCTGAGAGCTCACTTGCCTGCACTACATGCTCCAGGACGACATCTGCCACTGCACTGCTGCTGTCTCTGCCCCTCTGGACCCTGCAATGGCACGTACTGTGGAGAGAGCCCCAGCCTTCAGCCTTGAGGAGAACCAGGCCCTGCTGGACAGCCTACTTCCACAGTACAGCAAGCTGTATGGGACACCAGGGGAGCAGGTGAGTGTTCTGTGCACTGCCTTTCTGAATGTGCATATTGTCTGACTAGCAAGGCTGAAAGTCTGCACGCCACTGGCTAGCAGGCTCACTGAGTAGTTGTCACCCCCCATAGTGTGTAGTGACATGCACTGGACAGGTATGGTGCAGTGACAGTGCATTTGAACAAGGTTTTGCTTCCAATGCAATGATTCCATGTAGTGACTTCTGGCAAACTGTCCATGGGCAGCTTTGCACTGCCTGTGTACATCATGTGCCCCTGTGATTGAGACATGTATATACAACTGTGTCATGCACGGATATGTTGCATGTGTAGTAATGGCCTTTTCACTTTGTCATCCTGACAGGTTAATGCCCATCGGAAGCAGGAGATCTGGAAGGACATCGTCCGGGCTGTCCGGTCCGTGGGGGTCTACAAGCGCCGGATCCGCAACTGCCAGAAGAGGTGGCAGGACCTTCGGGGCTGGACCCGGAGGATTGCACGGGTCCAGCTGAAGCTGTCGCCTCCTCGCAGGAGGGGCGGAACACGGACCCTGACCCCCACATGCTCCAGATCCTGGCGGTGGTGTTTCCAGACCTGGATGGGCAGCTGAAGACCAGACAGCAGCAAGGAGGGGTGAGTCAAAGACTGCACTGTGAACTCTGTATTACATGCTGTGTGCCCTCCTCTGGCCTGGTTCAACTGCCACAGTGCAGCAGTCATGTTGTCCAGGAGCCATGTCCCTCTATTGTGCACTGCCCACTGCTCATCTGATACCCAGGTGTGGCCCTTACATTCAGGGAATTGTGTCACTTGGGACTGTGTCCTTGCAGTTTGCTTCACTAAAGGTGGGGGACAGCATCTGTTTCCCTAACTCTGTTGTGGGCATCATGGGTGGGTCCATTGTTCACACTACGCCTGTGTTCGGACATGTAATCTGCGTGTTGCTTTGATATGCGGTCCACTTGCTGTGCTGAGCCACCACATGTGCCTGGGGTATGTGGCACACGCCCATGCAGCGGGTGGGAACAATGTTTGGGCCCCAGGAGTGTGCAGATTACGTGTGTCACACATACATAGCCAGCTATCCACTGTCCAGGGCTCATCCCTCATTCATGTGGAGCAGGACAGTCATGCCTACTCCAGGCCATGCAATGCACTCTGTACTCCCACTCCCGTGTATCAGCTGACACATTGTGCACAGTGATTTGACCCCTCAGGTGTCTGCCTCTGTGTCAGTGTGCTGTGGATTAGTTGCCAGGACTGCTGGGGTGTTTCTTGGTAGGGGCTCAGCATGCCCCTGGAGATGTGACCATAGGAGACGATACTTGTGTGTCACATAGGTGTTTGATCAGCTGCCCGTGCAGACTGGGGTATGCGAATGTGAAGTTCAGGCAGCTGTTCCCCATTCACAGCAGATTGTGAGGGGCTCAGGTTCAGAGGGTAGTGTCACAGGTCTCCCATATGTCCAATAGGTATGACCTGGACAGATGAGGGTTAAGATGATGTGTTGTGTGGGGGATGTACATGTGCACTTGTGCAGCTCCAGGACTTGCATTCCCCATGACCTACTATTGTGACACAGTGCATAGTGTTGTTGTCTGGCTGCCAAGTCATACATCACTGAGACAGTGATGTATGACTTAGCAGTCATGCCTCTGCCACGGCATGTGTCTACTTATTGGTGATCCTGCAGGGGAGTGACATGTGCTACATGCACACCATTGTGGCGATGGCTATCAGGACATGGGTGCATCATGGTGTCTGTCGCTGGTATGCATCACATGCATTTCCTATTTTACTCTGGGCATCCCTTTCATCCGGAAACCTGTACTGACTCAGTGGCAAGAGCTGTGATGTGTGCATGTCCACATGCCACACCGTGTCCTCTGCACTGTCCAACTACTGTGTACTTGGTGCATGTGTCCACACTGGGGTGTTGCAATCCAACAGACACCAGACAGATGGGTGCAAGGCCATGTGGGATGTGAGTGCCATGCTTGGCATCAGACTGACAATTGGCTTCTCCTGTTCAGTTAGGGCACTTTTAGCAATGTACAACTAATGATGCCAGGGCTTGCTCTGTAATGTGCTGTGCTCACAGTGGTGTGTGCGTTTGGTGCAGGTGACTGATGTCTGTCTGTTTCCCCATTGTTTGCAGATACATCCACGGCCACGGAAGGGGACAGCTCCACGGACCAGGAGGAGCCAGAGAGCCAGACTGGGTCAGCAGCCGAGGAGTGGTCGGAGGGACCCAGTGGCACGGAGGGCGAGGGAGCCACACCGAGGAGTCCTCAGCACCATCCACCTCAGCTGAGGACCAGAGCAACTCGGAGGATGACTCCCTTATGGAGGCGGGTGTCAGCAGCCACCACACCCCAGCTAGTGTTGCTGTCCCCGCCACCACCAGCACCACCACCGCCCTCCCATCGGCTCCCATTCCCCAGGTCCGTGGAGGCTCCCATGTTCGGGAGCGTGTCTCCTTTGGGCCAGGCACCGCACCCCCTGCCCCTGTGTCCCCTGCTGCCCTGAGTGAGGAGTCTGTGTACCTCCTTCGCCAGCTCCATGTAGGGCAGACAGCCATGCTGAGTGTCCTCCATGCGCACACTGTGAGAAGTTGGCCTGGCATATGCTGTCCACTAATTATAGTGGGCACCTTGCACCAGTCCAAACAACCCCTTATTGGAGATAGGTTAAAGACAACCTTATTGAAAGCTATCCTAGTGGTAGCTATGGAGAGCAGCCTTCAGGCTAAGTCTTGAAGGAATGTAAAGCAGCTTGTTTTACCAGTCTATAATCTCTTGAGTGATCAAATGAAAGAGCACCACACCAGGTATATATTCAAAATATATGTATTTATTGCTAAACACACCCCTCTAGTCTCTTTATGAGGCTAGAGTTCGAAGTACATAAGTTAGAAGTTATTAAATCACAGTAATAGCACAAATACACGTTTGGGCCCTAGGGGCGTACCAAACCATATACCAATAAAGTGGTATGCGAACCACGACTGAACTAGACACTAGGCCTAGAGCCTCTAGAAGTGCTTGGACCACAAGGAACCACCCAAGGTAGTGACACAGGGGACCCACGGGAGACGCGTGCAGTGTAAATACACAACCGCGATACGCCGTTGACTTCTATGGAGAAAGTCGGGATCGGGAAATTAGAGAAAAGGGACACTTAAAAGAGGACTAGGACAAAACCCTTTGAGATCTAGGACTTTGAAGAGTCTCTACCCACGGGAGCACCGGAGTACTCGTGTTACCTCACCCAGGGAAGCCGGGTGCATAGGTGCCTTTCGGGGTCGGGTTTCGTCGTCGATTCGAATGGCGATCTGCTGCAAAGTGCTGCTGGCGGCCAAGAGAAAAGTGTCCGGGTGGATCCAAGAGTGGATCGGAGTTCTGAAGAACCTGAAAGCAGAGGGGACAGAGTCTGGGTCACTAGCCAGTGACCAGGAAGGCGATGGACAGATGCCCACCGATGTCGAGTGCTTCAGGTGCATTGACGGTCGTCTTGACTCTTCAGCCACGAGGTCCAGGAGACGTTGTCGGCGACCAGGAGCAGGATTCGGGCTGGAACATTATGTCTGTCGAGTGCTGAGGTGTCGGCGACCGGATTGGACCCAACAAGCCTTGACAACGGCAAGTCTCGGTGAAGATGTAGATTGTCGATGGTGCAGACCAGCAAGGTCTGTGGAACTCACCCAGCGAAGGTAAGTGAGGGCGGGCCTGGGGCAACCAGAATGCCAAGTTAGAAAAGGATTGGCCTTCGTTAAGGGCTACTAGCCAACGGGCTAGCGACCGCGAAGGAGCCTTGTGACGCCGCACGTGGATCTGGCTTACAGGACACTCGTGGAGTGGGGGCCAGTGATCTTCGGTGCAGGTGGTGCTGGAGGGTAGGGCTACTCGAAGCCCAAAGCACGACTTCTTAGGAGACCCAGAAGAGGATGCACTTGCAAATGTGCTCGGTGTCCAGGGGTCACGGTCTCAAGTCACCCACGATAGCCATGGGCCTCAGCTTTGCTGGGGACTCAGGGTAGCCTCGGGGAAGTCTGAGAATCCACCTCTGGTGATGCGATGACTTCGGCGTCCGACGGGAGCTTCAGAAATGCGAACCAGACAGATGCTTCTTTGGTGCCTGCCAAGCAGGGGAGTCACTCCTTGACCCCAAGGGAGATTCTTCTGTCCTCTAATCGTGAGTAGAGGGTCGAAGGTCCAGGATTCAGTTACAGAGTTTCATCCAGGGATAATCTAAAGTCCTAAGGACTGGGTTCCTACCTTTATACTAAAGATAGGGGTTGGACTACTCTGTGGCCCCACCTATGGGTGGGTCAGGGCAGAGGGGTGGCTACACCCCTTTCCCTTTGTCCAGTTCACGCCAAAGCAGGGGCTGCAAGCCCCTGATCCAGTTTGAACTGGGGTATGCACAGGGACACCAAATGTGCCCCCAGTGCAGGACTTCAAAGCACCCGAAAGTGCTCCCGCCCAGCCCCAATATACATTATCCTGTCTGGGGAGGTGGTCACACCTCCCTGGGACAGGAAACCTATTGTCCAGGCCTCCCCTGCCGGAGTTTCGTCCAGCAGCAGGAGG
This sequence comes from Calotriton arnoldi, assembly GCA_963921515.1. Classification (NCBI taxonomy): domain Eukaryota; kingdom Metazoa; phylum Chordata; class Amphibia; order Caudata; family Salamandridae; genus Calotriton; species Calotriton arnoldi. The sequence continues at coordinate 467,436 of CAWUFW010007476.1, forward strand.
CCAGACTCGTGTCTGTGGCAGCAGCATCCATTTTGTGATGCCAGGGCTCTGGAAAGAAGTTACCGGACTAGTCAGAGTTAACATGTCTTTCCCTCTAGAAGGGTGGAATGCTACCCCCGCCACCAGGATTGGCGGGGGGTAGTATTCCAAGATGTTTGACACCAAACACGACATGTTTAGGTGCAGCCATTCCAAAGTTAGCATTTTACCGCGAGGATATAATGCGCTTAAGAGTATATGGTCAGGCTGCACTACAAACAGCATCAGAGATGGTCTCCGAACGCTGCAGAGGGGCCCTGCTCATGCAGGGGCACCCTCTCACATAGGAACCATGCACTCTGCCTTTAGGATTGATAAGGCCTGCCTTAGGAGTGACTTATAGGTTTATATGTGTGTATGTATTTAGTGATATAGGTAACCTATATCACAGTAAGGGGTGCATGCACCACCTTACCCAGTCTGCAGTAGCAGACCTGTGGTGTCAGTTTGGATGGCCTTCCAGGGGTGGCATAATACATGCTGCAGCCCCTGGCAGGCCTCTGAGGTACCTATGCCCTTGGTACATAGTATACCATATACTAGGGACTTATAAGGGCACTCCAGATCCCAATCAGTGATGTGCCTAAGGCACATGGAAACCATTTTAGAGAGGAAGCAGCTAGGCTGGGGTTCTGATTAGCAGGGCCCCAGCCAGACTAATGTCGAAAAACAGTGAAGCATCAGCAAAAAGTGGGGGTACCCATGTGAAGCAGATCCTACTCTCCTACACAACCCCCCAAACGTAGGGACATTAAACTAACCTTGCCCAGTTAAGTCTTCATGTTCTAAGTGGAAATACCTAGAGAGTCCATCTGCATTCGCATGGTTACTCCCAGGCCTATGTTCCACTGTAAAGTCCATCCCCTGTAGGGAAATGGACCACCTAAGCAGTTTGGGGTTTTCACCCTTCATTTGTTTTAGCCATAAGAGGGGCTTATGGTCTGTCTGAACCAGGAAGTGTGTACCAAACAAGTATGGCCTCAACTTCTTCAGAGCCCAGACCACAGCAAAGGCCTCCCTCTCTATGGCTGACCAACGTTTCTCTCTAGGGGTCAGCCTTCTGCTAATGAAAGCTACTGGCTGATCCTGACCTTCTTCATTCAATTGTGACAGTACAGCCCCTACCCCCAATTCAGATGCATCAGTTTGAACAATGAACTTCTTGGAGTAATCAGGACTCTGCAGAATTGGAGCAGTGCACATGGCCTGCTTGAGGTCATCAAATGCCTTTTGACAGCTAACTGTCCACTGAACCTTTTTGGGCGTTTTCTTAGAAGTTAAGTCATTCAGGGGTGTCACTATTGATCCATACCCCTTGACAAATCTCCTATAGTACCCAGTCAGGCCTAAGAAGGCTCTCACCTGAGTCTGGGTAGTGGGAGCAGTCCAGTCCATGATGGTCTGGATCTTGCTCTGCAAAGGTTGAACCTGGCCTCCACCCACAAGGTGGCCCAGGTACACAACCTGACTCTGCCCTATCTGGCACTTAGTGGCCTTGATAGTCAGGCCTGCCTTTGCAGGGCCTGTAAAACATTCCTGAGGTGGACCATGTGATCCTCCCAGGTGGAGCTAAAGACAGCAATATCATCTAGATATGCTGCACTATAGGCTTCCAGTCCTGTGAGAACTGTATTCACCAACCTCTGGAAAGTGGCAGGTGCATTCTTCAGACCAAAGGGCATTACCACAAATTGATAATGCCCACTAGGGGTTGAGAATGCTGTTTTGGGCTTTGCAGTATCAGCTAGTCTGATCTGCCAGTAGCCAGCTGTTAGGTCAAATGTGCTGAGATATTTGGCAGAGGCCAAAGTATCTATGAGCTCATCTGCCCTGGGTATTGGATGGGCATCAGTCCTAGTGACTGCATTGAGACCCCTGTAGTCCACACAAAACCTCATCTCTCTTTTTCCACCACTGGTGTGAGGTTTTGGTACAAGGACCACTGGACTAGCCCAAGGGCTATCTGAGGGTTCAATAACTCCCAATTCCAACATTTTCTGGACTTCAGTCCTGATACAGTCCCTGACATGGTCAGGTTGCCTATAAAACTTGTTTTTAATAGGCAGACTGTCCCCAGTGTCCACTTCATGAGTGCACCAGGTGGACTGACTGGGTGTCAGTGAAAACATATGTCTAAACTGATTGAGGACTTGCCTGCAATCAGTTTGTTGCTGGGTAGTGAGGCTGCCTGCCAAGGCTACACCATCAACTGACCCATCGTCAGGGTTCTGTGAGAGCAGGTCAGGGAGTGGGTCACTCTCTTCCTCCTGCCCTTCATCAGTAGCCATGAGCAAGCCCATGTCTGCCCTATCCACATATGGTTTTAACCTGTTGACATGGAGAACCCTGTGGGGACTCCTGGGTGTTCCTAGGTCTACTAAATAAGTGACCTCACCATTCTGCTCAACAATAGTGTGGGGTCCACTCCATTTATCTTGGAGAGCTGCTGGGGCCACTGGCTCCAGCACCCACACCTTCTGTCCTGGCTGGTAAACAGTCAGAACAGCCTTTTGGTCATGCCAGGCCTTTTGAAGTTCCTGGCTAGCCTCAAGGTTTTTGGTTGCCTTTTTCATGTACTCAGCCATCCTGGAGCGGAGACCAAGTACATAGTCCACTATATCTTGCTTTGGGGGCTTGAGAGGTAACTCCCATCCTTCCTTCACCAAGCACAGTGGACCCCTCACAGGGTGGCCAAACAGAAGTTCAAAAGGGTTGTAACCAACCCCTTCTGAGGCACCTCCCTATATGCGAATAAAAGGCAGGGCAAGAGTATGTCCCATCTACGCCTAAGCTTTTCTGGGAGCCCTTTAATCATGCCCTTCAAGGTTTTGTTGAATCTCTCAACTAAACCATTGCATTGTGGGTGATAGGGTATGGTGAACTTATAAGTCACTCCACACTCCTTCCACATTGCTTTTAAGTACCCAGACATGAAGTTAGGACCCCTGTCTGATACTACCTCCTTAGGAAAGCCCACTCTTGAGAAAATTCCCAGGAGGGCCCTTGCCACCACAGGTGCTGTAGTGGTCCTGAGGGGAATAGCTTCTGGGTACCTGGTGGCATGATCCACTACCACCAGGATAAACCTGTGCCCAGAGGCTGTTTGGGGATCCATGGGACCAACAATGTCAATCCCTACCCTTTCAAAGGGCACCCCCACCACAGGTAGTGGTATCAGGGGGCCTTTGTAGTGCCACCTGCCTTGCCACTGGCTTGGCAGGTTACACAGGAGCGACAAAACTCCTTACTGTCTTCAGACATGTGGGGCCAGTGAAAGTGAGGGACAATTCTGTCCCAAGTCTTGTTCTGGCCCAGGTGACCTGCTAAGGGAATATCATGGGCTAGGGTCAATAGGAAGCCCCTGAACTTCAGAGGTATAACCAACCTCCTGGTAGCACCAGGCTTGGGGTCTCTACTCTCTGAGTACAGGAGTCCATCATCCCAATACACTGTATGGGGACCACTAGCTTTCCCAGCAGCCTCAGCAGCAGCTTGCTGTCTGAGGGGTTCAAGGGAGGGGCAGCTCTGCTGCTCCTGGCTCAGATCTGCCCTAGAAGGTCCCCCTGTCCCCAAGAACTCAACCTGGTCAGGTTCAAGTTCCTCTGGGACAGTTCCTTCTTCAGGGCTGAGATCATCCCCCTCAAGGGACTGATCTTCCTCTTGAGCCAAGGGGGAAGGCACTGCCTTAACCCTACTACTCCTCCTCTTGGAAGGCACTTGGTCCATTCTTCCAGAATCCAAGGCCTGTTCAGTGCTAGACATTTTGGCTTGTGACCTGGTCACAGCAAACACATCTGCAGGGATCCCCAGCATTTCTGCATGGGTCCTGAGCTCCACTTCTGCCCAAGCAGAAGTCTCTAAGTCATTGCCAAGCAAGCATTCGACTGGTAGGTTTGCACTTACCACAACCTTCTTAAGGCCAGTTACCCCTCCCCAGGAGAAGTTAACAACTGCCAGAGTATGGTCTGTTCTGACATTGCTAGCATTGGTCACTTGGTACATCTCACCAAGTATAACTTGCCCAGGATTCACAAGGTCTTGTGTCACCATTGTGACACTTGCCCCTGTGTCCCTAAATGCCAAAGCCTCACGTCCATTGATTAAAGGCTGTTGTCTGTACTTGCCCAGATTACTGGGACTCACAGTGGAGGTCACATCCATGCCTCCATCACAGACTAACACAGCCTGAGTCAGTTCTCTGACTAGGTCAGAGCCCAACTCAGTTCCCAGGGTGAACCCTACTACACCCTTGGTTGGAGCACTCCCACCAACTGTACTAGGGGGAACAGGTGCATTGGTGGGTGCTGGACTGGAGTCTTTGGACTTGGTGCAATCACTGGTCCAGTGGGTATTTTGCTTACAGACCTTACACCATGGTTTTCTTTGGCCTTTCCCTTTGGTAGACTGTGAATCCCCACCAGAAGAAGATTTTTGGGGGCCTGATGAAGACTTTTGATCTTTACCCTTCTCCCCACCCTTTTCAGAGTTCTTAGCATCTTGCTTCTTGGTTTCCCCACCTTGGTTCTGTACCTTCTGCTTCATCCTGGTTCTGACCCATTTGTCTGCCTTCTTTCCCAATTCTTGGGGAGAGGTCAGATCAGAGTCTACCAGGTATTGATGCAACAGCTGATTTTGACAGTTATTAAGAATCTGCTCCCTCATTATCAGATTGTACAATCCTGAGAAGTCACACACCTTACTGCCCATCAACCAGCCTTCCAGAGCCTTGGCAGAACAATCCACATAGTCTACCCAGTCTTGAGTCTGTGCTTTTGGGTGTCTCTGAACTTCAACCTGTACTGTTCAGTGGTTAGGCCAAACCCATCAATAAGAGCACTCTTCAAGACCTTGTAATTATCAGCATCCTCCTCTCTAACAGTGAGGAGCTTATCTCTACCTTTGTCAGCAAAGGAGAGCCACAAGATTGCTGCCCACTGCTCCTGAGGGACCTTCTGTACCTTACAGGCCCTCTCTAATGCAGTTATCCATTTGTGGATGTCATCCCCACTCTGGTAGGGAGGGACAATCTTGCTCAGGTTCCTATGGTCATAGGACCTTTCCCTGTCTCTAGGGACATGGCTGCCACCATGGGACTCTAGTCCCAACTTTCTTCTCTCTCTAAGGAGATCTAGGGATTCCCTATCTAAAGCCAATTGCTTTTTTCTGATTTCCAGCTGAGTTTCCTCATACTGGACCAGTCTGTCTCTTCTCTCATGAGAGGATTCCCTCCTGTGAGAGGAGATAGAGCTCCCTATGGAGGTGCCAGAGTGGTTAGACTCATGAGAAGGAGATCTAGACTTTCTGGGCACACTCTTAATCCTTCCTGGGGGGACAAAGTGGGGATCATTCTGATCATCCTCATCATCTTCCACAGGAGGGATTGGGTTATCCAGGTCAGGGTCATTGTCACCCTCCTGGCCAGTTTCAGAGGGGGGCTGGGGGTATTGGTACCCCTGGCCTCGTCCTCTTCCTCTGCCCCACCCTCAGCTCCTACCCCTTCAGTCCCCAAGGGCTTACTAAGGTCATAAGCCACCAACAACTCCTTGAGGTGTTGGGTGGTGGGGCTTTGGCCTGTCCTTAGTTTTCTCAAGTTACATAAAGCTCTCAATTCCAAGAATGGGAGTGTATCATACTTGGAGGGTGGAAGCTCAATGGCTTCCTGCAAGGATTCTTTAGATCCTACCCTTAAAGACATTACTAGTGTGGTGTGGTGTATGCACTACCTACTCTAGTGTGGCCTACTAAACTCTCTTGAGTTGTAGAAAGGGTTGTGCTATCCCTTAACACACAACTCTAAGTTCAGTAGAACTTACTGTATTCTAAGCTTAAATTATATGTACCTTAGGTACCTTTAGTGGTTTTCAGTTGATCAATTCAATTGAGATTATCTGGTAAAACAATAGCAAGCTGGAATCCCACACGCTGCACACCAATGTGAGAAGTTGGCCTGGCATATGCTGTCCACTAATTATAGTGGGCACCTTGCACCAGTCCAAACAACCCCTTATTGGAGATAGGTTAAAGACAACCTTATTGAAAGCTATCCTAGTGGTAGCTATGGAGAGCAGCCTTCAGGTTAAGTCTTGAAGGAATGTAAAGCAGCTTGTTTTACCAGTCTATAATCTCTTGAGTGATCAAATAAAAGAGCACCACACCAGGTATATATTCAAAATATATGTATTTATTGCTAAACACACCCCTCTAGTCTCTTTATGAGGCTAGAGTTCGAAGTACATAAGTTGGAAGTTATTAAATCACAGTAATTGCACAAATACACGTTTGGGCCCTAGGGGCGTACCAAACCATATACCAATAAAGTGGTATGCGAACCACGACTGAACTAGACACTAGGCCTAGAGCCTCTAGAAGTGCTTGGACCACAAGGAACCACCCAAGGTAGTGACACAGGGGACCCACGGGAGACGCGTGCAGTGTAAATACACAACCGCGATACGCCGTTGACTTCTATGGAGAAAGTCGGGATCGGGAAATTAGAGAAAAGGGACACTTAAAAGAGGACTAGGACAAAACCCTTTGAGATCTAGGACTTTGAAGAGTCTCTACCCACGGGAGCACCGGAGTACTCGTGTTACCTCACCCAGGGAAGCCGGGTGCATAGGTGCCTTTCGGGGTCGGGTTTCGTCGTCGATTCGAATGGCGATCTGCTGCAAAGTGCTGCTGGCGGCCAAGAGAAAAGTGTCCGGGTGGATCCAAGAGTGGATCGGAGTTCTGAAGAACCTGAAAGCAGAGGGGACAGAGTCTGGGTCACTAGCCAGTGACCAGGAAGGCGATGGACAGATGCCCACCGATGTCGAGTGCTTCCAGTGCGTTGACGATCGTCTTGACTCTTCAGCCACGAGGTCCAAGAGGCGTTGTCGGCAACCAGGAGCAGGATTCGGGCTGGTACACGATGTCTGTCGAGTGCTGAGGTGTCGGCGACCGGATTGGACCCAACAAGCCTTGGCAACGGCAAGTCTCGGTGAAGATGTAGATCGTCGATGGTGCAGACCAGCAAGGTCTGTGGAACTCACCCAGCGAGGGTAAGTGAGGGCAGGCCTGGAGCAACCAGGATGTCAAGTTAGAAAAGGATTGGCCTTCGTTAAGGGCTACTAGCCAACGGGCTAGCGACCGCGAAGGAGCCTCGTGACGCCGCACGTGGATCTGGCTTACAGGACACTCGTGGAGTGGGGGCCAGTGATCTTCGATGCAGGTAGTGCTGGAGGCTAGGGCTACTCGGAGCCCAAAGCATGACTTCTTAGGATACCCAGAAGAGGATGCACTTGCAAATGTGCTCGGTGTCCAGGGGTCACGGTCTCAAGTCACCCACGATAGCCATAGGCCTCAGCTTTGCTGGGAACTCAGGGTAGCCTCGGGGAAGTCTGAGAAGCTACCTCTGGTGATGCGATGACTTCGGCGTCCGACGGGAGCTTCAGAAATGCGAACTGGACAGATGCTTCTTTGGTGCCTGCCAAGCAGGGGAGTCACTCCTTGACCCCAAGGGAGATTCTTCTGTCCTCTAATCGTGAGTAGAGTGTCGAAGGTCCAGGATTCAGTTACAGAGTTTCGTCCAGGGATAATCTAAAGTCCTAAGGACTGGGTTCCTACCTTTATACTAAAGATAGGGGTTGGACTACTCTGTGGCCCCACCTATGGGTGGGTCAGGGCAGAGGGGTGGCTACACCCCTTTCCCTTTGTCCAGTTCGCGCCAAAGCAGGGGCTGCAAGCCCCTGATCCGGTTTGAACTGGGGTATGCACAGGGACACCAAAGGTGCCCCCAGTGCAGGACTTCAAAGCACCCGAAAGTGCTCCCGCCCAGCCCCAATACACATTATCCTGTCTGGGGAGGTGGTCACACCTCCCTGGGACAGGAAACCTATTGTCCAGGCCTCCCCTGCCGGAGTTTCATCCAGCAGCAGGAGGCCAGACTCGTGTCTGTGGCAGCAGCATCCATTTTGTGATGCCAGGGCTCTGGAAAGAAGTTACCGGACTAGTCAGAGTTAACATGTCTTTCCCTCTAGAAGGGTGGAATGCTACCCCCGACACCAGGATTGGCGGGGGGGGGGTAGTATTCCAAGATGTTTGACACCAAACACGACATGTTTAGGTGCAGCCATTCCAAAGTTAGCATTTTACCGCGAGGATATAATGCGCTTAAGAGTATATGGTCAGGCTGCACTACAAACAGCATCAGAGATGGTCTCCGAACGCTGCAGAGGGGCCCTGCTCATGCAGGGGCACCCTCTCACATAGGAACCATGCACTCTGCCTTTAGGATTGATAAGGCCTGCCTTAGGAGTGACTTATAGGTTTATATGTGTGTATGTATTTAGTGATATAGGTAACCTATATCACAGTAAGGGGTGCATGCACCACCTTACCAAGGCTGCAGTAGCAGACCTGTGGTGTCAGTTTGGATGGCCTTCCAGGGGTGGCATAATACATGCTGCAGCCCCTGGCAGGCCTCTGAGGTACCTATGCCCTTGGTACATAGTATACCATATACTAGGGACTTATAAGGGCACTCCAGATCCCAATCAGTGATGTGCCTAAGGCACATGGAAACCATTTTAGAGAGGAAGCAGCTAGGCTGGGGTTCTGATTAGCAGGGCCCCAGCCAGACTAATGTCGAAAAACAGTGAAGCATCAGCAAAAAGTGGGGGTACCCATGTGAAGCAGATCCTACTCTCCTACACACACCGCTCTGTTGACTCAGCTGGTGTCGTTCATGGAGGGCATCTCATCGGGCATGTCTGACCTACAGAGGGGCAATAGGTCCATGGACTCCTCCCTGATGGCAGCAGTGTCCCTCCTCAGACAGTCCCTCACCCCTCCTGCCTCTGCTCCATCCACACTCCCCAGCACCTTACCCGTCCCAAGCACACACACACCGGCACAGGCACACACCAGCACACACACGTCCAGCACACAGACACACACGCCACAAACAAAACGCACACGCACGCACAGTCAGGGGACTGAAACCAGACTCACAGGGGATGGGGCCCTGGTACACACACACGCATCCACAGGCACTGCGCAGTCCTCAGTTGCCTCTCCCTCCAAAACACCCTCCCTTGCCTCACCTGCAACCCCAAAGACCCAGCGCCTCTTCCTCAGTGACCTCGGCCTCTTCCCCTCCGATCCAGCTGCTCCAGCATCCAGGGGGAAGAGGAAGCCCCCACATGGAGCAGAGTGCCCCTCGCCCCCGGACACCCTCCCTCAGGCGCAGACAGACTGAGGCCCCCACCCGCAAGTCCCCCGGAGTGGTAAGAGCAAGACCCCGCCGCCGCCCTGCAGCTCAAGCACCAGGTCTCCTTCCTCTTCCCTCAGGCCCCCACTCCACAGGTGCCCCCACCACACCCTGCCCCAGGTTCCCCCACCCACAGATATACCATCCCCAAGAGGATCCGGCCTTCTCCCCCTGCCACTTGCTCTCCCGGCACCACACCCCCGCTGCGCTTGTCTGTGCCACTGATGTGGTGAGGGTGTCCTCCCCCTCTGTCCAGCCCACCTTGCCTGTTCCCCATTCTCCTCCCCTGGTGGTAGGCACTGCAGTGGAGTCCACTACCACCCTGTCTGACTTGGGCACTGCAGTGGCGGACCTGTCCACTCCATCTGCAGGGTCCACTGCAGTCGTGCCGGCACCCACAACATCTGAGTCATGCCCCCAGTTGTGCCGGCACACACCATGTCAGACACCTCCACTGCAGTTGTCAGTGGCTCTCCAGCACCCACTACCCCTTCCCTGCTTCCTCCTGGTGAGCCCTAATCCTGTCCCTGCGGTGCCTGGCCTACCCCCCCGGTTGCCCCTCCTAGTGGATTGTCCCTGGTTTTGTGCAGGCATGCGTCGGGTGACATCTGCCACTGTCACCCTGTTTGGACTTTTACAATGGACTGGCCATTGGCCTTTGTGTTTTTCTGGACTTTGTTTTCATTCCACACATATGCTGAATAAAGCAACTTTCTGTTCTCTAGTGCTTATGCTTCTGATGTACATGTTGTTGATGATGCTAACCATGCCCTTGCTGCAGTGATGGTGATATTTGGTCTCATGATAATGAAGTGTTACTGTGCAGGAACCCATGTGGTCCAGGGGGAATGTGTCCTATCCTGTGGTGTATCCATGTCATCCATAGCAGCATCTGAGGGTGTCATGTGTTCAGTATTTGGCAATGGGATTTCCTACTTAGATTGGCTATTTCACATCTGTGGCTTCCACCCCTGCACATCTGTTGTGCCTGCCACTGTTCAATTCGTCTACTTCCCTGACCGTGTGGCCATCTCCAGTGGACATGCAGGTTTGGGCATCAATGGGGAAGGACTCATCTGTGTTGTCAGTGCAACATTGCTATACAAGTGTGTTGGATCTGTGCTGATGATTCCGTTGGCACTTCCATGACCAGGCTGATGTTACGGGAGCCCTCATTTGGTGCTAATTGTTGATTGTGTGACCAAGTGCTCAGCTGACATGATGGGGCCCTACTGAGGCAACATATGGCACAGCTTTCCTCACACAGGAGTGGAGTCCCCTCATGGCAGTGTGTACTCCTGTGACATTGCCTGCGCCCAAGGTGTGTGTTGTATGTGCATGTCTGTGTGTTCACTTCCGTTTAGCTGTGCATGCTGTGATCCCTAGTGTTGTACCTGTTTGTGATGCTAGCTGAGTTGACCTATGTTCCCCCAAAGTCTTCTCCCTGGGTTCTCTGTGATGTGGGTGCATGGCACATTACTGGTCATCAGGGTGTCACCCATAGGTGTGTTTGCTGTCAGGGCTGAGTTTGTGTGCAGACGCAGATGGGTCACAGTCAGGTTTCCCCTTGGCACTTGTTGTTTGCCCCGATTTCCAGTTTGTGTTATCTTTCAGTGATTGTGACACGTTGTGTGTGTGACTGCTGGCACTCCTCAGGGTCCGGGCTGCAATGTTGGTTGTTGTCTATGTGTGTTCTTTGTGGGTGACCTTGGCTTCTTCATTGGTGTGTGACTGTGGATGGGATCCCATTGGTTGGTGTGGTATTGCCGTCATGTCCATGTACAGCGTAGTGTGCAGTGTGTCAGATATTCAGGAGTCTTGTTGAGTGGCCATGTGTGATGTGTTTCTGCACCTTGGTTCCCACCCACCACCCTGGAATAGTCATGGGTGCATGTGCAATGTCACCAGTGCATGTGTACTTCACTGCTGCACATTGTTGGAGGTCGAGGGGTGTGGTGTTGAGTGTGTGCAGATGAGAGTTGTTGCCTGGCTAGGCCCCTGCCTCCATGTTGGCCTTGGCTTACTGGCCATGCTGATTGATTTGTGCTTGTGTAGGTGTGATGGTAGTTAGTTGCTCAGGACACATGACTGTGGTTCACAGTGTGAACCACATTTAGCTTTGTCATCACAGTGGGATTGTAATGCAGCCCAGGGTCACCACATTGTGGGGGCCCTGGGGGTGGTGCTGTGGTGTGTCTGTGTCTTGCTGTGTCAGTTGCAGTCCCTACGTGCCTGTGTGACATGTGTGATTTGTGCTCCCTCTCATCTGACAATGCCTGCTTGCCCACATAGGGGATTTGGATCCATGAGTTACCTTTGTGTGGCACTGTATGCACATCTGTATGATTGGTATTCAGGTCTCCTCATGTGTTGTGTGGTTGCCTGGGGACACTGGCACCCCCCTCACCTGTTGTGTATGATGTGCAGTGTGGGTCTGCCTGTTTGTGTTTGTGCATCTGCACCACTGCATTGGCATATCTTGGGTGTGCCATTGGCTGTATGTAGTTTTGTGTGTTTCCCCTGCTGTCCCTGGGACTCCTAGGTCATCGGTCAGCACAATGATCATGGTTTGTGTGTCCCATTGCTGCCATGGTATGGTATCTGTTCACCTCACATCTGCAGTCTCCACATGGTATCTGCATTTGTGTGCCCATTGGTGCAAATATGTGGGTCTGCATTCTGATGGTCACTTCTGTCATTGTGTCATTGATGATTGTTGACGGTGTCAGCCCCCATGGGTGTTGTTTGTCTGCACATGGCCAAAGGTATGTCTTATTTGCACTGCAGTATTTGGCTCCCCCAATTTATGTTGCAATGGGACACATACACTACTTTGCCACTGATGTGTTGTTTGTTCTGTGACCAGGAATCATCCATGCAGTTTGGCAGTTGCACCTCTTTCTTTGTCAACACTTACCTTTTGGTCACTGTGGTGATGGGGGTTTAGACCCCATTGCCACAATGTTCAAAATGTGCTTCAGCTATGGACCCCACACTTACATTTTGGTCACTGTGATGATGGGGGTTTGGACCCCATTGCCACAATGTTCAAAATGTGCTTCAGCTATGGACCCCACACTTACCTTTTGGTCACTGTGGTGATGGGGGTTTAGACCCCATTGCCACAATGTTCAAAATGTGCTTCAACTATGGACCCCACACTTACATTTTGGTCACTGTGATGATGGGGTTTGGACCCCATTGCCACAATGTTCAAAATGTGCTTCAGCTATGGACCCCACACTTACATTTTGGTCACTGTGATGATGGGGTTTGGACCCCTTTGCCACAATGTTCAAAATGTGCTTCAGCTATGGACCCCACACTTACCTTTTGGTCACTGTGGTGATGGGGGTTTAGACCCCATTGCCACAATGTTCAAAATGTGCTTCAGCTATGGATCCCACACTTACATTTTGGTCACTGTGATGATGGGGGTTTGGACCCCATTGCCACAATGTTCAAAATGTGCTTCAGCTATGGACCCCACACTTACCTTTTGGTCACTGTGGTGATGGGGGTTTCGACCCCATTGCCACAATGTTCAAAATGTGCTTCAGCTATGGACCCCACACTTACATTTTGGTCACTGTGATGATGGGGGTTTGGACCCCATTGCCACAATGGTCATGGCCTGCTTGCATTGTGGGTGCCACACACATATATGTGTGGCACATGTGCTAGGGGGTTACATTGTATGTTCAAAGTCATGTTCGGTGTTGTAGGCATTTGACACAGTCTACACACGCTTGTCATGGTGTTGGGGGATGTCTTCTTCTAGCATTCCCTAGGTTGTGGTGTGCTGGTTGTGTCATGCATTGTCCATCCTATGAGTGGGGGTGGTAGTAGTGGTTGGCATCCAGCCCCCCCTGGCTAAGGGTGGTGGTAGGCATCCAGCCCCCCCTGGCTGAGGGTGGTAGTAGTGGTAGGCATCCAGCCCCCCCTGGCTAAGGGTGGTGGTAGGCATCCAGCCCCCCTGGGTGAGGGTGGTAGTGGTGGTAGGCATCCAGCCCCCCTGGGTGAGGGTGGTAGTGGTGGTAGGCATCCAGCCCCCCTGGGTGAGGGTGGTTGTAGTGGTAGGCATCCAGCCCCCCTGGCTAAGGGTGGTGGTAGGCATCCAGCCCCCTGGCTGAGGGTGGTAGTAGTGGTAGGCATCCAGCCCCCCTGGCTAAGGGTAGTGGTAGGCATCCAGCCCCCCTGGCTGAGGGTGGTAGTAGTGGTAGGCATCCAGCCCCCTGGCTAAGGGTGGTGGTAGGCATCCAGCCCCCTGGGTGAGGGTGGTAGTGGTGGTAGGCATCCAGCCCCCCTGGGTGAGGGTGGTTGTAGTGGTAGGCATCCAGCCCCCCTGGGTGAGGGTGGTAGTAGTGGTAGGCATCCAGCCCCCTGGGGGAGGGTGGTAGTAGTGGTAGGCATCCAGCCCCCTGGCTAAGGGTGGTGGTAGGCATCCAGCCCCCCTGGCTGAGGGTGGTAGTAGTGGTAGGCATCCAGCCCCCCTGGCTAAGGGTGGTGGTAGGCATCCAGCCCCCTGGGTGAGGGTGGTAGTGGTGGTAGGCATCCAGCCCCCTGGGTGAGGGTGGTTGTAGTGGTAGGCATCCAGCCCCCTGGCTAAGGGTGGTGGTAGGCATCCAGCCCCCCTGGGTGAGGGTGGTAGTGGTGGTAGGCATCCAGCCCCCTGGGTGAGGGTGGTTGTAGTGGTAGGCATCCAGCCCCCCTGGCTAAGGGTGGTGGTAGGCATCCAGCCCCCCTGGGTGAGGGTGGTAGTGGTGGTAGGCATCCAGCCCCCTGGGTGAGGGTGGTTGTAGTGGTAGGCATCCAGCCCCCTGGGTGAGGGTGGTAGTAGTGGTAGGCATCCAGCCCCCCGGGGTGAGGGTGGTAGTAGTGGTGGGCATCCAGCCCCCTGGCTCAGGGTGGTGGTAGGCATCCTGCCCCCTGGGTGGTGGTGGTGGTGCGCATTCAGGCCCCTGTGTGCATATGTGGCATTGGTGATGGGCATCCCGCCCCTGTGGTGCTGCTGTTGCAAGTATATTCTGCATCCCTCTGTGTGTGTGTGATGTGTCGTGTACGTGTTGTATGTGTTTTGTGGTTGGTGTCTGACTTACCTTCTATGCTGTACGCGTCCGTGCCTGTTCCGGTAGTAAATGTAGAATATTGGTATGATCGGTACGAAGGGATTCATGGTTGGTTCGTGTCGTTCGTCCTTCTCGTTGCTTCGCGTCGTCCTCGTCGCTTCGCGTCGTCCTCGTCGCTTCGCCTCGTCCTCGTCGCTGGCGTGTTCGTCTCGTAGCCGTGGATCGTGTTGTGGCGCGAATCGGAGCTTATGTGCGCCTCTCCCGGATGCTTTGACGTGCCGTGCGTAGCGACGGGTTCGGCACGTACGGAAAGTGCATCGTACTCGTTCGGCCGGACGGAGCTGCATTTTTCCTTCCGTGCGACTCGATTCAGCGTTTCCGGATTCGCCTCGGTCGGGGAACAGGACCTGGTTTGGGTGAGTACGGCTCGGCCGGATTCTGTGCTGTTGTGCGCATCGTACTTACTCGTCCGGTGTGCTGTACGGATCGGTCGGGAAACAGGCTTTCGCATGGCTTTTTTCCCGACCGAATGGTATTGGGTGCGCCTCCGACCGAGATCGGAATCAGCCCCATAGTCTGTTCACCAAATCAGGTATCATAAGAGGAGGGCTCGAGCTGTGACAGTACACTGGTATGGTCCCACTGGCCCCATTCCTTCCCTGAATACGAGGTGGACTAGAATTTCCCTCTTCCTGCGGAGCCGATTAACTGGGGCGGCTGTAACTGTGTATTGTGCCCTTACAGTAGACTCCCACCTTTTTCAGAATCTTGCAATCTCTCAGCAGGGGATAAAGTCGACAGCCCCGCGAGCTACAAGTTATTGCTTCTCGTGTAACGAATTTGGAAACTAAGAACCATCAAACAGCTCTTATAGGACGGCCAGAAAAACTCTACTGCTTTAATATTCGCTTGTCCACCGTGTACTGCTATGCAGTAGAGCTTAGATGCCATTTGATTTAAGTGTAGCGCTATGGAAATGTACTTCTTGACAAATTTATTACATACGTTTCCAATGTACATTCTGCCACACTCGCTAGCAGTGTCTTTTTTTATTTGCTCCATAATTTGAAAATATGTGTTTAATACTCTAATGATTTAAAAAAGAAAAGATACGTCCTAACTTTATGTAAAAAATAATGTGGCACTTCTGAATCTTTGTGTCTATGATGCATATAACTCGATGTTACTGGAGTAATTTTTCTGAAATTTAAATCAAAGGTTGTTTTTATAGTTCCTGTGTTACAGCCATACTAAAAACACAGAGATCTTAACATTTGCTAGTCTGTTTGACTTCTGAAACCTGCTGCCTTGTACCTCTTCACCTTCATCGTCAATAAAGTCTGGACTGCTGGAAATGTTATTGTAAACATTGGAAGTGCAACCAGAAGTGAAATTGGTTAATTAAAATGGAAATCTGACACCACTGGAGGTCAGAATTGAGGCTACATCCTAAAACTAATCATGGCATTGTAAAAAAAGAAGGTCTTACACCTACGCACTCTGTATTACATTTACAATTATAAATCAGCGAACTGGCCAAGAGTTTCCCCTTCTGTTGGTGTCAGTGGAGTTGACAAGCAGCAGCTGAGAGAAACACAAGAGGAAGGACATCTGTATTTATTTCTAAAATAGCTGGAATCAGTCATTCATATCAAAAATCGCTGGTATAAATTTCAACTGATATATGTTGACTAGAAAAAAACATTTATTAAAATATGAATCCTGATTTGGTATAATGAAACAGAAACTATAATGCACATTTCATTTTAAGGTTTAGAAGCATGGTATTAGTGCAACATCAAGAGGAACTCCGTTTTACAGGAAGAGAATACAACTACATGAAGCACTGAGAAGAAATTGTTTAACTCCCCTACTTGCATCCCCAAATACTGTAGATATGCAGTGCTTAATTTGAGCCAGTGGTAGCAGGTGAGGCCCACCGGCACACATTTTTCCTCCTCAGACTTTCACCCAGAGCAAGAGATTAAAAAACACGAAAGGAGGAAAGAAGGAAGAAGAGAAACACTGAAAAACAGTGAAAAAGAAGGAAAGCAAGGGTGACAATAAAGGGGGAGAGAGTGTATGGCGGTGAATGAAAGAGTCACTAGGAGGAATCTAGACTATGCCACCTTGGGGGCGTGGCTTGATGCCATCGGAAGATTACTTCTCTCTAGCGCGGCTCTGGAACTGTAGCAGGGGGCGGTTGGCCCACAGGTAACTTTTCTCCTTTATGGCACCTTTCTAGTACCTGGCATAATCATGGGAAGCATTTCCCTTCTTTGGAGCTGCTTCCTGTTCAGCAACATGGCGGCTTTCGTGAATATTGAACCATGCCAGCAGGCGCACTAAGTATCTGGATTGCATCTGCCATTTTGTGCTTCCCTGACCACGACTGACGATTTTCTATATTATTTTTCAGGTGCTTTTGCTCACTTTGCTTTGCTCACTTTGGATTACATTTAGACTATTTGCTGCCCTCTCATCACAACACCAATGTTGTCAGCCACCAAATAGGCTAGCCTTCACCATTTTGCTGCCATGTCTATAATATTGGCCAGTTTGGTACTATCTCTGGTTTTTATGGAACACTTGTTCCTCAATTAATTTCAGCTGTGTGCCACCACAACACATTCACCTAGCTGCTTTTATATGGGGATGGCGCTGAATTTCAGATTTTACTCTTCCATTACAGCATCACATTCCAACATCTCTGAGCTCTCTGGCCCTAAACCTTTCTCTGTCTTACTGAAAGACATGGAACGCTCTGAGCCTCCTCCTCAGAGTTTACCAACACCTACTTCACTGGTTGCTTATCCGCCGTTGGCAGGTTCCTTCAGGTCAAATTTGAAACTCGGAGCCCCTTCAACTCTTTCCTAGCACAAAAGAGTTCACCAGTCAAATATTCCCCTCCTATTACCATGGAAATCATTTTAGAGGAAATACATTCCCTTGAACCATATGTGGAGGAAAATAACCAGCACGTACAAATATTAGATGATAAATGGTCTTCACTCGACAATAGGGTCACTAACCCAGAAAACAATGTCTTTTACAAGATACTTCACACCAACTTATATCTGTGTGATCTGAGGTTCAAAAATGAAAATAGCAAGCAGAGGATCTCAGAAACTGAAATCAGCGGAACAATCTTTGTATTTATGGAATGGCAGAGGCTTGGAGAAATCAGACCCTATTTCATTTTTCCAGTCTTTCATGACATAGGTTCTGGGAATGCCAGACACTACCTCTTAAAACATCCAAAGACCTAGCAGACTTGGTCATGCGCTTAAGACAGCGATCATTTCCCAGAAACCCAGAGGTGTTATCATTCTTTTTCTGGAATCAACTGATTTATTGATGGTACTTAGAGTGACTAAAAGTAAAGTTTGTATCTCCTGGCTAGACTCTAATTTATTCTTTTTTTGCACGAGACTTAGCCAAGACTTACCCAAGTCTACTGCGGACAGACGTAAGAAGGTTTTGGAGTTGCATCCTGCTCTCAGAAGACTCAGTGCTAGATTGGGCTTATTTCTTCCTCATTTATTTAAAAAAATGAAACAACAAAGTATGAAGACGAAGCTATGTTACAGAAATTCACAGACAGTTGCAGAGAATAAGCAATGGATGTGAGATTACTATCTACTACTTGACATTAATGGTTTTCTTCTTTCTTCATGATAGTATTACTGTTCTCTTTTTCATCAGTATTGTTCTCCATGTCTAATACAGATAACATTTGCTCTTCCGTCTTTTCTCTTCTTTTAGGTGTTGCATTTTACCTTCCTGATATTTGCCTACGTCCATTGGTAGGGTTTGGCCTCCCCTCCCCCTCCGACGTATCCTGGGGTCCAGGGTCTCATCTCCCTCATGCGGTTACACCATCTCCAATCATTAGTCTGTTCTCAGGGTATGTTGTAATCGTTATTTGATTTTTCATGTTTTCTGTCCACTTCTCACTTACTCTTTTTCTTCTTTGCTCTTTTCTTCATCTCTTACTATCCCCTCTTGCGTTCATTTTATATCACATACCATGTTGGCTTGATACACCTCCCTTTGTGTGTTTTGATATATAAATTTACTATATATTTTCCATTTTACGATGTAGAAGGTTATGATTTTTTTGCTTTTTCTTAAATTATGTTAAGAGTTACTTTTTGGAATGGTAAAGGGTTTGGTTCCCCAATTAAAAGACAGCAGGTTCTTTCGCATTTAGCAAAATTGGACACTAATGTTGCATTTCTACAAGAAACATATTTTGTTGCTTCAAAAGTTCTTAAACTCAAGAGACAATGAGTTGGAAACATTTTTTTCTTCACCAGGTTCAGGGAAAAGAAATAGTGTTCTTATCCTCTGTCATTTGTTTCTCAATGTTATACTCATATCTCAAGATTCTAACACAGAAGGAAGATGGGTTGAGGTGAAATTGTTCATTAACCAAATTCCTCTCACACGTATAAGCTCCTGCTCACTGTGACACTAGTTTTTTGGGACTCTATTTCACACAAATTGATGTCCATTGTTGATGACTATCTCATTTTTGGTGATGGACCCCTTTATAGATCACAGATCTACAGTCACATTTGTACATTCCACCATGCATTAACAATTTACTGCAGCTATAGCACAAAGATTACTTGATGACACTTGGAGGCTCTGCACCCCTACTTCTAGAGACGTAACTTTTTTCTCTCCCGTACATTTTTCCCACTCTAGGATTGATCACTTGTTTATTTGTAAATCTCTATCTCAACATGTTTTGCAGTCTGAAATTGGCTCCATTCTGACTTCTGATAATGCTCCTGTCAATCTAGATCTGGACCTTCTTCCTATAGTTAAGGGCAGTAGAATAGGGCAGTTTAATACCGCTCTACTGTCTCTAATAAAAAATAAAAATTCTCAAAAATCAGTAGAAGTCATGTAGCATATTAAAACTCTAGAAAAGCTGTATTTAAATACTATATTTAAAACTCACTTAGATGGCTTAAATGAAGCAAAATTCTAGTTTAACAAACTCCCCACAGAAAATGCTGCCTCTTAATTCCTTAAATCTAGTGCATAGGGGCCGATCACGATGCGGCTCGTAAAGGATCCGACCTACCGTCGGAGCCTTTGCAGTCGCATCATAATGGGCTGCTCGGTTTCCTTTCCGATCGCCTCAATACAATGGAGGTGGTTAGAAAGGAAACCGACCGATCACTCCGGCTGGCTTCCGACGGGCTCAGAGAGCCCATCTGCCAGTCGGAACCCGGGTAGTAATCTCAAGGGCGGGCCTTTCTGCCCTTGAGATAACAATGACGGTTTCCGACATGGTTTCCATGCCTGCTTGTCCGACATGGAAACCATGTCAGAAAGCGTGTTAGAGGGCTCCCAGCAGGGCCCCATTGTGTGCACAGCCTCCGGTTGGAGGCCAAGGGGGCTCCTATGGTGTCCTCCTGTTGATCCCTGCACCTTGTGGCAGGCACCTGGAGGGGCCTGCCACAGGGTGCAGGGATCAACCGCACCTCCCATTTCACTATGGGAGCATGCATTACGGACGGTTTATGGCTGTAATGCATGCTTCCATAGTGAAATATAGGCATGTGACCGAACAGTGTTCAGTCGCATCCTAATGGGGTGGTCGGGACCACCGACCGGGTGTTGGTCGGACTGCAGACCGGGCATCGGTCAGTCCCATGACCGAGTCGGTGTCGGGCGGAAGTGATTTCATTCAACATCATAATGACTTCCTAAAGTATTATGGAGGTCAAAATAAAATGGGTAATTGTTAGCTAAGTAGCTTAAAATTAAAAAATTAAAAAAAGATAAGGTAACAAAGGATTCCATTCTCCAAGCTGATTCCTCTCCTGTTTTTAAAGACGCTGAAATTCTAGATGAATTTACAAAATCATATTCAAGCCGCGATACTCCGGAATCTCGTCCTCAACATTATAATATTCAGCACTTTTTACAGTCCATTTGGAAGACTTTTGATAATCAAGTGGATTTCTCTCTGTTAGAACAAGACATTTCCCCACAAGATATTTTTACAGCATTGAAGTTAATTAAATTGAGTAAAGCTCCTGGGCCTGATGGTCACCCTTTACAATTTTACCTTACTTTTTCTAAGTTATTAATTCCTAAATTGCATCAATTGGTTTCCTGTTTTACACAGGCCAAATCAGCTGGGGGTACTTTGAAAAAATGCATCAATTTGTCTTAATCCTAAAGATGGACACAATCCTAAGCTGTGTAAAAATTATTCAATTTCTCTTGTCCAATCTGATTACAAAAAATTTGCAAAGATTCTTGCTCCTAGACTTGATCCCCTACTACTTATACTTATAGGGAAAAACAATTAGGGTTAATCAAAGGACACACTCTTACAGATAACACTATGCTCTTCTTTAACATCTTGAGTAAATCCAAATCTTATAAACAATCTTTAGCGGCTATCTCTCTCGATGCAGAGAAAGCATTCAATCCTATGGACTGGAATTTATTTTCCAGACCCTTTCTTGGTTTGGTTTTGGGCCCAAGTTTATAGAGATGGTATCTCTTCAATATGTAGTCCCAAGGCCTAGATTTTTGTTAATGTGTTAATTTCATCTTCCTTCTCATTACATGAAGGTGTTCGTCAAGGTTGTCCTCTCTCTCCCTTACTCTATATTCCCAGATTAGAACCTTTTCTTATGGAGATAGGACAAAATCCCAGCATTCACGGTTTCTCTTATGGAAACAGGCATGTTAAAACCTGTGCATATGCCGAATATATTTCATTGTTTTATCTGATCCAGCCACCACTCTCCATAATTTTCTTACAGAAGTTTCAGAGTATACTGCACTCTCAGGTTATAAAATTAATTCCAACAAATGTGAAATTTCCCCCTAAGTACTTTGTGCATGATTTTACACTTTCTAACTGTGCTGACTTCCTACTAAAATAAATACTTTGGTTCACCAATTCTGTTGCAGAGATGATCTCTTTAAACTTGAAGTCAGTGATCACCAAATTAGCCTCTCTTATATTCAGATGGCATCCCCTTATTTATATCCTGGTGAAGTAGACTTGACAATATTAAAATGATGCTTGTCCCGGTGATCCTTTTAACTGCTTTGGCAATTCCTATAAATATGCCATATTCCTTTTTTTAAAATATTTACACCATTTTATCTTCATTTCTATGGAATAATAAACATTATATTGCCGGCTCAGCGATGCGGCTAGCGCAAGTTAAGTGGTTTTATTTATTTATTGATGTACATTTCACTTTCCCGTCGTATGTCGTACTCCACCACCCCCCACCCGGCCCCTGCCCCATCCCGCCTCGCCGCCCCACAGCATTACCTGTGAGAGCCGCCACTGCCCCCCAACCCGCAGAATGCACGTATCTAAACTTATTTGTGTACTTTGAGTGAAACTACTGGGCAAGGGGGCTCCTTTTGTGGGCCAAGGGTTGTACAAGCTCAGGGAAACTGTCGTAGGTTCAAAATTCAAGGTAACCACCAGATATCCCTTTTTAATTCCTTAATCCTGCTCATTCTCCCCCTCCCAGTTTGAACAGGACATCTTTGCATATAAAGCCAAATAATTCATACAGGCATGTCTTGACACTCACAAAGGCAGGGTCTGTAAACAGATTACAGTTCCTAGAAATGTCAGGTATCATAGGAGTGTTACACCTCACTGACCTCAACCTAACAAGGACATATTAAAGTGGAAATGGCTTTACTCAGCTCTCCATGATTTCAGAAGCCCCTTATTTACAAATCGTTTTCAAAATGTATAGCCATATTCCTAATTATATAGTCATCCCTTTACATGATGCAAGTTCTAACAGGAGATCCTAGCAGCCCAGACTATGCTAAGCTTTTTCAGACCCTTTTTAGGTACTGGGTTCAGACAAATCTAGGAACTAGCATTTACTTTGGCCACTATCTTTCAAGAGAGCCATATAATACAAGCATACATTGTTCTGCACTTTATTTGGATGCAAAGTGAAGCCAATATCAACAGGGACCCCAAATCTATCATAAAAGAGGGTGCAACAAGGCCATACAGGTGTTGGAAAGGCTTAACCGAACACTCTCTCTTCAGGCTGGCCATGACCTGCAGATGAGCTTATATGTTTGAGATTTGGCATGTTATGGACTATATGATTATCTTCAAGTGAGATGGTGTTGTTTTAGCTATTTATTCACAGCTCAACTTAGCAATGGCATCAAGCAAGTGCTTGTGATGATGACTGTCATGGGGACAAGCCAACAGGAACTTTCTATCTAGTCCACCAGTGCACACTGATACTAGACAAGAGGAGCACATTTTCTGTAGCAGGTAGAGTGCTATATAGTGCTCGTTAATCCGGTGTAGTTGAATATTTCCTTTCTAGTTAAGCTCAAATAAATGATGGTGATACAGTAATCTACCATTACTACGCACCCACTTCTACGAGGTATATTCGGTGATACTGCTTTATCAATTCCCCTCCTCTGATGACTCTGGAGACCAGCACACAGATCACCCACCATTTTCCTTCATGACACTTTCAGTAACCGTTTTCTGTCCACTGCTCCTTAGGTCTAGAGCCAGCCAACTTCTTCAGCTCATAATAGCCATAACACTGTATTTTCTCCATCCCTATTTCGGCTCTCTTTCATTGCAATCCTCTGCCCTCTGCTGTATCTCTTTCTTTATATCCTGAATCCTTCCCTCGTTTAATCAACTTAAATCCCTATATGAATAACAACAAACAAATCACACAAACAGCAAAAATAATATTGGGTCTTACTATAGCACCTAAAAGTCCACTGCCAAGCTTACTAACCAACTACCTATAGCAGGAAAGCCTTTCCTAATTGCTTCCCAAAGCCTGCTTCTTCCAGCACCTTTAAATGTTTCGACCGATCTGTAATATTCTTCACATACTTGTTGATCTCATTATTATTATCTGCACATAAGTGTAGCAGTGCCCTTTTTTGTGATCAAAATATCTAAAGCAAGACAGTTCTGGAGAACCATGGCTCTCATTATTATCAATTCTGAATTTAAAGCATCTAATTCTTCTGCAGTGTCAGATGCCAGCCTATCAACTAAGGTAGACAACTTTCTAATTTTCACATTGTTCAAAACCACACTCATGGAAGGAAATATACCACCAAAAATATCACCTACTACTTGTGATGCACTACGAAAAGGTATCTCATGTGCAACTTTACTCTTGCCTTCAAATTTCTTGACATTGATATACCTTTAAAAAACTAAACCCATGTAACAACTACCCACCCAGGTAGATGAAAGCTGAAAATAAACATTAGTCCCACACAAATAATACACTCCAGAAACATGGATTCCCTTCCAGTCAGAATATATTTATTCTTATCTTCTACTCCCTGTACACACTTACTCCATACTGCCTCTAGTGGATTCTTAACTTGTTATTTATAAAGCATAACTTCCCTTCTTTCACCATATCCATGCTCAATCTTAGGCGTAATCCTGCTTCCTTTAACTCCTCCTATTGTTTCTCCGAACAAGTAGCCTTGCTATTTTTGAAGTCTTAGTGATCTGCTTGCTTCTTGCCTCTAACTCTTCTATAACATCCCTTTCATCCCTGTTCATTTTGGAAAGACGATTCCCTTTATTATAAGTCACGGTAGTCTCACCATCCAGAAAATATCCCCATTCAATTAAATGTGCAACTGGAGAAATGCCCTAAACATAGGTACCTTGTGTATGGTCTTTTCAACATTTAGTAAATGATAGCCTAGACTGCCTTGTTTATAAAACAATTGAGTAATAAAGCTGCAAGTTAAAGGGTATGTTAGAGGAGTATGGTGATACCTCATGCCACCAGCAGTTGATGTCATCAAATATGTGCACATGTAGCACCCTGTCACATCTATTAACTGTGAATAACCATGCAAAAACTTAAAGAAAACTTTGTTTGAAAATGTACACTTGGACTCTTTGCTGTGCTGAAGCTGTAAATTAAATCATTCAATTCAGATTCTAATATAGATTGCTCTCCTACAGGAGCAGGGGTAGGAGGGCAACTAATTCTGCAGGGGAATTCAAACTTTTCAGCAAACAAATCATTAAAACAATAGAAATGAATGATACTATGACTACTATTGTTTTACATGAGTTTTGCGAAAGGGTTGGCATGGTTCCTCGTGAATAAGAAAGGATAAAAATGCAAACTCAAAAATAACACAAACAAGCAGTCTACATGTGTCTTCGTATTTTGTGCAAACTTATCCAAAACTGTTGACTTGTTCATTTTTGAATGTCAAGCTCAGTTGCTTCAAAGTTAATCCCTAGCCCTAAGTCAATCTTTTTCTAAAATGTAATCCCTACTCTTCTACTGGAGCCTTAGTGTTAGACTTGGCATCTTTTGGCGTGTTTCCCCTGACTTTTTGCTTTCTGACCTCCCGGTTTTGACTCTGTTTTTGCTGGTGTAATGATTCTGCGCACTTTCCTCACTGCTGTCCAGTGGGAAAGTGCAAGTGCTCCTGTATAAAATGTGTTATGGATTGGTGTTTCCATGATTGGCCTATTTGGTCTATGTGTCAGTCCCTTGTAAAGTGCACTGCGAGTGCCGGGGCCTATAGACCAAATGCAGTTGGTGGGCTGCAGCACTGGATTGTGCCACCCACGCAAACAGCCCGTAAAGTGTAACTCGGGCCTGCCCACGCAGAGCCTGTGCGCAGCCTGGGACTGCCATGTCGACTTGGCAAGTGCACACACTTGCAAGTCCCTAAACCTTCCCTTTGCTGCATGTTAGTCACCCCTAAGGTAGGCCCAAGGTACCCCTGTGGGCAGGGGTGCGTTGTATGCGAAAGGTAGGACATGCCCTGGTGTGTGTGGCATGTCCTAATAGTGAATTACAGCCTAGTTCGTTTTTCACTATTGCAAGGCTACCTGTTCCCCTAGGCCAGAACGGGCAGTTTTGATTATTACAGCTTATAATCCTAACTGACCCCGGGAACATGGTAGAAATTCGAGTTTAGTATGCCTGGACTCAGAATGATAAAATGCAGCTTTTAGTGAAGTTGGTTTTAACATTCTGTGTTTGAAAATACCACTTTTAGAAAGTGGGTATTTTCTTGTCTAACCATCAAGCCTGCCTCTGCGAGGTTGTGTATTCCTTGTCTGGAATGTGAGTGACAGGGGCTGGGGGATGCCAGGAGACAGGGTGAGTCAGCGCAGGGCTGAATAGCAAGATCTACATGTAGATGGGTGGGAGGGGTCGCACCTGGGCCCTGAATAGGACAGTGCCTTCCCTCCACAATGCTGGCTCCACCTACTGTGGTGCGTCTGATGTCCCTGGCCTACTCACTGAAAGAAGGGACGGAGACTTGTCAACAAAGTGCTCCAGAACTGGTTTGGACTAGGCAAAGGCCTCTCTGCCTTCAGAGAACAAAGGAATTTGGGATATAAATATTGGGGCCCTGACCCCAGGAATTTAGATCTCGCTGGAATCAAGGAACCTGCCAAGACGAAGAGCTGGAAGAGCTGCCAGGAGGAGTACTGCCCCTTTGCTGTGTTGTTGCTTTGTTGGGTTGGCCTGCAGCTGCTGCTTCTGCCTTGGGCAGTGAAAGGACTGGACTGAACTTTCTACAAACTTGTGCTGAGTATCTCCAAGGGCCTGAAACTGAGCTGGCCTCCTGTTAAGAAGTCTCAGGGACTACAAAGACTTCACAAGCCTCTGGGTACCGCTTCTGGAACGCTGTTTCAGTTGCCACAGAGGAAGGGAACCGAAACCGACTCCGTCAACCGAATCCATCCCTGGCCGGTGACCTGTTTGCACCGCAGACCGCATCGCCCCGCTTCACATCGCAGCCCTTGTCTCACCGTGGCGACGTCCGACGACGCCAACATCGAGCCGCTGCTTGCACCGTGACCTGTGGGCACCGCAGTTCGCATCGCATCGCTTCACTGAACCAACCGGACCCGACCGACGCGGTCGCTGCAACTGGCTCAAGAGTCGAGACCGCACCGCATTTGGGGCACCGCTCGCACGTCTGCGACGCACCGCTCCGACTCGCACCGCTGTCCGATGCCAGCTCCCACACTCCGGCTAGGTCGCCTGCATCGCAACCTGTCAGCACCGCATCGAGCATCGTCTCACCCTGCATCGCACGCCTTGGACTCACCGACTCCGTCTGCACGACGCTCATCGAGCCGCTGCCTGCACCGCATCGGGGGACACCGCACCTTGCATCGCTCCGTCTTGCACCGCAACCGCGATGAACGCCGACCGGCTCGTACACTCCGTACCAGCCACAACGAGAAAGGTACGGTAACCGAGTCTGTTCATGACTCTGCTGGCCCGTATCGACGCGGTCGGCTGGAACTGTTAGACTCTGGGGTTTTCAGCATCACGGTAGGCTCGGACGGAGCTACCGACTCGTACTGAACTTTGCTTTTGTGCTATTCCTGCAAAGAAGAAGTTACCGTATCAAGTATTCATTCGTAAAGTATAGTATTGTGGATTTTGTCGTAATTGGTCTTGTCTTGAGTATATAAAATATTGGTTATTTTTCTAAACTGGTGTGGTGTCCGTTTGTAGTGCTTACACTGTATTACTGTTGGTTATGTGCAAATGCTTTACACACTGCCTCTGAATTAAGCCTGACTGCTCGTGCCAAGCTACCACGAGGGTGAGCAGGGGTTACTTCACGAGTGTAACACCCTTACCCTGACTAGGAAGAAGGGTCCCTACTTGGACAAAGGTGCAAGCCCTTGCCAACTAGAGATCCCATTTCTAACACTTAGCAATAAAGGTCATCACAAAGTTGAATTCGAAAGTTCAGTCATTCAGAAGTGTCAGTTGGCTTCAGTTCAACCAAAATAAGGATTCAGTAAAAATGAAATGTGGCAACTTTGATCATGGAGGTTTTTCAAATAGAGCCTGACAGTCATCATTCTTGTGTATTCTCAAGTCACCTTCACTTTCAGCAAAGTATGTCCATTCAGGAGCTGAGGACTTTGACGAGGCACCTGTGTTCTCTTTGATCTGCTGCTTACTGTTTACAGTCGCTGTCACTTTGCTCACTGGTCTCTGTCTCCTCTTTGATGATGTCTGAAATGCATTCTTCAGACACAGGAACTCTCTGTCTCTCATCTCTTTGGCCACCTTTCATTTCTTGGTCTCTTTCTGGTCACACCATGTGTATCTTCTCCAAGCTTAGAACCTGTGGCTACAGCTTTCTCAGTTGGGGTAACTGTGGCTACTTATGGCTCATTCACCACAGGTCCCATTCTTGTCCCAGGCTGATTTTGAGCCACTTGAGTGTTCGCCTCCTCTTTTCCTTCCAGTCTGTCAAGTCGCACTGAATTCGGCCTCTGCACCGTATGTCATGGGAAATCACAGCACATATACTAATCTTTGAGCCATGAAAATGAAAGCAGGAAATAGAGGTGAGTACAGTACAAATAGTAAAAATGTGAAGGAAAACAAGTACGCTATATGCATGGTCATTAAAATGTGATCAAAATAAGTTTCCAACATATGGAATCAACCCCATCCCTCCCCTCCCTCAAACTTGACATTGTCACGGTACACTGTTATATACCTACATCGTGCACCTGGGTGGAGATATCTGTGTGGAAACGAGAACAGTGGGACCAACAAGCCCTCCGAGAACAGGCATTAGAAACAGAGGGTGTCAGGAGCCACAAGCCAATCCACTGCGCATATTATGGAAAGGGAACAGGATATCATAGGGACATTACATCTTAGAAAAGGCCATTGACATTATACCATGGAGGAAATAACACACAATAAATAGATAAGGCCCATGCCAAGCTAGATCAGTCATCAGCAGTCAACCGAGCTTTGAAGGATTTAGCCAGTGCATCCCATTCCATAGCTATAGGTCCCTTCCGCAAGCCCCATATTCTCCCTTACGCAATGTGCCGCTTTCAGTCGTTCCCCATCGCAACACCTCCCCCCGCCACTGTGAGACGAGGTGCTACTGGGGCCTTCCATTGTCTCGATATAAGGCGCTTTGCCAGCAAAAGTGCTAAATCTGCAAAGTGCATTACCACTTTGGAGCCCTTGGGTCTGGGATATGATCCCAGAACACAATGCTTAACCATGTGTCAGTGATCTAACTCAGTCAACTCGGACAACACAGTTTGGATATCTGCCCAGTTAGTAGATAATGAGGGACAGGCATATAACATATGCAGAGACCTGCATCCAGAGTGCGGCAACGGGGGCAGGCAGAGAACACAGTGGAGAACATAAAGTGGAGTCTGTGTGGCATAGGGTATGCCTGGTGTAGGATGGAAATCTGTATAAATTTGAAGCAGGAGTTGTGAGAAATTTTTCCCTGGTATTCAAGAAGGAAGGCCCATTCCTTATCATTGAGACCTCGTGTGAGCCTTCCTCCCACCTGGTTCCATAGGTGAGCTTGGGAAACCATCAGGTGCATACTCAGACCCCGGTACAGCCGGCGAATTAGGTGACTACTGTGACTCATAACATTCATCGCCTGTTTAAAGTCATGAGCAGTTGGTTCAGAACCATCTGGCTCCCAATGTTGATGGATATAGCGAATAATACTAGCGTGTGTTAAGAATAGTGTTTCCGGCAGACCATGAGTATGAACAAAATCTGAATGAGGCTTAAGGGTGCCACCCTCAAAGAGTACACGGATGTTTGTTACCCCCCTGCCCCGAGGGACGCAGCCTCTTCAATGTCAGGGTACCCGAAGAGATAGGAAGATCTTGCAAAGGAATATTCTTGGCCCAAGGGACATAAGGGCTGAATAACATAGGGCTACCCTCCAGTATGCAAGAGCAATGCGTAATAGAATAGGACAAGACAAGGGCGCAGTGGAGCCGGGGCAGAGCAAACTGTGCAGTTTACACTGATTAAGCATAGTGTTTGTGTACCCTATCTCTGACAGATTATGGCAGGCCATCCAATTGGATAGCCATTGCAGTTGCCCTGCCAAGCAGTCAGCTTTATAATCCGGAGCACCATCACACTTTATCGGGGGGGGCAACAGCGTCTTGTTCAAATTAACCCTGCGCCGTCCAGTGCCCAATATCTGATCAACCAATAGTGTATTCAATGTTTTGAAAACTGGGGCCGGTACAAGCACTGGCACATTTACAAAATAATAGAGCAGTCGGGCCAGCATGACCATCTTAGCGAGAGTCATGTGCTCCGCCACTGATAACGGTAAAATAATCCAAACGCCAATGTACGGTTTGAGGAACGCAATCATTTTCAAGAGATTCCCATCTAGCAAATCTTGTTCTTCACAATATATTTGAATGCCTAAACGCCGGTATTTTTGGAGTGCCATTTGAATATGTACATCTCCTAAAGGCAGAGTAGGCCCTTCGTAGGTGTCTGCAAACAAAAAGACATAAGATTTCTCATAGTTTAGGCGGAGACCAGAGAAGGCGCCAAACGTGGAATGCAACCGAGAGATCCCAGCTAGATCTGCAAAGAGATCCTTTACCTCCAATGACATATCATCGGCATACAACCATACAGCAGGTGTCTCAGGACCCCGGGGAATTCCCCATTCTTGCGCATCCTGCCAAATCCACTGCACTAGTAGTTCCAGGCTAAAACAAAGAGTAGCAGAGAGAAGGGCATCCCTGTCTAGTGCCACGGTGCACTGTCTATAGAGAGGAGATATGTGGCCCCGTCCTAGCTCACGCAGTGGGACAGGTGTATTTTAATTTATCCTAGAGCAAATATGTTGGGTGAATACCAAAACATGTCAAAACAGCAAACATGAAGTTGCAGCCCAGGGTGCAGAAGGCCTGCCTGAGATCCAATGAGAGGCAACCAGCCAGTGCATATTGGCCATGGGCGACATCCATGATCTGGTAAAAGCAACATATGTTGAAAGAAGTGCTACAGAGTAGAACAAAACCGCACTGATCAGCGTGTATCAGTTGCGGGAGCCGGGGGAGTAATCAGCGGCAGCTTAGGATTTTATATTTGGTGTTAAGCAATGATAAGGCCTGTAAGAGGGCATTTCATCAGGGGGATTGCCTGGCTTTAAGAGAGAGGTGACTAACGCCTGTCTAGTGGTGGAGGCAGCATCTCTTCATCCAGGGAGGCCTTATAAAGCCTTTCCAATTGCGGCGCCAAACATTTAGCAAAGGTGGTATAAAATTCAATAGGGAGGTCATCAGATCCTGGTATTTTACTACGGGCAAGCTCATCGATAGCACCCCGAATCTCTCGGTGAGTGAAGCGGCCAGAGCCTCTCTATCCACAGGCAATACTCTAGGTAGCGTCAACTGCTCTAAAAAAGAGTGTAGGGCAGTGGGATTGGCCGGGAGGGGCATCATAAAGAGTGGTCTAAAAATCACGAAACGCAACATTAATATCTATTTGGGTAGCTGCAAGGTAGTGTTGAGGAGTGAGTTTGGAGGGGACAGGTGTAGGTGAGGGTGTCGGTCCTATCATGCACCCCAGCAAGGCACTAGATTTGTCAGCCTCGTGTAAGCTCACTGCACAGAGACCCTGAATTCAACAACGCGCATGTGCTCAAAGAGCTCAGCGTAGATAATTCTGGCTTCTTGCAACTGCAGGCCTTTTCATCATTCTCCACTACAGCCTTTTCTAGTGGGCCCAAACTGTTCTAGATTCATGTAAGATTGCGAAGAACTGTTTTGCAGGCCCCCAATACCATATTAATGGATACTCCCCGCAACACCTCCCATTCCATCAAAGGTGATGAGGCATTGTTAGTGTTCTCGGCAAAGTAGGTATTGATCGTGTAGGCCATTGTATCCTATAACACTGCATCCTTCAAAAGCTGGGGTTGCATACAACAGGTGGGGATAGGAGTCGGCACTCAACCCCATGATAGAGTGAGCTCCAGAGGATTATGATCCAATGGTGATTTACTTCAATACATAGTATAAGAATCATGTGCCTGAACAGAAGTAGTGCAAAGGACTCAATCGAGGCATGCATTCAAATTAAGTGGGGTTGAATTAAACAAATAATCATGCATGCCGAGAGTACGCTGATGCCAAACGGCAGACAGAGACCACCCCTGAATTCATTGTTGCAATCCCCTGTCCTGCCAGACCAAATCCACACCAGGCAGAGGAGGGTGGGAGCAGTCTAAGATAATATCCAAAACAGAACTTCAATTCCCCCCTATCACCCAGGGATTCTGTTATGGGCTGTTTGAGCCCCAACGCACCACCAGATCTTTGCTCCAGGCATTGCGGGGCATCTTCACGGGCCGTCCGAGGCCCCAGGCGAGCACTAGTCCTCAGCATCCTGACACCTGCTGGGGTGGGACTCGGTCCCCCAGCAGGCTTTGCTTGCGGCACGGGAGGTGTCGTCATCCTCCTGACGCCATAACACCTGCCTTTCACTCCCGCAGTCTGAGCCGCTTGTGGGTGTGTCGGGGCCGCGCCCGGGCAAAGCCCGGGCTAAGGGCGGGCCCGTCTGCGCCGGTCGGTGCCTGACAGAGGCTAGGCTGGGCCACCCCTCTTTCACCCACCATCCAGAAGTTAATATGGGTAAGCGCAAACAACCATGCAGCTCTGACTTGGTAAAGGCAAAAGCTAAAGTACCACAGAACTGTGCCTCTATTATCTTGTACATAACAACAGCTGTGGGTGCACTGATAGAGGAGATTCAAAACGCTGAGGAACAGTTGGGTCTGGGGGCTGAGCTAGTAGTCTCGAGCATGTTACCAGCTGATGCTACATTGAACGTAATCCCAGGTGAGACAGCTGTCACCAATACTGAGCAGGGTGTTCCCATACAGGGCTCGCAGGGTTTTACCCCATTACGATCCCAGGGTCCTTTACAGGGGACATCGACAGCAGAGGGTAAATCTGGCCGGGGTTACATCTCCTCACTTAAAAATGGCCCCCGCAAAAAAAAGGAAGAAAAGAGGCACAAAAACTGGCACAGTCATGGCTGAACCCCCGTCACGCCAGGATCGGGGAGGGATTCTGGACTGTGGTCAACTATTACATCCTGCTGTGAGATCAATCAGTCGTGCCTGGAACCTCTTTTTGCAACACTCCTGGAGGATATAACCAAACTTGTTAAGACTATGGTAGAAGGGCTGGCGGGGAAAATGTTACAAATAGAGACTCAATTGGCGGAACTGAACACTAGGGGTGTAGTTAACAATACGTACGATGCACATAATTTGTCAACCACCACCCTTATTAGAAAAGGGGAGGGGTCTGCGAGTCAGGAACAACAGCACTCTACACCCTTGCATATCCAACCATGATAAGATTAAGGCTAGAAAAGATCCAGATGTCAGGGTGGTAGATACTAACCCCAATTATGTGGGAGCGCATCTTCCTTCAGAAAACCCACTCCATGGTGAGCATGGAAAAACACCCACACACAGGATTGCTAAACGATGTAGGCTACATCTACCTCTTGAAGCCACTCCTTTGGTAGCAGTACTAACAGGGGTACCCCCGCTCAAAGATAAAACCACTGAATCTACCACTGAGCTCATTCGTAAAACAAAATTCTGGTGTAAACAACTGTCACATAATGGGGCTCAAGCGTCCTCCCATATCATCATGGCCAGAAGGGTGGGTTGGGTAGGTTGGAGGGATAAATCAGTAGAGGGTGACTGCATTATCATCAACTTTGATCAGATCGATATGGCAGGGAGGTTGTTTCAAGGAGGTCTAAATCAGGGCCCAGGGGGTATTAAAGCACTGCCTCTTGGTTTTTGTATCCCCCGAAAGAGGGTACCCAGGGCAAAGGCTCTAGTGATTTATGGAGATTAGTTCCGGAATCAACAAGGGGGAGGTCGGTTAACAGAGTAAAAAATAGGGATGGGCTCCCTCTCTTGGCTGGTTCCCCTACTCTCCTAACACCACTCCCAAAACCAGCAGAAGCAAGTGGGGGGTGGGCAGATGATAACAGACTTGAAACCACAAACAGATTCCTTCCTCTGAGCCAGTTGGATACTAACGATTGACTTGCAATACCTCCCCCCCACCTGAGCCAGAGGAAGGCTAATCCAAGAACTGTTACTCCATGCTCTATTAAAAGGAATGTGGAGAGAGTAAACAAACATCCAAGGGTCCTTAGCTGGAATATAGCGGGTTTGAGAAACAAAAAAAATTACCCTAGGTGGTCTGACATTTTAAGAGAGTATGATGTGGTTGGCCTACAAGAGACATGGGAAAAAGAAAATACCCTTTGGGTGGATGGTTATACAACCTACTGGGAACCCGCACGGCCTTCCCCAGCGGGTAGAACAAAGAGGGGTTTAATAACCTTCATTGCCCTTAACCTCTCAGGCACCCATTGCATACTGGATTGTGGCTCCTGTAACTGTTTAGTGGTCCAAATAACGCATTTTAGCGCGCCAAAATTACTTATTGTTAATTTTTATAACTTCTTTGAGAGGAATTCTATGAACGAACATTTATGTAGTTTAAATTTTTTTTTAGAATCTTATAGGGAGAAGTAATCTACTTTTTATTCAGTAATAATCTTAGGGGATTTTAACATACACCTGTGTACAATGAATTGTCATGTTTCCGATAATCTCGGCCCCGAAATCTGCTCTAGTTTGCACTTTGAACATACGCAGCAACGAGGGCTTCATGAGGACATTTTGGCTGAGTTTGATCTATCACATCCAAGTGTTAACACAGGGGAGGTCAGGATCCCCTCTTTTAAGGGAAGAGCCTTGAACTCCACAATTGACTATATTTTTATTACCTCAGGCCTGCTACCCCAGGTTGTATCCTATGCTGCACAATGGTCACATTTTAGCGATCACAATACCATATACCTTATATTGTGTGGGGTACTGGAGTAGTCACAAAATCTGGGGAGGCCATCACTGGTAAAACTGTAAAGCTAAAAGATCAGGGCCATAGGCTGAAATGGAGCAAGGTAGTCCCGGATCATTTTCTCAATGATCTATGCAAAACCTCAAGGGATGATATTGGACTTTGTCTAGATAGTACGAAGAAGGGGGTAGAAACCCTTACAGTCTTCGAAAGGATCTGTCAACATGTGGTTAGAGCTCTCACACAGCCAATGAGGGAATTTAAGGAAGGAGGTGTGAGGTGGTTCAATCATAAATGTACTGAAGCCCACCAAAAGCTTTTTTATGCTTTAAAGCAAGCACCCCAAGATAAAGCCCAAATAGCTGTATTTAGAAAAACGTATAAGCTTGCTGTAGAAAATCGTAAAGCTGAAATCAAATAAGAAGCCTAGAATGATTTACTCTCTGTGGATGTCCTCAAGAACAGTGATAGGTTCTGGGAGATTGTTAACAAACCTCTTTTCTCGGGGGTTAGTAACTGCCCGCTTGAATGTAATATACCCGAGGACCAATGGTTCACTAATTTTAAACATATATATGGTGATCAGGACGATGTGGGAACCTTATGTCCCCCTACATCGGACATGGGTACCTACAGTCTGGTTTTTAATGAAGAGGAAGTAGGGGAGGCAATAATGCAAATGACTAGTAATAAAGCTCCCGGTCCGGACGGTGTTCCGGCTGACCTTTATAAGTTGAATGTGACAATTTGGTCTACAATATTAACTCACGTGTTTAATGTGGCCTGTTTGCACGGTTTGCCGAGGTCTTGGTCCCAATCTACTATTATACCTGTTTTTAAGAAGGGGCAGAGAGGAGACCTACGATGTTATAGGCCCATATCGCTGATTGATTCAGCTGTCAAAGTATTGGGGAGAGTGATCCTTAGAAAATTAACAGATTGGCTAGAACAGTGTAGTGTATTATCAAATCTGCAGTATGGTTTTAGGAAGGGTAGGAGTACCACGGATCAGTGCTTAAATCTATAGCTGCTAGTTGGGAAATATACTGCTGCTAAGAAGGAGACGCTACACCTGGCCTTTATGGACCTGTCCTGACCTTTGATCGAGTAAACAGATCCAAATTATGGGTTTTATTCATTGAAATGGGAATGGACCGGAGCATAGTAAATTTTCTGTCAGATCTGCACAGGGATCTCTTTGCCACGCTGAGATACGACCAAAGGGGCAACCATACCCAGCACATCCGTATCACAAGAGGAGTCACACAGGGTTGTATTCTAGCTCCCCTACTGTTTACTCTATATATAAATAATCTTGACTCCTCTTTGTGCATAGCCTGTAAAGATATCCCTCAAGCAGGGGACCGGTCAATCCCTGCGCTTCTATATGCAGACGATGCAGTTTTATTAGCGCGTACAGCGGTTGGGCTCCTGTGTCTCCTAAGTTCCTTTGCGGATTATATGGGATCTTTGGATCTAAGTGTTAACTTCTCCAAATCTCACACTATGACCATGGGCCTTAGACCAAAAAAGTTAAAAACGTATCTCTGCGAAGGAATTGAAATATAAAGGGCGACAACATTCTCGTACTTAGGTTGTTTGACGTTAGGGGCTCATGGGTACCGCAAAAGAAAGCAAAAAGGAACGCTATGGTAAGATCAACAGTAGCGAGCGGTTCTTGATTTTGCACGTAAGCTAGGGGCCAAGCCGATCCAAGCCATGCTCAACATATACAGAGTTAAATGTATTGCCATCTCTAAATATGGGTCTGAAATCTGGGGATATAAGGAGGCTGAGGAACTACAATTAGTGGAGAACAAGTTTCTCAGAAATTGGCCCTCAGTCCGCAATCTATACCCTCTTAAATTATCCATCAAGAATTAGGTATAGGCTTTGTATTAGACTTGATTGGACTGGCCCCGCTCCTGAGCTGGATAATGATCTGGACTAACCCAGAATTTGTGGTGAATCATGAGATCGCCCGGGATTGCTTATCCCTGGATAGAGCAATTAGCATCTCCTGGCTAGGTTATGTTAAGAATTTAACAAAGAAATTAGGGCGCCCGAACTTTTTGATTTTCCAAACAAACTTATGAAAGAGGACTTACTGTGGGTTAAAAAACATTTTCTATACATGATGCAAACCGAAAGAGAGGCCAGAGAGTTAACGAAACCCGCGGTATGAGCCTATCTAGTATTGAAAACAGCACCATCGATAGAACCCTATTTAACCTGTTTACCGCGGCGGCAATTCCGCCACGGTGCGGGGCGTTCCATTGAGTGGGCGGGGCAGCGTCGCCCAACGGACGTGCGCAGCACTACGGAGGTAGTGCTCGCGACGGCCGTTGGCCGACAGAAGCAGCGAAGGTGTTAAATGTTATAACAAAGCCTTATCACTGCTTTCTTTTAACCAGTTTTAGATTCAACCTTCTGCACTTTTTATTTGCTGAACCTCAGGGATGGAGAAAGATGAAAGATTTGGGCCCTTGCTCTTGTGATAATTTTCTACCCAAGACACTTTGCACTTTACCATGTTTTGCGACCATTATCATCATATTCGCAAACGTTTTTTAGTACCTATTTTAAAGGATAAAGGTTTTATACAGGTAAGGCCTGCGTTAGTATATTTACAGATGCTGAACAATACATGGGAAAGTTTTAATATTGCTAGTTTTTTAGTTGCAGCGGTTAGGGAAAGGAAAAGAAGGGCCTCTATGTTATGAAATATTTTAGCTCTTCTATAATTGCAATGAAATGATTTTTTAACTGGATGTTTCTTGTGCATAAGATTATTATTTTTTTAATTCTGCATATGCTTCATTTATAATATTAAAAGGATGGGGATATTTTCATGTTGAATTTTTACGGTGTATAAGAATATCCTAAATGAACTTTGCATTTTTAATTTTGTTCTTACAAGATATTTTGTAGTGTACTTTTATGGTTTTTATTAACCAAATAAAGTGATTATGACTGACTGACTGACACCCAGGGATATTGCATCCAATCTGTGATGATGATAGATAAGTTCACCAAAAAGACATCTCGATCCGTGTTAGGTGCGTAAATACTACCAAGTACCATCTAAGCCCCATCCAGAGTACCCCTGATGAGAACATAAGGGCCATACACATCAATCCAGGTATCTAACCCTTCAAAGGAATCCCTGCGTGCAACCAAATTGCCGCATCGCTTGCGAAGGCAGAATAAGAGGTATGAAACAGTTGGCCACTCCATTTTTTACATAGTTTAAGGGCTTCAGAGGAAGTGAGATGGGTCTCCTGCAAATAAAGTATTTGAGGTTTGTGATGGTGCAATTGTGCTAGAATTCTATTCTTCTTCTGCACTGACCCCATGCCCCTGATGTTCCAAGTGATGAAGTTGTATTTGCTTTCAGTAGATAGGATTGTGTAGTACGACAGGACAAAGAGATCCGCACTCCACCCAGGGTACAATCGAACCAAGAACATGAACACCATGTGATGATGACTTGTAGCCTACAACAAGCACCCAATATAAGGTCCAGCAATGAACACTTGTTCGACCAAAACTGTAAGAAAAGCATGAAAACAGAAAAACTAAATGTGCATAGCACCAAGTTCACTCATTAGGGGCCCTCACAATGCCCATGGTGCCAGCTCCAAAGGAGGACATCACACAAGCTGTACAATAGAACCGAAGGCATTACTCCCTGTGCAACATTACTCACAATAAGTCAGCCAAGGAGTTCATTGACAGTCTGTGGGGTGGCTGAAGAGAAGAGTGCCATACTTCCACAGGAGTGGGAGTTCAAGATACTGCCAGGTGATGAACTAGAACTGGTGTATGGACGCCGGTCACAAAGGGAAGTTGCAGATATAAGTGCAGCTCTCAGGCCCTCCAGTGCTTGCTGCAGAGAAGGAGCCGTATCAGTCAAGGCACGTAAACCAGGACCATGACATCGCTTCCAGGGTGGTCGTTGAGCCTTAGGTGCCAGCGGTCCGGTGACCTCAGGTCTCCAGGAAGTAGGATATTGCTGTTCCACTTAGTCCCAAGCAGCCTCCGGTGTATCAAAAATGCGGGAATGCTGATCATTGAGCACTTTAAATTTGGCAGTCAAGAGGAGGGCGTATGTTAGACCCACCATGTGCAGTTGTTGCTTAACCACCTGGTTGGAAGAATGCTGGCGCTGAATTGTGAGTGTGTAATCCAGGAACAGTGAGATGCATACATTGTCCATTGTGATGATCGTATTCTCCCTGGCACTGTGAAGGAGCACATCCCAATCCTTCAAATTTAATATACGGGCCACGAAGGAGCATGGTAGCACACCCAGGGGTAGTTTTAGCATGAGGAACCGGCGCCCTCTGGACCTTGATCAGTTCTGACAAGCTCGTCGATGACACAGTGCTCCTCAGCCAGTTCACCACACACTGCTTGGCATTAGACCCCTTAACTCCCTCTGGCATGCCAATGATATGAACATTATCCCTTTGTGCTTGCCCCTCAGCGTCCTCCACTCATTCATGAAGCATATCAACCTGCTTACGGAGTTGGGCAAAGGTAGAGGTCTCTTCTGTCTGCCATGGTGTCAGTGAGAACAGGGCAGTTTCATTGGACTTGACTCTATCAGCCGACTTACGATGATCATTTTTAAGGAGACTGAGATCAGTAGTAATAGTGCCAAGTCCTTATTCTATGGCTACTCCAGAGTCATGTATCTCCTGCAATATGACATCAAGTTTGTCCAAGGAGAGATGGCCATTGTGGGGGGGTATACAGTCCTCAAGTGCCATCATGGAGAAACACTCCGAAGGGTTAGATTGAGAGTGGATGCTACCATGAGACTGAACAGTCTTAGCTCTAGTGCGTCCCATGTTGAAGTCCATTCAATGCCAGTCTATAAGAGTAAGAAGGAGGCAGGCAGGAGTAGAAAATGTTCAGGGCAGTATTAGCGGCACCACAGGGGGAAGACACAGTGTCCAAATCACCCAGTGCGTCAACTCCAAAACTCAACAGCCGGGTGTGTCAGTGCAGGAGTTATGAGTCTCCTGGGAACATTGTTGCTGTATGGCTATATCAGTTTTGCACAGTTTTGGTCGACTGACTTCTAAATTTCTTCAAGGATGGGACAATGTCCCCCATTAAACCTTACTAGGATGTACTTGGCTAACTCACTTTACTCTTTTGCTTAATTCCATTCTGCATATGGTTCACAGTGGGATGTTTTTGTTAGACTGGCTACTCCCTTGCCGAACAAAGAGCTCTGGTAACTCCCATAAAATACAGCCAGCAGCAGTGCAAGCACTGAATAATTAAACCAGTAGCTAGGAAAGGTTCCAACCAAATTAATGATCGTGATTAAGGAATTTCAGTACATTGATGCGCATTGCATTTGCATCCAGATTCCTCGCATGTGTTTCCAAGTCTCCTTGTAAGATTAATAAATACAGAAATGTAAGAAAGTGGTGCAAGAACATGTAAAGTAATGGCAGTACTCCCAACACAGAGATACTTGTTGAAGAAGCTCTGGTGATGTGAAGGGGTGCCACTTTCATATTATTAACACCAGTGATTAATTTGTAAAAAAACATAAGTGACAGGGCTCTCATCGGGAGGACACTGCAGCTTCCACTACATATTGCCCCTGTATTGCTGCCAACGATAGTAACAACTACTAACCAGCACACTCTCACAGGTGTGACAATTTGGACTATTTCATGCCCCCAAACCTATAAGAATGACTTGGGCAGCAGGTATTAGATATTTTAATGTATATTCAATTAATATTTAACTGTTGTTGTGGTCATCTTTAAATTATCGAGACAGTGCCCACTTGTGGCAGACTGCATTAGAAATAATGGGGTAACCCGGTGTCCCTCAGAACCTGGGTATTTGTGGTATATGCAACAATTGGTTCTGTGGGGTATCGCAATTGCTGTGAATACTGTATTTACTCCAAAGAAAAAGTAACATTCAATTTCTTATTTGTAACATATCAAAGAACAATATGGGAAAGACCACACCAAAGAAAGAGATACAGAGGTAAAGTTGATTCACTCTTATATTTCATATAGTTAATAAATGATAGTAATGGCTGTCACAGATACAAATAAATTGCAGCAAGGCAACGACTGACTATGGTGAAAAAGTGACATGTAGTGAATGGTGAAGTAAACGGTACACTATATACATGACATACACAAGTGATATACATTAAAAGGACTATTTCGAGTTTATGTCCTATCTCCTAGTTTGTCACATGTAAAGCAAGACCTATTGATGAATAAGTATGTGGTCAAGAAAACTGTGTAGGACATATAAAAGATGTCAACGTTTCGACCCTGGATACAGCGCAGATTTGTGTGCGTCAGGGCGGGTCTTCCTCAGGACTATGGAAGGAGGGGTGGACAGCCCCAAAGGCCTCAGTCAATGAGTTCAAAAAGGTTATTCATATCCAAGATATCGGCTCCACTGTACATTCGAGTGGTAGGGTTCCGTTATAAAGCAACTGTCAGGAGATTTCTTCCTGATTGAGAATAATCATATGCTCAGACGATCTCCACCATCAGGCTGGAATCTTGATTGAGAATAATCATATGCTCAGACGATCTCCACCACCAGGCTGGAGTCTTGAGTGTAAACACACTTGACCTCCACCAGCCGGTTGGAGTCTTGTGTGTAGAATCTTCACTTAGTGTTCAATGTCGACAATAAAGGTCGTATTACTCAGTGGGTCGCACCACTCGCACGTGCTCTCAGGTGGCCCCCGGGGACCCCATCCCCCGGGGCCTGAGCATTTTATTTGGCTTTTTTTTTTTTTTAAACGGGAAGGGGGCCGCGTGGCACCCCTTCCCTGGGCCACTATTGGCCCCGGGGACCCATTCCCCGGGGCCTGGCCTGGTTTTTAAAATATTTTGTATTTTTATTTGCGGGGAGGAGGGCCGCGTGGCCCCCCTCCCCAGGGCCATTTCTGGCTCTGGGGACCCCATCCCCCGGGACCTGGCCTTGTTTTTTTTGTTTATTTTCAATTTCGCGGGAGGGGCCCCCTCCCGGGTCCTCTCTGGCCCCGGGGACCCCATCCCCGGGACCTGGCCTGACCGTTGGGGACCGTGGGGAGCCCCAATGCCCCCACGGTCCCACCGGCTCCCCGCCTCCTGCGGGAGCCGGCATTGCTTTGCACAAGGGGAACTGATGACATGCAGCTCCCCTTGTGCAAAAGCTAATTCTGCTTTGGTTTTGGAAGCGAGAGCAGGTTTCCTGCTCTCGCTTCCCAAAACCAAATCAGAGTTTGCTATGACAGGGCGGGAGCCGTGCTCCCGCCCTGCCATAGCAAACGCCAATGTCCCGGGGGTGGGCACCCCGGGACATTGCAGGAGCCGGCCCTGGGGGTGGTGGTCTTCAGGGCCATCAAGGGCTCCTGGAGGGGGGCCGCACGGCCCCCCTCCCATCATTTGCACAGCCCCGGGGAGGTGGTGGTCCCGGGGCTTGGGGGGGCCCGGGGGGCCCCTGCAAATAATTGAAGCCCCGGGGAGGTGGTGGTCCCCGGGGCTTGGGGGATCCATGAGGCCCCCCCACCCTCAAATTATTTTCTTTGAGCCCC
Organism: Calotriton arnoldi; assembly: GCA_963921515.1. Taxonomy (NCBI): domain Eukaryota; kingdom Metazoa; phylum Chordata; class Amphibia; order Caudata; family Salamandridae; genus Calotriton; species Calotriton arnoldi. The sequence continues at coordinate 509,141 of CAWUFW010007476.1, forward strand.
GGGGAGGTGGCGGTCCCTGGGGCAGCGGGGGGGCCGTGTGTCCCCACGCATATTTAAGTAAAGCCCCAGGGGGTGGCGGTCCCCGGGGATTGGGAGGGCCTGGGAGGCCCCCCACAGATTAATAAACAAGCCCCAGGGAGGTGGCGGTCCCCGGGGCTGCAGGGGGGCCGCGTGCCCTCCCGCATATAATGTGCATAGCCTCAGGGAGGTGGCAGTCCCCGGGGATGCGTGGGCCCCCGTGGGCCCCCCGATATAATTGTGGCATTCCCCCGGAACCTGGCCCACCCGGGGGCTCATTTTTTTAAAATTTTCTCTGCCAAATTCGCGCACCCAGCGCGAATTCGGCCGATTTAAAAAAAAAAAATGCTTTTTTTGGCCCTGGGGGTCTTTGTGGGGCCCCTGAGCAGGCCTAGGGGGTCAGGGTGTTTGTACCCTGCCCCTTTTCTTGTTTTTCCTTTTTATTTACTCTTTTCTTGTGACTCGGTTACCGAGTCACAAGATGGCTGCCAACACGTCCTGGTTTGGAGTGTTGGCAGCCAATCAGAGTGATCATTCACTGTGCTGGGTCCAGGGCGGTGCTCACAGTGCGGCCCCTCAGTGCCCTCGGCTACACCCCCGGTGCTCTCTCCAGAAGCTGAATTGAAAGGAAAGAAATCTGCAGCCCTTTCTGCAAGTAGGACAAAACGCGCGTCCATCAGACCTCAGGTGACGAGAGGCTAAACTTCACCCAGTGTGTACTGTATGTACCAGCCACTACTGCACAGTGACAGCACACATATGTGCGTGTGTGCGGTGAATGCGTGCATCAGGCCACTTCAAGTGAGGACAGGCTAAATGAATGATTAACTCAGTGTACTGTACATACCAGACTACTGCACAGCACGTTTGTCAGTATTAAAACGCCCCTGCGGGCCCCCGGGGACCTTTTTTTAATTTTCTCGGCCGGATTCGCGCACCCTGCACGAATTTGGCCATTTTTAAAAAAAACAAATGTTTTTTTTGGCCCTGGGGGTCCCTGTGGGACCCCCTGAGCAGGCCTAGGGGGTCAGGGTGTTTCTACCCTGCCCCCTTTTCTTGTTTTTTTAACCTTTTTTCCACTGTTTTCTTGTGACTCGGTTCTACCGAGTCACAAGATGGCTGCCTACACTTCCTGGTTTGGAGTGTTGCCAGCCAATAAGAGTGAAGCTCGTGCTCGGGAGGGTTCGCGAATCCACTGAGTCCCTATATATCGAAACTTTTTCTTTTTCAAATTTCTCAGGAACTACTGAACGGATTTACACCATTTAACAAAAAGGACTCTTTCTGAACCAAGGGCTACCTTTTTGCCAAATTTGGTGTAATTCCGTTCAGCAGTTCGGGCTGTAGCTTTGTCTAAAGTTTCCTATGGAAAATTACATAGGGAAAACACATTTTGGGACCCCCCTTTTTTATCGGCCCCCGCTTGACGAATCACCCCGAAACTTTCAAGACAGGAGCTAACCAGAGCGGGCCACTAGTTTTAAAAAGTTCACGAGGATTCGTCAACCGGCGCCAAAGTTATTGGGAAAACAAAAAACACTTTTCCTATGGAAACTAGGTCCTAACTATAACTATCTACTGGCGACCGCCAGTAGGTAATATATATATATTTTTTCTTGCTTCACCACAAACAAATCCTTTGAAACAGGAACAGACGAAAGCGAACCCAAATTCTGGTGCAATTGAACTTTTATTTAACGCCCTGCACCACGGCCATAACGCGTTTCGACCTTCTGGAGGCCTTGATCACATGACGTGCATGTGGAGTGCCTTCACATTTTTAAAGTGCCAGTGCTCAAAAAAAACTTGTGACATTCAAATGTGGTTGCCATAGACATAGAAGAGTACTACTAGTCGTCTCAACAGAGTTACACATTGATACTCATATACATAGTAACCATAGTGATTATATACAACAGCAAGAGTATAAATATTTATAAATACTTAAATATTTAAATAGTTAAAATAGGCAATGCATGATTAAAATTCAAAATGCAAACAAACGAGCTAAGAAACGACACTGAATAAAAGACATGTTAAAAATTAGCATAGTGCATATTTTTGTATGTAAAACCACGTCTTAAATCAGTTAATTAAGCTCTCATACCTATATCAACCCCAACAATTGATCTTAATGATTGGAGATTGCTGTTATATTCAAATGCAACAGTAAGACAATTCCGCCCAAGTGGGCCTAGACTGATCCATATGGCTAAAAATATAATAAAGTGCTAGTGCTAACAACGTGCCACCATATTAAACCACATACGGTTTATAAAGTGCAAAAGTGCAAAGATTACTGTAGTGAGGACTAAAAACAATGCAGAGGTAAAAAGAACTTCATGAAAATCTATATCAGAGCTCTCAAAGACAGGTGAAAAAATCCTCACTGGAGTTGAGGCCTTGTGGTGTCTTACAGTCCAACTCCAGTATGTACCTGGTTTCGAGTTTCGAGTTTCCATATATATATAATGCTTACAGCAGCTCTGTATCATATACCACAGCAATGCTTACAGCAGCTCTGTATCATATGCACATCAATGCTTACAGCAGCTCTGTATCACATACCACAGCAATGCTTACAGCAGCTCTGTATCATATACCACAGCAATGCTTACAGCAGCTCTGTATTATACCACAGCAATGCTTACAGCAGCTCTGTATCATACCACAGCAATGCTTACAGCAGCTCTGTATCATACCACAGCAATGCTTACAGCAGCTCTGTATCATAACACAGCAATGCTTACAGCAGCTCTGTATCATATACCACAGCAATGCTTACAGCAGCTCTGTATCATATACACAGCAATGCTTACAGCAGCTCTGTATCATATACCACAGCAATGCTTACAGCAGCTCTGTATCATATGCACATCAATGCTTACAGCAGCTCTGTATCATATACCACAGCAATGCTTACAGCAGCTCTGTATCACATACCACAGCAATGCTTACAGCAGCTCTGTATCATATGCACATCAATGCTTACAGCAGCTCTGTATCATATACCACAGCAATGCTTACAGCAGCTCTGTATCATATACACAGCAATGCTTACAGCAGCTCTGTATCATATACCACAGCAATGCTTACAGCAGCTCTGTATCATATACCACAGCAGCTCTGTATCATACCACAGCAATGCTTACAGCAGCTCTATATCATACCACAGCAATGCTTACAGCAGCTCTGTATCTTACCACAGCAATGCTTACAGCAGCTCTGTATCATACCACAGCAATGCTTACAGCAGCTCTGTATCATATACCACAGCAATGCTTACAACAGCTCTGTATCATATACCACAGCAATGCTTACAGCAGCTCTGTATCATACCACAGCAATGCTTACAGCAGCTCTGTATCATATACCACAGCAATGCTTACAGCAGCTCTGTATCATACCACAGCAATGCTTACAGCAGCTCTGTATCATACCACAGCAATGCTTACAGCAGCTCTGTATCATATACCACAGCAATGCTTACAGCAGCTCTGTATATTACACGGATACACGCATGACGCGATCCCATATGTATATGACGTTACGCGGGGCCACGCACTGTGCACTCATCGCTTACTAATCGCGCACATGACGCGATCCCATACTTTATGATGTTACGCGGGGCCACGCACCGCACACCCGTCGCTTACCAAACGCGGCTCCTTCTCGACTTTACCAATATGGCGGCTTGAATTCGCGCACCCACCGTGATAGGTACACGATGGGTACGCGACTCCAGTATTTTTGGGGGGAAAAAAATATACATATATTTTAAAAGACATAGGACATTACATATTTAAAATAAAATGAAAAAAATAAGAGAAAATAATTATAGGATATTAAAGTTACAAAATATCTTTTTTTTAAAAACTTGTAATTTACAGAAAAAAAGAAAGGTTTTATAAATATTAAACTTACAAATTAGCATTTAAAAAACCGTTGAAATTCACTGAAAAAACCATAGGTTTCAGGGACGTTATAGTTAGAAATTAGCATTTAAAAAACCCTAGAAATTCACTGAAAAAACCATAGGTTTCAGGGACGTTATAGCTAGTTGGACATTTCACTCGTACAAAACCAGAGAAATTCCGCCGTTATAGTTAGTTCAGCTAACTATAACTCGCGCCCCGCAATGCTGATGACATCACATATTACATCATTCATGACATGGTCAGTGACATCACTGATGACATCACTGATGACATCTCAAATGACATCACTGATGACATCACTGATGACATCATCCACGTGATAATCTGATGCACCTCCTCACACCCTAATATAACCTTTGATACAGCCACTCTAAAATACAGACTACCATTTTAGAAACCATAAACACACCAATACCAGTTACTACATATGCACTCACTGTTTCCTACGTCTACACACACATCCACTCATTCACCCATACAATCACTCATACATGCAGTCACTCATCAATACAACACTATTATATGCACTCATACACCTATACAGACACTCACACACCGCCACTCATCCATGGAGTTACTCACAGACCTAGTCAGTCATGCAAACAATCAATAACACTCCCATTTACTCACCTATACAGTTATACACACACCACCTCACTTATTCATACAGATACTAATGCATACTTACTCTCTTATACAATCACTGATACAAGTACACACTCATCCATACAGCCACTCTAACAATCACTGACTCTCACGTATAGTCATTTATATACTCCAACTCTCACATACACTGCCTTTTACATATGTAGTTACTTGGACATGTACCACTTAGACATCCATTCACTCACCGACACACCCATACACACACTCACCCACCCATACAGCTGTTTCTACATGCACTCTTGAACCCATACACCCAGTGAATCAACCACTCACACATCTATGCGCAGAGTCACACACCTCCCACCCACCCACACACACACTCAGTCTCCCATACAAATACTCAGGCAACCAATCAATAACCCATATAGACACTCATGTAGCTACTGACCAACCCATGCAGCACCTTACACAACAACAGACAGACTGATACAGACATTCACACAGTTTAGTCACTAACCCATGCATTCAGTAAGACACATTTAATCACTCACTTATACAGTCAGTCACGCACCGACTAAATCCTCCATCCAGACACCTATACACCCACTCATTCTTCAATACACCTTGGCATATATATATATATATATATATATATATAAAAATATTTAAACTTTACAGAAACAGACACTCACTGGATGATGTCATCAGTGATGTCATTTGAGATGTCATCAGTGATGTCATCAGTGATGTCACTGACCATGTCATGAATGATGTCATATGTGACGTCATCAGCAGTGCATTGCGGGGCACGAGTTAAAGTTAGCTGAACTAACTATAACGGCGGAATTTCTCTGGTTTTGTACGAGTGAAATGTCCAACTAACTATAACGTCCCTGAAACCTATGGTTTTTTCAGTGAATATATATATCACGCTCACCGTCGGCGCTCGGATTTTCCTCCAAAACCACGGACACGGACCACAATGTAAGTTCTCATTCAGGTGTTTATTTCGATGCCGCCATTACGCGTTTCAGCTCCTCAAGAGCCTTGATCACGTGATATATATATCTATATATATATTACCTACTGGCGGTCGCCAGTAGGTAATTATAGTTAGGACCTAGTTTCCATAGGAAAAGCATTTTTTGATTTGCCAATATCTTTGGCGCCGGTTGACGGATCTTTGCGAAATTTTCAAAACTAATGGCCCGCTCCAGTCAGCTCCTGTCTTTAAAGTTTGGGGGTGATTCGTCAAGTGGGGGCCGAGAAAAAAGGGGGGTCCCAAAACGCGTTTTCTCCATGTTAATTTCCATAGGAAATTTTGGAATAGGCTACAGCCTGAACTGCTGAACGGAATTACACCAAATTTGGCAAAAATGTAGCTCTTGGTTCAGAAAGCGACCATTTTTTAAAATGGTGTAAATCCGTTCAGTAGTTCCAGAGAAATTAAAAAAATAAAATATTGATATCTGAGCAACGAGGAGGGTTCGCGAACCCTCCCGGGCACGAGCTTCACTCTGATTGGTGCCAACACTCCAAACCAGAATGTGTTGGCAGCCATCTTGTGACTTGGTAACCAAGTCACAAGAAATCAGTAGAAAAAAGATAAAAAACAAGAAAAGGGGGCAGGGTAGAAACACCCTGACCCCCTAGGCCTGCTCAGGGGGTCCCACAAGGACCCCCAGGCCCAAAAAAAGCATTTTACTTTTTTAAAACAGCCAAATTCGCGCTGGTTGCGCGAATCCGACCCAAAAAAAATAAAACGAAGTGCCGGCTCCCGCGCGTCATTATCTGTAAGCCCTTGGGTGGGCCAGGTCCCAGGGGCAATATTTATAATGTATGCAGGGGTCCGCGGGGGCCCCTGCAGCCCTGGGGACCGCCACCTCCCCGGGGCTTGAAAAAAAATGCATGGGGGACTCCTGCCCCACAACGCTGCCTCGGGAACTGGCACCTCCCCGGGGAATTGTAAATTATATGCGGGGGGCCTCACTGGCCCCCTCAAGCCCCGGGGACCGCCACCTCTCCGGGGCTTTATAATTTATGTGCGGGGGCACGCAGCCCCCTGCAGCCCCGGGGACCGCCACCTCCCTGGGGCTTTATTATAATAGGGTGGGGGGCCTCGCGGGCCCCCCCAAGCCCCGGGGACCACCACCTCCCTGGGGCTGTAATAGATAATGTGTGTGGGGGGCTCGAGCCCCCCCACACTGCCCTGGGTACCACCACCTCCCTGGGGCACTGTTTATTTAAATTCGGGGGTCTGTTACGGACTCCCGGCCCCGGGGACCACCACCTCTCCAGGGCTTTTCAAATGATGGGAGGGGGGCTGTGCACCCCCCCTCCAGGAGCCCTTGATGGCCCTGGGGACCACCACCCCCCAGGGCCAGCTCCTGCAATGTCCCGTGGTGCCCACCACCGGGACATTGCTGTTTGCTATGACATGGCGGGAGCACAGCTCCCGCCCTGTCATAGCAAACTCCTGCTTTGCTTTTTGGAATCGAGAGCAGGAAACCTGCTCTCGCTTCCAAAAAGCAAAGCAGATTGCTTTTGGGCAACGGGAGCTGCATGTCAGCAGCTCCCCTTGCCCAAAAGCAATGCCGGCTCCTGCAGGAGGCGGGGAGCCGCCTGGGACCGCGGGGGCATTGAGGCTCCCCCCATGGTCCCCAATGAGAGGCCATGCCCCGGCGATGGGGTCCCCGGCCCAAAAATGGCCCGGGAGGGGGGCCACTCAGCCCCCATCCCTTAAAAATAATAAAATAAAAAGGCATTGGGCATGCCCCGGGGAATGGGGTCCCCGGGGCCAAAAGTGGCCCAGGGAAGGGAGGCCCCCCTTCCCTTTAATTTACATTTTTATTTTTAAATATGGAAGCTCGGCCCCGGGGGTTGGGGTCCCCGGGGCCATAATTGGCCTCAGGAGGGGGGCCACACGGACCACTTCCCATTTTTTTTAAAATATGGCAGGCCCTGGGGGATGGGGTCCCTAGGGCCCAAAAAAAGATTGAAAGAAGGGGAGCCACACAGCCCCCCTTCTAACAAAAAAAAGGAAAAAAAGCTGGCATCTATCCGGAGGCCCCGTCCCCTCCCAGCACCACTCTGCAAACGCGCCCCCTGGCGCGTTCTAAGTTGGAGAATTAAGTCCCCTTGAATACTGAGGGTCCCTGGGGGCCAACTAGCCCACCAGGTACCTCCAGTAAGCGCCACACAGCTAGATTGCAGAGTGGTGGTCCGAGGCCATGCCCCTTTTTACACCACGGCTGGTGGGGTGATGAGTTCCTCTTGTGTCCTGAGGACCTCAGGACACAAGTGGACTTCATCCCCCGAGCAGCAGTGCACCAGGAGCCGCGTTTGCAGAGTGGTGTAAAAAGGGGGTGTGGCCTCAGGCCACTCTCAGTGGATAGAAAGTATGTGGTATTTAGTGTATAGGAATCATGTAGAGTGGGATTATGTGTTATGGAGAGTAATTATGTGGTATGGTAGTCTGTGGTGTGGAGAGGTAACCTCAGGTTTAGTCTTCCTCATTTCCATAGAAGCTCAACTATGAACTCAGTGAGACAAAAAAAGAAGGAATCACTGAGGAGCACTTGTGGACCTAGTCAGAGGTATGAGCAGGGCCACTGGAATTATGTGTCTATTTTGCTGCACCGACTTTCGCACAATTATACATTTTCTGCATTAGCCACATAATTCATCATCTGCTCCCTAATCTGCAGATTTGAACAAAAAAAGCCTTGTTTCTAGCTCAAACGGCTCAAACGTTACCAAAAATGCAGCGACAAGTGTTACAGCACGGTGGAAGTCCCTTTGCAAACCTAGAATGGTCACCTGTTACTTATTGCTAAATGTGGGTGTTAAATTGGTACTAATGGTGTGCAAGCCACTCTTGCTTCCCTCTGCGCCTCTCTTGCCTCTTTCTGCATTTCTGTTGCTACTTTCTGCACATTTCTTTCTTTTTCTGCACTTCTCTTGCCTCTTTCTGCAAATCTCTTGTACTTTCTGCACTTCTCTTCCCTCTTTCTGCACGTCTGTTTCCTCTTTATGCACCTCATTTGCTTCTTTCTGTACCCCTCTTACGTCTTTCTGCACCCTTTTTGCCTCTTTCTGCACCTCTGTTCCTTCTTTCTGCACTTCTTTTGTTTCTTTCTGCACCTGTCTTGCTTCTTTCTGCACCCCTCTTGCCTCTCTCTCCACCCCTCTTCCCTCTTTCTGCACTTCTGTTGCTTCTTTCTGCACTTATCTTGCTTCTTTCTGCACCTCACTTGCCTCTTTCTGCACCTCTATTGCCTCTTTCTGCAGTTCTCTTGCCTCCTTCTGCACTTCACTTGCCTCTTTCTGTAACTCTCTTGCCTCTTTGTGCACCTCTCTTGCCTCTTTCTGCACCTCACTTGCTTCTTTCTGCACCCCTTTTGCCTGTTTATGCACCCCTCTTCCCTCTTTGTGCAACTCTCTTGCCTCCTTCTACACCTCTCTTCCCTCTTTCTGGACCACTCTTGCCTCTTTCTGTACCTCTGTTCCTTCTTTCTTCACCTGTCTCGTCTCATTCTGCACCCTTCGTGCCTCTTTCAGCACCTCTGTTGCTTCTTTCTGCAGTTCTCTTCCTCTTTCTGCACCCCTCCTGCCTCTTTCTGTACCCCTCTTGCCTCTTTGTGCACCTCTCCTACCCCTTTCTGCACCCCTCTTGCTTCTGTTTCCACCTCTGTTTGTTCTTTCTGCACCTCTTTTGCTTCGTCTGCACTTCACTTGCCTCTTTCTGTACCCCTCTTTCTGCACCTCTGTTGGTTCTTTCTGCACTGCTCTGGCTTCTTCCTGCACCTCTGTTCCAAATTTCTGCATCCCTCTTGCCTTTTTCTGCACCCCTCTTCCCTCTTTCTGTACCTCTCTTGCCTCAGTCTGCCCACCTGTTCCCTCTTTCTGTACCTCTTTTGCCTGTTTCTGCAAATCTCTTGCCTCTTTCTGCAGTTCTCTTGCTTTTTTCTGCAGATCTCTTGCCTCTTTCTGCACCCCTCTTTTCTCTTTCTGCACCTCTCTTGACTCTTTCAGCACCTCTGTTACTTCTTTCTGCACTCCTCTTTCTTCTTTCTGCACCTCTCTTGCTACTTTATGCACCTCACTTGCCTCTTTCAGCACCTCTGTTGCTTTCTTCTACAGATCTCTTGTCTCTTTCTGCACCTCACTTGCCTATTTCAGCACCTCTGTTGTTTTTTTTTAAGATCTCTTGCCTCTTTCTGCACCCCTCTTTTCTCTTTCTGCACTTCTCTTGCCTCTTTCTGCACCTTTGTTCCCTCTTTCTGCACCTTTCCTGCCTGTTTCTGCACCTCTCTTGCCTCTTTCTGTACCTCTGTTAACTCTTTCTGCACTTTTCTTGCCTCTTTCTGCACCCCTTTTGCCTCTTTCTGCACCTCTGTTGCTTCTTTCTGCACCTCAATTGCCTCTTTCAGCACCTCTGTTGCTTTTGTCTGCAGATCTCTTGCCCCTTTCTGCACCCCACTTGCCTCTTTCAGCACCTCTGTTGCTTTTTTCTGCAGATCTCTTGCCGCTTTCTGCACCCCTCTTTTTCTCTTTCTGCACCTCTCTTGCCTCTATCTGCACCCCTGTTCCCTCTTTCTGCACCTTTCCTGCCTGTTTCTGCACCTCTCTTGCCTCTTTATGTACCTCTGTTGCCTCTTTCTGCACTTCTCTTGCTCTTTTTGCACCCTTCGCACCTTTCAGCACCTCTGTTACTTCTTTCTGCACTTCTCTTCCTTCTTTCTGCACCCCTCCTGCCTCTTTCTGTACCTCTCTTGCCTCTTTGTGCACCCCTCCTACCTTTTTCTGCACCCCTCTTGCCTCTTTTTGCACCTCTGTTGGTTCTTTCTGCACTGCTCTTGCTTCTTTCAGTACCTTACTTTACTCTTTCTGCATTTCTCTTGCTTCTTTCTACACCTTTGTTGCTTCATTCAGCAATTCTCTTGCCTCTTTATGCACTTCTCTTCCTTCTTTCTGCACCCCTCCTGCCTCTTTCTGTACCTCTCTTGCCTCTTTGTGCACCTCTCCTACCTCTTTCTGCACCCCTCTTGCCTCTTTTTGCACCTCTGTTGGTTCTTTCTGCACTGCTCTTGCTTCTTTCTGCACCTCACTTGCCTCTTTCTGCACTTCTCTTGCTTCTTTCTACACCTCTGTTGCTTCTTTCTGCACTTCTCTTGCTCGTTTCTGCACTTCTCTTGCGTCTTTATGCACCTCTGTTGCCTCTTTCTGTACCTCTCTTGCCTCTTTCTGTACTTCACTTGCTTCTTTCTGTACCTCTCTTGCCTCTTTCTGCACCTCTGTTGCTTCTTTCTGCACTTCTCTTGCCTCTTTCTGCACCTCTGAGTTAGAGGTAGTTTTAATCCCCCTGCCCTATTATGTACTAGGGCCTTACAGGGGAGGTCATGCCAATTACAGGGGTACCCCAACCCATAGTGTACCCTAGTGTATGTAGGTGTTTTCACTGTATTCTAAGTGTCTTTCAGCATAGTACTGGCTCCGGGCCTGGTTAGTCAGAGTCAGTTACCACCAGTACCAGTCAGCAAAAAGTTGGGGGCCCAGGATGACTTTGCAACAAGGCCTCTTTCTGCACCTCTGTTGGTTCTTTCTGCATATCTCTTGCTTCTTTCTGCACTTTTCTTTGCCTTTCTGGACTTCTGTTGCCTCTTTCTTCATTTCTCTTGCTTCTTTCTGTGCCTTTCTTCCTCTTTCTGCACATGTCCTACCTCTGTAGGCATAGTTAGAAATTAGTATTTAAAAAACCTTTGAAATTCACTGAAAAAACCATAGGTTTCAGGAACGTTATAGTTAGAAATTAGCATTTAAAAAACTTTGAAATTCACTGAAAAAACTGTAGGTTTCAGGGACGTTATAGTTAGAAATTAGCATTTAAAAAACCTTAGAAATTCACTGAAAAAACCACAGGTTTCAGGGACGTTATAGTTAGAAATTAGCATTAAAAAACCTTAGAAATTCACTGAAAAAACCACAGGTTTCAGGGACGTTATAGTTTGAAATTAGCATTTAAAAAACCTTAGAAATTCACTGAAAAAACCACAGGATTCAGGGACGTTAGAGTTAGTTGGACATTTTACTCGTACAAAACCAGAGAAATTCGACTGTTATAGTTAGGTAAGCTAACTATAACTCGTGCCCCCGCAATGCACTGCTGATGACGTCACATATTACATCATTCATGACATGGTCAGTGACATCACTGATGACATCACTGATGACATCTCAAATGACATCACTGATGACATCACTGATGACATCATCCACGTGATAATCTGATGTACCTCCTCTCACGCTAATATAACCTTTGATACACCCACACTAAAATACAGACTACCATTTTCAAAACCATAGACACACCAATACCAGTTACTACATACCCACTCACTGATTCCTAGGTTTACACACATATCCACTCATTCACCCATACAGTCACTTGATTGTCTCTGTCTACACCAACAGTTTTAATATTCTGGTTAAAATCTAACGGTAAGTATACAACTTTTCCTTTAAGACCTTTTTGTAGGTCAGTTGGTGGCAGCTTCCCTGTCTTAGGCTCCATACAAACTATGGCCTAGAATGGATGTACACATTATATTAGAATAGACTCATAAACATTTAATTCTGCTGGTTCTTGAGGAATAGTTACCAACTCTAAGTTATTATGTACTGCTCTAGCTGGCATTTTGTCTTCTTCTAACTTGCTCTAAAAGTAGTTACGTATAACTTGATGGGGGAGAAGTTAAACCGCTCCTCTACAAATAAATAAACAGCACATTTTTTACACTTATCATTGTTCTGTTTTTCACTTTTTAAATACAAATCAACATTTTGAGTTTGTCTTTTGTAGCGAGTGCGTTGACAACAAATGCAAACACAGTTTGGTTTTTCAGAAGAAACTGCGTTAAATGTTGTAATTTCTTCTACAAAGTCATCAATACTAATCTCTATGTCCTGTTCTATTACACCTGCAGTTGGCAAGTCCTCACTTTCCCTACACTCCTCTTTAGGACCAAAGAAACTAAACTGAACATCATCACAAACATTTTCTATGTCTGCTACTCTACCATGCAAAAGAACTCTGTTCATTTCTCCTAAACATAGTGCAGGGGTTTTAACATAGTAAAGTCTCCTAACTAACTTCTGCATTTTTAGACTGGTGTACAGCTAACATTCTGAAATGGTGAAAGATACTTTAACACACTTTCTTCGATAGACATGCTAGTGAATGTCCTTCTAAATTACTATACTTTCTCACTTTGCATAGACCTAAGCCCTGCAAAATTACAATTTTCTGCTTCAAATTTCTGCATGAAAACTCACGTAGAAAGCTTCTCTTTATATCAATAGATTCTTACCCATCATTGGAAATACAGCTACAATTCCACTTATATACAGAGGCCTCTCTACATCTTCCCTATACCTCTTCAGCTATCACTTCCTCAACATTCCTAGGAACAAATTCTTCTTTTGCAACAGGAATACCACCCTTCACTTTATAACATCGACCAGTTGTTTCAACTGCTTGCACTAATGTGTTCTCTTGGAAATAGCTTTCGTTAAAGAAAGGCTCAGTGCTTGATGTATGCTTCCATTCACCTTTAAAGATTTTACAAAAGTGTTTTTTACTGACTTTTCTTCTTCATACTCAACACTGTTTTATCCAGTGTTTCCATTTTGTTTAATATTAATTCTGCTTCAAAGAAAAGGCTTTATCTACTACAGTTTCTAGGTGTTGTTTTTGCTTATGACCTGCTGATCTTCTCTTATACTGTTTTCTATTTCTTAAAAATTTTTGTTTACCCTACTTCTAAACATTCTTATTTTTATCTCTTTGTGCTGTTTCTATCTTGCTGTTAAATAACTTGTTTTTTTAGAATGGTTTACAATTTGAACATGAATTACTGCTTTTCGTCTATCAGTTCTTGGTAAAGTTTTCTTTTTGTTGACATCATTTTCCATTTTTTCATTTTTCTAACTACTTTTTATAAGAAACTGCTTAGTTTTCTTACCAGCAGATTGTTCTTTTGTACAACATTCTGTCCATTATCCTCTTTTTTCTTCTGAGTTTTCTGAAAGTAGTACTGTTTTTTGTGCTTTTCTTCTCTGTTCCTTTCTTGACATCTTACATTTTTCTGTTTGAACTGAGTCAGATATCCAAAAAGAAAAAAAAAAATTTTTTTTAATTAAACCATCTAAAGCCATTAATAAACAATCATAGATATATGATTATATTACTATTTTATACAATTCTGCACCTAAATACATACACAAAATTGTGTTCTATTACTAGCATACTCTTTGGCGTAGCTACAGTGTACCATAGAGGTCAATTTTTTGTGGTAGAACAGCAGGTTAAAGCTTCTGAAGGAGGTTTAAATGCCACGTCGGCCTAGCAGTAGAACTGGATGCACAGCCTCAAGTGTACCAGGTGTAAGACATGTTTAAAGGACTACTTCTCTGGATGGGTTACTTGGTAGTGCCAGTTCTTTAGTAGACATCTGAATGAGTGTCTAAGTCTCTATTAAGCCTGGGCGGAGTTCGCTGAGTTTCGCTACGTGGAACTCCGTGAAGTGCAAAAAAAACTCTGCCGCGCTACGAGGAGCTCAGCAAGCGGCAAAGTGTGTTACATAAATGCCATTCGTGGAGATTTTCAGCACCGGGTGTTTGTCCGCACTGTGCAGTCATCGTGAACGGCACCATGTACAGCGCAAACGGGCGCTGCTTCCTTTCTGCTGCTCGAGTAGATTTTTTACTCAAGAGTCAGCTTTCTCAAAGCGAATGGATGGTTTCTCAACGCGAGCGGTCAGGAGCATATGCAACCACTCGCAATGAGAAATCCAACTGCCCACGTTGAGAAATCTCACTGGGAGGTTGATTTTCCATGCTCGCGCTCGCCAACTTGACGTTGACGAGCAAGGAAAAAACTCCGCTCTGCTATGCAGAGCAGAGTTTTTCGGGACTCTGCGAGCTCCATGTAACGCGGTGTGCGGAAAACTCTGCAAACTCCACGAGCGGAGCGGAGTTCACTGCCCAGGCTTAGTCTCTATGTGGGGGGGGGTGTTTTCATATGTAACTAAGTTTGTTGACACATTGCTTGGTCAGTAGGTCACTGTATGGCTCTGTAAATTTATGTGTAAGGGTGGCATGGATTGTCTCCTGGGGGTGTTAGTTACTATTGGGTTATTTAACTGATTGTGCCACTGCCTGTAGTGCTACATACATTAGAGGTCTGTATTTGCATGACAGTGAATGTTTAGATGCTTCTGCGAGTGCCTCAGGAAGTGTATTAGTGGGTCTTCCCTTTTGTATGTGCTTATCTGGGATTGCAATCAGGGTGGAAGACTGGATGTATAACTGAGCATATGAGCCTGTCTGTGTGCATTTAGCTCAGTGTAATTTCTAAGTACATGTACTAACTTTTATGCAGATAGGAGCGTACCCTATAGCCTAGCTACTAGCTACCTTAGAAGTGAGTTATATGTGGTAGAACAGCAGGTTAAAACTTCTGAAGGGGTTGTAAAAGCCAAGATGGCATAGCAGTTGAACTGTATAGACAGCCTCAAGTGTACCAGGCCTGAGATGTGTTTAAAGGCCTACTTCCCTGGATGGGTGACTTGGTCTTGTCAGTTCCTTACTAGATATCTGAAAGAGTGTACCAGTCCTTATGTGTGGGTGTGTTTCCGTATGTAAGTAAGTTTGTTGGTACATTACTGGCTCTGTTTGTGACTGTATGGCTCTGCAAATCTATATGTAAGTGCTGGTATAGATTGTCTCTTGGGTGTGTCAGTCACTAATGGGTTATTTTAGTGAATGTCTCACTGCCTCCATTAGTGCTAGATACATAAGAGTTCTGTCTGTTCATGCGAGCAAAAGTTTACATGCTTGTAACATTGTCTGAGAGGATGTATATGTAGCTCTCTCCTTTTGTATTTGCTTACATGAGATTCAACTCATTGTAGAACACTGAAAGTATAAGGCAGCACATGGGCCTGTAAGTGCACATATAGCTCGCTGAAACTTCTAACTACATGTGTTAGCTTTTAAGCTCATAGGAGCGTGCCCTATGGCCTAGCTACAGCCTACCTTAGGGCCAGATCTATGAGATAGAACAGCAGGTTAAAGCTTGTGAAATAGTTTTGCATACCAATTCGGCCTAGCAGTAGAAGTGGATGCACAGTCTCAAGTGTACCAGGTCTGAGACACGTTTATAGGGCTACTTCTCTGGATGGGTGACTTGGTAGTGTCACTTCTTATGCAAAATATCTGAATGACGTCCCTATGTGGCGGTATGTTTCCATATGTAAGTAAGTTTCTTGGAAGATTGCCCCACCCCCTCCATTAAATTAACTTTAGGAGTCATGCCCCCATGCCCTGGCCCACCCGGGGCTCTTTTAAAAACAAACACAGGAGACTGCGCTTGTTTTTTTAAAATTTTGCCACAAATCTGCTGATCCACTTGAGATTTTGTGGCAAAATTGATAAAAACATTTTTTAACCCTTCGGGACCACACCTAGGGGTTCATGGTATTCCTATCCTGCCCCCTTTTCTTGATTTTAAATGTTTTTTGTGGGACTAGTCCCAAAATGGCTGCCAGCACTTCCTGGTTGAAGTGTTGGCAGCCAATCAGATTTCAGCAGGGGACAGTCGGATCCGCGCCCCCAGATATACAAATTTGGAGTTTGGTTAATATCTTTAAAACTACAGAACAGATTTACACCAAACTACTCAAAGGCACTACTCTGGACAGAGATCTAGCTTCCTGTCAAATTTGGTGTAATTCCGTTCCATGGTTCGGGCTGTAGAACTCTTCAAAACCCTATGGAAATTAACATGGAAAAACACTTTTTGGGCCTCTCCCCGTTTTCTCGGTTGCCATTTCACAGATCATCCGGAAACTTTCCAGTCAACAGCTGGAGTGAGCGTATAATTTTTGGGGAACATTTTGTGAACATTTGTCCACCGGCGCCAAAGTATAGGCAAATCAAAAATGCTTTTCCTATGGAAACTAGGTCCTAACTATAATTACCTACTGGTACTATTGCTTTTTATGGTATTCAGTGAGAGTTTGTGTTGCATTACATTGCCCATCGCTTACAAAATAACAAATGTTTGTGAAACTTGTACTGGTTTAAAGAAAAATAAGAACAACCTTCTAAGCACATATTTGAAAATGGATTCCATCTACCATACCATGAAGGAAAGAAAAAAGGAAATAGACTTTAGAAAATAAGTGTTTCCTTAACAATTGAGGTTATCCAGCAGGCCTGGTAACAGAATATAGAAGGCTCAGGTAGGAATGTGGTGAGACCTTAACCAGGGGTGGGGGAGTTAAGTGGGGTCTTGGGCGATTGCCCAATTTGCTAAACCCTTAAAATGCCTGTATTATCATGTTACAGCATGGCAGTCATAAGGCTTCTTAACTCATACACCTGTGAGCCTTAGGGTGGTGCTAACCAGTGCTAAATTTCTTGTACCCACTCCCTAAAACATGCTACAATTGCCTAACACCGGATTCATATATTTAATTTACTTATAAGCCCCTTGTAACATTATATACCATATACCAAGGGCTGGTAAATTAAATATTACTAGTGGGGCCTCAGCACTTATTGTGCCACCCACTTAATTAGCCCTTTAAAACATGTCTCAGGTCTGCTATTGCAGCCTGTTAGCAGTTTTAAAAAGCCAATTGGCTTGGCAAAATAACCCCTTTACCAAACCTAAAACTGCCTTTTTAATACATATAAGTCACCCCTAGGTAGGCACTTGAACAGCCCCTAAGGTAAGGTGCATTATAATAAAAAAGTTGGACATGTACTTTTAAGCTTTACATATCCTGGTAGGAAAAAACTACCTCTCTCATAGGATAACATTGGGTTACCTTCTTACATTTTATAGGTTCTATCTTTTGATTAGGAGTAGTCAGGAAAGCCATGTTTGAGGTCTGAGAACTTGTAATCTACAATCCTGTTTAATGGTAAAGTGGGATTTTAAGTCACAATTTTGCAAATGGTACTTTTAGAAAATGTATATTTTCTTGTCCTAACTGTTTGGGCCTGCAGCCTGTTCCTGTGTCACATGACTAGGTGTCAGTGGCAGTTGACCTTTGCACATTTCTCCCAGGCCGTCACACAATAGAGGGATTAGGTGTGCCTGGAAGTGCCATCTCAGAAAGGATTGGGGGCACAGCTGGTCACAGCCCCACTTGCAAGTCAATAGGGTGTGCCCTGCCTTAACTCAAAGAACTTCACACTAGTCTATTTGGCCTATCGCCAGGTTGGACCAAGGGTAGAGAGGCAGGAAATTCCAAGCACTTTTGAAAGAGGAGCTTATAGAAACTTCTCCTACTTCAAAGGCGGCACCAGGTATAAATATGTGGTCCTCAGTCCCACTCTTTAGATCACTTCTGGAACTGTGGAAGACTCAGAAGAAGGACTGCTCCACTGAAAGAAGGACTGCCCAGCTGCTGTACTGCTCTGCTACCCTGCCTGCCAGAGGGACTGCTCTGATGCCTGAGTAAGAAGAACTGGACCTGCACCTTGAGCCCATGACCACCAGAGTGACTCCAAGGGATAGTTGGCTGGCCTCCTGATCAGGGTCTCATCAACAGAAAAATCCTCAGGCATCTTGAACCCTGCACCTGAGCTGTGTCTGCTGTGAGTCCTAACCCCTCTTCCCCCGCAAATGGCAGCTGTCCAATCCTGGACTCTTGAAAGTGGGTCTAAAGGTGCTGTGCCAGCCAAGTTGTGGTACCCATAAGAACCGACGCAGCACAATGCTACCTAATACAGGACCTCGCATCGTGGCCCTCGCAGCTCCCCATCAGAACAAACGCAGCATGACGCCACTCAACTTGGACCTCACATTGCAGTCCTTGCAGATCCTCATCAGAACTGATGCTGCATGATGCATCTTGACGCAGGACCCAACATCACACCTCGAAACCGCCGCTGTGAGGTACAACGCCCCACGTCAAGGTCATGAGGTACAATTCAAAGCAGGCCTAACCTAGTCCCTGTATTTGGATCGCCCTCCATCATGGTCAGTCTGAACTTCTGACTTTGTCCCGGTCCCTCGTGACCCTGTAACCACAGTTGGTAGTTTGTGTTTCTAAGCACTATTTCTACCTAAATCTTTAAAACTGCATATCGCTGGTTCTACTGATTGGAGTTTTGTCATGTTGGCATCAAATAATTTATTCCATTTACCTCTATTTTTCTAAATTGGTGTCAGAACTTTCTTGTGTGGTGTTTTCACTTTATTACTCTATGTGTGCTGACTAAACACTTTGCAAATTGCCTCTAAGTTAAGCCTGACTGTTTTTGTGCCAAGTTACCAGAGGGTTAAGCACAGGGTAATTTAGTGACTTTAGTGGTTCACCCTGTTGCCACACCCTCTTCAGCCAACATCCCCATTTCTCACAACTCATTTTAAATGAGGTGAGGTTTCCAGTCTTGTTTTCAGGGGCAAACATCACTATTCATTTTGCATTATTTCAGAAAAGCTTTTTGAACACTGTTTATCATTTGTCACAATTTGCCATGGAGGTCAAAATAGCTCTTGCCGACCCTACCGAAGCATGAATCCTTAATATATCTCACCTACATTATTCTATGACTGTAAGAAGTTAGGAAGGTGAGACAACATTTCTCTGTTCTTTGTTGATGCTGGATATCTCCATACTGATACCAACAGCAACAGTGACGCAGGCTTAAAAAGGTCTAGCATAAAATATAACTCCTTAGTGGTGAGCCACTTTCCCAGCTTAGGTGTGAGCCTAATATAATTCTGCAGTGTCTCGCATACACAGGGAGAAAATTCCATGTATGTCCCTATTGTTATTTTACTCTGCAAGAACACACTTCTACTTCTGGTGTTTGTACTTGCAGAACAAAATACTTTGTTGTGCTTTTGCACCTAACAAGATGTCCGCTACCATCAATGGCGACACCACAGTGGTGGGTCGACTAAAGTCACACTGACCCTGCCTGCCTGGTGGAGATGTCTAAATTGGGTTTGCAGTCCTCCACCAGGCGAGTGGAGACCAAAGTCTCTAATGACCTAAGAGGCTGGCAGGCTGACTTGCAGGGTCTCAATGGCAACATCAGCCACTATTTTAGAGGACCTCTGCACTATACAACTGTTGCCGCAAGATGATTAATAAAGAGAAAAAAAGATCCAGGACCCATCCCTGTTGCAATCCCCTTAAATATTTAAACACTTCAAAATGTTCACCTTGTGGAGAAATTCTCACTCTAGGGAAATGAATGAGGTACATGTGCCATACCAGATCAATTATGGCTGGCTCTAAATCAGTTTACTTAGAAACAAATCTGCAACCACAGCCTAGTACCACGACCAATATATATGCTTCAAAACATTCACCTTGTGGAGCAAAACCTCACTCTTGGGAAATTAATGAAGTACATGTGCCATACCAGATCAATTATGGCTGGCTCTATACCAATTTACTAAAAACAAATTTGCAACCACAGCCAAAAACCACAACCAACAAAGATCTATGAATGACACATGTAAAGTGCCTCCCTGGGACAGCCTATGTTTTGATATCAAAATGTACAAGTTAAGGCACTGTTCTACAATTCCCAATCTAGCTCTCAATCCAGAAAGGTCCTCAGACATAAGGCCTTTCTCGCACGCACAGTTTTGTAGCCACTTCAAAAATAACCTCCTAACAACCTTAACAAAAGAGGCAGATACAGATATTGGCCAATAACGGTGGCAATGACCTCCTTTACCCTGCTTAAAATAGCTGTTAATATAGATGTACACCAGTAGTCAGGTATTTGATACAGAGACGTCACATTTAAGATGTCCTTAAGAAGAGAGGCCCAAAGATTTTTATTACTTTTGTAAAAGCCCATCAGGACCCACCAGAGTCAGTAGCCTCGTTTGAAATAAGAGTAAAAGCATCCAAAATCTCATGCAGAGAAACATGATCATCTCTTCCTCTTCATTTGTGTTTGTATCAGGAGCATAGTATATTTTGACAAACTGAACAGTTCTTTGTCGATATATTACAATCCTGGGCACAGCTCTCACTAGAAAAATATTTAGTTACACATTTTCAAAATAAGGCTGAATCCTTGCAAGAGCGTCTCTCCCCATGCACTCTTAATTCCCTTTGTCTGGTTTCTACAATATTGCCTCAAAACTTCCAAAAGCTGCATTTACAAAAATAACACTTCTCAATTATTGATTCTAAAGACAAATACTCGGAAAAAAGGAACACTTGCCAAAGTGTTTGTTCCGAAAATATATTAAAGTGAAGATAGCTGGAAGGGGTTAAAGGGTTGAGGCATTATGGATTAAAGTGTCAATTGATTGTGCATTAAGGAATGAGGACTTTGTCTAATGAGTATGGGAGTTAAGTGTATGGTTTTTGGGCATAATGGTTCAAGATTAAGGATATAGGGTTTAGAGTATATTGTTATGGGTTAAGTGGTTGTGGAGCTCCCATCATCCCAGTAGTCTCTTTTGGTGCCCCAGCTGCACTACATAGCTTTCCACACTGCAGGACGTCCTAATGTCACTTGCGATACTGTGTCTTCTGGAGTCCACATCAGCCCAGCAGTCTGTCTTGATGCCCACAGATGCCCAGTTACTATTTTATCCATGTAACCTAGGGGATAGCAAGCACCTAATAGCAACCACTATTTTTTAACATTGTCCTACTTATTAAGAACAAGCGTGTTTGGAAAAAATATTGCGTTGTAAATATCGGAAAACAGAAATATCGGAAAACTGCCATGATACAGAAATATCACGATGCAAGAATATTGTTAACAATAATATCCTATTTGGTGGTAAGTAATACATGTTTAATAATATCGTTGTTTTAAATATTGTTTTAATTTTTTTAATGTGTTTTCATGTATTATTTTTATGTGTTACTATTGCTTATATAAATTGTATTATTTTGTTTTAAAAAATATAGCATGTCATTTTAAGTGAGTTAGAAATTTTATTTAATTTTGTATAGTAAGTTATAGTGTCATAGCGGGATGTTGGGAGTTTTTAGGGGGACAGGATGGGAATTTATTGTGGTAATAATTAATTATGATTTACTTAATATATTTTTTTGCAAAACAAATTTTTATTGTTTTATTTGCAAAACAACAAGTCACATTTGTGGTCCTCAATAAACCCCATCACTTACAATCTAGAGCAGAGCCAATTTGATATCTAGAACATCACACAATGGAATAACAATTGTTATACATACAGTATATTTACAGCGACCCAGTGCCTTCTCCCGATACCCAAAACCATTTACCCCACACCTTGGCATGTGTGGAGGGGCAACCCCATGCCTCAAATACTGGCTTCTCCTATTGAGTGCACCAATCTACTGCTCGTCTCCACGTCGACAGCTTCGGTGGCTTGGGGGCCTTCCAGTGGGCAATGTCTCTTTTAACCACCACCAGGGTGGTACCTAAAAGCACCCTGTCGGCCCGGGAACCCCTCACCCCGTCTTCCACTCCCAACAGGATCAAGAGGGGGGAGAGTTTAAATGTTAAATCTAAAACATTCGATAGCTCAGCCAACACCACCTCCCAGTAGCATGCTATTATGGGGCAAGACCATACCATGTGAAAGAAATCTGCCGAAGCGTGGGAGCAGCGGCCACACTCGGGGTTGGTTCACAGGTCATCTCTAATCAGCCTGGTGGGGATGAGGTAAGCCCAATGTAGGTCATATAGCTGCATCAAGCAGAGCCTGGAAGAGATTGTAAGGACTTTGGGGGCCATTATAGCATCTCACCAATCTTCATTTTAAGGGTCAATCTACGTCTCCCAATGGTTTCTGGGGTTTGAATTGTCTCAGTGGCGTTAATGATCAAGGTACGATAAATCTGGGAAACACCTCCTTTACCCAGAGCCCCCATCATTACCTTGGCCTCAATGGGACTGAATTCTGGGATACATGTATCTGGTAGGATATGTATTCGTATGGCATGGCGTAGCTGCAGAAATTTATGAAATTGTGTTTTGGCTAACTGTACGTTTGCTGAAGCTCCTGAAAGAAAGCCACATGCGAGCCTGCCCAGACATCGCCCAAGAGAGTTATTCTGATGGCATCCCAAACAAGCAAATCCCTCCAGCACCGCCACCTCCCCCAACCATGTACCATGCCACTTGTGTGTGTGTTGAGTGATTTTCTTTCACCATACAGTGTGTCGCAGCGCAGCCCTCTACCCACTGAACACCAGCCAAGTCACCCACCGGAAGTGTAATGGGTATGGCGCAGCCATAGAGCAGCTCAAGAATTTGTGGGAATCCCAGTGTGGCAAGTTCCTGCTTAGAGGCCAGGTCCAACCACCCTCCACTGAGCCAATCGTTGAAGATCAAAAGGTGGGATGCCAGATAGCATAAATATAAGTTAACTCCCCAGGCTCCCACCGTATGAAGCAAGTTGACAGATGGGTAAGACTTTGCCACAAAAAAGGAGACGGCCTCTCTGAACCAATGGTGGGGATATTATGGGGTAAATTTTGAAAGAGGTACAAGAATCGGGGCAGTACCACCATTTTGTAGAGGGCTATTCACCCCATGATGTTCAATGAGAGTATCTGTACCCATGGAACTGTCAAAACATCAGTAGCCTGCATAAGAAGCATATCAATGCATGTGTGTGTATGTGTATGTGTATGTGTTATGTGTGTATTGCCTCTGTCTAGGGTTCTAGGTTTTCCATACGTTGCATAAATCTAAAGTGGTCACCCACTTGTGTAGGGAATTAGCTCTTTGGCAGCAAGCATCCGATGAGGGACCAGTAGAGTCCATCACAAGATCCAGGGCAGCATTAAAGTTGCCGCCTATAATAGCTAGACCCAGAGGCAATTGAGCTATGACACCAAGGAGTGTGGCCAAGAAAGAGTCTAATGCTGTGGGGGGAGCGTAGAGGTAGAGAATGTTCAAGGGGCTCCCCTCAGTCACACCTGCTAGGGCAAGATACCGGCCCTGTGAATAAGTCCAGGTTTGGGCAACCACCAAGGGGAAGGAGTGGCACAGCAGGATTGACACCCCGCAGGACCCCTGATTGTACCCAGCATGATAGACTCAGTCAAACCCTTGCAATGCCAGAAATGGACAGTTCATGCCCATCAGGTGCATCCCCTGGATCATTAGGATAGGAGGGAGATAGCATTGGACATACCGCAGCACTGTTGAGCGCTTGATCTGGTCTAAAAGACTATTGAAATTCCAGGACATAACACGTGAGAGACCATGATAAGGCTGAGGACATGTTTGCTTGTCAGTTAGGGGTGTGTATTGTATGAGAGAGGCCAGGCGCGGAACGTGATGCATGTGTGGTAGGGTGGATACAAGCCGTAGCTGGCTGGGTAGTGACGGGACTCTGTGACAACCTGGAAAAGAAACAGAACCAAGAGGCATTCAATAACACAAAACCATAAAACATTATGGCAGAAACCCCACCTCCCCCCAACTCCAACGCCTCATACTACCTCCAAGAAGCATCTGTCGCACTATAACATGTATCCCAACTTATAACTAGTGTGTGTCTTAGATGGGTGTGGAGTGGTGGACCCCTTGTGTGTATGATCAATATAGTTCAATGTCTGCCTCTGTGCTAGCAATCAGGAGCTATGCAGTCATTGCATGCTGATTCAAGTCCAGACCTGGGAACCATAGGTGCGACCCATGTTGTCACTGAATGGGAGAAGGTGTCTGGGTCAATCGTACCTCAATGTGAGGTGAAACATGAGGGTCTCCTCTGGTCTTTGGGGATTGATCCGATATTTGCAGTGGTGGTACCAAGGAGCCAGAGCTTAGTGAGAGGTATGCAGACCACATATTGCGCCTCCCACAACGATACCTAGTACAGACACGCTTCTCGCACCTACGTGCATCTGTGCCAATTTTGGTCATCTGGTTAGTCGATGGAGGGGGAGAGCAGATTGGCCGGTGTAACAGCTTTATTTCTGTTAGCCATTCCCACACTGACTCAGGGGTTTTGAAAAAATGGGTCTTATCCGCATATATCACCTTGAGACTTGCCGGGAAAAAGAACACATAGGACAGTTGGAGGGCCCAGAGTTTCTGTTTGACAGATTCATAGGACCTGCGTCTGGCCTGGACCTCTTGTGTGTAGTCGAGACAAATTAAGATTTTTGAGTTCTGATAGTGGAGATGTGGGCATGCACGAGCTTCATGCAGGATAGAGTCTCTGTCCTCAAAATTGAAAAACCTTACTATCATAGACCGGTGTGAAGAGCCAGGAGGAAGTTTAGGAGTAAGTGCTCTGTGGGCACGTTCCACTGCAAACCAGGGAGACAGTTTATCACCCTGCATCCAAGATTTGATCCATTCCTCTAGGAATTCAGCTAATTGGGTATGTTCTGCATCCTCCAGAAAGCCCATGAAATGCAAATGATTGCGTCTTGAGTAGTTTTCTCCATCTTCTGCTCGATGGTGGAGTTCGTTCGTACGAGTGAGGAGGGGAGCGACCTTGTTCCTGAGGTCGGTGACCTCATCTTCAACCGTAGAGAGGCACCCCTCTGCTTCTGTGATGCAACTAGTTTCACTCCGTAGGTCCTGATGAAGGAGTTCCACGCCCACTTGCACCTCTTCTATTTTCGTTTCGGCCACTGCCTGCGAGGTGTGGATGGCATGTAAATTTTTTATCAAAGTGCCCTTCTGTTGGGGTAGTTTTGTCCAAGGTGTCCTCCGTCACTCCAGCTGAGGTGGTGAACTGGTCGATGCCTGGCTGGGGTTTCGTGGCTTTGCCCTTCCCCATGCTTGATGTGCCATACGTAAAGCAGTTCAGACAAGGGCCTGACCCGCTTGCGATGGTCGGTGGCAGCATGAGCATCCAAGCACTGGGTGGGTCTCTTCTAGGATGTCTCGAGGGTCGAGAGGAGAGGCACAGGGTCTGGCTATGAGCAGGCATCACTACTGCAGGGGAGCTGGGTCTACAGTAGGCGAACCCCAGTTGTGGTGTCAGGTGTGGAGGAGGAACACATTTCTCGATTTGTCGGTCTCTCAGTCTGTGGTTTTCTCAACCATCTCACATATACCCATGCACTTTCACTCTGTTCAGAGAGACATTAATGGCTGGGCGGGAGGACAATAGAGGTGTATTAGCAGCGTCAGGCCTCTGACTCAACTCCACCCCAGTTCAGGTGTCAGACATAGGCAGCAGGAGACAATTTATATCGAGGGTTAGTCTTCGAGAAGCCACTCCAGGCCTGTATTTGACTGGGCCCGGTACCTCTAGGTACCACCAGGATAGAAATGTGGGGGAGCGTCCACTTGGCCTCCGGGCACCCCAGTCCTGATGTTAAAACATCGACGGCGGTGACTCTCTGTGAGGAGATGAGGAAGGTGAGGGCCCATACTATCAGTTCAGGAATGCACCCTTCACCAGGCACTGGGCATTAGCAACTGGACTCATAAGCCCCATCTGGGTGGCAACACACATGTTGTAGGGAGTCAGGCCAAAAATCTAAGTCTACCTCCACGCCCATGGCCGCGCTCCTCATTTTTGTCTGTATGTGCTCCTTTGGCATTGGGCCCCACTCCAGTAGATAATGACTGGGCTCCACAAGCTCTGGGAGCACTGGGAAGCAGCGGGATGCTCACTCTGAGGTGCCTCATAAGTTTGCAAGGTGGGCCCAAGTGGCATCCGAGGGATCACAAGTCACCCCTACAAAAGAGCTGCCTATGTCCCAGGGCCACCTTTGTAGGCCAGAGTGGAGTCTGAATGTGAGGCTCTGCTGGTGGGAACAGTCAGTAGCGGTGCCGGCTCTCTGACCCAGATACACAGCCGGGCAGCAGGGGGACTACACAGACCAGATAGCCCCCGGGGCTCCCATAATGTCCAGTTGGTCAGGGAGTAAAATGTTAGTAATTTGGGTCCTCGCGCCGAATGTGTGTGTCTCTGTCCAAGAGCCCCCAGTGCCTACTGGACAGAGGCATTCCTCCACCCACGCCTCAATTCACATGCTGTGTCTGGTCACCATCAGAGCGGATGTGTCGGATCCCCGACTGCCGGAGGCTGCCACCTTGAATGACACCCTAAATTTTAAATATGTAAATTATGGAATACTTATTTATTTTGATTATAGTTTAACTGCTAGGTTTGTAGGTTTGTAGTGGTCAAGGGTGAGAAGTTAAGTATTAATTAACAATTAATTATGAATTGTTAATTATTTAATTAATTTTAAATATGGAATACCTTTTTAGTTATATTTAAGATGTGAGCTTCTAGGTTTGTAGAGGTATAAGGTGGGAAATTAATTAATTATTGAATAGCAATTATTTATTAATTGATAATTAATGAATAATAATGGTTTTCTATGTAGATTTACATCCTGCTCAATTGATGGCTGTCTGATTTGAGGGGTTATGTACGTGCAGACATTGGTATTTTTCTGTGTCATTATTTAGGTTTTTGTTGGCCTTACGGGCTTTATTTCATGTTTTAAAAGTAAAATCAATAAAATATGTATATAAAAAAAGACTATGTTGAGTAATATTTGTAGATCGACAGCTGCGTGGATGACATGCCTTGAGTTCCTTTTCATCCCTTTCATCTAAATATGGAAACCAAACTCGGTCTCGGAGACCTCTTTTGGTGGCAACAATACCACAATGTCCTTTGTGAGCTACTTAATTATTTTCTGTCACAGACTCTCCAAAATTAGGATTCCTGACCCTCGTAGTATAACTCCTTCTGAGTTATAGACAGTTCATCTTTAAAAAAAAATTATTTTTGGGTATTCACCATCACTGGTGAAGGTTGAGGGTGTTGGTTCCATGACTGATGTGTAATTATATCTTTCACCTTCAGGATGTCACCATCATGGCTTGGGGCAGTGATGATCTGGGCTAACGATATAGCAGCTGGCGTATTAGATTTTGCAATGAAATTAATTTAGGTTTCAACCTTCTTGAATAGAGTACCCTGACCTTGTATAGCCACTCTGTAAAAGTAGTCAGCAGGGTTTTGATCTTTCCCTGGTTGATGTACAATGGTATAATTGCACGCTTGTGATTGTAGTCTCAACCGTTCACTCTGAGGAGGTAACTTGACTTTTACATTGCCAAAGAAAGTCAGTAAAGCTTGATGATCCGTTACCAGCCAAAACAGCTTTCCATACAGGAATTCATGGAAAGGTTCACAAGCCCATACTATGGCTAGACTTTTTTTCTCAGGTTGTGAGTAAGCACGTTCAGTCTGGGATAAACTTCTACTGGCATATTCCACAATATGCCTTTGAGCATTTAGGTGTCCGCTGTGCTGTGCAAGGATAGCGCCTAACCCAACTGGGCTAGCATCAACAACAACTTCTGTATGAAGCTTTAGATTGAAGTAGGCCATTTCAGCAGCAGTTTCAATGGCTTGTTTGATTATCATAAAACTTCTTTCACATTCTTGTGACCACTTGAATAAAACATTTTTCTTCGTTAACTCTCATAATGGAGCACTGATAGTAGCCAAGTCTTGTATGTATCTTGAAAAGTAACTGGCCATACCAAGAAATGAACGCATCAAAGAAACATCTTGTGGGAGATCAGCGTTTGACAGGGCTTGTACATTTGCAGGATCAGGTGTCATACCTCCATCAGATAAGATATGATCAAAGAACTTTAACTTTGTCTTGTGGAACTCACACTTGTCAGCATTCAATGTCAAATCTGTATCAGTAATTAAACAACATACTTGTGTGAGAGCTTAATCAGGCTCTTTCTGTGTAGCTCCAAAAATCAATATGTCATTGCTATAATTAAATGCATTCACAACAGGCTGTATGCCACATCGAATGATGTCTTGGAAGAGTTCTGCAGCCGATGACAAAACAGAGTCTCTTGTATCGAAACAGGCCAAGATGAGTAGAAAAGGTTGTAATATACCTGCAATCTTCTTTGAGTTCCAACTGATGATAACCTTTAATCAACAATTGTCCGATCTATAAAA
Organism: Calotriton arnoldi; assembly: GCA_963921515.1. Taxonomy (NCBI): domain Eukaryota; kingdom Metazoa; phylum Chordata; class Amphibia; order Caudata; family Salamandridae; genus Calotriton; species Calotriton arnoldi. The sequence goes on from CAWUFW010007476.1 coordinate 537,683, forward strand.
AGGGAGATCGTCATAACCCTGCTTGTTATAGACCGATCTCCCTGCTTGATTCTCTAGCAACGATAGCAGGCCGTATTATTTTGAATAGACTACAAGATTGGGCAGAAACACATGATATTATGTCAGACCTACCATACGGGTTCTGCCCAGGAATTAGGACAATAGAGCAGGGCCTTAACCTAAGCATCTATTTGGAAAGTACACTAAAATTAAGGAGGGGAACATATACTTGGCATTTCTCTATTTGTCTTCGGCCTTTGATTGCATCATCCATGCTAAGTTATGGATAATTATGAGAGATATGGGGAAGGAGGCATTGATTATTAGCTTTCTAGGAGACCTGTATTCAGGATGTGGAGCTAGGGTTAGGTATGGAATTTGGGGCGAATGTACTCAATCTTTCAGCGTAGCGAGAGGGGAAGACAGGGCTGTGTCCTAGCACCATTTCCTTTTTCACTATATATAAACAGTGTTGGAGCTGTGTTGGCTACACATTCCAAAGACCTCCCACAGGTGGAACATCGCCCTGTCCCAGCCCTCCTCTACGCTGATGATGCTGTTCTTATGGCCCTCACTCCCCTTAGTCTACAGACCCTACTCACAAATTTGTTGAGTTTATGCAGGCTATTGGTCTGTTAGTGAACCAATTGAAAACATTCATAATGAAGTGTGAGAGGAGAACAGCTACTTGTCGGGACATAAACATCAAGGGCACTAATTTAGGCTTCAAAAATAGTTTTTCATATTGAGGCATATTATTGGGCAAAGAAGACTCATGGAACCATGCTATTTCCACCAGGAATTTACAGTTTAAAAAAGCATTTATGGCTTTATGAAATGTTGCCAAAGGGTTGGGCACAACACCCCCCCAAAGAGATTATAAAGATTTTTAAACTAAATGTCTCAGTGTAGCATTATACAGGGTCGGAATCTGGGGGCACACTAAATGCACGGCCCTACAGATGGTAGAGAAAGAGTTTCTAAGGTACCTACTTGCCACCCCCCAAAGTGCCCCTATATATATATATGTCTGTCATGCTGAACTGGGGGTTTTGTTCCTCACAGACATAATAATGATACTGCCCATATTATTATGTCATAAAGTCTGGACATCAGAACACACTGGCTTAAACCCTTGGATAATGGGGATTGCCTTAAGTCAAGTTTGCCTTTGCGTATGCCTTGGTTGACATATATCCAACATTATTTTTGTGACCTGGGGCACCCTGACTACTTTGAGAACCCTAAATCGTTAGAATCTATTAGTAGAAAAGCACTGAAAAAGGAATGCATCATACACCTTAAGAATCTTGGATTGAGTGCTGAAATTGTAAAGCCCACTGGTTTAAAAAATCAACTTATCTTAATTACATATGAAATGCAACCCTACCTCAAAGCTGTATCAAATTCTAGGCATAGATTCATTTTGGCCCACTGAAGACTGGATAGTTTTCATTGTTTGATTTGCTTCCCTGAAAATAATGATTGGTCTACAAATCGAATAAATTGTCCCTGTGACTGCATGATGGCACAGAGCACTATGCATGTAGTACTTTTCTGTAAATGTTATAGTAACCTTAGAAAATGTTACATTTTAACCTTTTTAAAACCATTGAATTTTACACAATGCCACCCTGCCTATTTTTACTTACAATCATTGCCTACTGTGAAGATTCATTGTGGCATGTCAGGTTTTATGTGGGCTGCCTTTTATGCTAGAAAGAAAATGTTATAGTGTTTCTGAACAGTTATGTGATATAGTTTAAAAGAGATGAATTGATTTACCATGCGATATTAATGTGTTTTTAAGAAATTGATAAAATAGACTACAAAAAGTGTAATTTATTGTACTTTTATGATTTTTTTTATAAAATTAAATAAAGTATTGAATTGAATTGATAACCTTGATTTAAATCAAGGGGAGAGAAGACCTTTGCACCATTTAATTGCATTATCATGTCCATAATGTGTGTACCTGGATGCCTTTCTCATTTAATTGTCTTGTTTGCTTGATGCATGTCAACGTATATGTGTACAGTTCCTTCACTGTCCTTTTTAGGCACTACCACTATGGGAGAAACCTATGGCATTGAACCAATTGAACTCTCAATGATGTCATTCTTAAGTAACGATTCAAGTTCTTTTTCAACAGCATGTGAAGCAATTTGCCTATGTCTCTGAGCAACAGGACGAACGTCGTCATTGATGTGCAGCTTTACTTTCATAGTCTTAAGCTTTCCCAAACCATGAAATAACGAAGGGAACTGACTTAATGTTTCATGGTGGCCATTCATGTTGTAGTTCACGTATATCAGCCCCATATCAACAGCTGTACTGAAACTGAACAGACAGGCACTTGACACTGTACCCTCAAGCACATGCATGGGTGTTTGCACCTTGGTTTTCTTGTGTTTCATTGTAGCTACAAGGGAACCTTGACTTTTTATGGGCTTTGATGCACCCCATTTGTACACTTTGCTTTCCAATTGTGTAAGCCAGGGCAATGGAAATAATTCATTGTATTTCTCAACAGGCACTATGTTTATCAACGCACCACTGTCGATGATGAAAGGTATCAAGCAGCCATTTATTTTCAATGTAATCTTTGGACAATGGGCCCGATTCACAAAGGTAAGCTTAGACGTTTGATCTGAACTTAGACCAAACATCTACGTTTACGACTTTAGGAATTCACAAAGGGCATTTACAAGTACTATCTTCATGTCCGAGTACGGACATAAAGATAGTTATCGTAAATGCCCTTTGTGAATTCCCAAAAGTCGTAAACTTAGACGTTTGGCCTAAGTTTAGATCAAGAGTCAAAGTTTACCTTTGTGAATCGGACCCAATGTTTGCATGACTTTGGTGCTTTCGCATGTAAACTTTTCTTTGACTGACATTTTTCCTCACATGTAGCCAGTCCGACATGCACATATTTCTCTGAGGTACGCATCGACATGGCACAAACATCTTCCTCACTTTCACATGACACTGAGGGGGAAGAAATGTTTGACGATGATTTAGATGATGATAGACTTCATTCAGTGTTGATTCGCCTCAATTGGTGTCACTGATTGGCCTTGTGGGTGTGCATCGAACGTTGCTTCTGGAATGTTCTGGTGGCCATTTTCTTTTTGTGTTGTAACACACTTACTCTCTCCTTTGCTTTATACACCATCACAAAAATACATATTTGTCCAAAGGTGAGACATTTACCTTTGTGTGGAAATGAAAATCCACATCTAAAACATAACTTCTTTTTATGTGTAGACGTCACTTTGTGTCTGTCAGTCTTTTCCTTTGGCTTACTTTTTATACTCATGACAGATTCACTAAGGGCACCTCCTGCGTCCATGTCAGAAGCTTGTCTTTCAGCACACTCCTCAGCTTTGGCAGCTATCAATACTCACTCCAGACTAAGAGTTTCTCTCAACATTCGTCGTCTGAATGAATCTGACAAGCATCCATCAATAGCAAACTCAATAAGATGATGGTTGGAGTGCTGAAACCTTTCAGACACATACCCCCAATCACAGATCTGAGTTGAATCCATCATCATTCTTCTGCTCACTAAGCCACCCCGGTTTGGACCCAACCATATGCAAATCAGTCTTGACCCTGCTTCTCGTGGGAACTGTCCAGCCCGAACTGCCAGGCCATGTCCTCCCTGGACCGGAAACAAGCATCCTGGGATTGGTTTCGGAGTATCACCCCTCATCAGCCAGGCTAGTAGAAATCCAGTGGCAAAGTGAGCAAGGGACCCACGTCTGGGCATACCCTGGCCACTTAGGGTGAACATAGCAAATACAATAAGAAGATGGATGAGTGCTGAAACTGTTCAGACACTCACCCCCAGTCACTGATCTGAGCTGAATCCATCATCATTCTTTTGCTCACTAAGCCACTCCAGTTTGGACTCAGCCATATGCTAAACAGTCTAAGCATCCGTCTGTAACTCTAAGACGCATAGCTTCTTCATCATTAAATTTATGGAACTTACAGTGTTTTATGAGTGTATTGAGCCTTTCCACAGATTCATCAATGGTTTCACCAATGTTTTGGAGTTCTTGACTGAAAATGTATCTTTCTAAATCAACATTTGGTAATGGATTGAACTTGAATTTCAGCGTTTCTTTAATCTGCCAGTATGTGACTCTTTGGCAGTTCACAGCATTTTCTTTATGACTTCTTTCACACCAGCAAGATTGTTGAGATACTTGATAATCTTTTTGTTATCAGTCTCTTCAATTGAAGTGCATCAATGAAATCATCAAATGTCTCTATCCAAGCAGTCAATCTATTGCCAATATTCTGTTTTTGGGCGGTATTGAAAGGTGGTGGTGGTTTTAAGGAATGCAGCAGCATTGTAGACCATTGTGGAACTTAGTGGCAATGCTGGTGGATCAATGTGACTTGGTTTATGCAACTCTTCTGTGAGACCTTGTGTAGTGCTGGAAACATGACTTTCTTCACTGCCATCTGAAAAAACTCACTATTCCGAGAGTCACTCTTGGGTCTTTATTCTTCAAAGACCTCTGAAGTTGTTCAGAGACCCACTCTGCAACTTTGTGAATGAACCGATTCGGTAATGGATGGCTCCATAAGCACAACCTCAAGCACTTCACCTTGAGCCAACTTCACTGAGTGCTGTTGTATAATGACTCACTTTAGTGTATTCAGTAAGTCAATTATTTCTTCTTTTCTAAATGTCAATTTGAATTTTCTGACGCCTGGTTGATCCCTGCCTTGCAGTGCTTCTTTCGCAGAGTTATTTTGCAAGTTATGATTATTAGTGGCTGTGCTTCATAAAACCAGGTTGAATCAACCTTCAGCGTTGACACTCTGTATAATGTGCAACTTTACCTTGCGCGGCAGAGCCGTACCTTTATGTCTGGCCTGCCCATCAAGATCTCGACCATCAACGTGCAAATTCCTTGCAAAGATTCCATTGTCTTCACCTACTTTACAGTGGCTGGAGTTGTCCTTTGACTCCACATGCATGTAGCGTCAATTCCGTATTTCGACAGCGACACAAATGGCAAGCACGAGCAGTGTGCTTAGATCATGGCAAACTCTCTGGGAGAGCACAGTTGTTTTTTGGATTACTTATTTCCTATCTCGTCACCATTTGTAGTGTCCTCTCCAGCCTGGGGCACCCGCCAATGACTACGCTGCACAAGGAGCTAAGTATTACATGCTTTTTTTCTCCTGCGTGTAACTATGAACTCAACGTTCTAAAACAAGCTTTCATTACATTCTGCTCTGACACTTATGTCACAGTTCTAGGGAGTCTGCTGGGAGCCAAAAGGGTTGCATCATAAAATGCACAAGACATGACAACAGTGAATATCAAAAATTCAAAAATGTGAAAGATGATCTTTCTGATACCCAAGAAGGTATCGTCTTACAAGGTTCGAAAATTGTCATACCGGAGAGTCTGACACAACAAGTCATTGAAGTGGCACATGAGGGACATCACTAACCGAGCTCTCTGAGGCCGAGTTTGGTTTCTTCATCTTGATGAGAGAGTTGAAAGGGAATTAAAGACCTGTGATTTGTGCAACTGTCTATCTCCCAAAACAACCTTATCATCCGTTGAACATGTCTAATATTCCAAAGCATGTGTTGGAGGGAATTGCCGTTAACCTCTTTGGACCCCTTGACAATGGACATCATCTAATCTTAGTCATTGATGAGTATTCTTGTTTTTTTCTTGGTAGAAAACCTCTCATTGATCACTCAGTGACTACTGTAGAAAAGTCATCTTTTTTGCCCTGATCACTCCCATCCTTGGACTGATGCTGGTGGTTACTAACTCTGAAAGTACCCTTGGCTCTACTATCCAGGCCCAGGGCCTTTGCTCTGTCCTTGAAAGGTATGTGGTAATTGGTATAATTTTAACTGGCCAGAATAGCCTACATGTAAGCCTCTAGGATATGGAAGGGTATGTAGCTTTAGAGACCCCAGTGAACTTGGTTCACTTAAATGTGCCCTGCTTGCAGGCTGGTTTTCAATTAAAACTATGCCCAGATTCTACTTTGGAATTAAAAGTACTTCCAGAGTCCAAACTACCTTTCTATTATATATAAGTCACCTCTAAGGTCTGTCATTGTTGCAAAAAAGCAAGGGCAATATAAAAGATGTTTAAATGCCCTGGTAGGGAAAAATAGCCAAAGTCGTTTTCCCCCATTGTAGTGCTGCTAGTCCTATAGGCTATCAAGGGAAGACTTATTAAATCTAATACAGTCTAACATTTGACTAGAGTTAGCTAGCAATCTGATTCAAAGTATCAAAATAATGGTTACAATAATTCCAACAACTTACCAAGGTTGGGTTTATTATATCTAATACAGGAAAGTAGTTTTAGAACTTGCTATCCAGAAGTTACCTAAAGCAGCCCTGTAGCAGCCTCTTCTGATTGGTCAGCCTTCCTTAGCCTGAGCCACGCTGCCATCTGAGTAGGTGTGAAGAGGCTTGGGGCTGCAACAATACTGCCATGGATATGCCAGGGAGAGGAAAGGGGCTGGGGAGATAAGCTGGACTTCAAAGGCAGGAGAAAAATAATCACAGGATCCACACCAGCCTCCACTTCCTTGATCGCCAGCCAAATGGGTGCCCTCTTGATTAGAATAGAAGAGGGACTGGAAGGGAATGTTGTCCAATGTTAGCCATACCTCTGGGTTGGGTTACACTGACACACACTTCAAGGACAGAATTTCTCCATTTTGTTTTTGTAAGAGAAGTGCATTCTGAGTCAAAAATATGTCACACGTTGCAGGAAGTGGTCACAGCAGAGGGTGGCAACTTGAATACTATTGGTTTTGGATGTCGCCCACCTTTTGCCGTCCCAGGATGAGGAATAAATATGGGCGATATGCATGAGCCCCTCACAGGGCCAGCTCTTGGGCATTGCGACCAGTGCCACGGCAACGGGCGCTGACTTCAGGGGGGTGCTGTGTTTTCAAGTATATTATGGTTTTAAAAGTACCTGCTGCCGAATTCCTTGCCTCCAGCAATTTTCACGCATCAATAAAAATGTCAAAATAACTCAGGTGATTAATGTTCTTCCTGGAGAGAGATACAAGTTTTGTCTAGTGGAAGTTTTGACTCATCATAAAGTAGCGCAGAGGGTTAATATACCTGCTGCATGGAAGGTGTACCATGCAGATCACAAAGTGCATATAATGTAAAAAGGTCAGTGGGTTATTGCTTTTGTCAGAGAGATTCTTTTGTTACTTGCTGTGTATGAGATAAAATCCTAATATAGAACAGTGAGTACATAAGTGTCATCAAAGAACTGCATGCAAACTACAAGGTATAGATTAGAGTGTTATGAATTTTTCCCCAATCTTTCATTATCATGATGTTGCAAAAAGGATTCATTTGGGTAAAAATCACTTATTATTATTAAACAGAACCCCCTAACCATTATGTTACATTTTAAATTCTGAGTTTGTGCTTTTCCAGACCAAACAATCAAACTATACTGCTTACCAGTATGGATGACATGTGACTCCTACACCTTGTGGTCCTCTGTCTTATGTAACATTTCCTGTACACTGACTTACACACGTATGATTGATTGTCTCCGTATAATGTGTGTGTGATGTAAAGTGCTGTGACACCCTACATTGATATGAGTGGTGCTATAAAACTAATTAAATGCATCTGAGAGAGAGTGGTTATGAAGACTTGAGGGGAACTGTTAAAGGGTGGTAGGGAGGGAATCTGTGGTGAAAGTGGTAATTGGGGGGCGCCAACAAACATTGTCACACCGGGCGCCACCAGCACTAAGGCCAGCCCTGGCCACTCAGATCCCTGCCTGAGACATCTGAAGTAGAAGCACTGCCCTGCTGGACTCTTAGACTGCACCTCAGAAGGCTTGCACTCAAAAGGACTGCACCTGCTCCTCTCTCAGGTCTCCACTAAGAAAGGACTGTGCCAGATTCCAGGAACAGGAGGGAATTCCCTGAACAGCAATGGATAGAAAAGTGCTGGAAGAAGTCACCTGCAGCAGACCTAGAAAGGACTGCTCTAGCTGACCGGCTACATCTTGATTTTCCTGGACTGCCCAGGTGTATTGTGGAAGATTGAGTCCCAGGCCCCATGAGGCAATCCAGTGCTTACGAAACCTGGGATGGTGCTGCTGGACACTTTTCAAAACAAAGAAAACCACTCAGAAAAAGTTTGAAAAGTTTGTGAACTTTTTGGAAAGTTTTGGTAAAAACCTTCAGAAGAACACCGGCTCGACGTCAAGAGTCAAGCTGCCATCAACTTGTGAACCAGCCTGCCTGCGCTGATTTGTCTCCCTGAAATATCCAGAGCTCCTCGCCATTGACACCAAGGACAAAGACTTTCAGGGGCTCAGCGAGGCACTGTGCTGCAGCAGGCCGCCGTCATTGCAGCAAACTCCGGATCTGAGGAACCCGAGGGTTAATCATCAAAAGAAAAGCTCCAAGAAGAAGACTAAGGACCTTATTATGACTTTGGCAGTCCTATAGCGGAGGCGCCTTTGCGCCGTCCGCTGTGGGATTGCCAAAGCCATTGTGTGACTGCCGCCAGATTAGGAGTTAAATCCTGGTCCGGTGGGCAGTGCTGCAGCGGTCTGACAGTGGAGATCTGTTAGGCTCATGGAAGAGCCTAACATGCAGATTGCCGCTGTGAGAGCACTGACTGCATGTTCCTGCACGAAGTGGCATACATGCCATACCGTGCAGGACCTGCGGGTGCAAATATAGGGAGCACTACATGTGCCCCCCCGTATGCACCCCCAGGCCCAGGAGTGGCAGTGGTCCCTGTTAGGGCCCCCTTTGTTGCCTCTCAACCACCCTTTTCATGGCAGGCTCACGTCCATGAAAGGTGCACTGGAAAGCCAACTCGTAATATCCTCGGCGGTGCCGCAGTGACACTGCCAGCATATTACAACTCGTAATGCGGCGTACGGTGCGGCAGTGTGGCAGTGGCCAGACCGCTACCACGAGTACGGCGGTCCAATGGACCACCGTACTCGTAATAAGGGCCTCAGTCTGAAGGGGAATCTTGACCTGAACCTAGCGCTCACCCTGTCTGGCCTGCGCTCCATCGTGGTTGGCCTAAAACTTTGCCTTTGTCCCAGTCCAGCACGACCAGATAGCCACGAGTGGCACTCTGGAGCTAGAATGCAAATTTTTTTATTTAAACTTTAAAAATTCAGATCTCCGGTTTCCTACATTGAGTTTTTGTTGTTTTGCTGTCTTTTTATAGATAAGAATATTCTCTATTTTTATAAATATCTGTTGGATTTTTATTGTGTTGTATCTTTTACTTATTTACTGTTTTGGTGATATCAAATGATTTATTCACCAGTCTCCTAAGTTAAGCCTGACTGTTCATCTGTCAAGATACCAAGGGTTGAGGAAGCATTAATTTATGAAGACTTGACTGGACCTTATTAGTGATTGTGGTACTATTACTTGCTGAAGGTGCATACCTCCTCCTACTAATGACTGCTTTCCTATAGTCACTAAGAACAAACTAACTGTTGTTAGTAAGTAAATCAAAAGGCTGCGCTTGCAATGTGAAGATTTGGAGAGTAGCACTAGGAGAGGCAACATTAGGCTCCATAACATGAAAGCAGAAGCAAAGGGGAAAGCTATCATGGAGTACATCAAACTGCTATTCACCCAAATACTTGAACTAAGGACGAAGGAAATGTTAAAATAGAATGGGCTCAAATTGTGGGAACTCCCTAGCAACCTAATGGCAAAGCTATCATCATATCAACTGATCAAACGCCTCTTACCTGAATTCAGTCACAAAGGTACATTAAACTTCCAGGTGATATGGTTATACTCCACAATAAATTGCAAAGCACACCTTGGTCACGTGGAAGACACTGAGACCAGTAGCAGAAAAACTGATGAAGCAAAACAAAAACTTTCATTGGACATTCCCTTGTCGGGACTGCACCTGCAATTTGGCCTTGAGCACAGATTAGTAATGTGACTGAAAGGTGGATCAAGGGACTTACCACCAGTATGCCTGGCTTTGAATGTACCAGAAATTGGACAGAAACATTGCAAGGAGAATTTAGAGGAGGCGGAGGAGGCCTTTTTTCAGCTGTTGACATTCACCTTAAAGCATGGCCCTTGCAGAAGGCAACTAGAAAGTGTTCCTCAAGTACGTGGCACTCAAGCACACCACTGGTTAATCATACAGCTCGAAAAACTAGCAGGGTTTCTGCTGGAGAATTCAACAATCGTGAACGAAGAAATCACAAAGGTCTCACTGAAAACATGCTGCATGGGAAATCCAGAGGAGCAACATAGCTGAGTAGACAACCTCGGTTTCCACAAAGGGCCATCAATTCTATGGACGAGTCTGGGCATTAGAAAGTCTCCTACCTACGTGAGGATGAGGACAGGCCTTACCCATGGTGACCTTCCAGGCACCATGTGAATTTTATCCTATGAATCTTCACACTTCAATTCAGTATAGATTCCCTGAGGGAAGGAGTGTGAGAGTTATATACTCCTTACAGACATAGACGCTCTGCACAGTCCATCCTCTTCACTTTACCTTACACCAGTGAAGCACTGAAAGTTTTGAGACTAAGGCCCTCATTCTGATGTCAGTTGGACTGCAATTGACGGCTTGTCGATTGCAGTCAGACCGACATCTGCAGCTGCGGTCCGACTGCTGCAATACAATGCATGCGGTCAGAGGCAGCAGGCGTAGGGACTGTCTGACATTTTCCGAGATGCTCAATAAGCCCGTCGGACCATCAGAAAGACAGTAATTCCTACAATAGGGGCGGTGCCTGCTCAGGCACTGCCGTAGGGATTACAATGTCCCTTTTCGCCTGCCCTTTCATGGTGGTTCACCCACCATGAAAAGGCAGGTGGAAAGTGACTTTCGGGGCCCCTAGCCGGGCCCTCTTCCCTTCTGGCTCTCCACTATGGGGCCTGAGAAGCACCTATGGTGTCCCCTAAACATTCCTGCACCATGTGACAGGCACTGCATGGTGCCTGCCACACAGTGCAGGGATATTTTAAAAGTGCATATTTTCTTTCGCGGCTTGTGCTACAGCCCGCAATAGAAAATATTGCTCGTCCGACCAGCATCGAAATGATGCCCTAAGAGTGAATAGCCTAGAGAGGTCCCAATGGGAGGGTTAATATAGGGCAGTGGTTCCCAATCTGTGCGCCGTGGCACCCCGGTGCGCCGTCAAAACTAGCCAGGGGCGCCGCGCACCAAGCACACAGTTTGGGAACCACTGCCCTACGCGTTGGGAGCTTTGGTTCGTGCAGCGTCGACATTCGGCCCTGATTTATTGCCCAATGTGTCACAGTGCATCTGCACGCGATATCTAAGGTGTCACCGTGCTAGGAGCCTCGGCTCGAGCAGCATCGGATCATTTGTTCTTCATTGTGTGTTATGCTCGTGTCTCCAACCCGCTTGTCCAGTGTAAATTGAAGTCACAAGCAACGCTGGGAGCCCCCCATGGCTCGCATTTGCTTCAAGGGTTTCATTTAAGTGTAAAACTTAAACTTTAAACTTGAATGTGTTTAATATTTACATCAAAGTACCTATTTTTTCGTCTGCATGCCGATCCTGCAATTCATTCCTGGGGGGTATGGATTTCTTTCTGGCCTGCTGATTGTTTGCGGGGGAGGGGGGGGGGTTGAAATGCCACATCCCTAAAGAGCCGCCCCGGTGTGATACTCACAACCTGACGAGTCAGAGGAAGGAGTCAGCGATATCAGGGCTCAGTCCTGACTGACACTGCAGACAAGCCAGGCAGGTCCTTCCGGATGAACGTCACGGTGCACACCCTGGCTCCCTGCCTCCGGGGTCTTCTCACACAAGAGCCACCCAGAGTGGAACCGGCCCTCATCCCGGCTCCCGGGTACACCCCGTGCCCCACTTTCACTTGACAACCGGGTGTGACTTGAGTGCAGCGCCCTCCCGCGCCTCCCAAATCCGGATCCCGAGTAATTTTTGAGATGAGCAAGGAGGTTGGGAAGTTATGAGGCTGCAGGAAGAGGATGGGGCAGTACTGGGATGGGGTATAAGGACTGGCTGGGCGACGAGGGAAGAAGCAGAAGGAAATATGAAAATACAAAGGTCATTTCGCGTTCAGAAGTTCCAATTTCTGCAGTGTCTATCGGGTGTGAAACTACTATATTGGGTTTCCGGTGAATTCAGAACGATTACGGTCAGTGCTATTTTGCGGTAACAACAATCGATGTCTATATTGTAGTTGCATTTATTTAGCGCTTACTACACTTGTCGAAGCACTATTTCAGCGAGTAGCACGCATCCAAAGAGGATTAGTGGTGAATTAGTATTGGGAGATATGAAATTAAATTGCGGGGTGGACATGTGAGAATTTAATTTGGATTGAAAAAGGATAGTGGAAGGATTGAAGAGGACGGATATAAAAATATGCACAAAATACACACAGCAGCAAGTTTTGGCTTCCGGTAAAAAAATGGTGGGGAGCCACGGCCAACTGCCAATTAGGTCAAGGGAGCCACGGGTCAAAAAAGTTTGGGAACCACTGATATAGGGAAACCAGGTGTCATCAAGATCCCTCTTCATTTCCTTATCTGAACACTTATTGAGTGAGTAAGCTGGTATGAATGAGGCTTCCCACTTACATATGTATGGAGTCGCACCATAAACTGTGCTTGAAAGGTCTGGGGAATCTTCTTGCCTTGGAATGCAAACCCTGAGTTATTTCCTCCTAAGAAGTGCCATCCGGACCCACATGCCATAACATCTCAAAGTAGAAGTTAAAACTGTAAGTCCTTAGGTCTGTGATTATAGGATATAAGTTACCTTGGACTCTGTGCAGCGCACACACACATGATCAGGGTACAGAGTCATCGCCTGAGTTACTCATTAGGAGGCGCTACCCACAGCACATTAAATAGGGACTGGGAACAAAACTCTACGGCGTGGCAGTCATTCCAGATATGTGACCTGAGAGGCACTCGTCACTCATGTCAAAATATTGCCGACCAAAATATAGAGGAGGTAAGTGCATGTAAGTAAGTATAGATTTGCTTTTCTTAACTCCACATCTAAGTAAGTTGCAGACAAGTATGTTGTCAAAGTTCCTGTATGTGGAGTTAAGTCTAGTAAACCTAAACCGACCTCTGGATATTATCTCTCTGGATATTTTGGCTAGTATAATGTGGTAATGTGATATTCTGAACTCAATATTTCTTCCATTCACCTGAAAAACATGTTGCAAGCAGCTGTGTGGAAGAAAGTGATTTATATCTATTAATTTGGCTTGCAGATGACAATTCTAAATCTGTAACGTAAGACTAAAAAGTTAGTACAACTCAGGGCATATTAAAGCGAGAAATACAATCGCCGAATCTATCGTCTACTGAAAAGTCAATTTCGATGTCCAAGCTTTACCGGAAGTAATTTGTTTTATGCTCTGGAAAATATTGCACAGCATTGCTATATGAAGGTGTGTACCGATTGCCATCATGGATGACTTGTGTAATGATGAGAACATTGTGGCAACAAAATAAGATTTGGATGAAGATATTAAAAATGATGGAAGAGGCACAGCTATAAAATTGTCAGAATGTTGCTTATTTAGTACAGTGCTATGAACAAGTTGAAGGGAAATATTCTGTCAGCGGTCCTGCATCTATTTTTTTTTTCAAAATAGCTTCACTTATTTTCAACTTTTTTTGCAGCCGTATGGAAAAATAGAATTTGTAAAAGGTTATTTTTAGAACATGACATAACAAGATTTTGTAATCAAATGAATGAGTGCTAACCCCTACTCTTAACTATGTATCAGTAAGATTTTAGAGTATTTTTATTTGCTTGAGTATGTAAGGACTTTAAAATATTTCTCTGGGAAACTGCAACAGAGCTGCAGAATTTGGAACACTGTGCAGAAAGTATAGCAAAGAAAATAAGACATAACAAGATTGCAGTACTCATGAATACAAAAGTGTGACACCACATACTAAGACTTAGTACCAAAGCTACCTGATCCATTTGTATGAGAATGAAAATTAGCATGCGTTGTAATTTCTGGGATAATGGGAGAGTGATTTGCTGCACATGGTCAGTAGAATACTTTGCAATGCTTTGAACTACACACGAAATGGGTTTATTTTTTTACACTTTATTTTTTTATTATTATTTTTTTTTAGCCAAGAGTGAGAAAATGAGGATTGACGGTTGATGCAGACTTACGTTCGATGGGTAAAACACGCTCTTAACATACATTTTGCGAAGTTTCTCATTTTCACAATTTACCCTTCATGAAGGTTTTAGAAGATTTCTATTTACGGTCCACAACCCAACTTCCTCTCCAGTTAGTCGTTGACTTTATGTTTGTCTTTGACCATGTACAGCACGCCATTGGCTTTTGGTTAGGTTTGCGCTACAGAAATACCATATACATACATACACTGCGCTTACACCAATTGACATTTTTGAATGCATTTTCATGCTAATTGATAACCAGCTAAACTGATAAAGCTTTGCAGAATGTTTCTCAGACAGCCTACATTTTGCAACTTTTTCTATTGACAAGGCAAACAAATGTTCACAGATTTTTTTCTGCGACTACTTTTTGCTCAGTTTTTGTTTGGACAATGGCAATGCTTAGGTAAATATGATTATATCCAGATCTGAGAGCATCGCCTGTGCTAAAATAGTGCCTGTTTTTTGACCTGAGAATAGTCTTGCATTGCACAAATGTGCAAATTGATCAGAGTGCAAAATGACCTTTCTGGTGAATTTGCAAAATACTGATCTATGAGATGGAATTCTGTTTTTGAAACCTACCATGAGGGCTGGGGATGAAGGGATGGAAGCCTGCGAGGGAGAGTAGAACTAATTCACAAAATTCCAGTTATATTTTTATGATTGCAGCCCCTGTCCATTAAATAGGGAAAAAAACTGGAATAAGAAACAAACATTGGCAAAGCAAATTGGTCTGATGTCGGCCGCCAGCCTTTTAGCAATTCTTGTTTTGTTTTGATTTTTGGAAAATATTATTGTTTTAAAAGCTGCCAGGGCCTCATAAATCTAAAAGAAAGGCATTGGCTAAAGGCAAAAATGTTGTGTAGCTCTTAAAAAAGCACACATGGCCAAAGTACTCACTGGCACTGAAGGGAACTACTTTCTGTGTCGATGTACTCCTTGTGAAATGGCAACCAGCCATAACGCATAGTTAAGTAAGTCAGTGGCTGAAATGGGCTGCCCTTTGCCACTTGATGCATGATAGAGTAGGTGGAAGAAAAAAAGTGAATGACACAACCACAGACTAATGGATGAAGTCTGGCTGAAAGCTCCTATAAGTTACAATGTTATAAACATATTTTAAGTAAATCAAAGTTTCTTGACTAACACCAAAGTACAAAAGCAAATTGGTCTTGCATTGGCCGCTAGCCTCTTGTCTTTGAGGGAGGGAGGAAAAAAGGGAGGGAGGGAGGTAGGGAGGGAGGAAAGGAGGGTGGGAGGGAGGGGGGAAGGAAGGAAGGAAGGAAAAGTTGTGAAAGAAAGAAAGAGTCAAGAAAATGCAAAAAGAAAGAAAGATTGAAAAAATAAGGGAAAAAACAGGAAGGAAAGTAAGGGGAAAGCAGGAAAGAAAGAAGCAAAGAACAAAAGAAAGAAGGAATGAAAAGAAAGGAAAGACGAAAGAAAGAAAGAAAGAAAGAAAGAAAGAAAGAAAGAAAGAAAGAAAGAAAGAAAGACAGGGTTGCAAAGATAGAGCACTCTCATGAGCTTATATTCAGAGTTCATTGGAGCAGCTGGTATGGTGTGAAAAAGCAACAGACAGCCAAACCAAGGCCACTTCAAAAATAATGTACAACAGCATTGGCAGGAGACAGGAACTGATAAGGCGGAAATATGCACTCTGATCACATCTGGTAGAAATAATACTGCTATCCTATCAGACTCTGCAAACAAAGACAATGCTAAAGTAATAATAAAGTAAAAACAAAAACACTGGTAATAAAGTAAAAACAAAAACGCAGGCACTGAAGGGAACTAGTATGTGTGTGGATGTGCTCCATGTGAAAGGGCTAAATGCAGTCAAAGTGAAGATAGCTAGTGTCTGAAGTAAGCTGACCCATTCTCCCCTGCGGCATGCTGCAGTGGGCTGAAACTAAATGTGAATGACACAACAACAGATCAATGGATGAAGAAAGGTGGCTGAAAGCCCCTTTAATTAAGTATATTATACGTCTAATTACTGGGGAAAATTGGGCCTGGGAGTCCAAGCCCGCACTCCAATTCCTCATTCCTTAGTGGACCCTAACTGGTGCAATGCTCTCATTCCGAGGGTGATACAAATACATGGGGTACTGCTAACTACGGAGATAGGGATAATCCGTCCCAGGGTGTGTTGGACTCTTAGGGTCCACTAAGGAATGAGGAATTGGAGTGCGGGCCTGGACTCCAAGGCCCGATTTTCCCCAGTAATTCCCCATTTTGCCCTGTTCCTTCCAGAAGCCTTGCCTGTTTGAAGCCAATCAATCAATCAATCAATCATGTCACTTATAAAGCGCACTACATACCCGCGAGGGTCTCAAGGCGCTGGGGGAAGAGGGGGGTGGTGCTGCTACTGATCGAAGAGCCAGGTCTTGAGGAGTCTTCTGAAGGCCAGTAGGTCTTGGGTCTGCCGAAGGTTGGTGGGGAGGGTGTTCCAGGTCTTGGCGGCGAGGTGGGAGAAGGATCTGCCGCCGGCGGTCGTTTTCCGGATGCGGGGGACTGTGGCGAGGGCGAGGGTGGTGGAGCGGAGCTGGCGGGTGGGGGTGTAGAAGCTGAGTCGTCTGTTGAGGTAGGCTGGTCCGGAGTTGTGGAGTGCTTTGTGTGCGTGGGTGAGGAGCTTGAAGGTTATCCTCTTGTTGACAGGGAGCCAGTGCAGGTCTCTCAGGTGCGGTGTGATGTGGCTGCGTCGGGGGATGTCGAGGATAAGACGTGCAGAGGCGTTCTGGATGCGTTGCAGCTGTCTCAGGAGCTTAGCCGTCGTTCCTGCGTAGAGGGCGTTTCCGTAGTCCAGCCTGCTGGTGACGAGGGCCTGGGTGACTGTTTTTCTTGTTTCGGTGGGGATCCACTTGAAGATTCTGCGGAGCATTCGGAGGGTGTTGAAGCAGGATGAGGAAACGGCGTTGACCTGCTTAGTCATGGAGAGGGTGGGGTCGAGGATGACCCCTAGGTTGCGTGCGTGGTCGGTGGGTGTCGGGGCTGTTCCCAGTGATGTCGGCCACCAGGAGCCGTCCCAGGCTGAAGGGTTGGAACCAAGGATGAGGACCTCCGTCTTGTCTGAGTTCAGCTTCAGGCGGCTGGTCCTCATCCATTCGGCGACGGCCTTCATTCCTTCGTGGAGGTGGGCTTTGGCGGTGTGAGGGTCTTTGGTGAGGGAGAGGATCAGCTGGGTGTCGTCGGCGTAGGAGATGATGTTGAGGTTGTGCTGTCGGGCGACGTGGGCGAGGGGTGCCATGTAGATGTTGAACAGCGTTGGGCTGAGGGAGGAGCCTTGGGGTACGCCGCAGATGATCTTGGTGGCCTTGGATCGGAAGGGGGCGAGGCGGACGCTTTGTGTTCTGCCGGAGAGGAAGGATGTGGTCCAGTATAGGGCCTTCTCTTGGATCCCGGCGTCGTGAAGGCGTGTTCGTAGTGTGTGGTGGCAGACCATGTCGAAGGCGGCTGATAGGTCCAGGAGGATGAGGGCTGCTGTTTCTCCGTTGTCTAGCAGGGTCCTGATGTCATCGGTGGCGGCGATGAGGGCGGTTTCGGTGCTGTGGTTGCTGCGGAAGCCGGACTGGGAAGGGTCCAGGATGTTGTTCTCCTCGAGGTAGCGGGTCAGTTGTTTGTTGACGATTTTCTCGGTGACCTTCGCGGGGAACGGGAGCAGAGAGATGGGTCGGAAGTTCTTGAGGTCCTTGGGATCTGCCTTGGGTTTCTTGAGTAAGGCGGTGATCTCGGCGTGCTTCCAGCTTTCCGGGAAGGTTGCTGTCTCGAAGAAGATGTTGATTATTTTCCGGAGATGGGGCGCGATGGCTGTACTGGCTTTGTTGAAGACGTGGTGAGGGCACGGGTCTAGCGGTGAGCCGGAGTGGATGGTGTTCATGATCTCGCTGGTGTCCTCGTCATTGGTGTTGGTCCAGGAGAGCAGGCGGTTGGTGGTTGTGGGGGCAGTGGTCTCGGTGGTTGCCGGGGCGGTCGTGGTGTTGAAGCTGTCGTGGATGTCGGCGATTTTGCGGTGGAAGAAGGTGGCCAGTGAGTCGCACAGGTCTCGCGACGGCGGGATGTCGTTGGTGTTGGAGCTGGGGTTGGAGAGTTCCTTCACGATGTTGAAGAGCTCTTTGCTGTTGTGTGCGTTGTTGTCTAGCCGGTCTTTGAGTGAGGCCCTTTTGGCGGATCTGATGAGGTGATGGTGACTGCGGGTGGCGCTCTTGTGGGCGGCGTAGCTGTCCGTTCGTGGAGCCAGATCTTCTCCAGTTTTCGGCATGTTCGTTTGGAGGCCTGGAGGTCTTCGGTGAACCAGGTGGCTTTCTTGCTGGTGTGGCTGTTGGGCGGATTCTTGAGCGGGGCGAGGGTGTTGGCGCAGTCGTCGATCCACTGTCTGAGGTTGCGGGCGGCGGTGTCGGGGTCGGAGGGTTCGGCGGGTGGGCTCAGGGCGAGGTTGTGGTTAGCTGGTCTTCGGTGACTCTGCTCCAGCAGCGGCGAGGCATTTGTTCGGTGCGGTGGTGCGTGGTGTGCTTCCTGTAGGTGAAGTGGATGCAGTGGTGGTCAGTCCAGTGGGGTTCAGAGGTGTGGTTGAAGGAGACGTGTGGGCTTGCGGAAAAGATGGAGTCTAGCGTGTGGCCGGCGGCGTGGGTGGGTGTAGTCACGAGCTGTCTGAGTCCGAGGGTGGCGAGGTTGTCGATCAGGGTGGTGGAGTTGGTGTCCTTGTTGTTCTCGAGGTGGAAGTTCAGGTCCCCGAGGAGGATGTAGTCCGTGGAGGCGATGGCGTGTGTGCTGACGAAGTCAGCGATAGAATCGCTGAACTGTGGTCGGGGTCCGGGGGGTCTGTAGATGAGGGTTCCTCTGAGGGTGGTGTTGGGATCGGTGTGGATCTGGAAGTGCATGTGTTCGGCGGTGCTGAGGGTGTCGTCGGTGTTGGTTGAGACTCTGAGTTTGTTCCTGTGGACGATGGCGATGCCTCCTCCGACTCCGTTGGTGCGGTCCCTGCGGGTGATCTTGTAGCCGTCCGGGATGGCAATGGGGATGTCGGGGGCTGAAGCGGGATTCAGCCAGGTCTCCGTCAGGAATGCGACGTCTGGGGAGGTTGAGTCGAGAAGGTCCCAGAGTTCGATGGCGTGTTTGCGGGCGGAGCGGGTGTTGAGGAGGATGCATCTGAGGTAGTTGGGTTCTTTCCTGGGCGGTGGTTTGGCGGGGCGGGTGCTGGTGAAGCTGCAGTTCCGGCAGGTGAAGGGCCCTTGGGTGCGCTTCGGGTGGCCCGGTAGCAGGCGTGATCTTTTCCGGGGTTGAGTGCGTGGAGGGTGCTGGCGTCGTATCGGCGTCTGTTGATGAGGCGGGCACGGGGGATGCCCGGACCAGGGGTTCTGGCGCTGGGCGCGGTCCCGGCGCGGACGGGCGCAGACGGGCTTGCCTTAGGCGCGCCTCTGGGAGACTGAAATCTCCCAGAGGTAAGCATTGGGAGAGGATGTGGTCTCACGGCTAGTCTGCCGACTTTGGAGCTGGAAAATCAAGGTTCGAGCCTCGGGGTCGACTCCACATCCTGTGATTCTGGGCAAATCACTAAATTTCCCCGTGGCTACCAAAAAATGAATGTGTTCTTGTGTAACAAAGTGGTGCTCATGTAAAGCGCTCCAATACCTTCGGTTCGAGTTTGCGCTATTTAAATCTGCAAATAAAAAAAAATGAGGTCTCTAATAACTCTGCAGATCATGTAATGCCGGACTGGGAACAGGAGTCACCAGCCGCATCTAAATTAAGGGCCAGCTCATTATGAGAGCCTATGTGTTTTATGTGAGACATCTTATTCAAAGACAGTATTGTTAGTGTTTAATAGGCTATATGTGACATAAATTCTAGCAAAAGTTACAGTGTGTCAGTGAATGTAATCTGGTTTCAATTGTCTCGTACATTAAGCAAGACAGCCTCTTGTTGACAGAATCATTTTATCTGTATATGTCTTTGACACCTCTTGGTCTAGGGTTCATGCAATATCAAGTAACAAATATAAAACTAAAATAATCTTGAGGCTAAACAAGCATACAGAAACACATTTGCTCAACAGGTGCATGAACGCCCTACTCCATCTTACTGCCACTGGAAGCTGTGACGTGCATTTAACACACATATCGCCGCAGTAGATACTCAACCACTTGAAATATCTCGTTGGGATTCGAGACTCTAACCCGCAGGCGACAAGGCCTTCAATTTAGAGATGGGAAGAGGCGCCAACTCTAACCAGGTTATCACCTTTCCACTATTCTCCATTTGCAAGCCTCAGTCGCTGTTAGTAGTTGTCTATATTTACATGACTGACCAGGTCACAACATAAGAGCGATGGGGTGATGGTGGACATCAACATGGCGGTACCATATGGCCCTGCACGGAAGCCTGGTGGAGACAGTATCAAGTGGAGACCCCATGTCCCTGGTTAATCCAAAGCATGCATGGCAGTGATGGCCAGAATTCCAGACAAGTGCTGTGGAAATGATGGGAGTTCCACATGGAACCATATTCATCTCACTGATTGCCTACCCTGCAGTTCCCAATAATAAAGACTAACAAAAGAGGACTCGTCTCCACTTGCAAACAATCAGTAAAGTGCTTGCAGATCAGGGGAGAGGTAATCCTTGAGATTACTGTGGTGCTTTGGGTGCTGCGCAAGCCAGTGCGGAATCACAGGGGATTACCTCAGCCACGGGGCAGAGGAATGAGGACTACCACCAGCTCCGAGTTTAGTACTCAGGCACCTTACTTCTTTCCCCCGCCAAGTCATGTAAAAATTTGGGGGCATATTTATGAAATATTGGTGCAGTGCATTTGTGTGCTTTACATGTGCAGCGCTTTTTTTGGGGTGCAGCAAGGGGGGCCTTAGGCTGAACGTCACCTTTCTTTAGCATTTCCTAATTTGCAATTTCCTTTTAGGAAATTGCAAATTAGGAAATGGAAAACAAATCATACTTATGGGCCTTCATGTCCATAGGAACGAATGGTTTGGTATTACCTAAATAGCGATTTCCTAATAGCGATTCCTACTCTGTAGGAATCACTATCAGGGTATCTTTATTTTTGTACATACCATTTTGCATTTCCTAAAAAGTGATTTCAAAGGAGTCACTGTTTAGGAAATGCGAAACAAGTATTTCATACATCTGGCCCTTGGTGAATTATTATGATTTGTTAGAAAATGTGGCGAGAAAAGGGCGTTCCCTCTTCCTAGTGAGTATCATTGGAATGTGTAACTGGTCTGATCAAGCAGGTCATCGTGCCAGCTCCTCCTGCAACAGTTCTCCTGTGCAGCTTGGCCGCAGTCCGCTGCTGTTGCCTGTCTACCTGCTGCCCGCTGTTTGTGCCTCCTCTGGTTGTTTCTTGCTCTGTTCTTGCCTTTCCTGCTCATTTTTCTGCCCTCTGTTTTGTCTTTTTCTGCTAGTATTTTTGCTCCCTGTTTTGCCATTTCTGCTCATTGTTCTGCCCTCCATTTTGCCTTTTCTGCTTACTTTTCTGCCTCTGTTTCCTTCTTCTGCTCTGTTTTGCCTTTTCTGCGTGTTTTTCTGCCCCCTGTTTTGCTTTTTCTGATCATTTTTCTGCCCTCTGTTTGGCCTTTCCTGCTCGTTTTTCTGCCCTCTGCTTTGCCTTCTTCTGCTCTGTTTTGCCTTCTGCTCGTTTTTCTACCCTCTGTTTTGCCTTTTCTGCTAGTTTTTCGGCCCACTGTTTTGCCTTTTCAGCTCGCTCATTTTTCTGCCCTCTGTTTTGCCTTCTTCTGCTCGTTTCTTCCCTCTTCCCGCCGTTTCTCAATAACTGGCTTTTTGATGGAGACCTTGCACCCCAGCGCTCAGATACCCCAAGGGGCGACAGTGCCACAATATATAAATGCTGAATGATTGATTGGCTGGTTTGTCCAGATGAGTCAGCTGTCACTCTGTGATTGTGGGCTGTGACTATTGGGGAAGCAAACTGCACCCCTGCATCCTCTCCTGAATGCCGTTTCTGCTAAATAAAATGGAGGGATGGAGCTCTGTTACTACTTGCAGGCCTCTATCTCCGCAATCACAATCACTATCCTACTGCATGCTAATTTTTGCACTGCAACATATCAATTAATGTATCTTTGCACAAAAATATTCTTGGGTTGCAAACAAGTTTCTTTGCAAAAGCAGAGACGGCTCTATGACACAAGAATGATACATCAACCCTAAATGTTCCTTTATAGATATGCTTTATAATGCTGGTGGTCTTCCGTCACTCTCACCGGATCACCCCTTAGATGAGTGAATATCAGTGGCTTCAATCTTCTAGGGGTATGCAGAATTTTTATTAGGCCCATGACATTTGCAAAATGTGTGAATTTTGCTTTATTCAATATTTGTAATGCTCTGTAAATGTAAAAAAAATTACACGTGTTTTTAGCAGGGAATGTTTGGAGTCGAAAAGGCCTTGTGGCACACTGATTTGCACAGGCAGTGTCTGAGGGCGAGGTCTTAACTGTTCGAGCCAATTCCTTGTCTGTATAATGTGTGCAATTTGAATGTGAGGAATGAGTTTGCATGTTAAGCTATACACGACTCCGAAATAAAAAAAAAATAAGAAAAGAAAACAGGTTCCAAAACAATTTAAGGAGCTCTCCTGCACTGGCCACACCACTGAATTTCTTTTCAATTTCGCAGAACCTTGAACTTCAATGCACTTTACAAACGTTGCCTTTCAGAAAATAGCAAACTGAGTTCAACAAAATTGTAAACAATGTGTCAAACACGGTTAAATGTGTTTCCCTCCAGGGAGTGCAAAGTAATTTGACCTAATCCATCTTTGCATAAAAAAACACTGTTTTGGGAAAAAAAACTAATTTTTACTTGAAAGCGTGAAGGAATTGGAAGAGGCTGCTGTGTTTTATGGGTAGAACTCGCAGAGCATTTTAATACAAACAACGCTCGCTTGAACATTGGAGTACTTAATGCAGCCATGGGTTTTCTGGACGCCCGAGGACAGCTGTGTGAATACAATCCATAATGAATAGAAAATGAACATTTCAGCGAGGCACTGGAGTGAGGAGCGCCATGTCTCTGTCTGAGGCATCGCCGTGACCTCACTTGTGTGGAACACTCTGCTCTTGTGTTTGACAAGCATCCTTCACACCAGAACGGCCGATCAGTTCTCATCTGCCTTCCATTCAGGCAAAACCATTCCAGACAGGCAGGGTCATGAGATGATTTGCAATAAATCAGCCATTCACTGTAACAACCACTTGACCACAGCTTGAGATAATACTGTGTCAGTCTCCCGGGAAAGTAAGACATACAGGGGGATATGTTCAAGGAAGTGGCGGAGAGAGGCGTTTGCCTTCCTGGCTTAACGCCTCTCTCTGCCACTTCTGAAACGCAAGACTGCACCATATGTACAAGAATGTGGTGCAGCCTTGCGATTCCCACTGCGATGGCGCTAAGTTTAGCAACTTAGCGCCAATGCAGGCACCCTTACACCATAGTGCAAGGGTGTCTGCGTGCAGGAGAGGATTGTTTATGTGTAGGAAGGTGTCCCTTCCTGCACATAAACATTCCAAAAATGCCATTCTGTCACTGTAATGTGTGCTGCTTCGTGCAGCACACATGAAAGTCACAAAATTGCATTTCTTTAAAGGATTGTTTATGTGTAGGAAGGGGCACCTTCCTACACATAAACAATCCATGGCATTTTGCTTTTTCCATGTGTGCTGCACAAGGCAGCACACATGGAAAAAGCAAAAACGAGGAGAAATAATGCATTTCTCCTCGTTTCGCCAACTTAACCCCCGTTTTTCCTGGTCTTAATTTTGACGCTGCCTCCTATGTATGCCACCCTTGTACATAGGGGGCAGCAGAAAAAACAATGGGTGTTGCGGTGAAACGCCCACCGCAACACCCACTGGCCAACCCTTTCACGCTAACCATAGCGTAAAAGGGGGCCTTATTTACAAGGCAGCGTTAAGCCACGTTAAGTGGCTTAACGCTGCCTTGTAAATAAGGTGCAGCCCCTATCGTCACATCAACGTCGGTAAAAGTGACGTTGTGGTGGCGATAGGGGCTTGTACATATGCGCCACAGGTTTAGATGTCGGATATATGAAAGAGATATGGGTTTACAACAGTGCAACCCTTTTTAGTACCCTGTATTTACAATGTTCTTGCATTATCAATATATACTTATTTTAAACTAATTATAGGGTCTGTATGACATCACAACATAGGCCTAGACCCCGGGGGTCCACAACATCTACTAAGTGTGTGCGCAGCTGTTTAAAAAATGAAAGAAATAAAAATAGGTATGCTGTTATATCAAAAAGTAAAATGTTAAAACGGTATGAAAATGATGAGGAATTGGTAAGAGGATGCTAAAAAGTAAGTTGATGTCCTTAGCTTGATTTGAGGGAGCAGCACAAGCACAGCAAACAGAATCTAGTATGGGTGATTGGTGGCCTCAACTGAAGCACAGGTACTCGCCTACAAAAAAGGGCATTTATTAGGCGCGAAAAAAACAAAGTGGCATGCTTATCTCTTCATCCTTTAGAAATAAAAGCACATTTTGAAAAGCTTTAACCTTTCCATTAAAATTTAAATGTCAATGTTTGAATACTTTTTGGTTTGTGAGTTGAATAACATATTTCACCATGTGTCTAGTTGCTTGACCTACACGTGTTTCTGTATTTCTGTGTATTATTTCAAATCTTATAAGCTGTTTTGGCCAGGGTCCAGGCATGGCCGGTACAGATAAGAGTGGTGAGGCGGGGTGGGGGGGGGGAGTCGACATACAATGGGATAGGAAAAATTAAATAAATAAATTAATAAAACCACTTACCTTGCGCTCGCCGCATCGCCATCAATGAGCGCAAGATAAGTGGTTTTATTTATTTATTTATTTTTTCCCCTATCCTGTCATATGTTGACATCCCCCCGCGCCCCACGCTCCACTGCTCTTACTGGAACCGGCCGCACCTGCCAGGGTCCCCGTCGTCCATTAGTGAATTATTCGGGACTCAGCAGAAGTCAAAAGTTTAAGAACCACTGGACTAGATCAATTTAAGGTGTGATTGGATGCTCATGTGATGCTAACCGACTTTGCTAAACTTTTCTGGGCAAACAGGTTATGTGCACTGAAAGTTCACTCTCACACAGCGCTAAACTGAGTGTGCACCACAAAATTCCAAACGACTGTTTATGCAAAGGAGGCCTGTCTGTGGCAAATCAGTGTATACAACACCTAGATTTAAAGAAAACCCAGATCCTCTAAAATGGTCTGGCCCAATGTTGCATCAGATCGTTACATCAATCGAACCAGGCACAAATAAGTGGGAAAGCAATATATAGAATAATACACCTATGCGTAACGTGTGATTTATGTGAAATGAAACATATTACACAACATACTCCTGTGCGGGTGCTTGCATGTTGGAATTTGTACTGGAGGGTGTACCTCAGGTATAACTCCCACATGAGACACCAGTGTGTTTGCAATACACCGCAAGCCTGAATTTTATGCAAAACAGGCTTGTATGGTACGAGCACATCTAATGATGTAATTGATACGTGAACTTCTGAGATCCTGGTGCAGTGTAATCTTTTATACTTTGCACAAAGCAACACAGCAATTTTTGAAACAGCACTCCGTTGTGTGAAGAACAGTAAATCTAGAACATGGTTTTCAGTATGAAACGTGACAGACTCACCTGAAC
Organism: Calotriton arnoldi; assembly: GCA_963921515.1. Lineage (NCBI taxonomy): Eukaryota > Metazoa > Chordata > Amphibia > Caudata > Salamandridae > Calotriton > Calotriton arnoldi. Next base: position 563,600 of record CAWUFW010007476.1, read on the forward strand.
ATTCCATGCTCACAGCAGAGCTGTTGGTATGTTAGGCTAAAGGGACTAGCAGTTTTTGTGCTCTTTCTTAATGTCAAATCTCCCTGGAGTGTTACATATTCTTTGACATAAAAGTCCTTAGGTGATGCACCCAATTAGACAGCAGTTACACATCAATCCTAAATTCAGTTATTATTCTATTTGCTATATTTTGTTGAAATTCTTCATTTGCCTTAAAATTTATTGTTTAAAATGTTCTTCAAGTTTGTTAGAAATGGAGGTCTCTAGTTGGCAGAGGTAGGCACCTTGTCTAAGCAGGGACCCTTGCTTCTAGTCAGGATAAGGGAGTTACACACTTTAGATAACCCCTGCTCACCCCCTTGGTAGCTCGCACAAGCAGTTAGGCTTATCTCAGAGGTAATGTGTAAAGTATTTGTACCCAAACACACAGTTACACAGGGAAAACTCTACAAATGCACACCAGTTTAGAAGAATAAAGTATCTTTATCTAAACCAAACAACAACAAAACGACAAAAATCCAACATACATATATCAAGATATCGCTTTTAGAATGATTACTGCAAAAATAAAACTCATAGAAACATATAGCTTCAACTGGTATTATTACAGTGTTATGGTAGGCACAAACCCAAAGTACAGCGCTGACAGTGACGTGCCCGGGCCAGCCACGGAGTCACAAGAACCCCCAAGTAACAGTATCTTGAAAAACAAAGTCAACGTACGGTGTACGGCATTGTGGAGGTGAGGCGTCATTAGCCAAGGCAAGACCTGCTCCTTACTGCCACAGCGGAGGCAAGGTGTCGAGTCTACAAGGAGGCGAGGTGTCGAGTCTAGGCTATCAGGGGGGGTGAGGCGGCGTCAGCTGTGAGGCGTTGGTTCCGTTCAGCAGTGTTGTGCCAATGAGTTCGGGAAGTCACCCACGTTGGTTATCGGTTCCGCAATGATGAGATGCAGGCACTGGCGGTGACAGGCGTTGGTGTAAGTGCTGGCATTGGAAAGATCGAAAACTTGCAGGCGTCAGCGGGCGTCAAAGCTACGGCGCAGGCAGGGTGGTGCATCATGCATTTCACGAGCAGTGCCCATGGCCTCGGGTCAAGTCGCGTAGTCACAGGTGGCAGCGCAGATGGCGTTGGTGTTGTTTTTCTTGGGTTGCAGAGCCCACCACACGATTTCAAGGATCCAGGAACTGGTACTGGCACCCTTTGGCAATCAGATGTCCAGCAGGGCCATCCAGGGGCTGTTTAGCAAGTTGCAGGTGAAGTCTTTGTGTCCCTCAGACCTCAGAACAGGAGGCATGCTCTTCTTCAAGCCCTTGAAGAATCTTCTTAAGCTGGCAAAAGTCCAGTCTTTTCCACTGCCCACAGACAGAAGCAGCACCTGCAGGCCAACCCAGAAAAGCAACACACAGCAAAGGGACAGTACTCCTCCTGACAGCTCTTCAGCTCTCCTTCTTGGCAGGATCCTCTTAGTCCAGAAGTAATCTAAATTTCTGGGGTTTTAGGTCTACTACTCATACCCCATTTTCCCTTTGAAGTCTTTGTTTCAAGAGTCTCTGAGCTCAGTAAAACCAGTTCTGCCCTCCCTGGTCCAGCTTCACTACAGGAGGTTGAGACAGCAGTGTACAGAGCAGAAATAGCCTATTCAGGTACTAGTGAAAACTCATCCCACCACTCTAAATGCAGAAAGGTCTATTCAGCCTGGCTGTGAGTCACCCTGGAAAGGCTGGACATACCTCAACCCCCCCTTGTGACTATCTAGAGTGAATGCACATCCCCAGCTCCTGTCATTCCAAAACCAGATGGTGTTTACACAAACAGGCAGAGGCACACAGGATGGTTAAACAAGGAAATTTCCAAACACACAATTTAAAAACCACCTTCAATAAAAGGTGTGTTATTAAATTCTGAATTCAGAGAGCCTAAACTCCAAATATCTATCTTGTTCCAATGGAAAGTTACATGTGTAAGATGTTAAAAGGCAGCTCCCATGTTAACCTATGGGACAGATAGCCTTTCAATAATGAAAAATGAAAAGCACAGCATTTCATTATTAGGACATGCAAAAGACACCAGCACATGTCCTGCCTTTCACATACACTGCACACTGCCTATGGGAGTACCTTAGGAATACCTGAGGGGTGCCTTACTTCTAGGAAAAGGGAAGGTTAGGACCTGGCAAGTGGGTGCACTTGCCCGGTCGGCATGGCAGTTGAAAACTGAGTGTGACGGCACTGCAGTGGCAGGCCTGAGACATATTTACAGGGCTACTCATGTGGGTGGCACAACAAGTGCTTCAAGCTCACTAGTAGCATTTGATTTACAGGCCCTGGAACACTCAGTGCTCTTTACTAGGGACTTACCAGCAAATCAAACATGCCAATCATGGATAACCAATCATAATCACAATTAACACTGGGAGCACTTGCACTTTGACACTGATCAGCAGTATAAGTGCCCAAAGCACCTAAACCAGCAAAAACAAAATCCACAGACAGTCAGTCAAAAATGCAGGAGGGAGAGGGAAAATTTCAGTGGAAACCACTCCAACGATGCCAAGTCTAACAAATGAAATCTTTTTTTGCATCAAATGTCTTCACTCGATAGTAATCTTTGGTGATGCTTAAATGTTTGAAGATCATACAAACAATGTAAGAAAATATTCTTCCAGAACACACAGAACCCATCCAATAATGGTGTTTAGAGATGGTCGGATTTGTTATGACCACTCTATGAGGGGAGATTTTTAAACATTTGAAACTATATTCCCACAGAACTTGAAATGGTGTCATTTAATGCAAAAAAATACATAGCTGTGTCAAAGGATGTCAAGCCGTACCACGTGTTTTCATGATTACTAAAATAATATTGTTTCAATGTCTGAACAATGCATTTTATTGGATTAAAATAAGGAAGTGCATCAAAATATATCAATTGGAATACAATCAGAATTATGGACCAGTGCTGATTGATGTTTAATCAGGTGTTTTGCATCCTGGCATGTTTTCTATGTTCGCACAGTGCATTACCTCTATCTTGGCATTCTGACGAATTAAATGAATCCTCCTGATTATGCTCACAAATCACGAAGAGAACTAAAAAAAGAACAAGCATTTGCAATGCAATAGGTCTCGCATTTGTTAAAGTTAGAGCTGTTGGTGCTGAAAATGACAATGTTTTTTACTTTAGTTTTTTTATTTGCAGTGGAGTAATTATATTTGCATATCGCTATTGCCATTTGTATAAAAAAGAAAAAGTAAAAAACGTTGTAATTTTCAATGCCAACAGCTCTAACTTGAACAAATGCGAGACCTATTGCATTGCAAACGTTTGTAGAAAGCGATCAATAGGAATAAGAGAAAGAGAAACAAGAAACGGGAACAAGTCTAAGGTGCAAGGAAAAAAAACGGGAGGGGAGAGAGATATAAGAGGACAAGAGAAAGGCAGCTAGGGAAAAGAACGACGGATAAAGAAGATAGTGGGGAGTAGAGACAAGGGAAAAGAAAAGAAAGAAGGGCAAAACAATAAAGAAATGGGAAGTAGAGGGGAGCAAGAGAAAGGGAAAGAAAAAGTGGTACGAAGGACAAGGGGAAAATAAACTTGGAGGAGGAATTAGTGGAGGAATATATTAGAGAGGTAAAAGACCTAATAGGAACAGGAAAAATATTGACCTTGGAGAAAAGGGAGCAGGCGGAGGAAGATGTAAGGGGAAAGGGACAGATTCTGTGTACCTTATTATAAACAATATGAAGGGGAGGTCTGAGAGAGAAGATTTATTAAATGTGTCTCTTCAATCTTCCAGTAAACATGCCTGTTGGAAATGGCCCTTTTTGCAGGGTTATCCCCACACATTGTGCTTCTTCCTCCTATTTTTTCCTGACCTGTGGTTGTTGGCTTTAGGACACTGGGCACTTTACCACTGCTGATCAGTGCTGAAAGTGCCAATGCTCTCTGTGTAAATTGTTATTGTGATTGGTTATCCATGATTGGCGTATTTGATTTACCAGTAGGTCCCAAGTAAAGTGCACTGAGTGTGCCAGGGCTGGTAAATCAAATGCTACTAGTGGGCCGGAAGCACTGATTGTGCCACCCACATCAGTAGCCCAGAAAAGATGTTTCAGCCCTGCCACCACGGTGCCTGTGCGCAGTTTGTTAACTGCCATGTCAACTTGGCAAGTGCACCCACTTGCCAGGCCCTAACCTTCCCTTTTCTTGCATATAGGGCACCCGTATGGTAGCCCCAAGGTACCCCCCTGGACAGGGTGCAGTGTATGTGAAAGGCAGGACATGTACTGGTGTGTGCAATATGTCCTGATAGTGAAATACTGCCAATTTCGTTTTTCACTATTGAAAGGCTATCTTGCCCCATAGGACAGAATGGGGAATGCTTTGTAACATTTTACAAGCATATCTTCCCATAGGGATAGATAGAAAAATTGAGTTTGGTATCCCTGAACTCAGAATTTAATAACACAACTTTTACTAAAGATGGATTTTAAATTGTGTGTTTGAAAATAGCACTTTTAGAAAGTGGCTATTTTCTTGTTCAACCATCCTGTGTGCTTCTGCCTGTTTGTGGATTGACTGTCTGGCTTTGGAGTGACAGGGGTTGGGAGGGTGCAGTGGCTCCAGGATTCTGGATGAGTCAGCACTAGGCTGAATAGGCCTGATATGCATTTGGAGTGGTGGGAGGAGTAGCACCTGTACCTGAATAGGACTGCGCCTGCCTTTCACAATGCTGGCTCCCCCCCCCTGTGGTGTGTCTGGAGCCAAGGCTCACACTGACAATGGATGTTGTTGTGCACTTGCAGAGTGCCCCCCAGAACTGGTTTGAACTGGGCTCAGAGCCCCTTGCACAACAAGAACAAAGACGTTTTGGGGTGTAAGTATCAGACCCAAAATCCCAGATGTTAGATTATTCCTGGAATTCAAGAGGAACCTTTGCCAAGGAGAAGAGCTGGAGAGACTGAGGAGAAGTACTGCCCTTGCTGTGTGTCTGGGGTTGGCCTGCAGTTGCTGTTTCTGCCAAGTAAAGGAGAAGGACTTTGCTGTGTGCTGTGTCCCCTGCTTGAAGTAGATCTCCAAGGGCCTGAAGTGAGCTGGCCTCCTGTTCTGAAGTCTCAGGGACACAAAGACTTTATCCCCAGCTCCCCTGAACTATGCTGCTGTGAGTTCTGACCTGCCAAGAGGTGCCTGTGCCAGTTTTGGGCCTCTGGAGGTTGTTGCTGCTGTTTGGGAGCTGGAAGCAAGAAGTTACTCAAAGAACTACAGAAATTGACGCATCGAGGGATCGTGGCTGAAGAGGACCGACGCAGCGCCGCTCGACGCTGCCGCATCCCGGATTTCCACGCATCGTGCCTTTGCGGCAAGTTCGTCCGACGCATCACCTGCCGACCAGAACTGTCGCAAAGAATCGATGCATCACTCCCCATACAGACCGGATTTGACGCAACCCTTCCTCTGCGTGCAGCGGGACTGTCGCATCACCTCCCCAAGGTCTCAGGAGTGTTGCATCTCTTTGTTTTCCGACTCTGCAGCTGTTTGGCTTTTGGAACTTTCACGTATCTACAGGTACTTTGGTGAAAAGTCACGCATCCATAGTTTTCTATGGTACAAGTTCTTGAAACCTTTTGAAAGTCATATTTTTAACTGTGTATGTTGGATTTTTGTCGTTTTGGTCTTGTTTAGTTTAGATAAAGATATTTTATTTTTCTAAACTGGTCTGGTGTCCTTTTGTGGTGTTTTCACTGTGTTACTGTGAGTGTTGGTACAAATACTTTACACATTGCCTTTTGGATAAGCCTGTCTGCTCGTGCCAAGCTACCAAGGGGGTGAGCAGGGGTTATCTAAAGTGTGTATCCCCCTTACCCTGATTAGAAGAAAGGGTCCCTATTTGGACAAAGGTACCTACTTCTGCCAACTAGAGACCCCCCTTTCTAACAATGCCCCAGGCCCATCTCCATTCCACAGCTCAGTAAGGTGAGTACCAGTTCTTATTTCTCTCCACCTAAAGCACTGAGTTCAAGTGATGGTACTTCCCAGGTAAGAACATCAGGAGGGATGTTACATCACAGAAATGTACATCAGGGGTGTTTACATCACAGGTATTAGTGTCACTTTTTTTTGTTGTATTGCACAAACTCAGTCCGGCCCTCAAGAAGAAATCATAAGAGCAGCAACTGGTGATGACAGAAAGATGGAGGGGTAAGAGAGAGACATTAAAATAAGGAGTGAGAGTAACAGCACTCAGTGGAAGCAGTGACAGTTACATATTAATAGTGGCGTCATAGCGGGCTCTAAACATATGCCCTAAGAGCAAAGGATGAGTTTGGAAGAGAGATCTGTGTGTGGGCTGACAGAAAGTCTCTCATCTATTGGCTACATGCGTTGAAAATCCATTGTACTGCATTCAAGTGAATTTTACCTGGAGCGCCCCCAGATTTCCCAAGACGTCACACATTGGGGTACTTCGCTTTTGTGGTGTTTTTGTTTGCCTCAGAAAAGCAAAACTGCACATGTCCTAATGGTAACGGTTCCCCCTCCAGACATGTAACAACTTGAGATTCTCCCCGCACACTCGCCTCCAAACTTCTCCTTCTGTCTCCCCAATCATCTATAACATAGAATGTCAGAGGGTCCGTAGAACAGTTAACAAGCATTGCAAAGTACATCTTTATTCTACACCGACAGTGTATTCATGTCTAGATGACAAAATGGATGGGTTGAGGCATAATAGGTTCTTGCTGTATGCTGCTGGCAGGCCGGGCGTCCCAGCAATGTGACTCTGGTGCCAAGTTGGAAGTTAAGGAGGGAGCTCAGGATACTAGGAGGAAGCAGCAGCAGGATGAGTCATGGACAAGTAGTGCTTCAGGACAGTATGCTTTTATATGGCTAGGAACTTTATTTTAGAACCCCAAGGCTTCTGGTGCTGTAAAAACCATAAGTAATCCAACCTCAAATGATGAAAGCAGCAATGTTCCTGTCTGTGGAATATGTGGTACTATGGGTTATTGTGACAGATTTTCACCTATCACATTCTATGCTTGTTAAAACACAGCCCCTGTAAACATTGCTAGCAGAATACATATCTTTCAAAAAGGACAAAATAAAACAAGTAATGTTACAATCAACTTTCTATACATTCATCATTTCAGTTTCACCCGCCAATTAAAACTTGTATTTGACACCCTGTTCAAACATCCCCTTTGAAGCAGCACACTTGTGTAGCCTTACTTACGAGTTCACATTCTCAGCACAACAAAGTAGAGAAACCTTGACTATGCAAGTGCCGCGCAATCAGATTGATTTGATTAGATTCTTTATTAGTGCTTTCAGCACATTCTTTCCTCAGGGTACAAAAGTTAACAAGCAACACGAGGCAGGAATGTAGGTAGCAATTAAAGCAGGACAGAGGGTGGGGTGATGTAGCAGGAGGTGGGGAAAGCAAGCAGAAACAGCTAGGATGAGGCGGGGTGGGGGAGGAAGGGAACTAATACAAGCGACAGAGCAGCAACGGCAGGGGTGAATTAGGGACTGCAGAGATATGTAGAAAGTTAATAAATAATATAAACATGGGTGGTGCAAGAAGCATTATTTTAAAAGGTTTGGGCCTCTGTGAACCATGACCCACTGCTCGGTTTGGTTGCTGAAAACAAAGTAAACAAGGAGAGAGGGGCTAGAGGAGAGGGGCGAGGATCGGCTGAAAACACAAGCTCCAAGTGCTTGTGTTTTGAGCTGATCCTCGTTAGTTTGCAAGCAATTAACAAGGATCAGCAGAAAGCACAAGTGCTATTTAAGCGAAGACACCTTTTCCCCCTGTCTAGAGTCATTATATTGGGACTGTGTTCCTTACCCGAGTCCCGGGAAAGTTCACAGTTCCTTCCTCTTCCTCCTCCTCCTCGTCCATGGCCAGGCTGCGAGCAGGAAAGTGGCGAAAGCGGGTCTTGAGCAGCTGCAGTAGCACTGACTGCAACCGGAGGAGAGGCAACGCCGTGTGTGCTGCAGAGGCAGGGGACGAAGTAAGGGAGGGTGAGGGTTGGCCCAATATGGAAAAAAAATAAAAGGCAAACAACATGAAGCAGACATGCGGACACTGCGCTAAGCTAAGAAGATGAATCCCGGCAGTGGAAAAAGTAACTATTTAAAAAAAAAAAAACGTTCTTCGAAACGACAATATAAAGAGTCTTGGCAAGGAAGCAATACCTGCATGAAAGCGGACGGCAAAACAAGGAGTGACGGAAGCGGGTGGCAAAATAAGCAGCGACGGGCTGAAAGCATAAAAAAAAAGTTCTCCCAAACAGGAGATAAAGAAGGCAAGAGTAAATACACTGTACTTTACCGGTGCTCCTCAGCCTTGAAAGGAAGTGAGGTATCAGCTGCAGGAACGAGCAAAGAGGCTGTAAAGAAGAGTGATGCTGGAATGAGCCAACGGTAAGCAGGAGGTGGGAATATATTCGTTTTATTGATGACAGCAGGTCTTGCAGACAGCACATGCATGCTGACAGGCTCAACCTAAAAAACACAAGGCAACAGGCCTTATCAATCTAAACACCCAGAATCAGAAGCAACATGCCATATCCATCCGGATTGCCCAAACCCTGATCCAATTGTGGAACGATCTGAAGATGCACCTCTTTAAAAAACACTGTATCAATATACACTAACAGTCCACGCTTAGAACCCTTATCTTTGCCTTTGACCCTGTACAGCACTCTGCTTACTTTTAGCTAGATCAGCGCTATACAAATACCACATACATACATATAACACAATCGAAATAGCTTTTTCATATATCATGTCACATGAACACCCACATGTCATGAAACACGGAGCATAAACACGGTCTCAGACATAAATCAAACACCAGTATTTGAGCACTATTTAGTTGCTTAATATACTAATTGTGCATTATGTAGCTGATGACTCTCGCCAATTGTCAGATCCCCTTGTTAAAAAATAAGACACAGATCCTACTGTGAACAGTTTAGACTTGCTAAAAACAAAACTAGATCTTTGGGAGAACATTGTTAAATTACAACAGTGGAATTGTCTAAGAATCCATCATCTGAAGGTAGCAGATTTCCTTTTCTCTGAATGGCGTATAAGGGAAACAGTACCTCTAGATGACGGGCTATATTATTTGTCTTTAAGTTTATTTGTTCCAGAACTGCAGAATAAATCTACAACCTTCTGTTAAACATTTTCCATCATATATACATGATACAAAAGAGGCACTATGCAAAATTAAGAATTTACAATGACTGCAAGACTTCTTTCTAATTTGATGTGGTTTGCCCTTATACCTCACTATGTGACAGTAATGGGATTAGAGCAATCCAACCATTTTTACATACTAAATCTGCATGTTTTACTGCAGAGAACAACATGATCTTTGACATGACGTATTTCAGCATCACAAATATGTTTTAAGATTCATTAAAGACAATTCCCTCAGCTTATAAGAAATGTCAATGAGTGTGCTACATAGGCCTACTTACACAAAACTCTTCATGGGACACATCAAAATGCTCTAGTTATTGGTTGTGACGTTCATGACCCACAGAATACCATTTTTGAGGAAGTCAAACAAATGATAATTGTATTTGCCAAGGTCTCAAAAAATCCTGGAAGATACATGCACAAATTAATCAAAATGACTTTAACAATTGTCTGACTGGCCAGATCTCCTTTTCCCTGACTGAGTATCTCATGTTGGTGATATAAGTGCATTTTAATTATTCGCAAAATAAACTGAAAAGCTAGAACTGTAAACTCAATCTTTCATTTGACTAGCCACTAAACCAAACATCGGATACAGAATATATCAGAAGTAAAGTGTAAATGTATCAATACAGACTGCAGTGATGACAATGTGTTTGAGGAGAAAGAATTTGAATAGGCCGTCAGACTGAGAAAGAGAGGTTACCCCTTTAAAATAATGAAAGAATCTCCAAAAGAAGCATGTAAGTTGGAAAGATGGACCCTTTACGTCCAAAACGTGTGGAGCTCCAGTGGCTCCTGACTGAAGGTAAAATTAGTTTCAAATTGGCTTTTATCATATTCAAGGAACTTCATTATCAAAAGCTTGCATACTTCGTTACATTCTTGTAATCTCTGGAAGATATAAAACTCTTAGCAGTGGAGACAATCTAAGACTGGAATGCAGGAAATTTAATTCCTGCTAGATTACATCAGAAATAGTTTCAGCGGATTTTTCTAAATTATGGAACCCTCCTCCGAGGACCTCAGGCATCCAAATAATCTTCAACTGATGGAAAAATAAAAACTGTATTGTTCAATCACTTTAATCATGCTATACATTCCAATCCTTGCTGCTCTCTTTGAAATTTAGGACTCTCCAAATTTCCCTTGAGACAATCTTTCTAATTCACCAACACAAATGCTTATCTACCTTCTCTGCCCATTCTCATTCCTGTAATCCCTTTCCTTTGTCTGTACTAATCGGTTTCAGTTGTTTTTCTCAATGAAGGTGTAAAGAGATTCGTTTTCTACAGTTACTGTTATGTAAATCACACTAAACCCATCTTGCAAAGAATTCTTCTGTATGAAAATGTTAAAGAAACATAGCATTCAGGGTTGTCACCAAATTCCATATCCTCATTAATGCAGAGCCCTACAAAATGCCTGCACACCATTGTAGAAATATAATTTAGACAGTATTTTACCTACAAGTCCTGTTATTACTTAAACTACAACACAAAGCTTTTGAGAAACCCAAAGGATTTGACACACATCAAAATTGGTCAATTTTCAAGTTAGATACCAAAGAAATAAAGAACATTACTGAAGGACCTTACAGATTCATGAATTGCAAAACCGTAGAACCACGTTTGTAACCTACTTGATCATCTGATGCCAATCAGCATATATTGGCAAAACCACACACCTGTTGAAACATAGGTTCCAGGAGCACTACCATTGTATCATAAAGTTTAATCCTAATGCTCATTGGCATACCACGTAAATAAAAGTCATGAAGATCACAGACACTTTGTGTTTCATGCAGTAGAAAATGTGCACAAAAAGAAATGGTATGGCAACCACCAAAAGAGTCAAAGGTAAAAACAGAGCAAATGGATGCCCACACATGATTGATATATGGCACACAAACCAGCTGGGTCCTGGGGTGCAAATTACAGGCAGCATCCAGACAGGCTCTACAAGACTCCTTACCTATTCCATTGAATGGGATGTTCTACCTAAGGTGCATGTAGTTCAGTATCAGAATCTTCTTGTTTAAGTTCATCAGAACATGTGCCAACTATTTCTTACCAGAACTCCCAGTTGGGTGCTTCTTTGTGTTCTTCCTACTCTTGCTGCACCAGCCATCTCAGCAGCATTCTCAGCATCTTATGTCGGGACTGGAATTCACTCCAGGAGTTCAATCAGAGTGATTATTTTTGGAGCCAACTATTTTCTCTCCACTGATCTTTGTATAGTGATACCTCATATGACCTGACATAACAGAATCAAGCAAACAAACTACATCAATATAATGCCACTTGTGCAGATGAAGCTGAATTATGGAAAAAAAACTTCTGTGTGATTTGATCACAAATTATCTGTCAATCAACAAACCACCTTAGGTGTGAAGCGTGCCAAGCTCCAGCTGATGATACTGTGAAGGGGACTTCCATTACTCTGTTTTAGAACCCGTAGGCCGGTACAACGACACATTCATCAGAGATTTTGTACCAATACAGGAAACATATGTAAGGGACAGCATGTTTGTGATTTACTTAATTGAAAATATGGCACTTGATGACCAAACGGATTGGGTAGTAACTGAAGACATACTGTCCCTGTACACTAACATACCACAGGAAGAAAGTGTTCAAATAATGAAAAACCTTTTGAACAAATTATCATACCCCACTGAAGTCCCCACTGACTTCATTGTGGAACTCCTATGGATAGCCTTACAGTACAACTACTTTATGTCAGAAGGTGTTTTTTACCAGCAATGGTCTGGTACATCAATGGGAGCTGTTTTTGCTCTAAATCTAGCTAATATCTTTGCAGACCACATGGAGCAATCATTGATATTCACTGAACAGACTATATAGCGCTCCCACATCAAATGTTGGAAGCGCTATATAGACTATATTTTCCAAATTTGGTCAGCCCGAAACTCTTGTTTCACAAATTTTTGACACATATAAATACAGTTCAGAAACATCTGACCTTTACAGGTACCATACACAAAACAGAAATTCACTTCCTGGATCTAACCATTAAACATGAGGAAGACCTACTATATACAGACCTTTATAAAGAGCCCACTGAAAGAAACACTGTCCTAGCATACAATACCAGTCACCCGAGGGCTCTGCTGGACAGCCTCCCCTTTGCCAGTTTCTGCGCCTCCGCAGGAACTGCTCCGGAAAGGAAGATTACTTCAGAGAAGCAACTATTCTCAGGGACAAATTGGTGTCCAGAAGCTACCCAAAAAATACTGTAAAGAATTCTCTCAAACGGGCATTGTATTGTCCTCAAGGAGAGTTACTTACCCTGAAAGAAAAGACACTGGTTGGGAAATTGGTATGTGTTACCACTTTCTGCACTCACACAAATATAATACGGAATTTGATTAGAAAGAACTGGGGTCTGGTTAGAAGTTTGTATTTGCCTCATTTGAGACCCAAATGTTTGCCTTCAAACAAGGAAAAAATATTGAAGACCTCTTGGTCCATTCCTCTACACAATGCACTAATATTTCTCAACCCAGAACTTTAGAAGTGACATGGGGTCTTCCCCCACTAAAGGGTCACTTCCGATGTGGAAATTGCATTGCCTGCACCTATATTTTCAAAACCAAAGATTTTGAACATAGTAATAACAAATATGAACTGAACTTTCTATCCAATTGCAATTCGCAGAATGTAAACTATTGTGTCTGGTGCCCATGTGGCCAAACCTTGCAACCCTAAAGGCTAGGATAGGCCAGCATCACAGCAGAATATGGTGTGTAGTGCCTAACGCACCCTTGGTTACACATTTTGTTGAAAAATCACACACAGCTGATTAATAAAAAATGCAGGTCGTATTTATGGCAGTGCTTCCGGAAAGAGGAGGGGATATTTCACACATTTTGCAGTGGCTGGAATGTAAATGGATGGAAAGATGCAACACTATTGATCATGGGTTGAACACAGCAGAACAGTGGCGATGTTTTGTAACAATACTTACTAACTGATGCATATACGAAATACAGTGTCAAATTTTGTCAGATTGTTTTATAAATATTCTCTAATGCAACACTATTGTTCCCAATCTCCAATACAGTGCTGAGGTAAATTATTTTTTGCAGTTGTGAACATTGTCTTAACTAGTCTGTTCCTTTTTCTTCTCCTTGCTGTAAATACCCCTTATCTACACTAAATGGTATACTCTATACAATGCTTTAATGACATGTGTCCTGAACATTAGCATAGCGAGTCTGCTCCTCCTCTCTAGACAGTGTATTTACGCTAAATGATAATTTACATAATGCTTTATGTTGCACTCTATCTACTGTTTTCCTTTAATATCCCCTTGCAAGACTTAGAGCTCAAGAGTAGAGGAGATTCCTTCTGGTTTTTGTACCCAGACACACACGATTGCTCATGTGTTGTTCTGTAAGTACTGTCTAACCACGCTGTCCGGACGTGCCGCTAGCAGCCCGGCAGTTCAAATACCCAGCGGGACTCGCACCACGTACAGATGGCTATCTAGTCACAAGGTGGGACTGGACGGTCTTCCTTTCTACAGGGGACTAATCCAGAACCGACAGCTGATCTCGGCAGTCCTCGTACACGTCTCATCCAAGATGTGGATGATTTACGGCTTTCACCGTTGCTGCATCATCCAGGTGCTCGTCATTGTAGATCATAGCAGCAGTCTCCACCAGTACCCTACGTACGGAACACACCGTAACTTCTTAACAGCTCAGGGTAGGTATTTGTGCTTCTGATGAGTGATTCCTGTGCTAGAATTGCGGTGTTTGCTAACCTCCAACTCACCCTGAGCCATTTTCTTTCAGCCCATCCATCGGTTTGGATATACACCCCATCCTGGGGAACATAGTTTGGTTTTCTTTTTACCCCGCCCTCCCCCCTCACTGGGGTAAGTCAGCTAAGATGACCTATGCATCTTTCCTCACCATTAAGACCGCTTCACATGCTTTAATTATATGCCTACATTTCTCTAAGTAACCTGGATGGGCCCCATGTGAGTATTTATCTCCTTGTCTCACTGCGTGTTACGAGCACACAAGTACTCAGGTAGTACCGCCTATCATGTTCTTCTCCTTTTTCCTTGCCTTTCTCATGTCTCTCTTTTATCTCTGCTCAGTTTCCCAGTCTCTTTTATTTCAGGTGTCCCTATTCTTTAAGTCCTGATGAGACCCCCCCATTAAAAGTGGGTTCGAAACATCGTCGGCCAACAAAATTAACAAACCATGTCCAGTCTGTACATATAACAGAGCTGTGTAATTTATATTGTGTAACTTAAAATTGAGAATACACATTTGTATGTCATATATTATTTCCACATAAACTGTGTGGGTTCCACTTTTTCACTTGGGAAACTTTTGCACCTGTTTATAAATATTTGTCTTTAAAAATATATAAATATATATCTGTGCTAAGCAGTATTTGGTTTCCTGATTAAATCTTGTACAGGTGCTTCTTTTTCCGACACTCCTCACCAGAGTTATCAGCTACTGCGTGCAATTAATAACAAGTATAATTGTTCATTTTTTCACAAAAACCGTTGTTTTTGTTATAATAAGCACCAGCCATCTCAGCAGCATTCTCAGCATCTTATGCCGGGACTGGACTTCACTCCAGGAGTTCAATCAGAGTCATTACTTTTGGAGCCAACTATTTTACCACCACTGATCTTTGCATGGTGATACCTCATAAGACCTGACATAACAGAATCAAGCAAAAAACTACATCAATATAATGCCAATTGTGCAAATGAAGCTGAATTATGGAAAAAAATGTGTGTGTGATTTGATCACAAATTATCTGTCAATCAACAAACCACCTTAGGTGTGAAGCGTGCCAAGTTCCAGCTGATGAGACTATGAAGGGTGCTTCCATTACTCTAAGTGACCGTTCATCGGCAAAGCATACCAACGGGTCAGCAACAAAATATCTAGAAGTGCTTGTGAGCGTTCAACTCTTATTGTGCATTGTTTATGCGTAAAGGACCAAACTTCTTATCAGACGCCTCTCAAAATTGTCATATAAATGAATTTAAGGCATTGCAATGTTGAGAGTTTCATTGAAGACAGTAAAGAGCAGAGGCATATAAACACTGGTATAGGCCTGCTGCTTCAACATTAGCATGGATTGGGGACAAAATTAAATAATATGTTTCACCGTTTCAATTTCAATCACTTACAGGGCCAATACCCGTTCCCATGCTGGTTTCTTCTCACCTCAAGGGACGGATCTTTGCCATTGTATTTTGATTCAAAGAGCTATTTCGGCATCACAAGCTAAATTTCAAACACAATTCCAAGTTCAGTCAATAATAAGAGTTTGAATACGTTTTAAAAGCTTTATTCCTATTAAGAGACTAGTAAGTATCTTTATATTCTTTTTTATTTAAATTAGTCAATAAATCTTTAGTAAGTTTAGAGAAAACTCATAAAAAGTTTGGTTAGAAACAAATAATCAAATATCACATCAAGCGTCTTCCATAAAGGAATAAAACCCTATTCTTAAGAACAGGATCAGAATTTCAAAGATAGTAGAACTCATGAAGAGTTCAAGTTTAAAGGATAAGAGTGAGATCAAAAGGAGCATACAACTCAAAGCCAAATGAAACCAGCAGAACTTCCCATAAAGAGTAATTCATGAAACTCAGCCAAGTCTCAGTAATCCGAGCAAATGATCATACAGTTTGCAGTAGCAATCTGTAAAATAAAGCATCAAAATAAATTAAGGATGTACAAAAGCAGCAGGAGCCACAACCGTCAGTCTAGGGTAAGAAGGTAGGTAAGGAGTGGAGTAAAGTATGCATCGAGAAGCATCGGAAAAGCAATCTCTAAGCATGTCACATTAAGGTCAAACTTCTCAATTATGTTTGTGCACATTTCAGCAAAATTGGGTTTATTTCTAGTCAAGGGAAACTTGCTTCTTAGGATTTCTATGGCCTATAAACATACTTATGACTGCCGATTGCAGTTTTCAAATTTTGAATGAGTGTCATTTCAGCTTTGAATTTTACATTCACAGTTGCACATTTTAGCTGTTAATCTAAATAATTTGCTTTGTAATTAGTAGACCTTATCAATCCCCCATCTGATTGTTATCTTAACCATCACACTATCATGATTTCACATGTGAGTTCTGCTAAAAGGGCACTTTTATCATCCATTGAATCCTGTTGTTTCCATTTTAAACTTTGGAATTTTAATGACTTATTGTAGTCATCATTTATGAAGTTATTTAAATCTAATTATTTTTCAAATCTCTTATTTCTTTCTCTGCTCTTTCTCTTGTGTAAGTACAGTCTACAGCCTTTGAGAAAAGCAAATGGGCACAACAAACAAACCCCTATTATTAGTATTGGCATAAGTATAGCTTTCAAAATACCTCCTCCTGCTGTTGTAATCCAATTCCAATAGTATGAATAATTTCCCCCAAATTTTTAAAAACACAAGGTATTTCCATTTCTTCTAATTCAGGTTTTAGGTCTGAAATCTTCTTTGTAGATTCTTCTATTTTCTTACTCTCATCAGGTATGTAGGAGCAGCAATGGGTTAATTTAAGCATCTTGCAGACTCTGCCTTTTTCTGCAAGTAAAATGTCTAATGCTAGAAAATCTTGCAAAACAATTGATTGCATTTTTACAAGCTCAGTGTTTACTACTAATAGAGCTCTAGTAGTACTGGTTGCCAGCTTGTTGGCAACAGTTGACAGTTTTCTAATCATTTCATCCTTTAGAATGACCACTAGAGGTGGAATGATTTCACCAAATATGTTTCTCACTAATTCATCTCCACTTTCTGCATTACGTGTGTGTCTGCGTGTTGGTGCATTGTTAATGCATCTATACTGTTCACATGGTACAGCTTTGGAAATCGCACAGCTAAATAGCATAAACCCTCCCAGCCAGCAGGCAACAGAAAATAAGCTTTTTGTCCACAAACAAAATAGAATTTGCCATGTCCTTCTCATTAATTTGAATGTGTGTTCACAACTACTATACTAATCCCTACATGTCTGGTTTGTTTGGGTGTCCTTCTTCTGTAAACACACATTTCCCCTTTATGTTGACTGTCTAATCTTACTTTTGGGAAACCATTTTCTTTTTAAATTCATCTTCTTTCTTACAAATATTTTTCAAATAATATATGTGTTTATCTTTACTATGTGTTAGGTTAGTATTTCTTTCCTCTAAAGTCTTAATGAAAATTGTCTCTAGTGGTCGTATTAAGCAAGTTAAATTGGTTTTATAAGCCTTAACGCTATCTATAGGTCTGTGTGGCATAAAATAGTACCAAACTGTGTCCATTTCTTTTGCTTGCAGATGTAAATTCACGCTGTCTACAAAAGCCACTCTAGCAAGAATTAAATCATAGTTAGAATAGAAATATTCAAAATGCTTGCTTCTATATACAAGTGAAAGCAGTACACTACATGTAATTCCATCGGATAATGGCATGTGATAATATGTGACTTCTTCTGATGACGGTAAATGGGCATAGACATAACAGTCCTTTGCTCCCATGGCGTGTGTGTATTCCTGTACTAATCTAGAATAGATGTTAGCTGACTAATCCTCTCTATTGTATGTGACAATTGAAGCTTTCAATTGCTCTTCATCATTCAGGTATGTATGCTTTTTTTTTGTGTTTGCATTTCTAAAATCTTTCTCGAGTGTTAAATTGAATCCTATTAGCACTTTTGTAATTATTATTACTGTTATTAAGAAACCTGAACACATAATATGTTAGCACTTATTTCTGAGGCAACACATGTTTCTTCAAAAGAAGATTAGCTGCAACAAAGTTCAAAGTAGGATTTGGTAAGTAGCTTCGTTAAGATGGGTAACTTTCAGCAAAGCAATCTTCTTATACACAATCCTTAACTCTACTCCGCGTTCTTCTAAATTGTTATACCTACTCTTCTCCAGCAGACTGGGGCCTAGGTAATCTTCTTTATAATAAAACATGAGTTAGTTAGTGTCAGTCTCTATATCTCTTTTAAGCAACCTTTTTGATTTGATTTTTCCAATGACTCTTTATGATTGCACAGTTTGTTTTTGTTGTGCAACTTTACCCCAACAATGCTTACTGTAGTGAAGTCATGGAGGCTCAAACAGTTACGATGTCACATCACACTACTCATTTATTGTGACATTCAGTACTTGGTCCTTCTAATAAAACCACTCAGGTGCTGAATACCTCTCACAAAAACACTCTTGCTCTTTTTGATCTTCTCAGTTTTTGATGATCTCCTTCTGTATTATTTTCAAACCTTGACTCTGTCTCATCAGGAATAGTTAATGAAATCTGATCAACTGATATACTCTTTCTTAGTCTTCCTTGATTACAGTTCTGCGGTCATTCAACTCCCTGTGTGACACCTTTCAGTGCTTGTTCCTTCACCTGGATCTTCTGACTGCACTGATGTTGTCTCAGTAAAGTTTCCAAGTTGAGAGTCAGTCTCTGCTTCTCATTATTAGAGACTTCATTACCACTCTGTAACAGCAGTTACTGTATTTGCATTGCAGATTGTGGATCTTCATCCCTTTGTTCTCTTTGCTGCTATTGTGTTCTCAGTGTCACTGCCCTTTGCGGTCTCTCAGCTGGTGGTGGTGTGATCACCAATGCCCTTCGTTCAGGATAAAAGAGCACAATCGCTTCTTCTGGATTTCTCACTTTCTTGGTGTGCAATGCATGCACCCAGTTTGGAACTCCAGCGTATTAACAGCAGTTTTAGTAACGAAAATAAACTGGAGGGCATTTCCATCTCGGTTCCAGACAAGACTTTTGAACGTGCTTCTTGATTACAATCCAATAACCAAGATTGAGGTTGTGGCACTGTTCTTGATAAGATTCTTTAGTGGCAGCTGCAACCTGGTAAGAAACAGAATGGACCACATCAGCCAATCCTTTGTAGTTATCGGGTATCATATCATCTGTGATGTTCAAGAGTGCATTTGCAGGTACAGCAGGCAGCCTCATTGCACGGCACATCAGAATCTCATGGGGCGATAGGCCAGTCTCCCTATCAGGGATACTTCAAATACTCATCAGCATCAAAGGTAAAGCATCTGGCCATTTCAGTGATGTTGAAGCACAACCGTTAGCTAGTTGAGACTTGATAGTCCCATTCATTTTTTCAACTATACCTGAAGCCTCAGGTCGATAGCTGCAATATAGTCTTTGCTCAATCTGTAATGCTGTGCAAATCATCTTCAGGACCTCATTGTTAAAGTGGGTCCCCCTATCTGATTCCAAAGAAACTGGCATTCCATACCTGGGGATCAATTCTTGTAATACCAGTTTTGCTATTGAGAGACTGTCTTTTCTTCTAGTTAGTTGGGTAGGCTTCCACCCATCTCGAGAAGACACATAGTATGACTAAGACATATCTGAGCCCATTACAAATGGGCATTTTGATAAAGTCCATTTGCATTCTGTTGAAAGGACTACCTGATCTCTTTATACGACTCAGTGCAACGTGTTTTCTTTTCCCTGCATTCATTTGCTGGCATGTCACACACCGATGACACACTTATTTTGCAAGCATCCTGAACCTGGGATTAAACCAGTTTCGCTGAAAGAGTCTTACCATGAAATCCCTCCCGAAATGTCAGAATCCATGAAAGTATTGTGCCTTAGGTAGTAGCAAAATAACAAGTAACACTGGTCTTCCATCAGCTGACATCCATATGTCACTTGCATTTTTCTCGCCACCTGCTTTGATCCAACTTTGTTATTCTGCTTCTGTAACATTTTCCTGTACTCTTTTTAGTTGATCCCAAGTATCGGTTACTGTCATCAACATTGAAAATGAAGTGTCCTCCTCAGATGTGAAATTTCCGTTAAATGTTCAGGCCAGCAGAGCACGATATCATGATACCGAATCTGCATACCTATATCCCATGGCAATGTAGCCATTCCCATATTAATGGGCCGCACATTTAACAACAGCAATTTCTGCAGGCAATTGTAGAGCTTCCAACAAATCTTTCACCTGCACCCCATTTCAAATAGGTGTATCTGAAGAGGTTATGAAACCTCTTTGTGACCATAATTGCCTATAATCTTGGGTAACACCAAATTCGTATTGACTATCTGTAAAAATAGTCACTCTCATTTGAGCTGTTAAACTGCATGCTCTGGTTAGGGCAATCAATTCTGCAACTTGTGCTGTGGTAACCCCTTGAAGCCATGAATCTTCGACAACATAATTTATTGTACACACAGCATAAGCTGCTGTCAGGGTATTGTTATCATTTCTCAAACCTGAGCTGCCTACCGAAATTATATGGTTGGGCTTAATCAGGGGTTCATACTTAATATCAGGGTCAAGGATAGTCGAAAAGTATGCCACTGGCTTCCGAGCATCACTATGTGCTTCATTCAGCACTGAGAGAGCACAGCCCTCCCTCTCATTGCCAGAGGTAGATTGTGTATGTACTGTAGAAGAACAGACCTGTAGGGCATTTGTAATGACTCCAAATTATTTTTCAGGATCTGGTTAAAAATAGATGGGCTGTCCATATATACCCTTGTCAAAACTATCTGTTGGAAAATAAATGAAAAGAAAAAACTGTCTATCTTGATGCAATGGCACTGAGAAGAAAGCCTTATAAAGATCACTGACTGTAAACTGTTCTGCAGTACAGGGAATTTGGAATAATACTGTTCCTGGATTCAGTACCACGGGATAACGTGGAACAACTATTTTGTTAATCTTTCTCAAAACTTGAACAATCCTATATTTTCCATTGGGTTTCCGCAAACCAATGATTGGACAGTTACATGGACTCCCAATCAGTTCCCTCAAAATCCCCTTCTGTATCATGTCTTCTATTACAGGCATTATTCCTGAAATTGTTTCTGGAGTCAAATAGTATGGTGGTGTTCTTGGGTATACTGCATTTGCCTCTAAGGTAATTCAGATTGGTTCTACTCCTTTAATCAATCCAATGTCTTTCTCTGTGAAATCCATTACTTCTGGGTTTACAGTGTCCCTCAAGTCAGCAGGTAATTATTCAATTGTCATTATTGGAAACAATACTGCAACTGTCTTTTGCTGAACCATTTTAAACTCAACATTTTCATCATGCGTCTGAAACTCTACAACATCAGACGTGCAATAGATTGTACAATTTAACTTGCACAACAAATCTCTCTCTAATACATTTACTGAGCTTGTGTCACAAACAAAATATTTGTGATTTTCTTTAAATGAGCCTATTTTTACTGGGACCTTCTGTCAAACTGGATTGGTAATCTATTTATTTGAAACTCCTACAACTTGGATCTTCTTTCCCGAGAGAGGTAGGTCTGGGACTTCCACAATTCTGACAGTGGATCTGGTGGCACCAGTATCTATGAGAAATGATACAGGGTGCCCATTCACCTCACCTTTTACGAATGGACCACTCTGGTCTGCCTCTAAGACTGCGCCAAGCATGCAGTCTTCCTCCCCCCTCAGACACCGTCATTGGGACATATCAGAGCCTGAGCTATTAATATCAAAAACAGGAAATTGCTGAAAGGCATTCTGATT
The DNA here is from genome assembly GCA_963921515.1 of Calotriton arnoldi. Lineage (NCBI taxonomy): Eukaryota > Metazoa > Chordata > Amphibia > Caudata > Salamandridae > Calotriton > Calotriton arnoldi. The sequence continues at coordinate 585,364 of CAWUFW010007476.1, forward strand.
TGAGTTAGAGAATTGCTGGAATGTATTTTGGTTTGCGTTTAGAAAAGGATTTGTATTTGCCTTTGGCATCTAGTTCAAATTACATTTTGGGTTTACCATATTCTGTGGGACTATTTGAGCTTGTGGGACCTGCATCATCGGAACATGTTTTTGCATTCATACCTGCATCTGTTACACTGGTATATTTTGCATCTGCACTCCCTTCTGCATTTTCACATTTCTGTTTGCATTAGCAAGATTAAACCTACACTCCCTCTTCCTATGCCCGACGCTGTTGCAAACATGAAAAATGGTCCACCCTCAAGGGCAAGGGAGGAAGGTGTCACCTGCCACAGGATACTAATGGAACGTAATAACGTCTCAAACAAATAAGAATAAACAATTCACTTTGTTCAGGAGGGGAACCAAATACATAGCGAAATTATAAACAAACAAGGATACAATACAAAAATTATTTATTTGGAAATAATGTTGATAGATTTTTTTGAATTTCAAGTAATAAATCACGGAGCAAAAAGGAGGCAAAGTACACAAAAATATATACAATAAACATACAAAACAGATATGCCTGGACTCGTGAGAATAGTTAAGTTAACAGGCTAAGTCTCTCTATCCCCACAAAAGAGCTCTAAACAGTGGAACAAACATAAAAGGCAAAAACATAGACATATACTTCCACCAATCTTACCATTCATACACTCCACATTCTCACACATGTCAAATAAAACAGATTATATACAAAAACAAACAATATATATAAAAGGCAGAAACCCAAAACAAGTAGAGGGCATTAATGCATCGAAATGGTGTTATCAGGAATTTGTCACCCAATGGTTTCTGTCTTGCACGGTGCCGACGCGCGTTTCGGTGCTGGGCTAACAAGTAGCCATCACCTTCATCAGGGCACTGATACCTTGAAGATCTAGGGAGAGCACTAGGGTGGGGAGAGCCAATAGGGGGGGATTTTAAGATACAGTCTGGGTGCCAAATATGCACTTCTCATAACCAGCAGCTCCGTAAGGGTAAGGATCCAATATCAAGCCAGTCCTAAGGGATTTCTCTGCAGGCTTAAGACAGAACTAAATGCCGATCGCATACAGATTGGAAGAATCTGAGAGAACGAATATCCGAGGACAAAAAGGGGAGAGGGTCCAGATAGATCGTGAGCAATCAACCGCGACCGCTCCTCTAGAGTCGCGTCTCTAATCGACGTTTGTGAAATCACAGTTCTCTGATAAAGAAGATAGCTGCGCTGCCGTCACGGTGTTGACTTCGAACGGGCTGGGCTGATGCAGTAAATGGTCCCAAAGAGCAGGAGGGGAACCGGTGTCCTCCTCCAAACGCGGCGGCAGGGATCCGACATCCCGAGCTTCCGTGTGGATGACGGAACCCGTCTTCACAGAATATCGAAGACGAGAGGTCGATTAGAGACGCGACTCTAGAGGAGCGGTCGCGGTTGATTGCTCACGATCTATCTGGACCCTCTCCCCTTTTTATCCTCGGATATTCGTTCTCTCAGATTCTTCCAATCTGTATGCGATCGTCATTCAGTTCTGTCTTAAGCCTGCAGAGAAATCCCTTAGGACTGGCTTGATATTGGGACCTTACCCTTACAGAGCTGCTGGTTATGAGAAGTGCATATTTGGCACCCATACTGTATCTTAAAATCCCCCCCTCTTGGCTCTCCCCACCCTAGTGCTCTCCCTAGATCTTCAAGGTATCAGTGCCCTGATGAAGGTGATGGCTACTTGTTAGCCCAGCACCGAAACACGCGTCGGCACCGTGCAAGACAGAAACCATTGAGCGACAAATTCCTGATAACACCATTTCAATGCATTATTGCCCTCTACTTGTTTTGGGTTTCTGCCTTTTATATATATTGTTTGTTTTTGTATATAATCTGTATTATTTGACATGTGTGAGAATGTGGAGTGTATGAATGGTAAGATTGGTGGAAGTATATGTCTATGTTTTTGCCTTTTATGTTTGTTCCACTGTTTAGAGCTCTTTTGTGGGGATAGAGAGACTTAGCCTGTTAACTTAACTATTCTTACGAGTCCAGGCATATCTGTTTTGTATGTTTATTGTATATATTTTTGTGTACTTTGCCTCCTTTTGCTCCGTGATTTATTACTTGAAATTAAAAAAACTATCAACATTATTTCCAAATAAATAATTTTTGTATTGTATCCTTGTTTGTTTATAATTTCGCTATGTATTTGGTTCTCCCCTGAACAAAGTGAATTGTTTATTCTTATTCATTTGAGACGTTATTATGTTCCATTAGTATCCTGTGGCAGGTGACACCTTCCTCCTTTGCCCTTGAGGGTGGACCATTTTTCATTGTTGTTCCCGAGAGTCCCTGCCTACATTTGTTTTCTCGGGGTCCCTTGGTTTTTGGTTTGTAGCTGTTGCAAACATGACAAGGGGTCATTTTCTTCAGTGTTGCATCATCCATTCCTGAACCTGGATCAATTGGAATGCCTCTACCTACCCTGTGATACAACAAAACCTCCTCCCAGATTACCCTGAAAACCTGCTTGTAGAACAACAATTCCTTGCATACCTCCTTGATTTCCTGTTATAAAAAATGATTCTGAAAACCTTTCTGAGCAAATTTTGTCTGAGCCAACATGAATTTCTCTTTAATCTTTTTCTGTTTCATTTCCTGTTCATCACTGCAATATTTTGCATACCTCAGGATCTTGTCAAGTGATTTATTCTGCAAGCAGATTACACTTTGGGTTATATATGAACTGATCTCTGGTCTTAATCCTAAAACAAAGTGAGATACAAAACTCCCCATATCTTTCTAATCAGGGTATTTTCTTCCACTGTGCTGCTGGATCGCCCGCAACAATCACTCATAGTTCTCATGAACTGATTCTTGTGCTTCTACTGTTGTTCGATTAATTTTAAATTAAACAATATTTTTTGGAGGCACTCTGCCATCAGGAAAGTAATCTCTGCCTCATATTTATCCATAAATGCAGGATATGGTGCATTAGTGCATGCCATTCTCGCTGGTAATTCATGTGGCCATTGTACAGAAGTCTTACACTCAGCCCACTAATCACGTTGTACCACACTATCAAAGAATGGATTCAAATCAATCCCCAGCACTTTTGAAATTTCAAAAAATTGATCAACTTGTATGTACCACTGCACAGGTTTGTCTCTCAATTTTGGGAAATTGTTTGTAAAAGCTGCAAGATCTCCTCTACTCCAAGGTACATGGACATACACTCATCCCGCTATTTCAGTCAGTGGATAAGCTGAAGCTCCTTCCTCATTCTGTTCAATCATTTTCCCAAGTTACTCAGGTTCTTTATTTTTCTTATTCAGGTTCTCTTCATTTATGAATACATTTTATTAATTCTGTAATGTGCAACTGCATTCCTGAAGAATGCATTGTTTCAATTGCTTCATCATCTAATTGAACCCTGTAACTTTTCTGCTCATCTTGTAATTTCCTTACACAGGTAAATCAATTCTTTTTCTTGATACTGGCTTAACATTTCTTATTCTAAACATCCCCAAATCATTTATTTAGGGGAATGGAAAGTACTTACTAATGTGAGGCCATTAATGCTTGTTACTGTAGGGGAAATTAATTCTCATTATTGTGTATGGCCATTACTAGGGGGGCATTAACCTGATTACTGACTGGGCCTATAAATGCTGGTTACACAGTAGGACCATTAAATCTGGTTACTATGTGGGTACAGTAAGGCTGGTACTGTGTCTGGCCATTGATGCCAGTAATTGAGTGGGTCATTAATGCTTGTTATAGGTGCACCAATGACGTCTCCTTTTATAACGCAATGAGATTTACCAAAAGATCCTCCTCTTTAAAATTTTTGGCCTACTTATAAGAAAGGTACGTGCTCCCTTGGGGTCCATTGAATTTGTAATGCAGTTTGGATTAACAGCATCTATTTGACATACAACTACCTTGGAGAGTGACATATTTGCTCTGGTGGGTGTCTCAATTCTTCACAGGGGTGGATTTATATAGCTTGGATGCACAAACCTGGCTTGCAGTTTGTCCCTGTGGAAGTTACAGCAAGTGCATCCTATCCTCTGAGCTATCCGAGACATGCATTGCAGCCAACCATTCCACTGACACACACACATCCCTATCATTCCCACATGCCTCAGCACATACGATGTTGGATGTTTCTGTACCCTCCCTCTCCGGGATCATGCTGCGCCCAAGTTCCTTGGAGGTGGATCTTATAGGAAGCATTGGACCAGCAATCACTGCTTGCAGCCCCTTCCTAGGAGCAGAGCATGGCACTGTCGTCAGCCCTAGTTTATGGGAATCAAATGAAGCACGTTGACATTTGGGCAGACAACGGTGGTACCAAAGCACCTAAAAGGCACCAGTCTCACTGTCCCCCAGCACACAAATTCCCACCTTACCACAGCCTGATTCTAGCAACATTCCCTTGCCACAGTGCTTAACTTGTCTCTATACTCCCAAAGGTAGTGACCCCAACCACCCCTCAATTAGGATAGTGTTAGGGGCAGGCTGGACCAAGAGAGCGATATGCTTCCTCCCAACAGCACACTCTCGGCAGAGAGGCACAAAGTGTTCTTGGTTAATGTGGTCCCTAAACTCGGGGATGTGGAGTCAACAGGTGGTTCGTGGTCTTCACAGGTGTTTTAACTCCATCTCCACTACCTGGAATTACAAGGACATTCCTTCGGAGTGAAGCCCATAGATAAGGACAGGGTACAGTTTTGAATCCTGTTGAATTTGGACAATGTATCGGTTGTAAGGTATGTCAACCACTTAGGGGGGGCAAAATTAAGGATTCAGGCTGCATTGGCAAACGATTTTAGGCATTTCTGCCTAGAACACCAGTTTTTGATCATTGCATAGTACCTCCTAGGCCTCTACAGTAAGGTAGCAGATTGCCAATCATGTCACTTTAAAGATCGCAGTGATTGTAGGTTGGGCCCATCATTGGTACATCCAATAAACTAATGGAGGAAATGCAAGAGAGATCTATTAACTCCTAATGGTCAATTATTTCAGCAGAACATACTTACGTAGAGGACGCAAATGTGGGAGAGCATCACTTGGTCTGTAGACTTTTAAAAGGCATTCAACTGCAAGTTCCTCCACAGCCAATATATCATTTCCTTTGGTAAATCAATCTAGTGTTCCTGTTATTGTTGGACTGACCTGATAATGAGTCATTGTCTATGAAAGAATTGTTAGAGAAACTGACAATCTTACTATGCCTGATTTCATTCCGTGGGCATCCACTGTTCAGGCATTGGATGTGATAGATAAATCCATTTACTAGAAGGGGTTACCTTTATGATTTCCAGCTGAACTAAAACAAATACTAGGATTGTGTCTCATGCGAGTTTTCCAGAGAAGCTTAAATTATGCATGGTTGCGGTCCTAAATGAGTATGAGGAAAGAAGTGAGGCTCTTAGACCAACAGCATTAGACAACTGCTCACGGCTATGAAGCCACCTCATCCGGTTGCAGTTTCAGGTGGGTGAAATGGGTTTTGCAACAAACAGCAGTAGATGTTGCTAGGTTTGGTGCTCACTGAGCTAGAGGTGCTATGGCCCCTCTCCAAGATTGGACTGTACCCATGTTCCTCAGAGGTTACGCTTATAGAAGAGGCAGGAGCTTCAATCACTGTTTGTAGCCCCTCCCTTCGCAGAAAGCATGACATTGTCATCAGCCCTGCTTTATGGGGATTAAGTGAAGTACGTTGACACTCGGGGAGACGATGATAGTACCAAAGCACCTAAAGGCATCAGTCTCACTGTGCCCCAGCACACAAATCTCTACCTCACTACTGCATGATTCTAACAACATCCCCTTGCCCCAGTAGTTAGCTTGACTCTATACTCCTAAAGGTATTGTTTCCAACCGCCCCTCAATCGGGACAGGGTTAGTGGCAGACTGGGCAATGAGAGAAATATCCTTTCTGGGTAACCCCAACAGCACACTCTGGGCAGAGAGGCACAAAAGGTTCTTTGCTAATCTGGTCCCTAATCTAGGGGATGTGGAGTCAACAGGTGGTTGGTAGTCTTCACAAGAGTTTGAGCACCAGCTCAGATATGTTCTCAGTGGCTTGTCTGTGTTAAAAAAAAGTCTAGATTCTATAAAAGACACAGAGCTGAATATTATTACCACCTCACATTAAAATTGGAAGCATGCAAAGTTATGAGATCTTTTCCTATGCGCTTCTGCACACATGTTGATAAATGATTGTATAAAATAGGGCAGCTGTAGCACTTCCTCCTTTGACTTGGAGGTTCTAGGAAGAACTTCTCCTGCTCATTCGCAGGACACTTCCATACAGCCTGGAGCCAGTCACAATAGGAGAGGATACCAGTTTTGACCTAGTTAGATGGTTCACTGAATCAGCTTTCTGTGCTCATGCCCATCCCTACTTGCCAATCGCTGACATCATACACTGGTCAAAGGATGTACTATGGACACAGAAGTTAGGAGCGCAGTCCAGAGAGCAAAGCACCCATTGCCAGAAAACGAGCTCCGTTCACTTCCCCACACTTTTATACGCTTCCAAGTTTAAGATTTGTTTAACATTGATAATGCTAATTAAACTGGGCATCTTTAACTCATAAGGATTCTGCTGCACAAGGTGAATGAGAGTGTGAAGCTATCATCTCATTGGTGGCCTGCTAGGCCATCAGTTAGTCATCTCACTGTTTCTCCCATGCTTTCACGGTTGCATTATTGCTGACCGAGTCAGTTCAGAAAAGTGTAGGAGGCTAAGCCTGTGCATTTAACTTGGTAGGGTTGATCAGACATCAAATACCCACAGCATCAATGCTATTCTACAACCCTTAATAGGGAAGCAACTAAGGCGTTGAAATGTGCTACCAAAATAGGTCCACTCCACCAAGTGAAGAAAACCATGTCCATCAGAACAGGATATAAAAAAAGCTTTGTGGCCTGCTAAAAAGGAGTATAGGGAAAAGCAATGGCAGTCCCTACAGTCAGTTTGCCACAAAACTCAAAAATGTTTTAAAATCTAGATTGGATGCACACTATTCCACAACTTTATTGCTCAAGGAATAATTAGCCTGGGCATCAAATCAGAACTTAATTCCTAGGTTGCAAACAGGCTTTTGCCTGGGCTGCTCTATAACAATTAACATTGTCATGCTCCCTGCCCTAATCCAATGAAAACAAACAAAATTAAAATCTATTCAGGTGCTTCATCAATTTTAGGAAGGCTTTTGATTCTATTAACCATATTGTGCTGTGGTCAAAATTGGTGGAACTAGGCATTCCGAACCAATTGCTAACGTCTGCCTGCTCTCTGTACACAAACAACTGGATGTGAATCAAGTTGCCAAACAATTTAGCCCTCAGATAAATTGATGCAGTAAACAAGGGCCTAAAACAAGCATGTGTACCAGCACCTTTGCTTTTCAGTCTCTATTTGGACAATTGAGCACTGCCCTAACAACCTTGTGTGCATGCCCTTCAAAACTAAATATTCATCCTTTATAAATGCTGGAATATGCTGACGACTCAGTGATTGTATACCAAACCCAGATAGGCCTTCAACATACTTTTTAAAATGCCCTCGAGAGTTATTGTGCAACTAACAGGTTATCAACCAACCACTTTAAGACAAAAATTATTTAGCTTGTAACTCACTGAAAGCGCAATTTCACAGGGTGCTGAAATGAAGAAACGAAACAGGTCCAGAATAAGCTTCATACCCATACTTAGGGGTTCTCCTTCGGCCACTACTTTCCTCAAATGCCCATCTATAACAAATGAATAGAAAAATTCCCCTTTTATTGCTTGCTTTTAAAAAAACAATCAGAAACTTTGCAAGTCAATCTTTACTTCCTCTTTAAGAGGTGGAAGAGTGAAATTTTTACCAATTCTTTCATACAGCTTAGAAGAGTATCCCCTAAAATTTGTATTACAAATTGGGTTACTGGTTGACTAGGGTGTGAGCCCTGGTCAAGCAGTAACCACAATCCTCAACAGGGTTAGGCACAAGCAAACCTCAAATTAACCTGTGCTCAACCCCCTGGTAGCTTGGCACAGAGCAGTCAGGCCTTAGAGGCTATGTGTAAAGTATTTGTGCAACACTTCAAACAGTAAAACAGTGGAAACACCACACAAAAAGATCCCACACCAGGTTAGTAAAATAGAGCTTAATGTAATGAATAAAACAAGACCAAAACAACAAACATCCAATCAGTGGAATCAGAGTTATGATTTTTTAAAGAATAAACTCCAACATAGCGACTAAAAGCATAAAGCACCAACCACGGCTATCTGTTTGCGCTGGACCGGGTCAAACTCAAAAGTTCAAGCTGACCGCAGTGGAGCACCAGTCGGACACAGTCCGAGATTAGTCCTGCTGAAGTTTTACCTTTACAAGTTTGGTGCCAAGAGTCCTGTTGCTGTTGGAGAGGGTCGCCGGGAGCAAGGAGAGCGTTGTGGGCGGCGGTCAGTGTGGCGCAAAGAGCAGACTGGGCTTTGAGGACAGGCAAGCTGGAGCTTCACGTTGGCAGTCCCCCGTGGGCTGTCGATGCTGCTGTGTAAAGAGACGGGCTGACAGAGGTTTGTGCTGATTTTCAGAGCAAGCGCCAAGGTTCCGATGCAAACCAACTTGTTTGTGGTTGCGAAGAGACCAACAGCTTGATTTAAAGAGCTTGAGAGCCACATCAAGGGTCTAGGACTTGAGAGGCACCACTTGGGAGTCAGGGACTCTCTTAAGACGGATACAGGAGCGTTTGGGGAGCTTTTTATGTCCCTGAAGCTCAGATCAGGAGGCCAGCAGACTATTCACTCTGGGGTCCTAGGTTCAAGAAGAAGCTGCAGGTAATGCGCTTCTTCCCCAGGAAAGAGGGCAGCAGGTCAGCAGGGCAGCAGTTCCTTTAGGGCAGCAGTCTAGTAGAGTGGCAGTCGTTGTAGCAGCACAGAAGTCCTTCTTCCTGGCAGAGTATCCACAGGACCAGAAATGTACTGAAGTGGTGGTGTCTGGGGTCCTTATTTTACACACAGTTGTGCTTTTGAAGTGGGAGAAGCTTCTAGAGGCATGCTTTGAAGTGCAAAGATGTTATGCCTTACAGGCTCTGGCTCCAGACTAACTACAAGGGGTATGCAGCCTTTGAGTGGAAACAGGACACAGCCTATTCAGGTGTAAGTGAGGCTGTGCCCAGCTCCTCCCTCCCAAACTGTCAGTGATGGCCCATCCAGTCCTGCCTAAGCTCCCATTGTGTGTGACTATTTAGGAGTAACACACAAAGCTCACCTTCAACAACACCCAGCCATGTGACTAGAGACAAGCTGCAGGCACCAAATGTCAAAGGTAAGAAAATGACAACTTCCTAAAAGTGCTGTTTTCAGAATTGTGATTTAAAATCCAATTTCACCATAAGTTAGAGTTTAAATTAGGGTTCCAGAGACATCAAATATGAACTGGTTAACTCTTCCCATTTGGAAATTACACTTATAAACTATAATAAGGCAACTCCAATGTTATCCTAAGGGAGAGATCGGCCTTACAGTAGGGAAAAATGAATTTAAGAGTTTTTCACTACCAGGACATGTACAACTTAAAAGTACATGTCCCGCTTTTTCAGTACATTGCACCCTGCCCTCTGGGCTGTCCAGTGCCTAACCTAGAGGTGACTTATATGTATAAAAAAGGAAGATTTGGGCCTTGCAACAGGTGTAATTTGTCAGGTCGAGATTGCAGTTTAGACTGCACTCTCAGGCTCTGCAATGGCAGGCCTGAGACATGTTTAAAGGCTACTTAAGTAGGTGGCACAATCAGTGCTGCAGGCCCACTGGCAGCATTTAAAGCATTTAATTTACAGGCCCTCGGCACATGTAGTGCCACTTTACAAGGGACTTGCAAGTAAATTAAATATGTCAATCAGGTATAAGGCAATTCTACCATGTCTTAAGGGGAGAGCAAAAGCACCTTAGTACTGATTAGCAGTGGTAAAGTGCACAGAGTCCTGAAGCCAACAAAAACAAATTCAGCAAAATAGGAGGAGGAAGGCAAAATGTTTGGGGATGACCCTGCGGAAAAGGACCAGGTCCAACATTTTGCAACATTTTTGAGCATAGCAAAATGTAACCAATTCAGGGAACATTTTCATATTTTTAGAATCCTGTTTCCCAAGTCCGTCTGTCTTACAGAGTCAAAGTCTGATCCCTAATATGCACATTCTGTGCTAATGGTGAAGATGCTAGCTGAACCTAGAACATTGAAATATCACTTGAAAAAAGACTTGGACTCATGGAATCCACTATCACCCTACAACATTGCCTCAGCCACAGCTCTACAGGAGGTAAGGATGAGCAATATTTGTGAGCAAGGCCTAACATACTCCAGAATTGTACCAAAGAATGGTAAGCTGGTCTCAAAATTTGAAGAAATTGCACTTTTTAGTTCAAGAAAGGATAACTTTATTGCTCTTCCTAGTTATACTGAAGAATCCACTATCTAAATCTGCATGTCCCCTGAGAACTTGAGATTACTTATCTGAAGGTATGTTTTTGAACTGTTTGACACTGGCAAAATCACCCAGAAGTAGATATATAATTGAAAAGACAGCAGCTGCCACTTTTGCACATATACATTTGTATCTTTAGCACATGTTCTGTGCTGCTACCCAGCTTTTAAATTTGACCACAAAAAACTATTATTGTCACATTTAAGAAAATTGGCAATAAGTACATGCTGTGACACAAACTTGACCTGTTTTAATAACTCTTAAGACCAGTTGACAACCAGCTCTATGAATCTAATGATTGTAAAAGCTGACACCATGAAAAAAATATGTGTACTTTGAGATTCTAGGAATATTTATTGTTCCTTTCTCGTCTTAAAATTACAGTTTTTACTATTGGGTAATTACCCTGTTTCCATCTTTTTACCCGTAGACCCTTTTCATTTCACGGTATTGATATAGTTTTAAGAAACTGACAATAACGTTATTATTATTATTATTTTTATTGTTACATTTACCATGATTATGGAGGGGAGCTAATCTAAATCTAAAAGTGACTAATGAGCTGACTATAGCACTGTCTGGTGGCAGGTGCCATCTTGAAACAGAAGCTCCTGGGTAATTTTACAGTAAGGCAAAGAGTAAGTCCTGCAAAAGGAGGTGTGGAGACTTTGGGAAAATAGTTAGGGTTAAATTATAGAATTTGTCAAATCACTAGCTAGTGCATTGGATAAATTTGGCACCTCAGCCACCACCTTGTCAGAACATTCCTGGACCTAGAAAGACTCCGCCTGAAGTCCCAGGTGGAAGAAGACTCTTGACTCCTGATGGAAGAAGAGGACAAATGCAAGGACTCAATAACTTCTGACTACTGCTGGCACCTAAGAACTGGAACCGCTCTCCTAGGATCAAGTGGTTTCCCTCCTGTTTGCCTACTTCAGAGACACAAAGAGCAAAGGATCTCCAAGAGGGCCCAGCTGACAAAAGAGGGCTTGACCCTGCAAAAGACTTAAGTATTTAACTCCACATTCAGAATTTGGCAGGTGTGTGAAGGGTATTTCATCCACCACCCTGACAGACTACTGCCCACCAAATTTAAAGATCACTGCTGGCCCAGCGATGATCTTTGTTTTGTACCTTTAGAGTACCTGCGGTCACATTGGTTCCTCTAAAGGTACAAAAAGTTTAGTAATTGGCCGACACTGGTTTTGATGGCTGTCCTTCAAACTTTTTAGTTTTCCAAAAACAAACTCCCAAAGCGGGAGTTTCATTTTGAAAAACAAATAACTGTTGACCCACACACCCAGAGAGGATTTTCCCCTGGGCTTGGAGGTCATTATTTAAATTTTCTTTCCATGACCGCCCGGTATTTCCTGGCAGTGATGGAAAGAAAAAAATCAATCCCACAGTCATCCCGAAATAGGACAGGCAGTCTGATAGCTTTACTCTGATGGTCCATACTCATTCAGTCCATCAGATAAGTCTGCTCAGCTCAGAGTTGAGCTTGCAGATCAAGGGTTTGGGAGATAGATTACACTGTCATCTTTGTGACAGAGTATCCTGTTCGCCAAACTCAAAATCTGGATGTTAGTATTTCTTCTAGCTTCGGAGAAGTTCTCTGGTGCACTACCAGGTATTCAGTCAAAATATCGAGTTGGAAATGTCGACTTACACTAAAATCGAGTTTTAAATATCGTTACACAGAAATATCGACAGCAAGAATATAGTGGTCACGAATATCGACTTTAAGGTAAGAAATATCGATTTTAAAAATATAGAAGTCATTAATATCGTTTGCAAAAATATAGTTGTTTAAAATATCGATTTTTTAATTAGTGTTATGTATTTCAGTACATATTTTAAATGTATGTGATGTATTTTTGTATAAGTATTGTTAATATTTTTTAATATACGTGTTACATTTTTAGTAGTTATTAATTTTATTTTAATTAAATTTTGCATTTTTTAGTTCTGTAGCGGGTTGAGGGTTTATACGAGAATAGGGTGGGAAGTAATTTAATTATACTAAATCAATGAATAGATTTATTTATTAATATTTTTTTAAGTGAGATGTTATAATGTTAATTGTGTTTTTAATTTTGGGGGTAAATTTTAGGTGCAGGTTGTGGGGTTTATAGGGGTAAAGGGTGGGAAGTAATTTATTTTTAATTAATTGATAATTAGGGGCTGATTAGGATGGCGGGCGGATGTCCACCGCCGGGCCGGCGGTGGACATCCGCCAGCGATCGAAACCCAGAAAACCGCCGGTCAAATTAGGATGGCGGTGGTGACCGTGGCGGTGGGAAATTCCGACCGCCGCTTTTCCGCCGGTTGCCATCCGCACTCCTGCCTGGCGGACGGAGTAGGACCGGGATAATGGTGGCGGTGCCGAGCAGGCTCCGCCGGCATGATTATGATGCCGGCGGTAGCCAGCCTTTCCGCATCGGTCAAACCGCCATGGAAAGGCTGGTGGAGATTGTCTTCCGAGGGCCCGTTGTGGGCCCCCAATGTGTTGGGGGGGTGTGGGTGCACTGGGGGGGTACCCATGGTCCCCCCCTACATTTCCCTGTACCAGGTGGCAGGCACTGTGCAGTGACTGCCACGCAGTGCAGGGAAATGCAGGACATGCTCCTTTCGACATCGCAGCTGTGCTGCGGGCAGCAGCAACTGCCGCAATGTTAAAGCCCCCGATCGTTCCGCTGCGGTCGGATTTCGACCGCGGGCCATCGTAATTCGACCGGCGGTTATGTCGCGGTCCATGCGGGCGGTCTTTTCCCGCTACCATGGCGGTCGGGGAGGTTTTCCGACTGCCATCCTAATCAGCCCCTTAGTTGTTAATTAATATTAATTAATTAATTGACAATTGATTATGGTAATTGTGTAATTAACTTTAGGTGTGGGTTGTGGTGTTTATAGGGGTAAAGAGTGGGAAGTAATTTATTTTTAATTAATTAATATTTAGTTGTTAATTAATATTAATGAATCAATTGACAATTAAATATGGAAATTGGGTAATTAATTTTAGTTGTGAGTTGTGGGGTTTTTAGGGCTAAAGGGTGGGAAGTAATTTATTTTTAATTGATTAATGATTAGTTGATAATTATTAATTAACTAATTGATAATTAATTATGGTAGTTCTGTCATTAATTTTAGGTGCGGGTTGTGGGGTTTATAGGGGTAAAGGGTGGGAAGGAATTTATTTTTAATTAATTAGTAATTAGTTGTTAATTAATATTAATTAATTGACAATTAATTATGGTAATTCTGTAATTACCTTTAGGTGTGGGTTGTGGTGTTTATAGGGGTAAAGGTGGGAAGTAATTTATTTTTAATTAATAATTAGTTGTTAATTAATATTAATTAACTAATTGACAATCAAATATCGAAATTGTGTAATTAATTTTAGTTGTGGGGTGTTTAGGAGTAAAGGGTGGGAAGTAATTTATTTTTAATTAATTAATGATTAGTTGATAATGATTATTAATTAATTAATTGATAATTAATTAGTGTAATTGTTTAATTATTTTTTTGTATGTGGGGTTTGGGTTTATAGGGGTGAAGGGTGGGGAGTAAATTAATTTTACTTACTTTATAATTAGTTATTAAATACTATTAGTTATTTAATTGAAAATGTTTTTTAATTGCGTAATTCATTTTTTACAGTTTAATTTTAGGTGTGGGTTGTGGGGATTATAGGTGTAAAGGATGGGAAATTAATTAAATTTAATGTGTTTTAATTTGTTTTTTTAATTAATAATATTTGTTGAATTGATAATGAATTATGTTAATTATGCAAATACATTTTTTTATGTGGGTTGTGAGTTGTGTGGTGTTATAGGGTAGGAAGTAAATAGACTGAATTTATGTAATAACTAATGCTTTTGGTAATAAATAATTTCTAAAAAGAAATATTTATTTGTTTGAAAAACATTTTTTTTTAATTTAATATAATATTTGTAGGTATTTGTGATATGTATTTAACATTATAATATGTTTTTTACATTTTTTTATTATTAAAGATATTTATATTTTAATTTGTAACATATTTATATATTTTTTTACTTTAAAAAAAATGTTTTTTTGTTGATGATATTTAGTTTGTTTTTAATTTTGAACTGACTGGAGTGAGCATAGTACATT